>OX365945.1:59400299-60120738 GCA_947247005.1 Spisula solida | reverse complement strand
TATATGGTGTTAATTGGTCTATTAATATATATTTGATCTATTATGCATGTAATTGTGTGTGTATAGTTGTTATTCGCACGTATTGTCACGATGTATTTAAGTTTATTTCATGCTTTTATAGGTATTATTTACTATAATTAAGGATGATTTTGAGCATTTAAATGACAAACTGTAACCTAACTTCCAAAAAAATCAAATGAATGGCCATATAGAATTATAAAATAGTTATAAAAAAATATTTTTAATAAAAACTGTATTGTAACTATGGAGTCATATACGACAGCTGCGAGTCATACAACGTATTCATTGTGGCTATTAAGTATAGCATTTGTATAAAGTCCCAAATGCTTATAATCGTATGTATGTAAGTTCATGAGCTAGAAGCATATAATTTAGAATAATGTGTATTTATATTTTTTAAATTTATTCCATATATACATATATATTATACACCATATCAATTAAGAATGAATACAACACATCATTACAGTGTAAGAATGTTAGTCAGCATATCTGAAATAGAATTTCACATTTTACAAAGATCAGGAAACAAAATTAAATATGCAAAGCGACATTTTATACAGACCATAGAACATAATAAAATCACAGGCACATGGTTTCAAATTATCCTAGTGTACTATCTGAGTGTACCCTAAGTATAGGGGGTACTCTGAGATAATTTGAAACCATGTGCCTACGAATTAAATATGAACATTTTTTACAGAATGATATTTTAACCATTTTATCGTAACTAAAACATAAATGTTCAACTTGCACAAATTCCAACAGTACTCATAATTTGTACATCTGATATCAAAGATCATACAAATAACGAATATACTAACTAATATACATGTATGTGTACTTGTAATGTTTGTTCATTATTTAGTTATTTTAAAACTATCACACATGTATGTAGACTAGTAAATAAGGATCAGGAGGAATGCTGAATGTACATTTTCTGTACTTTTAGATTTATCTATAGTTATATTTATTAACAAACTAACCCTTGTTTAATTTGTTCAATCAATTTCTATGAATTTTATATATTCAATTAATTAAGACTCGCGAACAACATATCTTATTATCGTACCAAACATACATTAATTACAATAATAGACCACTTATATATACAAATACAATAGAGTGTACGAAACAACCGACGATTTTCAACAGTATACGAAACACCGATCGAGAGTGTACGAAACAACTGAAATTTACAGTGTACGAAACTACTAGTGTACGAAACGACTGTAATCCGGAAATGTAAGTGCCGCGCATGCGCACTTATCCCAGTCGGACGAATATAACACCTCTGACGATTCTTACCAGCTTACGGGACACCGCACAAGAAAGTCGCCGATATTAACACAAAATAAGCGGTGCAGGTATGGTAAATTGTGTTATTTGATTAAGATATGTATATTATAGTCAATCGAAATACGCCGAAATTACTTTACCTGAAAGTCAAAATAACGAAATATCATCAGATCATATTATATAGGATACTGTGTGTGAAGTGGGTGGGGTGGCATTGTTTTGTTTACATCTGTCAATTGCCTAATTAATTAGGAAGTGGCTAGAGGTCCGGTAACCCGACCTCTAGACAATGCTTGTAGGACAGGCTAGAGGTCCGGTAATTTATTTCATATGTGTAATATATTTTAGGAAGTGACTAGAGGTCCGGTAACCGGACCTCTAGACCTGGAGTCTGGGGGTCCGGTAACCCGACCTCTAGACAATGCTTGTAGGACAGGCTAGAGGTCCGGTAATTGATTTCATATGTGTAATATATTTTAGGAAGTGACTAGAGGTCCGGTTACCAGACCTCTAGACCTGGAGTCTAGAGGTCCGGTTACCAGACCTCTAGACAATGCTTGTAGGACAGGCTAGAGGTCCGGTAATTTATTTCATGTGTATAAACAATATCTATTTTATCCTGTCGAGACTTCCAATGCATTTACCTTGCTATACAGGTAAGTATTTGACAGAAATCTTGTAAAAAATAGTTAATTGATTAGCAATCAAGTTGATTAGAAGTGTGCGACACTTAAATAAGTTATTATGCTGCCGGTAATTGCTGAATTTAATTTTGTTTGTTCGATGGTATTTGCTCTAATACTTGTTTGCTCACACATCAGTTTTGAAACTGCAAACAAACAAATCAGTTTTAATCAGATCTTCATAATAATTATGTTTCAATTAAATGTTGGTATATTGGGATCGCGAAGTTTTATCAAAACGTGCGTGTTGGAATGTAGATCTACTTTTTATGGAATTTATCAAAGATGGGGTAAATTGTTTATTATTATTTATTACTTATGTTATCGTATGTTATTAAACACAAAATGTGCGTGTGCTGTTGTATCAAAAAACCCCGCTTGTACAAACTCATTTTAAGATATTTTTTTAGGCTCTTGAGAACGTCGCAGATGGGTTTTGTCCCTAGGATCAATGTCATCGTTGTTCATGCGCTTTTTCCCGTGGTACCAACATTTATTAGGGTGGATCTTGCATAGAACTTTATTGCGATGTTTGCAGAGTTTGTTGTACTGACGGGCGTGTGTGTGAAAAAGTGACCAAAATATATACAATGTGTGGTACCCCTCTAGACTTCAAGTCGTTATCAATGTGTATCAATTGTTGTTCAACACAGACGAAACTATCGAAACACTCGAGATCACTTTTATTCCCAGTCAATGTTTTACATTTCTGTCAAATACAACATGGTAAACACTAAAGTCTTGTTTGTCATTTAAATTCTTGACACGAAATAAAATATATGGTTTATACATATGAAATCAATTACCGGACCTCTAGCCTGTCCTACACGCATTGTCTAGATGTCCGGTTACCGGACCTCTAGCCACTTCCAATTAATTACTACAGACGATTTAAAGACTGGCAATCGAATTTATTGATATAATCTGTTACAGGATGTGTCATACTGATGTAGTCATTTAATTAGCATTCCATGGTTAAAACAATATCAACTAGATCTAGTTGAGCATCATGCTTTGAATGAATTTTGTCAATTGTGCTGTGTCATAAACTCAGTTTATATTATAGCATCTGCACTCAGATTATCATGCACTTCTTCATTAGATTCCTCAGAATTAATGCGAGTTAATAGGTTGACCCCTAGGCCCTAACTTTGGTATCTAAGTCTTATGATCCCGGGTCAACTTGCTTGTACCGTAGCATAGAGGAGACACAGGATGTATATTTATTTATTTATCACGTGCGCATGTATAACTACCACGTTGACATGTATTAGTTATCATGTGCGCACCTATTAGCTATTATATGCCCATGTGATAGTTAATATGTGCCCAAGATATGCACATGTGTTAAATTAGTATCAGCTATCACGTGTGTACATAATAGCTAATACATGCATAGTTTATATTAACACACGCGTATGTGATAGCTTATATGCGTGTACGGTTTTAGAGAGACACGGAATGAGCAGGCTTTCCTGTTTTGTTGAACCTGGACAGGAAATTGTCAATGTTGATTTTGATCCACATGTGGAGAAGTTGGTGGTTCCTGGTGGAGGAACCTTAGGGAAATGGCAGGTCATACAATTTCATGAAAATTTGCCAATAATATTGATTTTCTTCCACATGTGGAAAGGTTGATGTTTCCTTGTTAAAGTGTTAAGTTATTAGTTAATTCTGGTAAGAAAACTGTCTAGGAAAACTGGTTAGGTGAATCGTATATGAAAATAACAATATTTAAACACTCTAAGATAAGAAAGTATTACCGGTATTTATTTATGTATGTTTGATATTACAGTACAGTTTATACATGTATAGAAAATTTGCGTTTAACTGTTTTAATTAATTTCTGTTGATTTATTCTACTTGAACAGAATAATGAATATATTTCTACACTACACCAATTTCATCTGGGTTCACTAACCAGACCAGGTTGAGTTGTAATGCAATCAGGGGGTTCCACTAGCTTCTGAATCTGAAGGGTTATTTTGATACTTTTGACTATTTTTACCATTTTATAGGGAAAATACCCATCCTTTTAAGAGAAAATGACCCTTCAAACCAAAACCCAGAGGGCCAAAATGTGTTGTTTTTTTTACATTTCAAGGGTCAAAACCCTTACTCCAGAGTCAAAATGGAACCCCTGAATGCAACTGCCTGCTACTATCAAATAATAGTTGCTGTGGTAGACAACCATTAGTACATGTAGAAATTATTTTGTTGAAAGGAAAGACAAACTATAGCCCCAAACAAATTAACCTGGTCCTCGACCTTTAGGCGTTGACTTTACGCTTCTTGTGCGGAATAAATCAATTTTAGCAAGGAAGTCATGCCTTGCCGAAGGTGTACAGAAGTATTTTTATTACCGGGTACATCTTGTATACATTTCAGTCCTATCCCCTTATAAAAACAAAGGCGGAAGTTAAATGATAGGCAAGTAATCAACTGTTAAATAATGCTAATAGAAAATTTGAGGACCAGGTTAATTCATGATGAATATATGTATTAGTCTGGAATGACTAAAATGTCTGGTAACTTCTGCTCTGAAGGTAGACTGTACCACTTGAGTGCTGTCACAGATAGAAAATGGTATCATACCTGACAAGCGGAAATGGATCTTAAAAGTCAACTTTGAACATTAACACAGGGAACTCTCAATATGCACTGCTTAGTCAAGAGTAAAACCTACTCAACAGTGGTTCCACCACCATTTTATCACAATACATCAAATTCATGAAAACTAGAAAAAATTGAATTCCAAAAATGAAGAATGTTCCCTTAGAATGAACTGAACCACTTCGGTGTCCTATGTGACCCTTTGCTTCAATCGACTCTGCTGTCAATACATAAAGGAACATTTCTTTTCAACTGGATAGTGTAGGAACTTGAAATTTGTATTGCATCTCTAAATGGCACTTGACCACATATTTTGCTGTTGGGGAGATATCAGCCATAGTGACAGAGTAGCTCTAAAAAGAAAAATGAATGAAATAAATACATGTTTCGGAGCCATGGCCTGGCTGAGTGGTTAGTTCACTCGCCTTGTAATCTGGTGGTCCGGGTTCAAATCTTGGTTGCGACAGGTCATACCATTCCATGAAAATTTGACAAAAAATGTCGGTTATCCACCACATGTGGAGAAGTTGCCGACTTGTGGAAGGGTAGTTAGTACTGGTGATGGTACGGTCCAGGAAAACGAGGTTAGGAAAACTGGCCGCCGTATATAACTGAAATACTGTTGAAAAACTGCGTAAAACCCAAACAAACAAACAAAACTTGTTTCATTGTTTAAGTATACCAGATTTCTACATTAAAAAATAATCATACCGGTAGCATACAATTGTTTACATATAAAAGACGTTTTGGTTTAATAGAAAATCACACCTATATATGACTCGGACACCTAATGCATTGACAAAAGTGGGAAACGGTGGCCTAGAGGTAGGGCGCATGTTTTGGGATCGAGAGATCCCTGGTTTGATCCCAATCTGCGCCACTGGTCAATTTCTCTGAGCAAGAATAACGCACGATGCTCCACACTTCACCCAGGTGTACGAATGGGTACATGAGAGGTGTCATAAGTAGATGTGTGCCAACGCCTGGAGCAGCTTGGCCTGGTTGGGGGAATCAAAGATAAACGGGTGGTTGGAGTGTACGTAGCAGTAACAGGCGCACATCTAGCTCAATTAGTAGAGCTACGAACTAAAGTAGCCTGGCGGTCGTGTGTTCGAGTCCCACATCGGGTGCACTTTCCCCCATAGTTTACTTTATCAGTGTTATATCTTTGACATAAACAGTGACCCAGTGAAAGATAAACGATGGATGACAGACATTCAGACTGACCCTAGTTCACTTTAAAAACTGTGCCGTTACTTTAATTCTGCCATTTACTTTAATCAAACATTAATTTGTATCTTTAAACTAGGATAGGGTCATCATATATCACCTACCAAAATTCAATAGCTTTCGACGTTTGATGTTTGCGGACTTTTTTTCTTAGTATAAATTCGTACTAACACCGCCTGTTTGTAGCGGGAAACGGGGAACGTTTATTATTTTCATAGTTTGTACAAATTATCCCCCTTTATTTTAAAAGGGCCCATTTTAGCGCAAAGAAATTGACAATATGTAATGTGCAAAGACTAAAGTATCAATCATAGGACCAAATCAAAATAGATTTGAAAAAAGGAATTAGGAATGTTAAGCATATGAATACATTCAGAAATTTAGCAAATAAACTTCTTAATAATTATTATAATTTAAATATTTGCATACAAAGTCCAGTGAATAAATTATAACTCGGCGGTTTTCTTATTATTGGCATAGTAAGCAAATCAAATGCTTCATCTTAATTGAAATGTCTAAATATTAATTGTAATGACTAAATTATAAAAGAACTTATAAGTTTTCAATGGTTGTAACATTAAAGATCGTGTTGTCATTACAATATCACAATTTAAATACAAATATGGATAATGCATTATTAAAGAGTGACACGGGAAATGAATTGCCAGCATCGGAAAGGAATTGCCAAATTGAAATACGAATTGCAATAATGTGATAACAATTACAATAATGTGTGAAGTGGCGGATATCCCCTTCCATAGTATACAGCTTGTACCATTTGACATGATGAGCTTTAAAGTCTCATTGTGTTACGAACGAAACTATCGTTGTCGTATTAGAATTTAAAAATTATACGAGACTTACCTGGAAGTTGAAGTGTAATTGTAATTCTATGAGTACAACGATATGAGTGAGGAGACAAAATGACTCCCACCCACCTGTCTAACCTGATTGATGGAAGAAAGTTATTTGATAATACATTATAACACAAAATGTCCAGCATAATAAGCGAAAGCTGGCTTCTCTTCTCTGATGTATATCGATACCATTGTGACGATGGATAAAAGCAGGCATGAGGTGTCGAGAATGGTTAATATTTCAAGATTGTACCAACTTGTTTTATAATTAACCTAAAACCAAGAAGTTCTTGCATAAGCTAACTTATGTACTTATTTTTTATACATTTCACTCATTAAATGACATTCTAGGAATTATGGCTTTCTAGTTGTCAGACTTCCCCGGAACGGTCTGTACGATGTAAGTGTAGTTATTAGTTTACAAAATCGTCTGACAGTGAAGCTGCTAAAGCTGGGTTCACACTCTAGCGTTTGGAACGACGTTTACCGACGTTTGGGCAAACGTTCAGCTCCGCTAGTAAAAGTTACTAAACGTTTTGAAAAATTGTCAATCGTTGGTAAACGCCGAAGAACGTTGTATTCGTTGACAATTTTTAACATGCAAAATCTTTGCCGACGTTTGGAAATAAACGCTGATGTTAGTTGTGCTCCGTTTATAAACGTTCCTGAACGCTGAATTAAGTCGATCAACGTTTGCTTAAGTTAAACTCCGTTGGCAAACATCTGCTGAAATGCTGGTGATGATATGATAATGAATTTAGTCGAACGTTTATCTAGCGGAGGCCAACAGGTATCCAGCACAATGAACGCTGTAGTAACGCAAGGGCTGGCGTAAGCCAACTTTCCCCCAGCGCAAAAGAACGTTTGTCCAACGTAGGCCAACGCAAGTGGTTAGCGCAGACGAACTTTCAATAACGTTTCAGTAACTTAGGTAAACTTTGTTCAACGGATTCTGGCGTTTGACACCTCGTTCGTCTAAGTTGGACTAGGTTAGAGACCGCTATAACATACGCTAACCTACTTTGGCAAAACGTTAGTGCGTTAGATACACAACGTTCGCAGTGTGAAGCAAATTATTCCTCCTCACGAGCGTAATTTCACCGACATTTGGACTCATTTTTCTGACATTTGAAACGTTGATCAACGCTGGTACAAACGCTCATAGTGTGAACCCAGCTTTATAAAAGTAAACTGCGTTCATCTCATCTAACTTCTTAATTATTAACATGACATTACCTGCTTTACGGTCGGTGAAATTCATATTGACGTGATATGCTATTTAATATTGAGTCCACGCCGAAAACATCAGGCATTTGGTACGGTGTCTCGCTCAAATAAAACCTTCATTTGAATAATCACAAATAGGGAGTACGATTATTGTAAAGATAATAGTGGATCAGTTAAGTTGTTATAAAATAACGATGTACTACTGTGATGCATATTTCCGTGCGCATATACACCATTCTGTCATGTCACTAGTTTAAAATATTGAAAGGTGTTCTTAACTGTCTTACAGTGTGTTGCCGCATAGTATTTATTGGCCTATGTTTGCCCTATATCGCTGACTTTGAATTATAATTTTTAATCTCATGCAAGATTGAAATCTGCATCACGGGGCGCTTCTTATGAGCCTATTTTCATGAAAATCGATACTGGTCATGATGCCCAAACTGAAGTAAAAGAAGCTTGTTTTTCCTTAAGGAAAGAGAGACCTTTTAAGGAGGTACGCGCACCTTTGATCTAACAATCAAATTTTCCTTGAAACATCTTAAAATGACAGAACAGTCTTCTAGAACAACATTGAAATCATAAAAATGATATGTCACCAGGCTCGTTTTCGACATACATGGCTTTCTAATGACCTACCATTGTATTTTGTTCATTTTATCTATTTCCTGCATTTATGGCACCATTATGTTCTTTTTAAGATTATTACTATATGAAACCACTTTTAAGCAATGCATGATATTTTGTGTGTTCAGTGGTCATTCCTATTGACATTAGTCACAAGTCCAGCTGCCTGGTGAACAAATTCAGTATTTGAACATGATAAATAGTTACCCCACCCACTTGCAAAAAAGTGTGATTTTCAAAGGATTTCAAACGAACGTCAAAAAATACCTAACGATCGAAAATGATTTAGAATTGGCCCTAAGTTTAGTATCACATAGAACACCAGTTTAGTCAAATAAAAAATAGGGGTCACCAGCCTTTTTTGGGAGCTGTGCATAAAAAAGTACTAATTATGAATAAATTTGCATAAAATTAACCTAATTTGCATATTGTAATAAAATAATTTTTTATTAAAAATATTTCAAAATGTGGCTACCTCTTATAACTAAACCATGCACTACATATTATATATAAGCATGTGCATTTGAACAATTGTAGGGACTTATTGTGAACCAATATAATTCACATTTTTGCCGTTCCCCACCCACTTTTTCATACATGCAAAAAATAAAAAGTTAAAAATATCTAATTTGTGCGATAATATTATGTTTATTTTCATTAATTAACATTCATATGCGATCATTGAAACTAAAATTCATGTTTGTTCTTATCAAATACAATTTTGAAATTTCGCGCATGCGCACAAGGCAGCTCGTACCTCCTTAAGCGTAAAACGCACTAGTCAAATTCTACCCTGCTTTATGTAAGACCTCATAATTTTCGTATCTGTTATCCGACTTTAAATATTTAAAGCTTGTAATGAAGCAGAGATATATGTCTGTCTTTTAATACAACATTCATCACGATACCCTAATTATTAAATCCACGGCGACGAGTAAGAATCCGTTCCGCGTAAAAGTAAGTTTAAAATACCTCTTTTTTTACCAAATAAAAATACAACCAACGGTCGAAAATCATCAAATATGAATTTAATTTTCGATCGATTTTGTTCATTAAAACTTGTTTTAAAAGCTAATACTTCAAGGTTTTATAAAATGTAAAACTTATTTATAAAGCATTTGTGAGTTGTCCACCGCCAACGATTTGATTAAACTTCGTGCATTTATGTACTTATTATTGCAAATAAATTTTCAAAATGGCGGAATCACGTCGAAACGCGTGTGAAACGGGCACCTGCACACCTTCCATGCGCTAATTGAAAACATATTTTTGATTGAAACTTGTTTAAATTGTGAGATTAAATACGTTTTGAGGTACTGGTTGTACTTTTTTCTGGTTTCTATTGGTTCTGTCTTAACAGAATGGAGTCAAAAATAGTGATTTTTTGTCACGATGCGGGACTATTTTTTTGGGTAGCTGTATTGAACTTGCAGACTTATTGTCGAATGTTAATTATAAAATGGCGATTATTTACAATATAACCTGCTATTAAATGCATTTTGAGAGGGATTGGTTGCATTAAATTACGAACCATGATGCTAGCCTTTGAAAAAATCGCCACAAAAGATGATCAATGGTCGGCGTAGTTTACATCAAACATTATTATGAATACGTCCGTTCTGTTTTATTTCGTTGGCGGTCGACAATTCGCAAATGCTTTAAAAATAAGTTTTTACATTTATAAAACCTTACAGTATAAGCTTTTAAAACAAGCTTTGATAAACAAAATCGATCGAAAATTAGATTAATGTTTGATGATTTTCGACCGTTGATTGAATTTTTATTTGGTAAAAAACGGGATATTTTAAACTTACTTTTACGCGGAACGGATTCTTACTCGTCGCCTTGGATTTAATAACTAGGGTATCGTGATGAATGTTGTATTAATAGACAGGCCTATATCTCTGCTTCATTACAAACTTTAAATATTTAAAATCGGATAATAGATACGAAAATTATGAGGTCTTACATGAATCAGGGTAGAATTTGACTAGTGCGTTTTACGCTTAACGCGGTAACATTGTTAATCGGCCTATCGATATGTGTAAGCGGCAGCATATTTACACCTTTTACATACGTTAATATAGAGTGTCATATACATTTAATTAACATGCGTGATACAATTAAACAATTTGGCAATAAATAAAAAAATAGCTAGATGGTCGTTTTAATGTTCTACCGTGAACCTAATTCATAAGTAATACAGCTCATAACTTTTATTAAAATTACACATTTATAAACCAGCTACATCTTTATATTGATACTGAATTTATGAGAATATGTCCATTAAATAAGGAAATACCAGCTACCACTTTTGTTAAATCCGGTCCGCAGTATATACCTGTCCGCAGTCCACGGTCCGCAGTCCGCATGCGTTGGTCCGCGTTATATACCTTATCCTTATACTGGTACCTCGTCCGATTGCTTTCTGACGTCGCAATATTCGAACGAGAACCAGTCTACATAATATTGAATGATCTCCCTTTAATTCTCAGGTGAGTTGTTTCTTAAAATTGTAAAATGATGAAAATCTAGCTTTATCCCACATGCAGTCCACATCTTGACTTTCTTTTACTAGGCTTTTCGACCTACATGTATTTATTTAAAAAACTGAATTGAACTACTGTACTTATTGAGTTTAAAGGAAGGAGCATACCAGAGCCTCGTCCGCCCAAAACTGGAATTTTCAACACCAGTCTGGAGCCCACATCAAGACCAAAAAGGACAGATCAAACAGATAGAACAAGTACAGCGCAATACAGCCCGTTTCGTACTCAATCAACCATATTCTCGATATCGACATTACTCAATAAAACCCGCTTTTCCGGAACCGAAATTTCACGGTCAGGGGGTTAGCGAGTAATAAGCGGTATAGCGGGAGAGTATATATTTTTTCTTTTTTCAACGTTTAAACATGAAAAACATATAAAACAATTATTACACATTATCATTAAACATCTTTGTTTTTAAACTTTAGCAAGAATTATCCTAAAAAATGCTTTATATTTGAAATATTGCATTTTATTCTACACTGCCGCTTCCGTAGCTCGATACTGATGGCGAGAAAATATACGCATTTTTCAAATTAAACATATTATTTTGGCAAAAATATCGTCAGCGAGGTCGTAAAATAGTGTTGTCATTGTTTACTAGTAAGACTTTTTACAAATTCTTATCATTTGGTTTAAATAATCGCAATTATTGTACCTGGTTGCTCTATACGCTATAGGCATTTCCCCCCTGACGTACATTCGGGATATCTCGCACATTGTCGCTCAATAAATTCCGTTATCCCGGAAAACAGATTTTAACCGGGAATGTCGATATGGTGAATAATCAACATAATCCTACCAGCGTAACATCAATGCTTAACACACTATCTTGGAAACCTCTGGAACAACGAAGACTCAACTCAGATGTCACTTTCATGTACAAGGTTGTACATAGGTTGGTTGCAATCCGCATTGTATACCTCCCAGAGTTTGCCATCGCAAGAGCTACAAGATCCAGCCACTCAGCAAAATTGATACAAGTAGCTTTCCGTTTGAACATCTACCGCCACACCTTCTTTCCAAGGACTGTCACTTACTGGAACAGACTACCAGAATCAGTGGTGTCTGCACCAAGCCTGGAGGCATTCAAAATCGTCATTCAGCAAGTGCCAGCGGATAGAGTGTAGAGGGTGAAGCAGAAAGATGTCAAATATACCAGATTTATATAGCGCCCTTTTCATGCGAACCCACGTTCAAAGGCACTTTACATTATTTTTTTGTTGCAGCCACAAGGGTGCAGGTGCATCCTCTACCAGTGCAGATACAGCATGATCTGACCAGAGGGACAGACTGAGAGAAAGGCCCTGAATGGAGAGAGAGACATTAGATACAGACATGTCGGGCGCTGCAGAAGTGCGCCTAGCTCTTATTTCAAATAGACAGCCTGGTTCTTTAATGTGCCCGGTGTATAGCACCGATACACAGCTTCCTGGCACTTCCAGATACTTTGCAGACCACACGGCCAGATATAGCGGGAAATATTATAAATATTTCAGAATGTGTCAAGTGCCGATGCCAGGGATTGAACCCACGACCTCTAGATTGACAGCCCAGTGCGTTACCACTGAGCTAAATGCGCTTATATACAGTGTATATACATGTTAACTTTTAAAATGTGAGCTAGTGTAAGACTATTTAAAACATGATCATTTTTCGCGTTTCACGCATCAACATTGAATTTTCGCTTGTAAATATCCAAAAAGGATTTTTGCGAGTAAAGAAGTTGAAGTTGAAACATCTGTCATAGTTTTTGTTTTTATCTAAAAGTTGAAAGTTAGGCAGTGGCTAGCCGTCCTGCACCAGACGACTAGACAGCGAAATTAGTCGTCTGGCATCGGGCGACTAGCAAATGCTACCTGTATTGGCTAGGGAAATGTCATTCTATTTCTATGCATTAATGATAAGTGATAAGTATCACATATGTTTCTACCTTGTAATAAACTACGAATTCGGCAAGTCACGTTAGGGCATTTTTCTACATCCATTTTGTGACCGGCCGTGTATCTCCGTATATTGTCCGCCATATTGGTAAAAAATTACGCACATTAATTTGCCGAGGTGTCACAAACAAAGGTAATATGGCAATTAATTATTTTTCATTCGCAGTTTTAATGACACATATATACATAACAATACAATTTACAATTGTAATTTTTATTTTTTCATTCTAAATACAATATACAATAGGGCCTACCATGATACGATTCATAAACGGCAGCATTATTTTCACGCTGTTATAACCAGTGACATTCCAAACTGTCAATTACCTAACATAGCATTTTCATTTTTTCAGCATTAAGTAATATACTTTCCCCATCCTCCTAATACTGTGATTGAAACACTCTTATGTTCCCTTACTACTTCTAGCTCTATTTCTTATGCCATTTCTAATACACAGCTGCACCATTGCTATTTGTCGCGCTTGATAAAACCCGACAACGACTTCCACATTCATTCGTACCAGTTTATACACTGACATGTCTTGCCGAATTCGTAGTTTATTATAAGGTAGAAACATACGTGATACTTATCTCGAGGAAATAACTAAATTCTGAATGCCTAATGCTTAGAAATAGAATGACAGTTCCCTAGCCAATACACGTAGCGTTTGCTAGTCATTCAATGCCGGACGTCTTGTTTCGCTGTCTAGTCGTCCTGTGCTGTTAGTGTCGTCTGTTCACGTTAAAGTTTATGACGAGTTTGTATTTCAGAGTATACATGTATCTTAACATACTGTTCAAGGTACACCAATAAAAATAAAGTAAATTGGTATACACACAGCTTGTGTAAAGATGCTGTACGTCTTCGATTGAAAGTGGCGGTGATGTAGTCAATTAAGGTTGCTATTACTAAAATGGAAAATCATTTTCCGCTCAACATTTAAATTTTAGTTAGGGGTCTGAGATATTGTGATAAAATTGCCCTAACTTATTTTACTGGGCTGTATACTCTGATTGCAAATTCTATACTGTACAACATTATTGTTCATACAAATTTTAAGTAATATAAATACTTAAATGTAGAAGTTCCCCTCAGATTAAATTACTTAAAGAAGCATAATTACTTCAAGTAGTATTATATTACTATAGCTTAAAAAGTGAGTAATACTTAGTAATTAATTACTGTAAGTATTACTGAACATTACTTGAAATAAGTAATAACATTTTACTAAGTAATTTTTTTTTTGAGTGCTGCAGAACATAGATGCTAACGACTCATGGAAACTTTTCAAAGGAAAATTGAAAGAGCTCATGGAATTTTGGATCAATACATACCTTCCAGACTTGTCTCTGGCAACCAAGTCAACAAGTCATGGATCAACAAACTTGTTAAGTCCAACCTTAGCAGACTGATTAAACTATACAGCAGACAGAAATCCACTGGGAAGCGACGTGACAGGGAAAAAATGAAAAAGCCAAACACCAAAGATCGAGAGAGAACAGTGCTGGAAGTACATTGATTCTAGGACTTATCGAAGACCCAACTGAAGATGACAACCAAAGACCAGCCAAACAGAAACACTTGGAATTATATTATATTATATTGCTCAAGAAAGATAACTGTGGAATTTCCCCTCTTAAAGACAAAGGCAAATTACATAATGATCCAATCGACAATCCTCAATCAATAATACAAGTCAGTTTTTACAGGTGCAGACACATCATCTATCCCGCAACCATTTGGGGGAACCATTTCCTACCATGCCGGACATTGAAGTTGAGACCCAAGGGATTGTAAAGCTCCTTAAACAGCTGAATCAACTGAAGGCAACAGGGCCAAACATGCTCCCAGCAAGGCTACTGAAAGAACTAGCAAATGAGTGTGCTCCATACCGACGGGTATGTAATTTATCTACATGAAATGCCTATCAACTGGTGGAATCCCGGAAGTTTGGACTACTACTACGGGTTCAGAAGAAAGCGGAGCTGTGAGTCTCAGCTATTGACCCTGGTTGAAGAACTTACAGTAGCCCTCTACAAAGGGAAACCGCACAATTTTGCCGTTCTCAACTTCCCGAAGGCCTTCGAACGTGTCTCACATGCTTGTCTCCTTACCAAGCAGGATCACTACGGGGTTCGAAGCAGCACGCTAGCTTGTATCAAGGGCTTCCTATCCCATAGGACCCAAAGGGTAACAGTTGATGGTGCTACCTCTGAACCAGTCATCAGCGACGTACCTCAAGGCAGCGTCCGCGGCCCAATTCTGTTCCTGGCCTTTATCAATGACCTTCCTGAACAGGTCAACTTGAAAACCTGACTGTTTGCTGATGACTGTATAGTTTACAGATAAAGATAGGTGTCTATACAGATTTGAATAATTATATATGTCCTGATATACATATGCACTTTGTGTATATATACATCTGAATAGACACCTATATAATTTACGAAATTATACCAGTTTTACGACATTCAATCTGTATAGACACTTAATTCGTAATCTGTATAGACTTTCGCTCTTTCCGCTCAATGGAGTCGACGCCATTTCAAAACTCCATAAATATTGGCTTTAAAAGCCGATATTAGACGATTGTCGGTACCGATCGGTTGAGGTGCGGATGGATTCTGTATTGTTAATAACCCCTTTAATTGCCTAGACAATTATGTTTTTACTGTCAAGTTGGTATAGAGAAAATATTTGTATGAGAATAGTTTGTGGGATACAATTGCATTGCAATCCTGTCTATATTTTAATACAGGCTCTCAGTATTAAATTTTTTTTCAATTTTTTGTCAATTATGCAAGTTCCTGTGATAGAACAGACCAAGTCTGGACCTTATTTTATGTCTAAAAATAGAAATTTAATAAATACATGACATGACTTCCGGTAATCCAAATGTATTGTGTATCACATATAACTCAATGGATGGCTGAACTTGATACAAGGAATGGTCTTTGATATTGGATGTAAAATTATTTAGTTAGTAAGTATTTCATTTATAAGAAAAACTGATCTTGGTTTTTTAAAATAGAGTTTATTAAGAATGTTTGATGTCTGTGGATACTAATTATATGTTTATATTTAACATATTGAAATTCCTCTTACTGGTGTTTGTAATTTTCTAGTTATTTGTAAACCCCAATCAATCCTATGTTTCTATCTCAAAGGTCAAGGTCACAGTTCAAGGTTACTGGTGAAATTGAAATTCATCCATATCGTAACCTTGATATGAATTGACCAGTTTTGCTTATATTTGGCATAAAATGTAATAACCTAAATGAGGAGTCCCAACTCCAGAGGTAATTCAGCAACCACCAGTATAATTGCACACCTAATGATAAGTATTTAGATTCATCAAGTATATACTGAGTTCTGTCCCTTGAAATCATAAAATCGATTTGTGTCTTACATAACTAGAGATATTTGAGTAATTGTCATCAAACTTCATGGGAATATCATTCAGCATGAGTAGTTGCGCACCTACTGTATTTACAGTGATAATGGTCATCAAAAGGATTAACTGTTGCTTGTGTGGTATTTGAGCTACAATCATAAACGCTTCAGGATAGTTTCTAGCATGTGTAGTTGTGATTTTATTCAGATTCATAGCAGAGTACAGGAGTGGTATTCAATATTGATCTTACTTGACTTTAGGATAAGGACAACCAATAAGATCACACCGTATTAAACTCTTAGTTAGTAACAGACAATATGATTGGCTATTCTTATTCTCCAATTAAATAAGATCAAAATTGAATACCACCCCTGGCCACATTTCTATTTTACTTTAAAACTTGTAATGTCTTTAAAATTGTTATGCTTTATTTTTTGCAGAACTTTTTGAATGGAGCATTTTGAGAGAGGATTGGTCAACAAGACCATTGCCTGCATGTTATGTTGTGCCAAGTTTACTACATGTTTGATGTTCATCATCAGCCTTGCATGTATAAAAGAAACTGTGGTATGATTTTCATCTTAATACATTGTGCATTAACAAAAAAACACTTCTTGCATTTAAATAAATTTTTAATGAATGTTTTAAATCAGATTCTTTTGCTTGCATATTTTATGTAAACTCATTGCATGTAAATGTGTGAATGCTAGCTGTAGTAATTGTAATAGATTGTATGCCCCAAACTAGTACTAGTATGTAACGTTAAGTGGAGAGCACACTTCAGGTTGTGTCACAGAAATCTCTAGTGTTTGCCCTAGAAAAGAACCCGCCTTGATGACCTTCAAAAATTCCTGCCAATGCAAGTCGCTAGTGATGCTTATTGATATAGATGTATAGTCCGGAGAAATTGACACAACTCTTGACCTTCTATTAGCATAATTTAAAAGCTGATGTGTTGTCTATATTTTTATCCCGGATGTATGTTTTCATAATCTAGAAGTATAACGAAGATGCTCGAGGTGTAATACCAACACAACTTCTATAGGACCGATATTGCACGATTTGTGCACGGGCATTTATAAATTCAATGCAAGAACCTTGTAATATATTCATGCATAAAGGTCAGGATCATGTCAAATTCTCTGTGCTATAAAAATACATTTTCTTTCTCTTTTCAGTCTCTACCTTTAGGTGATGATGAAAATTCACACAGGTATGTTGATTTTATTTCACCCATTGAAATCAAGACATGAACCGATCCAAAAGGGGGACCAGAAGTCACCTTACCAGACAGCAAGCCCAGGGCTCTACAAATCCTATAGTCCGACGTCCGGGACAACTCTAAATCGACTTCGGACAACTGATTGTGAGCAAAAATTTAGTCCCGGACAAGTCTAATTTTAATTGACAGCAATATCGGACAACTGACCAAAAGTTCGTATAATCGATACCTACGTCCGAGATTTGACTCTGTATACCGAAATTTATGACCCCAAGCGTATATTAGCCTTCCGGGCATCGAAATAAACAATATACGCGAGTCATTAATCCGTGTCAATTAGCAGTAATCAAGCGTCACGGGAGGTCCACGCTCGTATAAACAAACTACATACTATCGACTAAGCTCCGCCTCTCTAATTTGATTGGATCAAATATGCAACTGCGCACGTGGACGATATTCACGAGTAATTAATTAAAATATGTCACAAATCATGTGAACAGACACGGGATTAGTGTGGACAGAACGAGAATCGAAAAGCATCAAATACCTGTAATACACGTAGATCTATAATCCGAATAAAATAATTCTACTATGAAAATATCACAGCAATCAAACAAACTTTATTTAATTTGCAAGTTCGTATAGACAATCCATATTTAGCCCGCGAAAATCTCACTCAAGGTTGCTGATGTAACCGGCGCGCAGTTCTAAGATCTCCCGACTTCAAAGGCGGGACGCGGTGACTTGTAACTAGGGCGGCGTCTTTGATGAGCCAGATGCGAATTTTATTTGGCGTAAAGGATTCGATATATGCGGGTATTAAATTTGACCGCTCGATACAATATGGTTTATGCACCGGACTTTTTAGGCGTTGCAGAGAATAACTTGCTTATCTTACATAATTGTCAAACTCGCGGACATTGAATCGCCGAACATTCGAAAGTTTCAGTGTCATTGAACTGTATCGATGTTGACAAGACCGGCGTGGCAATTTTCTTTGAAATTCATCACATTTTATGGTATTCAAACTATCTGTAAGAGTTTCGACGCACAAATCATAAATGGTCGGGAAATACGACGACAAAAGAGACGTACGAGTTGCACATTTTCGGATACATGCACATTTTCGGATAAGTTTGTTTTTGGTTAATTATTATTTATATATTATTGACTACTTGCAAAAATTAAAGAATGTTAGCATGTCACATAATCTTAAATTGCACTTTTCATCTTGTTGTATACCATGTAATCTGCTATATAATTATTAATAATATAATGCAACATGTTGAAGAATCATTTCTAAAGTAATTGATTGCATCAAACTACAACATTGTTTTCCTTTCATTGTCATGTGAAAGTTCTTTTCTTGACTTATTATACTGCTTGAGTGTTGTACTAGATTGCAAATAATAATGTTGATGGACAGATGGGTGTTTATTCAAACAGTATATCTAAGTCAAACAGAATGTGTGAAGTACAATATGAGCACTGTTCAGTGGACACTTGCAGCATCAGAATAGAATTTACTACCGTCAACATATTATAATAGTAAATACTACATAGACATGAGCGTGGGGCTTCCTGAAATGAAGAGGTTAACCTCGTCTTGACTTATAGGACTACCCAAGATAAAACCCAAAAGTAATGGAAGTACGTTGGAAATAATGGGAGTACTATTAACTTGACAGACTTCTGTTTATTTTAATTGGGACAACTGAACTTATAATTCGGACAACTCTATTTTGCCATGGTCAGTAGTCCTGGACAACTCTATTTTGAAAAAATTTGTAGAGCCCTGAAGCCATTTCTAATTTTAGCTCTGTCTCATTGCTTCTTTGCATATTATAATACAAGAGTGACAATATTCTAGATTTATCCAGAATTCCCGATTTATTTATCACAAAAGAGCTTTCAATCCTGACCAAAATAAATGTTATTTGAAGACCATATCTCAAGAAATGTCTCAACTAGGTGTGGTCAATTAAATTTGCTAAGAAGAATTTTCTTTGATACAGACTGAGTTCAACATGGAAACAATGTATTTAAAGGCCTCTTGTTTGGCAAAGATGGTCAGTCGTGGTTTTCAAGATGTTTAAATAGGGTCTATTGACACCTTTGATATTTAACATTTACAGTTACATGTACAATACAGAAGATGGTCGAGCTAAAAGAGAGTCATATTGGTATTACAATGTAACAAAACATAATCACTGTCCTGTCGGCTCAAACATAGATCGAAACCGGAAGTATTACAATTGCACTGCAATGTATCAATACCACTGCCGACTGAACAAAAATACAGATTATAGGGATGGATGTGCAATACCAAAAAACTGCTCCGAAGGTTAGTATTCACATTGCAAAATACATTTCTGAGTTAATCAATTGTACATAGAAAACAGGTTTTACTTGACATCTTCAAAATGAGCTCAGTTTGCTTCTCTTAGAAACACGACTGACCTTAATGTGTATCAGTGTAGTTGGATCAAAATGATAGAAAGCTCTTCCAAGCACATTTAGCATGTTTCTAGTGATGGCAGCAAGAGGCTTACTATAGTCTTTGCAGATCATGGATGTCAGACTGTTATATTGAATAATAAAGTATACACGTATTCGTACTTTTCATAGTTACAACCAATATCACCCTATTGGGCCTGTCTTGGCTGTCGGTCATTGTTATGCCCCCCATCTTTGATGATGGGGTATATTGCTTTGCACATGTTGGTTGGTCTGTTGTTTGGTAGATTGGTAGACCAAATGGTTTCGTTCAATAACTTGAGATCGCTTTGTCCTAGGATCCTCAAATGTTACATGGAGATTTGTCATCAAAAGAAATTGTGTTGAATTTAACTGACTTGCTATTGTTTTCTTTCCTTTTCAGGCACAGAAGCAGTACTATATTTAGTACAGGATAATAGATATGAAGTTAAGTGCGATAAGTGTCGGGATGGATATTATAATGATGTAGTACGACATTCATCACTAGGTGCTGTTAAATGTGAAAAGATGCGCTATTGTGTGTATGAATACATGATCTGTGTTAAGGGAACGTCTACTTCCGATAATCAGTGCACATGTGACTATATAAAGGGATATAAACCTAAAAATTTAACTTTAAAAGAAAACTGCACTACAGAGTGTAAATTTGAAAAATGTCCTGATAGTAGACACAAGCTAAATGGTCCACCGAGTTATGAGTGCATTCCAGAAGATGGATACATCCCTAAAAGGTAATCATTATTTTCATGTCAATATTCATTTATTGTTCGAGGATAACAAGTACTGTTAACATTTTGTACTCATGTAATCTTTCATGAATTTCATGAATTTGGGTGACAGGCTTGATTCATATGTTCATGAATTCATTCTTGTAGGTTCCATGATACGTCTTTATGTTACAATAAGAATACTTTATTCAATCAATCAAGGGTCATATACAGTGACATGGTAAATCATCATAATAAAACACAGTGCTCCAGCTAGGGCGGAATAGCAGGGCGCAACGCCCTGCCTCGATTTACTTACACCCTGCCCTTTTTGAAAGCACCCTGCCCTTTTTGAAAGCGCCCCGTGCCCTTTTATGTCGATCATACGAGTGCCTTCTTCTTTTAAAAGGCCGCTATCGCAATAAACAAGATAATGACACATGCCGCTGTTAAATCGCTAATCCTACGACCCCCATGCTCATCGAGTCGGTTTACATTGATCAGCCTCAATCGACCTTTACAGAATGTCAATCACAGCACAAACTAATGATGAGTGACAATTTAGGGCATTACTACGTGGCAATCAACCAATGAGACGTGTCTCGCGTTCACGCATTGGCAACGTGTGAATAGCTAATTGGCATTCATCGAAGTAAATTAGATCACAGATTGTCCCAGAATTCGATCTAGTCAAGTAAAAACATGAGAGGGCACTTGTCAGTTTCAACAGAAATGTTTAACGCAAGTTGTTTATAAACTGATTATTAAACGCACATTTTTGCCCCAGGATCTTGCGAGAAATAAACGCGCGCTAATCATGCTAGCTCTAACTTACCTTAATTAACCAATGTAATCTGTAGACAAGCATAAATAATCCTCAATAATAATTATTTGGTTATTCCAATTTACCAAGGAATCATGTATACATTACATATTACCGTGAATTACACAGTGACGTCATAATTATGTAAAACTCACACGTGTGGAGAATTGGCGAGTACTGTAAACATCACGGCATACACATTATATTTTTGGATGATGTTAAAATGAATCTTAATGAATTATTCGGGCTGAAATGTTTTTGATGATGTACGAGTATTAACCATTGGAAAGTTGTGGATTTTGACAAGATCCACTAGCATTGACGATGCCAGTGTAAGTTGGACAATTTTCAATCTCGTTCATTCCTTCAATGATTATGTTAGATTATAAATTATTTGACGTGAAAAGTCATACTTTCTAAAGACAATACTAGAATTATTTCTAGATATCAACTACATATCGATGAAGAAAATAGATAGAAATCTATGAAGATCCACGGGATCTAAACTATCGTATTCCTGACGTCGAATAATTGCCGTTAGCGCAAGTTTGCCAAATTTCCATCTCTTTGAGTAGGATCGAAAAACTTCTTTGGCATGCTTATTCTATTTGAACACTTCTTTAAATCGGTTATTCAATGTTACGATACAAAGATCACATGGAAATTACTTTCGCTTATCATCGGGTTGATGATTAAACTCACACACCGTCCGTACCCGTGGTGTTGGAGAAATTTTGTGAGAAAATCGTATTTTTTATATGTTTTACATCGTACAATTATTTATCCGAGTTAATGAATTATGTCAAAAGAATAAACATTAACTACTATGATGTTTATGAATTGAAATAACAATCAGAGTTGATCATATAAATGTTGATTACACATAAAGTAAATCTATAATTTGGCATAGAACTGCACTTGTGACATGAATTGTGATCATTTACTTATACTCATTTTGAACAAAGTATTGTTTACCTTTTAAGGAATTGTTTGCTTACTGGAGAAACACAACAATTTCTGTTAGAAGACACAGGAGGTGCCATAAGCAGATTCTAAATCTTCAAAATTTTCTTGGGGGAGGGCCCCCAATCCCCCCTTTAAGGAAGGTTGGGAACACCCCCTCCCGCACCCTCCCCCAAAGTGCCCTTTTCAAATCCTAGCTGGAGCACTGAAACATAATGACAAGTTTGAACAAAATATATATGTGATGCAAGTATATTTACCCAAAATGCAAATAGAGTATGTGTTTATCCACTGTAAAAGTAAATTATGTCTTAGCTTTTGCTGCATGTATGTCTGAAGTTCCACTAGGGGCTGATTTTTAAGGGTCATTTTGATAATTTTGTACTGGATATGACTATTTTATAAAAAAAATACGTAATAGTTTCAGAACATATAACCCTTGAGGCAAAATCTAGAAAAAGTGGATTTTTGGAATTTTCAAAGGTCCAACTCCAAGTGACATTTTAGGGGTCAAATGAAATTGCAGCATGTATGTCTAGACTCTTTTCAATGCATACAATGTATTTCAGCACAACAACCTCTGGTCCACAAAGAAACATAACAGATGTTCCCACAAGCAAGTCTGAGAATGTAACATCAAAAGAGAAACTTACAAGCATGCCAGAATCTACCTCGCCATCTACAGCCAGTCATGGTGAAAAAACTACACATTTCAATGGTTAGTAAATGTGTTTTCTTAAGTTTCAAGATTTGCAATGGTATACCGGCATAACTGACCAGTGGTTCTGTGATGCAAACCTTTGTTTATCTCTCACTAAATTGATTATCCTGTGTGTAATATCTGTTGTTGTCACCAGTTTTCTCTAGTATAAAAGCGTTATTTGTAACTAATTTTGGCCATCACACACTTGATTATTATTTAGCAGCCTAGGTCACAATTCATTATCATAATTGGTCCAATGTGTAAAACTACGTCTAACATCTGGGTTAGTCAGCTCCATGATAAAACTTGCTGTCTAGGTAATACAGCTTGATTGGATTGAATTAAGGGCCGGTGGGATCACGAACACTGTTACTAGAAATAAAAAACTAGTTTCTGCTCTGTTAAGTTAGGAATGAGACATTGTAATGAAACTTGCTATATAAGTATTGGTAATTGGGATTGAATCAATCCTTGGGAACAATTGAGAAGATTGCAAAAGACAGACTCTCGTGGAGGTCCTTTTTCTTGCCCTACATGCCAGAAGGCATAACGGGCAATAAATTAGTAATAAGTATTTGCCATTGAAAGCGGGACTGATGCGGTCAAAGCCACTGTTACTAAAGTAGAACCACAGTTTCCTTTCAATTACTATATTTATAGGAATAAGGTAATGTGTAGGTTAGGGTGTTTCCTTTTTTTAACGCCCGGGCGGGCGGCAGCCAGCTGTCTGTCTGTACTCTAACGCTCAGAGTTTTCATCTGATCGTCTTCAAACTTTGTGACAATGCTTATGATCATAATATCTAGGCCAAGTTCATTATAGGCCAAATCGGCCTAGGCCTTATTTGGTAATGGGCCTTTAATTACCAAATAAGTATGAAATTGGCGGCAGCGTCCAGCAGTTTGTCTGTACTCTAATGCTTAGAGTTTTCATCTGATCGTCTTCAAACTTTGCGACAATGCTTATGGGCATAATATCTAGGCCAAGTTCGATTATATATTTATATACATTTTTTTTTTTTATTATTATTTTATGGGAACACCTTTGGCGGGCGGACAGACGGCAGTAGGCGGAGTCCAGCAGTTTGTCTGTACTATAACGCTCCGAGTTTTCATCCGATGGTCTTGTGACAATGCTTATGGCACTGATATCTATGCCAAGTTCGATCATGGGCCAAATCGGCCTAGACCTTATTTGGTTATGGGCCTTTAATTACCAAATAATTATGAAATAGGCCTTGTCTGTGCTCTAATGCAAACAGTTTTCATCCGATCGTCTTCAAACTTTGTTACAATGCTTATGGGCATAATATCTAGGCCAAGGTCGATTATAGGCCAAATCGGCCCTCAGGTTATGGGCCTTTAATTACCAAAAAGTATGAAATTGGCCTTGTCTGTACCGTAAGGCAAACAGTTTTCATCTGATCGTCTTCAAACTTAGTGACAATGCTTATGGGCATAATATCTAGGCCAAGTTCGATTATATATATATATTTTTTATTTTTATGCCACGCCATGAAATAGCGGAAGGGCATATAGTGTTCACCCTGTTAGTGTGTGTGTGGGTGTACGAAAATTGGGAAACCTTGTCCGCTCTGTAACTTTGTCATTTTTTTATCGGATGTTTACAATATTTGGTACAGATATTTACCACATCAAGACAATGTGTCATGCACAAGACCCAGGTCCCTAGCTCAAAGGTCAAGGTCACACTTAGAGGTCAAAGATTAAAAGGCTCAAATAGGCATGTGATTCGTGTCCGCTCTGTAACTATGTCTTTTCTTATTGGATATTAATAATATTTGGTACAAATGTTTACCACATCAAGACGATGTGTCATGCGCAAGACCCAGGTCCCTAGCTCAAAGGTCAAGGTCACACTTAGAGGTCAAAGGTTAAAAGGCTCAAATAGGCATGTGATTCGTGTCCGCTCTGTAACTATGTCATTTCTTATTGGATATTTATAATATTTAGTACAAATGTTAACCACATCAAGACGATGTGTTATGCGCAAGACCAAGGTCCCTAGCTCAAAGGTCATGGGCACACTTAGAGGTCAAAGGTTAAAAGACTCAAATAGGCATATGATTCGTGTTCGCTCTGTAACTATGTCATTTCTTATTGGATATTTATAATATTTGGTACAAATGTTGACCACATCAAGACGATGTGTCATGCGCTAGACCCAGGTCCCTAGCTCAAAGTTCAAGGTCACACTTAGAAGTCAAAGGTTAAAAGCCTCAAATAGGCATGTGATTCGTGTTCGCTCTGTAACTATGTCATTTCTTATTAGATATCTATAATATTTGGTACAATCGTTCAACACATCAAGACAATGTGTCATGCACAAGACCAAGGTCCCTAGCTCAAAGGTCAAGGTCACACTTAGTGGTCAAAGGTTAAAAGTGTTAAATAGGCATGTGATATGTGTCCGGTCTGTAACTATGTCATTTCTTATTGGATATTGATATAACTTGGCATAAATGTTCATCACATCAAGACGATGTTTCACACAGGAGAGGCAGGTCACTTACTCAAAGGTTAAGGTCACGCTTAGTGGTCAAATGTTAAAGGTTCAAAATAGTCATTCAAATTGTGCCCACTCTGTAACTATGTCATATCTAATTGGATATTTAAATAATTTTGTACAATGTTCACCACATCAAGACAATGTGTCATGCGCAAGACCCAGGTCCTTAGCTCATAGATCAAGTTCATACTTAGAGAGTAAAAGTTAAAAGGCCCAAGTATATAAATTTTGTCTGTTTTGTTACTTTGTTATGTGACTTGGTAACATTTACACCCTGAGATCCCTAGCTCAAATGTCAAGGTCACACTTACAGACCCAGCTCTTGTTTTCTGGTCAATGTCATATTTAAGCAATTACAAACTTTATTTCAAATTATTCCATTTGCAAAACTTTAGACTTATGTGACTGATGACAGCTTTTAGCGGGGACAGTTTTTTAATTTTTTTTATTATTTTGCCCTGAGACTCACCATGTCCCGAGACAGGCGTAAATTGTGACATTTTGGCTCTTGTTTTTATTATTTTTATTTTTTAATTTTTTTTTGCCCCGAGACTCACCATGCCCCGAAACGGGCGTATTTTGTGACATTTTGGCTTTTGTTCAGTTTTAATCATCTTCAGTTAGTTATCAATATTATTTTTCAGGTAAATCAGGACCGGAGGGCAAAGATGTCATCATTATTGTCATTTGTAAGTTTATTCCACATGTACACATTTTTAGCTCTCCTGTCACTTTGTGACAAGGTGAGTTTTTGTAAAGGCTTCTAATTTCTTTATGAAATTTGGTCACAATATTTGTCTCTATGAAATCTATGTAAAGTTTGAAACTGGTTCATGTGGGGTTAAAAACTAGGTCACTAGGTCAAATCTTAGAAAAAGTTTGTGAACGCATTAGAGGCCACAATTATGGCCTAATCTTTATGAAACTTTGTCAGAATGTTTGTCTCTATAAAATCTAGGCCAAGCTTAAACAGTACTACTAGTATCTATTAGACAAACCTATTTGAGCGATGTGGAACAGTCATGGCGAGCACTCTCCGGTAGCATATAATTATTTTCACTTTGTCAGCTACAATGTCAAGGTCACACTTGGAATTCAAAGATCAAAATGGCCATAATTTAGGTTGTCTGATAAAAAATAATTACACTCAAATGATTTAAGGACGTTTAGGACCTTTCTCCGACGTCATCGGTAAAAAATTGCTTTTTCGCCGAATCTAATGAAAATCTCCAGAAATATGCTTTAACATACTCTTCGTATTATGTCGTTTTAAATTTTTCAAAATATCGCTTCGTTTCCTAGCAACGAGACGCTATGTACATAGGGCGTAAAATTGACGTTTAATTTCTGTTAAATTAAGCTCTACAATAATTTTCAAAACTCTATTTGTTAGTCCTTCATCCTTTGAATACGTATATGTAAAATTTATAGCGGTTGTGACTTACAATTTCGCAACGAAAACAGTTCTATATCGAAAATTGACCTGTATTTTACTGCGTATTTCCGACACCCTACTCACTTTAGGGCGCAATTTGGTCAACAAAAAGTGATTCAATCAACTAATGAAACAAACCGTGGTTATGCTCTAATTCTACAGAATAAGCACAAACAATAAAAAAGGGGGGTGATCTTGCATTATTTTCGACAAAATTGAATTTTAATGAAAAGCGGACATACGTAAAAAGCATAACGTCGTGCCGTTGCACGACGTTACGGGCAATTATTGCCGTTGGCGTCATGATCTTGTGGTGTATCTGGCGCATTGGCACATGGTTTCAATATATAAAAAATATAAGAACGTAAAATGTATTACATTACGCTAAATGCAAGTATTACATTACGCTAAATGCAAGATGAGACCTTTAATATACCCCTAAAATTGTATGATTATTGATTTCTAGTGATATACATGTACGATAAAGAGATATGAAATTGCTACAAGCACACACTGTATAAAACACTAACCACCTCTCACAAACAATATTGTGCTTTAACATTTTGGCTTACGACCTAAATATTTTGTACGCACAGTGGGGGGGGGGGGGTCGGGGCAAAGTGTTACAGTCCCTGTGGTAAAATGTTTATTGTAATAAATACCGACAAACATACTTTGGTATGTAGTTATATTTTCAATAAATGGTCAAAAGTAGTCCCAAAACGTCGACACAATGTGTTACATTTACGAACCATTTTAAACAGTTGAAATTGATAATGCATATTCAAATTGATTAATTACAGAACTTGCATTGTCAAGATTAAGCATGGTTTTTGTATACATTATTACTAGGACTGTCATAAGTATAAGTGTCCATGCATTCAATATAAAATGTAACAATTATACATATGTAAGACTTTTCCCCCAACTCACTAAACAGCAAAAACACAACAGCTCTACAGTAAATTTCAAAGGTGGCCGAATCACGTATCTTATGAACCAAATTGAAACCAAGCTTCCCTACCACGGGGACCGACGGGGATCCTTACTTTTGCTTTACCAAACCCCGAGGGTCATACAGATGGTAAAACCCCGCAAATTCCCCATGTCCTATACCTCACGGGTATAGTCAGACTTGCATTTCCCCACTATTTTGTCGCGAATCAAAAGCGTACCACACATACATCAGTGCGGGGACATCGAAAACGTAAAAACACGGGACAGTTCCCCGCTATCACCTGTCTTTCCCCTGGATTGGTGGAGTAGTTTCAATTGACTGGTACATTATTGCAACGTCATGTTTGATGTGTAGGCCTACTCCAACTAAGGCACATAAGCCAAAATGTCAACCTATACCGTAAGTATCGAATTAAACAAATTTGAAAAATTGTGAAAATAGTACAAAAATTCCAGAAAAAAACGTCAACCTGTAAAACAAAATGTGTGAAGTTAAACGGGCCGCGACTTAGCTGATCTAACAGCGGCTCAAAAGTGTTTACATTATACACGTGTAAGACATCATACTTTCGAAAAATGTATATATATATAACGTTTTTTTTTCAATTTGCTGGCTGTTCATCTACCTTTTTTTGTTTTTAAAAAAAAGCTGTTCATCTACCGGCCGTACCAGCTTTAATTCAGCTTCCAACAGGATTTAACTTGGTTGCGTAACAGTGAAACCCGATATATAAGCATGGTTAGTTGCAATATTTCTAGACAAGGGCGGGACTAACTTTCCAGATGTTTATACATCAAAGATTTACTTTTATACCAAACGCTATTATTTATACATTATAACTAGATATATGACTGTAAGAAAACGATGTATACATATTTTAGTTATTATTTTATTAAAGGGACGTAATAATTAGTTCGGAAGACTTAAGTTAGTTTGGAAGACTTGAGCTAATAATTCTGTACACTGCATTTAATGTCCGATCGAATATCCTGAGTAGATGTTTAGTCTGTGTATTTATCATGATGCTGTGTTCATTATAAAAGTACCAATAAAGACACATTGTGAAGAATAATAAAACAACAGTACTGATAGAAGTACTGGTATTGCGAGAGAAACTCAGTTTTGTCATTTTCACTTTCGCAAAACTTACCACACTCAAATCGAAATAACTAATTGTTATGTAGTGACAAACTTTGCTTTGAACAAAGCTATTATATATGATTTGATAATTGAACAGATGCAGGTAAACTGCATGCATTTTATTCTTAACATGTAATTGTTGTACTAGTAAATAGGACGCAAGTCCGTATTTAGAACGGACGTACACAGCGCGTTACGTTGTGCGACGTAACGTTTTTACGTAAGTCCGTTTTTTACTGAATTTCAATTTTGTCGAAAATAATGCGAGATCACCCCCCTTTTTTATTGGTTGAGCGTCTTCTGTAGAATTACCGCATCACCACGGTGTATTTCATTAGTTTATTGAATCACTTTTTGTTGACCAAATTACGCCCTGAAATGAGTTGGGTGTTGCAAATGTGCAATAAAATTCTGTCAACTTTCGATATAAAACCTTTTTCGGTGAAAAATTATCCGTCACAATCGCTTTAAATTAAACTTATACGTATTCAACGGATCAAGGGCTAACATATTGAGCTTTGAAAATTAAAATAGACCTTATTCTGACCAAATTATGCCATTAAAACGTCAATTTTACGCCCTATGTACAAAGCGTCACGTTGCTAGGACACGAAGCGATATTTTGAAAAAAAACAACTGCACAATAAGGACAGAATGTTTAAGCATATATCTGGAGATTTTCATTAGATTCGGCCAAAAGTCGATATTTTACCGATGACGTCGGAGAAAGGTCCTTAACATCCTTAATAACACATCACTTTGGAAATATAAATTTAATTGTTGAAAACATTTTTTTATGGTTATTTCACAAATTTTAACCTTATCTTTATGAAACTTGGTCACAATGATCATCTCAACAAAATATAGGTTAGTTTGATATTGGGTCATCCAGGGTCAAGAATTAGGTCACAAGGTTAAATCATAGCAAAACCTTGTGTAGTCACTAGTGGTCACAATTTCAACCTTATCTTTATGAAACTTGTTCACAATGATCATCTCAACAAAATCTAGGTCAAGTTCGAAATTGGTAAAAAACTAGGTCATAAGGTCACACCATAGACAAAACTTGGCTTAAACTTTATTATGGGTACCGTATAGCTGGTTATTTCTGCGGGTGTTTTATTTTGCGTTTTTGTCCAAAAAATGAGTGTTTTATTTCGGCTGTTTTTAATTTCTGCTGATTGCCAAATGGCAAGGATAAATTTCTGCTGTTTTCTTCATGGTAATAATAAATTTCTGCGGATTACAGAACTCTACCTGTAAAAAACATCCTGTTTCTTTAAATATCTCAAAATGCTCATTTTCGATCTATACTGATTCACAATTCATCAAGGAATGCAGTTTGAATACGCAACGAATATAATATATATACCTGTATGTAGGGATTAAATAAATGTTCACTCATTTGGCAAAACTGAGATGTTTTAACGATTAAATTCTCACAAAAAATATGTATACCGGTACATGTATATATAAACTGGTATGCTTGTGATAAAATATCTCCGTAGTTTCACTCATTATATGAAACTGTGATGTTTTTACGATTAATTCGTAAACTATATTCTATTCAGAGACACTTGGATAAACAGACATTTAAACTAATTATGTTTACCACAACAATGAGATGATTACAGCGATAATTGCCCATAATTATACCTAACCGAGAATCGATATTCGAAATGCTTCAGACTTTTCGACAATTTACAATACGGTGGACGAAGATTTTGTTGACATCGGTGATTATATTCTGCTTGATTAATTTTTAAGGATGATATTATTCTGCGTGGATTTAATTCTGCGAATTGATCTTGGACCGCAGAATGGCAAAAATTTCCACCCCGCAAAAATAACCAGCTATACGGTATCAGGTGAAAATTACAAGGTCGTTGGTTAGACAATATTAAAACCTTGTACATGCAATCGAGGCTTAGAAGTTGTAAACGATTTTAAATGAGGGCACCATTGAGGGGCCTGCATGAACTACTATGATAGGTGAGCTACCTAGGGCCCCTTGGGCCCTCTTGTTAAATCTTGTGAGTGTATGTTTTATTACGTAAGTAAACTTTCACAATCCTAGACTGATACGGGGACTTATGTAAACCTGACAAACTTGTAAACAAAAATGGCAGAAGCTGAAAATTTGTAGTTATACGTGGGGAAATCAAAAAGAGACAAACGCTGTAAAATGACAATGCAAACAGATATAAATAAGAAAAGTTGTATGCCTATTACAAAATATTTCCTCTCTCTGTCTGCTGAGTTTCATATTTATTCATTTATTACTTGAATTGATATCAGCATTTTCGCAACTTTGGGTACAGCGACTCGCCGCACAAAATTGACGTCATGTTCGTAAACGGTAACTTCGCACGCCACATTGCTCAAATAAATAGCTCATATCTTTAAATGTATTGCATACAATTGCAATTTATTCAGTTCCGGTTTTCTGGAAGATGTGTATAATGTACACTTTGATATGTTTTCATAGGGACACGGAAATAGATACATGGAACTGTGTTGTGTGGCATTGTTTCAAATTGCAATTATTATATTATATGTATACGGTGTAAATGTAAAATCAGTTTAAGAATGATTTGAATCACATTTCTTAGGTTCATGATTACTCAAATTTCTCATTTTTTCATCAATTTTTTCAAATTTTTCAATGACATTTACTGTGCAAGCCTACAAACCACGAATTGCAATTCTTAAATATTATCTAGTGCAGTGTATGTGTTAATTAAAACTAGTTGATATGTGAAGCTCTTCTTTGTTTAAATAAAGTTTGTTACAATACCCACCTCAACAACAAAATTTAAGATGAAAGGATCGTTGTTCTATTATGTACATATTAAGTAATTATTTAACATCATAGATGGTACTTGGCAAATTCTTATTATTTTTTGTTCACATAGTATTTCTCATGCCTGTGCTTATGGCATGTAACACCTTAAAAATAGTAAACATTAGAAATCAAAACTTGTTGATAACACCTTTTATAATTATGAAACCATCTTTTAACTAACAATTCACAATGTGACATGTGTCACTTTCATTATATTAAATGTACATGTCCAGTATTTCGGAAGTAATTATAGTTGAATATTTTGTCAGCGGATAAAAAATGCCGTCCGGTATCCGGAATTCTGGGAGTCCGGTATTGTGGAAGCTTTTTTAGTTGACTTAATAAGGAGAAAATTTGGGACCTAAGAACTTGTCCGGTTTTATGGGGATTCCGGTTTTCAGGGAGTCCAGTTTTTAGGAAGTTTACTGTATTTAGCAAGACAGAGAGTTTGTTTATAGATAAAACATTTCAGTTGTAATAAAATATCACGACTGTTGAAAATGCTTAATAATTCAATCATTATTATTCTAAAGTCAGCTTCCGCGTATGACATCCGTCTTTGCGAGCAATGTTCAAAATTGAATGCTCATCAAGTACATTTCGGGCATCTGCTTAAAGTTTATTTTCCGCCACAAAATATTGTGTACTAACGATTTATAAGTATATTTATGCCAGACTTTCCTTCCGATGCCCATATTATCATTTTAAATGTTTGTTTGGTCTTTTCTCTCAGCTTGTGATAAAACTGTATATTTTCAAGCTGTGATTTTTTGACATGGTTTTTGAGGCGGTACTGTTACTTTTCATGTCATATATGTAAAACAGACACACTTACATCAAAACCGTTTTAATGCACGGTTATTCAATGTCTTGACGTCATGTCCAGTTAATTTGACAAATGTTGGAGTAATATTTAATAAAATGTTAGTCATACGCTTTTCCATATCATACGGCGAACTGACGACGTTTTGATGTGCGGCGACATAGCAAAACACCGTATATTTAACATTCTATTAATAAATCACTACTTATAGTAGAAAATTATATTTCACACGTACAAATCGGCATTAAATGCACCTAAACGAATATGATATTTTTATTGTTAAAACACGTAAACTTTACAAATTATAGCATTTGTCTCATTTCTTTTTGATCACCCCACATATTATATAAATATCAGATGCCTGCCTGCGTGACATTGATATTGTCAACCCGATGGCAGAATGTCACTCCGAGGCGAAGCCGAGGGTGATATTCTGTTTAGAGGGTTGACAATAAAATGTCACGCAGGCAGGCATCTGATATTTATTTTATTATACCAAACAAAATATAAGTAAATAAAATCATACTGGTAAATCTTGACATGTTTGTTTTTAGCTCACCTGTCACAAAGTGACAGAGTGAGCTTTTGTGATCACTCTTCTTCCGTCGTCCGTCCATCGTCCGTCCGTACGTCCGTCAACAATTGGCTTGTGTAGACACTAGAGGTCACAATTTTGACTTAATCTTTATGAAACTTGGTCACAATGATCATCTCAACAAAATCTAGGTCAAGTTCGAAATTGGTAAAAAACTAGGTCATAAGGTCACATCATAGAAAAACCTTGTGTAGTCACTAGAGGTCACAATTTTGACTTAATCTTTATGAAACTTGGTTACAATAATCATCTCAACAAAATCAAGGCCAAGTTCGATATTGGGTCATTCAGGGTCAAAAACTAGGTAACCAGGTCAAATCATAGGAAAACCTTGTGTAGTCACTAGAGGTCATAGTTTCGACATTATCTTTATGAAACTTGGTCACAATGATCATCCCAACAAAATCTAGGTCAAGTTCGATATTGAGTCATCCGGGGTCAAAAACTAGGTCACTAGGTCAAATCATAGGAAAACCTTTTGTAGTCACTAGAGGTCACAATTTTGACCTAATCTTTATGAAATTTAGTCATAATAATCATGTGAACAAAATCTAGGCCAAGTTCGATATTGGGTCATCTGGGGTCAAAATCTTGGTCACATGGTCAAGTCATAAGAAAACTTGCAATTGAGGCTGAATTTTCTTGAATGTTACTCAGTAAATGTAAATAATTACCTAGGTCACCATTGGGGTGTGCATGTGCAACTACGACAGGTGAGCGACCTAGGGCCCTTTGGGCCCTCTTGTTTACACACCCGTCTTAATCTACTAATTGTATACAAGGGAGACAACTACAACAAAATTTTAGCTTTATGCTTGACAAAGTTACTTGCCCTTGCATGACATTGAAAATGTCAGGTCGATCACATGACCTTACAGCCAGTTTTCGATCGATCACATGTCAAATAGATTGGAACTGTCAATGACAGTCATAATGTCTCTCTCTGGGGCATTGGGACTTTTGCAGTGAGGTATAATAATTATCAATTTACATATTAATTGGTATAATTAGTTGGGATTTGATTTCATGGTTGATGTTTCTGTGAAATCCACAAAATTTAATCCCCCACAAATGTGAATGGTTTTACATTATGCTGTCCAAGTAAATAATGTGTAGTAATATCAATGTAAGACAATGTGGCTTTAATGTTCAAAAAGGGAAGTGTCCGTTTACTGGAAGCATCTTCGTGCTGTGCTGGAGAGTCTATCACTTTTTATACGCCCGTTAGAAAAACAGGACATATCATGGGAACACCCTTGGTGGTCGGACAGGTGTCAGGGTGGGCGGTGGCATTCAGCAGTTAGTCTGTACTCTAACGCTCGTCCGATCGTCTTCAAACTTTGTGACAATGCTTATGGGCATAATATCTAGACCAAGTTCGATTATAGGCCAAATCGGCCTTGGCCTAAATAGGGTGTGGGCCTTTAATTACCAAATAAGTATGAAATAGGCCTTGTATCTTACGCTAACACCTTGTCTGTGCTGTTATGCAAACAGTTTTCATCCGATCGTCTTCAAACTTTGTGACAATACTTATGGGCATAATATCTAGGCTAAGTTCGATTATGGGCCAAATCTGCATAGGTCTTATTTGGTTATGGGCCTTTAATTACCAAATAATTACGAAATTGGCGGCGGCGTACACCAGTTTGTCTGTACTCTAATGCTTAGAGTTTTCATCCGATTGTCTTCAACCTTTGTGACAATGCTTATGGGCATAATATCTAGGCCAAGTTTGATTATAGGCCAAATCTGCCTAAGCCTTATTTGGTTATGGGTCTTTAATTACCAAATAAGTATGTAGTGAAGCGTGATAAGGGTCTGATTTTAATGAGATTGGTATGAAATAGGCCTTGTCTGTGCTCTAACGCAAACAGTTTTCATCCGATCGTCTTCAAACTTTGTGACAATGCTTATGGGCATAATATCTAGTCCAAATTTGATTATAGGCCAAATCGGATTAGGCGCTATTTGGTTATGGACTTTGGTTATGGGCCTTTAATTACCAAATAATTACGAAATTGGCGGCGGCGTCCAGCAGTTTGTCTGTACTCTTATGCTTAGAGTTTTCATCCGATTGTCTTCAACCTTTGTGACAATGCTTATGGGCATAATATCTAGGCCAAGTTTGATTATAGGCCAAATCTGCGTAGGTCTTATTTGGTTATGGGCCTTTAATTACCAAATAATTACGAAATTGGCGGCGGCGTACACCAGTTTGTCTGTACTCTAATGCTTAGAGTTTTCATCCGATTGTCTTCAACCTTTGTGACAATGCTTATGGGCATAATATCTAGGCCAAGTTTGATTATAGGCCAAATCTGCCTAAGCCTTATTTGGTTATGGGCCTTTAATTACCAAATAAGTATGTAGTGAAGCGTGATAAGGGTCTGATTTTAATGAGATTGGTATGAAATAGGCCTTGTCTGTGCTCTAACGCAAACAGTTTTCATCCGATCGTCTTCAAACTTTGTGACAATGCTTATGGGCATAATATCTAGTCCAAATTTGATTATAGGCCAAATCGGATTAGGCGCTATTTGGTTATGGACTTTGGTTATGGGCCTTTAATTACCAAATAATTACGAAATTGGCGGCGGCGTACACCAGTTTGTCTGTACTCTAATGCTTAGAGTTTTCATCCGATTGTCTTCAAACTTTGTGACAATGCTTATGGGCATAATATCTAGGCCAAGTTTGATTATAGGCCAAATCTGCCTAAGCCTTATTTGGTTATGGGTCTTTAATTACCAAATAAGTATGTAGTGAAGCGTGATAAGGGTCTGATTTTAATGAGATTGGTATGAAATAGGCCTTGTCTGTGCTCTAACGCAAACAGTTTTCATCCGATCGTCTTCAAACTTTGTGACAATGCTTATGGGCATAATATCTAGTCCAAATTTGATTATAGGCCAAATCGGATTAGGCGCTATTTGGTTATGGACTTTAATTGCCAAAAAAGTATTAAATTGGGCTTGTCTCTACCCTAAGGCAAACAGAAGGGCGTATTTTGTGACATTTTGGCTCTCGTTGGCCCATATGTATATAATAATGTTGATAATTTCTTTTGTCTCTTGCAGCATGTGTACTTGCTGTTGTAGTTGTTGTAGTTTGCATTTAGCTCTTGTTGGCCCATATGTAATAATGTTGATTTCTTATATCCCTTGCAGTACTAGGTGGAGCTTTTGTAGGTTTAGGTGGTGGCATTTGCTGGTATTTTGGTAGAAAAAAAAGTAACAGTAGCAGAAATGACAGAAACAATGGTAAGTTAATTAAGTCACCTGTTGAAGATAAGCTTGTGATTATGCCCCATCTTTGATAAGGTGGTATATTGCTTTGCACATGTTAGTGAGTCGGTAGACCAAATAGTTTCCATTCAATAACTCAATAACAATTGACCCTAGCATCCTCAAAATTTACATAGAAGTTGGTCATCAACAGTAGATGTCCCCTATTGGTTTTGAGGTTAGTAAGGTCAAGGTCACTGACCTTTAACATGAATAAATAGACCAAATGGTTTCCGTTCAATAACTCAAGAACAGTTTAGCCCAGAATCTTTAAATCTTACACGGTGGTTTGTCAGCTACATTAGATAAACCCAATTTGTTTTGTGGTCAGTAGGACAAGGCTCAAGGTCTCAGTGACATTTAACATGTGTACATAGACAACATTGTTTCTTTTTAATAACTCAAAATTGCTTAACCCAAGAATCTCTTGTTTACACTCCCGTCTTAATGTACTAATTGTGTACAAGGGAGACAACTACAACAAAATTTTAGCTTTATGCTTGACAAAGTTACTTGCCCTTGCATGACATTGAAAATGTCAGGTCGATCACATGACCTTACAGCCAGTTTTCGATCGATCACATGTCAAATAGGTTGGAACTGTCAATGACAGTCATAATGTCTCTCTCTGGGGCATTGGGACTTTTGCAGTGAGGTATAATAATTATCAATTTACATATTTATTGGTATAATTAGTTGGGATTTGATTTCATGGTTGATGTTTCTGTGAAATCCACAAAATTTAATCCCCCACAAATGTGAATGGTTTTACATTATGCTGTCCAAATAAATAATGTGTAGTAATATCAATGTAAGACAATGTGGCTTTAATGTTCAAAAAGGGAAGTGTCCGTTTACTGGAAGCATCTTCGTGCTGTGCTGGAGAGTCTATCACTTTTTATACGCCTGTTAGAAAAACAGGACATATTATGGGAACACCCTTGGTGGTCGGAGAGGTGTCAGGGTGGGCGGTGGCATTCAGCAGTTAGTCTGTACTCTAACGCTCGTCCGATCATCTTCAAACTTTGTGACAATGCTTATGGGCATAATATCTAGGCCAAGTTCGATTATAGGCCAAATAGGCCTTGGCCTAAATAGGGTGTGGGCCTTTAATTACCAAATAAGTATGAAATAGGCCTTGTCTGTGCTGTAATGCAAACAGTTTTCATCCGATCGTCTTCAAACTTTGTGACAATACTTATGGGCATAATATCTAGGCCCAGTTTGATTATAGGCCAAATTGGCTTAGGCCTTATTTGATTATGGGCCTTTTATTACCAAATAAGTATGAAATTGTCCTTGTCTGTGCTCTTACTCAAACAGTGTTCATCTGATTGTCTTTAATATTTGTGACAATGCTTATGGGCATAATATCTAGGCTGAGTTCGATTATAAGCCAAATCTGCCTAGGTCTTATTTGGTTATGGGCCTTTAATTACCAAATAAGTATGATATTGGCCTTGTCTGTGCTCTAACCCAAACAGTTTTCATCTGATCGTCTTCAAACTTGGTGACAATGCTTATGGCCATGATATCTAGGCTAAGTTCGATTATGAGCCAAATCAGCGCAGGCCTTATTTGGTTATGGGCCTTTAATTACCAAATAAGTATGAAATTGGCCTTGTCTGTGCACTAACCCAAACAGTTTTCATCCGATCATCTTCAAACTTGGTGACAATGCTTATGGCCATGATATCTAGGCTAAGTTCGATTATGGGCCAAATCTGCGTAGGTCTTATTTGGTTATGGGCCTTTAATTACCAAATAATTACGAAATTGGCGGCGGCGTACACCAGTTTGTCTGTACTCTAATGCTTAGAGTTTTCATCCGATTGTCTTCATAGTTTGTGACAATTCTTATGGGCATAATATCTAGGCCAAGTTTGATTATAGGCCAAATCTGCCTAAGCCTTATTTGGTTATGGGTCTTTAATTACCAAATAAGTATGTAGTGAAGCGTGATAAGGGTCTGATTTTAATGAAATTGGTATGAAATAGGCCTTGTCTGTGCTCTAACGCAAACAGTTTTCATCCGATCGTCTTCAAACTTTGTGACAATGCTTATGGGCATAATATCTAGTCCAAATTTGATTATAGGCCAAATCGGATTAGGCGCTATTTGGTTATGGACTTTGGTTATGGGCCTTTAATTACCAAATGATTACGAAATTGGCGGCGGCGTCCAGCAGTGTGTCTGTACTCTAATGCTTAGAGTTTTCATCCGATTGTCTTCAAACTTTGTGACAATTCTTATGGGCATAATATCTAGGCCAAGTTTGATTATAGGCCAAATCTGCCTAAGCCTTATTTGGTTATGGGTCTTTAATTACCAAATAAGTATGTAGTGAAGCGTGATAAGGGTCTGATTTTAATGAGATTGGTATGAAATAGGCCTTGTCTGTGCTCTAACGCAAACAGTTTTCATCCGATCGTCTTCAAACTTTGTGACAATGCTTATGGGCATAATATCTAGTCCAAATTTGATTATAGGCCAAATCGGATTAGGCGTTATTTGGTTATGGACTTTAATTGCCAAAAAAGTATTAAATTGGGCTTGTCTCTACCCTAAGGCAAACAGAAGGGCGTATTTTGTGACATTTTGGCTCTCGTTGGCCCATATGTATATAATAATGTTGATAATTTCTTTTGTCCCTTGCAACTGTTGTACTTGCTGTTGTAGCTGTTGTACTTGCTGTTGTTGTAGTTTGCAATTGGTGTTGTTATACAGAAAACAGTAACAGTAGCAGAAATGACAGAAACAATGGTAAGTTAATTAAGTCACCTGTTGAAGATAAGCTTGTGATTATGCCCCATCTTTGATAGGGTGGTATATTGCTTTGCACATGTTAGTGAGTCGGTAGACCAAATAGTTTCCATTCAATAACTCAATAACAATTGACCCTAGCATCCTCAAAATTTACATAGAAGTTGGTCATCAACAGTAGATGTCCCTTATTGGTTTTGAGGTTAGTAAGGTCAAGGTCACTGACCTTTAACATGAATAAATAGACCAAATGGTTTCCGTTTAATAACTCAAGAACAGTTTAGCCCAGAATCTTTAAATCTTACACGGTGGTTTGTCAGCTACATTAGATAAACCCAATTTGTTTTGTGGTCAGTAGGACAAGGCTCAAGGTCTCAGTGACATTTAACATGTGTACATAGACAACATTGTTTCTTTTTAATAACTCAAAATTGCTTAACCCAAGAATCTTTATACTTTATAGGTATGTTCACTCAAAAAAAAAAATTACTAAGTAATACTCAAATCAAGTAAGTTTTTTACTTGTTTCAAGTAAAATTTCAAGTAAAAATAGTTGTCAGAAAATCAAGTAATACTTAGTAATTAATTACTTATGACTTACTTATTAATTACTAAGTAAAAGAATTACTACCCAAATAATTACTAAGTCAATAATTTACTTAGTAATTGTAAATTACTCAGTAAATTAATTACTGAGTAATTATTTAACTAACCAATTACTTGTTAATTACTAAGTAAATAATTTACTTAGTAAATATAAAATACTTAGTAAAGCAATTACCAGCATCATAAATAATCAAGACTTAGTAAAGCAATTACCAGCATCATAAATAATCAAGATACTGATTGATTTAATGTCTGTTGATAAAAACTTCCTATATGTACAGATTCATAAAAGTAAAAGAAACATTTAAGTTTCTTTTTTACAATAGCAATTTAAGTTTATATGTTTTATTCTTCTATAGCTTTGGAAAAGATAAATTATTAACTTTTTTGAATGTATTTTAAGTGTGTAAAAGGCAATTTAATGGTATAATTTTTAAATTACCTCCCTTTAATAAAAATAAAATAGCATTAATATAATATCTCAGATATATGTTGTCCATCAAAATTTGCTTTAGGGCTATTTTTAAAAAAATGGCTAGAAAAGTGAAAAAAGTCTCAAAATTTAAACCTTCATAAAATACAAAAAAGCTGGTCTGAATGTTAAGACCAACCATTCTAGGTAACAAAATTGGTAAGGTATAAAGCTAATAACAAATACTATTTTTTTTATTCAAGTTTTAATTGAAGTGAACAGGCAAAAATACAAAAGTACATTAACACATTCAAAGTCTAATATTTTCATAGTTAAATGGTTCTTTACACTTTCAAAGTTTATATTTACTTATTGTTAAATCATCATACAGAATTAAACTATTGAATCACTCTGACATTCAAAAATAAAATGCAAATTCATATTTTTTTGCTTTTTTTCCAGATAAAATTAGTATCCACACAATAAAAGTTTTATTTTCAGATTAAATGCTGAAAGTATTTCTATAAAACAGGCTTTTGCATGAAATTTTAACACTAACAAGTAAAACTGAACAAAAATCAGAAAAGGCATTATTGATTTTAGCGCAAAAATATCAACATCAAAACAATACAATTTTTGTCAAAATTTGTTACACTCCTGACATATGTAGCTGTCAATTATAAACTAGCTTTCACTTACAAGTTACAATCACCTGAACTATTAATACAAAGCAACTGATACACAGTGTAACATTTTAAAACAAATATGGCAATAACATAGATCCAATTTGAAGATTTTTTAAGAAATTAATTTGAAACAATACGGGCGTCTACATGCAACTTTGGCTCAAAACCTGAAGCAAACTTAATAGAATATCTCAATTAACAATTGAACACTAAAACAGTTAAAAATTAACACATTTTAAATTGATACTACTGGAATCATGAACACTAAAGAACTGTTTTATATTAATAACACATTAGTCGTAACTGTTACACTCCTGACGAAAAATATAACTTAAGCTTTAAGAGCTCTGGTTTTCAGAAATTTCAAGATCCTTTTGATTAAACATCAGTTTCAATGCACGACCAGGCATTAATGTTGGCATTGATTATTTCATCAGTAGGTTATCTGGAGACTACCATGCTATGTCATCAGCTTTGGGCCAGGTGTACATCCCAGAGTGTAAATGGACAATGAGGCTCATAGGAAAGACTGGGTACATACCCAACTGTGTTGCCTCTTTAAATAAAGTTATTATTAATATAACTTAATCTCTACATCTCCATTGCACTTCAAAACCTGTAAACCAGGTTTATTAAGAAATATAGATAAAACTACATGTATGCATATATCATTGGTCAAATGTTGCTGAATAGCTACAATGTTGGAAGTATCAAATAATTTCTAAATCTACTGTAATTTTTTTACCTTTGCTACTATCTACACCTAACCGATTTAGCAACGCAACCATTTTGGGGGCTGGCATTCTTTGTATAAATTATTATTTGAAATTTGTTAGGGTTTAAATCAACCAGTGGGACGGGAGTCCTATGCCTGGTATGCTTTTCCGTGAAAAGATATTTCAATTTAACCCATCACGTAATATTGTCGTCATTTTCATGATTTACAAACACTGCAAGAACAATACCACTGGGCATGACAATTTGACTTTCACAATGTAGGACAACGATACCCCGAACACAAAAACATCAATTAAGTTTAGAAGTGCATTGTATACAATGCCATGCTTTTTTGCTACAGAACATCACGGCGCTATTGAGATAATTTAAGCAGATATGTGACGTTTAGTCACGGCAAAGTAATCTAACTGTCGTCTGGCGATGATATTAAGTCTTGCAAAGTATTTTCAAGAAGCAGTTTACCTCTACAATTGTCAGCGCCAGGTAAGCTGACAATAGAAGCACGTATACATGATGGCACCATGTGAATGTTTTATTTGAAGACACCACTTCCTGTCAACAAGTTTTGATGCTATACCTACATTTTGATGGTAATGATGTATACAATTTAGTTATTTTGCTAAATTATACATTTCATAACATTTTGTTAATGTTTATTTGACCCAAATTGAAAGTCGCTTGTTCTTATTATACCCCAAGATACATAGTATATGGGGGCTATATTGGAGTCATGCTTGAGGATGGTTGGTTGGTTGGTTGGTCTGTTGGTCGGTGGGTTGGTCCGTATAATTTTGTCCGCGCTATTTCTCTGTCACCATTGGTCGGATTTTAACGAAACTTTGTATGAATGATCAGTACCAAGTCTAGTTGTGCATACCGTCGGCACACATTGGTCGGATCAATTTTAAGGTAGTTATGGCCCTTTGTTTTTTACACTTATAAATTTTGTCCGCGCTATTTCTCTGTAACCATTTGTCGGATTTTAACGAAACCTATGTATGAATGATCAGTACCAAGTCTAGTTGTGCATATCGTCGGCACACGTTGGTCGGATCAATTTTAAGGTAGTAACGGCCCTTTGTTTTTTTACACTTATAAATTTTTGTCCGCGCTATTTCTCTGTCGACATTGGTCGGATTTTAACGAAACTTTGTATGAATGATCAGTACCAAGTCTAGTTGTGCATATCGTCGGCACACGGTGGGATCAATTTTAAGGTAGTTATGGCCCTTTGTTTTTTTACACTTATAAATTTTGTCCGTGCTATTTCTCTGTTACCATTTGTCGGATTTTTTACAAAACTTTGTATGAATGATCAGTACCAAGTCTAGTTGTGCATATTGTCGGCACACATTGGTCGGATCAATTTTAAGGTAGTTATGGCACTTTGTTTTTTTACACTTATAAATTTTTGTCCGCACTATTTCTCTGTCACCATTGGTCGGATTTTAACGAACCTTGTATGACTGATCAGTACCAAGTCTAGTTGTGCATATCGTCGGCACACGTTGGTCAGATCAATTTTAAGGTAGTAATGGCCCTTTGTTTTTTTACACTTATAAAATTTTGTCCGCGCTATTTCTCTGTCGACTTTTTCGGATTTTAACGAAACTTTGTATGAATGATCAGTACCAAGTCTAGTTGTGCATATAGTCGGCACACGTTGGTCGGATCAATTTTAAGGTAGTTATGGCCCTTTGTTTTTTTACACTTATAAATTTTGTCCGCGCTATTTCTCTAACCATTTGTCGGATTTTAACAAAACTTTGTATGAATGATCAGTACCAAGTCTAGTTGTGCATATTGTCGGCACATGTTGATTGGATGAATTTTAAGGTAGTTATGGCCCTTTGTTTTTTGTGTCGCCTGAAAAGGCGACATATAGGTGTTACTTTGGCGGCTGCGGCGTCACAAATTGCTTGTCCGGAGCATAACTTTGTCACCTTAAGTTCAAATGACTCAAGATTTGGTATGCATGTTTCTTACAATAGGCCGAAGTGCAGTGTGCAAGAACCATAACTCTACCTGTCATAGTTTTTGAATTATTTCCCTTTGATTGATTTTATTAGAGCATTTCTTGTCTGGAGCATAGCTTTGTCACCTTAAGTTCAAATGACTCAAGATTTGGTATGCATTTTTCTTACAATAAGCCGAAGTGCAGTGCGCAAGAACCATAACTCTACCTGTCATAGTTTTTGAATTATTGCCCTTTGATTGATTTTATTAGAGCATTTCTTGTCCGTGGCATAACTTTGTCACCATAAGTAATAATGACTCCAAGATAGGTATGCAACTTTCTTGCTGTGACATTTTTTTGTCCAGAGCGTCACTTTGTCGTTTTTAGTTCAGATGACTAGAGAACTCTTGTGAGTCGATATGTAGCCCAATAGGCGACACATGCGACTCGCGGAGCTTTTATTTACACTTATAAATTTGTCTGCGCTATTTCTCTGTAACCATTGGTCGGATTTCAACGAAACTTTGGATGAATGAACAGAACAAAGTCTAGTTATGCATATCTGACTGTGTCAAGCAGTTGCTGGGGGTATTCATCACATTCAGTGATATTTCTTGTTTACCCTTATATATTCAATTATCGACTTCCGGTTACGGGTTTGAGATGCCATAGACCTTGGAAAGGTATTATCTTAACCATAGGACACAATACAGCATATGCTAGATTGGGAAAAATACTGACAGTTCATGTTTCGACTGTGGAGATAATTGAATTTTTTCTCGTGAAGCTTAATTTGAAGGCAGACACAAATGGCCATCAAGATGTGCATCATCAAGCAGAAACTAAAGAGCATTTAGAGTGTTATGCGTTATCCTTAAAGATGTGTGGAACAACATTGTACAACCCCATATTTTCCCATCAGTGGTGCACAGATGCCTGATTTGTATAGCCTGATTACATAATTAATTTTGCGAATTGATATTGCCAATCAATACTTTTCGTTGTTTGGTTTCGTGACCATCTAAACCTTGATTACAATGGTTTTTGCACATCTTTGAAGCATCTTAACTGGCTTAAATGTATCAAAATCCACTGTTGCGTTTTTAAATCAGTTAAGTGTATGTATAGAAACTTCTTCTTTCTTTTTTGTCAAGGGCAGGACCTAACAGTCTGTCCTGTCGTATATTGTTCCTCGTAATGTTTGTTTTGTTCCTTCTTTCTTATTTTCTCTTTTTCAAGCTTAGCTCTGTCAATTTTTAAATGTTCACAGTATTTTCTAAATATTTTTGGTAATGTGCTAGCAGTTACAATTTTCTCATCTATATTTGCCCTTTTCATATGTTTCAATGACTTTTTAAATTGCTGGAAGACTCACAACTAGCTTGTCCAAGCTTGTTTTGGTATTAGTTCTGTGTAAGATGAATGAATAATACTTCTTACCATCTTTGGTCAGGAGTGTAACACGTATATGTACATGTAAACAGTTATGGTAGAAGCACAACTTGGTATCTTTTATATAAATTTCAATTTTAAAATGGTTATCACATTGTATAGCAAAGCAAAAAAATACTTGTTGATTAATGGCAAGCAGTTTGAAAAGAAAATTACATTTTTTATTTAAATGTATAAATTTTAAATTAAAAATGGACAAAATTTAAGGGCTTCTGTCAAATTTAGCTTACCTTATTTGCACCAGATCAAACAATTATCATTCACACTTTATTATAACTTTAAAACTCAGCACAAAACATCTGTTAAGCATTTCAGAAGGCTGAACAAAGAATATGCATAAAATCACGAAACTATGTTTCACTCCTGACAATCACATGATGTCTATGTTCTCAATACACAAACAACACATTTACTCATAAGTGTCATTTGTGATAACTCTCAGACTCAGACTTCCAGAAAAAGCATATAAAATGTACATGTGTACAGTTTTTGGCACTACTATTACTCCTTTTATACCAAATGTTTCACTCCTGACGGATTCAGGGTAACTACTATCTATGAAGCAAACCAATAGTTACATTAATAACATGAGAACAATATTTTACCTATTTTATTATGCCACATTTCTCTTAACTCTGAACAACAAATCATTTAAATATTATTGAAGCTGTATCTCAATACACAATTTTTTCATAAATTTTTTAGTGACTTTTTTCTAAGCACCCACTTATGTAATTGCTTATTTTTTATGTCTTGACATGACAATAATACTTAAAATTATACACCATTTTAAAGGCAATATATTAAACTTATTCTTAAAAACAATTGTAACTTTGATACTCATCAATATATTTCACAGGAATGTCCTGATTTATGTGATAGTTGAAAACTGTCACGCTTTTTTGTTTCCCTCCTGACATTTTTGGCCTGTTTTTTCAGCATAACTTCTTTTTCTGTTAAGCAATTTCTTTCAAACTTCACACACTGTTTCATGACATCGAATGATATGTTTTAGGGTAAAAAGATATAAGAAGAACTTGTTTAGAATATATTTTATTGTGGAAAAACCTAAACTAGCCATTTTTTTGAAAATAGCCCTTTATTAAGTTTGGCTGAGAAATTGTTAACAGACTGCATGTATGTAGTCACTACGGACAAGCAGTGATCATGGTCTATACTCCCGAAACTGGGTGTGGAGGTTGGTGGTGACCAGAAGATGACCCTATTGATTTGGACCATTGTCTACCATGGTGGACTGAATTGAAGTGCTGTGTTGATCATTGTTGACGCTGGTCAACAAAATTCTTTACAACTGTCAACCATGCAAGTTATATTGCAAGTGTCGTCTGTTCACGTTAAAAGTTATGTCGAGTTTGTATTTCAGAGTATACATGTATCTTAACATACTGTTCAAGATACACCAATAAAAATAAAGTAAATTGGTATACACACGGCTTGTGTAAAGATGCTGTACGTCTGCGATTGAAAGTGGCGTTGATGTAGTCAATTAAGGTTGCTATTACTAAAAAGGAAAATCATTTTCAGCTCAACATTTAAATTTTAGTTAGGAGTCTGAGATATTGTGATAAAATTGCCCTAACTTATTTTACTGGGCTGTATACTCTGATTGCAAATTCTATACTGTACAACATTATTGTTCATACAAATTTTAAGTAATATAAATACTTAAATGTAGAAGTTCCCCTCAGATTAAATTACTTAAAGAAGCATAATTACTTCAAGTAGTATTATATTACTTTAGCTTAAAAAGTAAGTAATACTAAGTAATTAATTACTGTAAGTATTACTGAACATTACTTGAAATAAGTAATAACATTTTACTAAGTTTTTTTTTTTTTGAGTGTTGGTCATCACCAGTAGTTAACCCAAATTGATTTTGAGGTCAGAAGGTCAAGGTTTACATCCAACCTGTAGGACTATTGGGCTGCCTTGTTTTACAATCGTCTCTTGTTATACTATTGGGCTGCCTTGTTTTACAAAAGTCTCTTGTTATACTATTGGGCTGCCTTGTTTTACAAACATCTTGTTATACTATTGGGCTGCCTAAATGTTTTACAAACGTCTCTTGTTTTACTATTGGGCTGCCTTGTTTTACAAAAGTCTCTTGTTATACTATTGGGCTGCCTTGTTTTACAAACATCACTTGTTATACTATTGGGCTATCTGTTTTACAAACATCTCTTGTTATACTATTGGGCCGCCTTGTTTTACAAACTTCTCTTGTTATACTATTGGGCTGCCTTGTTTTACAAACGTCTCTTGTTATACTATTGGTATTTGTACATCAGTGATGTTTACAGTAAATGAACAATAGTAAGACCATACTTGGGGAACTTGAAAACTTGTCTTTTTTATGAGTTGGCCTTAATACAGTATGACCTGGTTTATCCGAAACCTGTTTTTACCGGCATCCTGTCTTAACCAGCATGGTTTGTCAGTCCTGACAGAACTCCACTGTATGTCTATTAGATGGACCCTTACTTAAACGGAACCTGCTTTATCAGTTATCCACCATTGTTTGTCAGCCCCAACAATGGATAAATAGTGTGTTTTAACACTTCATTAACCGGCATTATAGATAATACTTAGAAGATGTGTATCATCAGCAAATGTTTTTGCACCTAATCTTTATGAAAACCAAACAAACAACAATTAACAACAACTATTTTTAGCTCACCTGTCACAAAGTGACAGAGTGAGCTTTTGTGATCACTCTTCGTCCGTCTGTCCGTACGAATGCACCGGTAGTTGTGGGGTGTGGAACAATAGGCTATTTTTAGATTCCAATTATTCCGTCACTTGTGGGGTGCAAAATGCTACTTGTGGGTTGCAACCAAACAAAAGAAAGAACAAAAGAAAACCCCACAAATACCGTCTCATGAGTATGTCCGTCCGTCCGTCCGTCCGTGCGTCCGTCCGTCGTCCTTCCACAATTACTTGTGTAGACACTAGACGTCACAGTTTTAGCTTAATCATTATGAAACTTGGTCACAATGATCATCTCAACAAAATCTAGGTCAAGTTCGATATTGGGTCATCCGGGGTCAAAAACTAGGTCACAAGGTCAAATCACTTCAATATGTCATTGGGTCTAAATGTGATGTAAATTATAAAGCATAAGACAATATAAAAACCTTGTACATGCTATAGAGGCTACCATTAGGGTTCATGAACTACTAGGACAGGTGAGCGACCTATGGCCCTTTGGGCCCTCTTGTATGACTAACTAACACCATTAGTACAATGACATGTAAATAATAAAGCCACTGGATACCTTTAATATTTATTCAATTGTTTTAATTAGCTCACCTGTCACAAAGTGACTGAGTGAGCTTTTGTGATCACTCTTTGTCCGTCGTCCGTCCGTCAACAATTGGCTTGTGTAGACACTAGAGGTCACAATTTCGACCTTATCTTTATGAAACTTGGTCACAATGATCATCTCAACAAAATCTAGGTCAAGTTCGATATTGGTTTATCTGGGGTCAAAAACTAGGTCATTAGGTCCAATCATATAAAAACCTTGTGTAGTCACTAGAGGTCACAATATTGGCCTAATCTGTATGAAACTTGGTCACAATGATCATCTGAACAAAATCTAGGTCAAGTTCGACAGGTGAGGGACCTAGGGCCCTTTGGGCCCTCTTGTTTTGTCTTTTTATAAGCTATTATACAGTTATATGTATTTCTATAAAACCTAGTTTTACTGGCACACGCTTATCTGGTCCGATGGGATGCCGGATAAACCAGGCCCTGATCTCACGAAGCATCTCAGTCTGAGCAAGATCTCATCTCAAATATTTATGTTTATTACCATGCGATGCTGGTCTCAAAATTAGCACTACTGAACAGAAATGTTATTCTGAGTTTATTACAGTATGAATTCAAGGGCTGAAGCTTCAGATATATCTCTAATTTCGACTCTGATTTTAGCAAAATCTCAATTTGAGTTGAGATTTCTACTTGAGATGCTTCGGGAGATCGGGGCCAGGTTATACTGTATTGAGTTTCAATGAATAACAAAACAAGGAAAATAGACCTGAAAATTTGGTGACGGTCTGGTTATTGAAGAAATGTTTGATTATACAGGAGGAGGCATAAAGTGATAGTTCCTCCGTAAGCAACATTTACCAGCTATTGAGAGCAGTGAATACTACTGTTACCTGTGCTGGACAGTGCTTTGATTAGTATCTATATGAGCAATGAATGGCCATCATAGCACTCATGTTTATGTATAGAAATAAGAAGCTATGGACAGCATCATGGTATTTAATTGAAATCCAAAACTCTCTTTTAACAGTACCTCTTGACGCAGCCACAACCCAACCAGTGGTCAATGGTTCTACTGCCACAGCTAGCGAAACTCGTAAGTATCTTACACATATTTTCTTAATCTTGAATTTGGGTCATTTGGATAAAAAAACTCACCCTTGTGTCATGGGAAACAATTAGGTAAATATCTCAAAGGTCAAGGTCACACCAGGCATGTTAATAAAATGTATAAGACACTCTATATTAACGTATGTAAAAGGGGTAAACATGGTGTCGTTCACACATATCGATAGGCCGATTAACAATGTTACCGTTCATTGGTGCTCTCCCTTGATTCATTACACAGTTTAATTCAATATTTAACGCCTTTTTCGTAATAAAAAACGCGACAATGCGGTGTCCAGATTGATGGTCCTGTTGAACTTAAAAATGAGGTGATGTGGTGACGCCTGCAACAGCCCTCAAAAATGCACTTGAGCCATTTAATAAGTAAACAAATTAGCTCTTCAGTTCAGAGACAAATCTAGCTTTGTTAAGGTGAAATTTCAATGACTTGATTTACACATTTCTCGGGTAATCGTGAAAATATGCTAAAAGTGTCCGGATGTAGGACGCCTGCCAGTAGAGATTGGTCTTCAACAGTAAATGTCCCCTATTGGTTTTGAGGTAAGTAGGTCAAAGGTCAAGGTCACTGACCTTTAACATGTATATATAGACCAAATTGTTTCTATTCAATTACTCGAGAGAGGTTTGGCCCAGAATCTTCAAATTTTACATGGAGGTTGGTCAGCAACAGTAGATAAACCCGATTTATTTTGTGGTCAGTAGGACAAAGCTCAAGGTCTCAGTGACATTTAACATATATAAATAGACAAAATGGTTTCTATTTAATAACTCAAAAATGCTTGACCCTAGAATCTTTATACTTTATAGGTATGTTGCTGCCTTGTTTTACAAACATCTCTTGTTATACTATTGGGCTGCCTTGTTTTACAAACGTCTCTTGTAATACTATTGGGCTGCCTTGTTTTACAAACATCTCTTGTTATACTATTGGGCTGCCTTGTTTTACAAACGTCTCTTGTTATACTATTGGGCTGCTTTGTTTTACAAACGTCTCTTATTATATTATTGGGCTGCCTTGTTTTACAAACGTCTCTTGTTATACTATTGGGCTGCCTTTTTTTACAAACGTCTCTTGTTATACTATTGGGCTGCCTTGTTTTACAAACGTCTCTTGTTATACTATCGGGCTGCCTTGTTTTACAAACGTCTCTTGTTATACTATTGGGCTGCCTTGTTTTACAAAAGTCTCTTGTTATACTATTGGGCTGCCTTGTTATACAAACGTCTCTTGTTAAGGTAAGTATCTTACACATATTTTCTTTATCTTATATGAAATGTTATCTTGGGTGAGTTGGAATTTGGGTCATTTGGATAAAAAATCCTCCCGCTGTGTCATGCAATACAATTAGGTCAATATCTCAAAGGTCAAGGTCACACTTGGGAGTTCAAAGGTCAAAATTGGCCATAATTTAGCTTGTCCAGAGCATAACTAAGTCATTTATTGTGGAATTTGAAAGTAATGTGGCACAAATGTTCACTACTACCAGACGTTGTGTCGTATGAAAAAGTTATGTCAATGTCACAAAGGTCAAGGTCACACTTAGGAGTTCAAAGGTCAAAAATGGCCATAATTTAGCTTGTCCAGAGCATAACTAAGTCATTTATTGTGGGATTTGGAAATAATGTGGCACAAATGTTCACTACTACCAGGCAGTGTGTCATGCAAAACAATTACGTCAATATCTCAAAGGTCAAGGTCACACTTGGGAGTTCAAAGGTAAAAAATTGCCATAATTTAGCTCGTCCATAGCATAACAAAGTCATTTATTGTGTGATTTGTTCAAATTTGAACAAATGTTCACTACTACCAGATGGTGTGTCATACAAAACAATTACGTAAATATCTGAAAGGTCAAGGTCACACTTGAAGTTCAAAGGTCAGAGATAACCATAATCTATGTTGTTTTGACCATAACTTTGTCATATATTGTTGAATTTAAAAACAAATGTACAATTGGTATCCATCATGAGGCAGTTTTTTTCTTATTGATGTGGTTTGCCATACATTAGTCATCCCGTGGCAGTTCTAGTTATCACCGCTTTTGCATTAAAACTTGACACACTAATTAATTGTGTTTAGTCAACTCCACTACACAAGTGGCATAACTCGAGAATGATTTTGCATGGAGTTATGGCCCTTTTTAACTTAGACATTTTGGTTAATATTTTTAAAAAAAGTTCAATACTTTGTTTACTATCAAGCTTTTGCATTGAAACTTGACACAACTATTTATTGCCATTCACCAACCCTACTAGATAAGTGGCATAACTCTAGGATAATTTTGTAAGGAGTTACAGACCTTTTTAAACTTAGACATACATGTATTGGTATTCTATCAACATCACACTTAAGGCTCTTGTTTACTGCTTAAATCACATGTCTGATTGCATTAAATCAGAAATGTTAGCTTATACGAAAGGAAACCCAAACCCCTAGCAGCATTTAATATTGAATACTACTGTTATATTACTAGTGCTTTGATCAGTCTCTAAGGTGTAGTCTCAGATAAACAATTAATAGCCATCATAGCAATCATGTTTATAAATTGAAAAAAGAAACTATGGACAGCATCATGGTATTTTATTGAAATCCAAAGCTCTCTTTTAACAGTACCTCTTGTCACAGTCACAACTCCACTAGATGGCACCACCAGCTCTACTGCCACAGCTAGCGAAACAGGTAAGCATCTTACACATATTTTCTCATTAAGTATGATCCTTATTAACTCCAAATATTTAACTCCATGTATGAAATAACAGTCAATTCTCCTTATCTCGAATTATTTTGGACCGTAAAAATTACTTTGAAATAACAAAAATTCGAGATAAGTTGGAAAGCCCTTTTGTTCCGTCCAAAGTAGCGGTACAGGATTACACCAGTTTTATTGTGTCAGGCATTTCCTCATATTTTAAGAAAATTCAGCAAAGATAAGTTGTCTCCAGGTTTTTCTTCCTGACTTGACTTTGGTTCCTAGCTTTAACGTGTGGTTAAGGCAACATACAGAATGAAATAGGTTCATAGTGTCCAGGATTTTCCTGTATATTACTACGTTTGGTCACATCTCGCAGCTGCATGAGATATGTTGTGGAAATTGATGTACACACTTAATTGATCAACAAAGAAAGGTATGAACATACAGTTAAATCGAAGATTTCATACAGACGAGGTGTGAAAATATTTGGCGCCAGTCGGATACAACTGACTTTAAGTTGAATAATAGATTCTAGGTGCAAATTAGTTTATAGGGACCAAGAAAAAACTTTGAGATTGATGGCCAGATTTCATATTGACAAAGATGGATAAACATCGAGACTTAAAAAAACTTTGACACTACAGAAAATTCAATGTAAGCGAATTTCGAGATAACGAGAGTTGACTGTATATCTGCATAATATCATAGTATTATAGGTAGTATTTACTTTATTTGGTCTCCATAGATACTTAGCACAACTGTGGAACCACTCTTTATCTTGATATGAAAACATAACCAGTCAGATATTTATACCCCCCCGCACAACGAGTTGTAAGGGGGGTATACTGGATTCAGCTTGTCTGTCTGTCTGTCTGTCTGTCTGTCTGTCTGTCTGTCTGTCTGTCCGTCCGTCCGTCCGTCCGTCCGTCCGTCCGTCCGTCCGTCCGTCCGTCCGTCCGTAGACGCATTCTTGTTGACGTAACTCCTCCTACAGTTTTTGCAGCATTTGGTTTAAACTTTAACAGATGAACAACCTCAACATGTAGATGTGCATAAAGGAAAGAATTTGCGCTGCGACGATTTTTGACAGAATTATGGCCCTTTGTACTTTTATGCACTATACAATATATAGTGAACAGTTCTTGTGGACGCAACTCCTCCTACAGTTTTTGCAGCATTTGCTTCAAACTTAAAAGATGAACAACCTCAACATGTAGACGTGCATAAAGGAAGAATTTGCGCTGCGACGATTTTTAACAGAATTATGGCCCTTTGTACTTTTATGCTCTATACAATATATAGTGAACAGTTCTTGTGGACGCAACTCCTTCTACAGTTTTTGCAGCATTTGCTTCAAACTTTAACAGATGAACAACCTCAACATGTAGATGTGTATAAAGGAAAGAATTTGCGCTGCGACGGTTTTTGACAGAATTATGGCCCTTTGTACTTTTATGCACTATACAATATAAAGTGAACATTTCTTGTGGACGCAACTCCTCCTACAGTTTTTGCAGCATTTGCTTCAAACTTTAACAGATGAACAACCTCAACATTTAGATGTGCATAAAGGAAAGAATTTGCGCTGCGACGATTTTTGACAGAATTATGGCCTTTGTACTTTTATGCACTATACAATATATAGTGAACAGTTCTTGTGGACGCAACTCCTCCTACAGTTTTTGCAGCATTTGCTTCAAACTTTAACAGATGAACAACCTCAACATGTAGATGTGCATAAAGGAACGAATTTGCACTGCGACGATTTTTGACAGAATTATGGCCCTTTGTACTTTTATGCACTTTACAATATATAGTGAACAGTTCTTGTGGACGCAACTCCTCCTACAGTTTTTGCAGCATTTGCTTCCAACTTTAACAGATGAACAACCTCAACATGTAGATGTGCATAAATGAAAGAATTTGCGCTGCTACCACTTTTTGACAGAATTATGGCCCTTTGTACTTTTATGCACTATACAATATAAAGTGAACAGTTCTTGTGGACGCTACTCCTCCTACAGTTTTGCAGCATTTGCTTCAAACTTTAACAGATGAACAACCTCAACATGTAGATGTGCATAAAGGAAAGAATTTGCACTGCGGCGAATTTTGACAGAATTATGGCCCTTTGTACTTTTATGCACTATACAATATATAGTGAACAGTTCTTGTGGACGCAACTCCTCCTACAGTTTTGCAGCATTTGCTTCAAACTTTAACAGATGAACAACCTCAACATGTAGATGTGCATAAAGGAAAGAATTTGCACTGCGGCGATTTTTGACAGAATTATGGCCCTTTGTACTTTTATGCACTATACAATATATAGTGAACAGTTCTTGTGGACGCAACTCCTCCTACAGTTTTTGCAGCATTTGCTTCAAACTTTAACAGATGAACAACCTCAACATGTAGATGTGCATAAAGGAAAGAATTAGCGCTGCGACGATTTTTGACAGAATTATGGCCCTTTGTACTTTTATGCACTATACAATATATAGTGAACAGTTCTTGTGGACGCAACTCCTCCTACAGTTTTTGCAGCATTTGCTTCAAACTCTAACAGATGAACAACCTCAACATGTAGATGTGCATAAAGAAAAGAATTAGCTGCAATGATTTTTGCCACGCGGGGGGTATATTAGTCTGCCGAATGGCGACAGTTCTAGTTACTATCAGTTTAGAATATGTCGATATGCATCATCTCTATGAGGCTAAAGTAATGTTGTTGTCCCACTTTTTATTTTTTGGCCTTTTCTACTTCCATTCACTGTACCTTGCATGATTGTCTTAGCAAGTCCACAAGATCTTGTCACATGACCGTACAATTTGATTTTCCTCAATCTTACAATTGATAACAATCCTTGATAAGGACCAGTTGCTTGTTCTACATGGTATCCAAAAAGAAAGTATACAGTTTCAGTGTCAATCTATCAAACCTCTTCATTCTACTTTCGCAACGAAAATTTGCACATGTACAGACAAAAGATGCAAGTTTTTTCTGTGACTTATTTTAAGATTATAACCCTGATATTTTTTAGAAAAATGTCAATTTTCTAAAATTACCTTATTTTGTCCGTGACATCATTTTGTAGTAATTAACGATGTTTTCACGATGCATGTAACGTTCTGACATTTCTCTTCTTGCACTCGTTCTTAGAAACTATCAATTACATTTGCACATGTGTCTAACCTGATCTTTTTACCTTCTCTTTTGATGTTCCTCAGCAGCATAGATGTGTCCATTGGATTTAGATTGTACTCTAGCGATTCAGATAGCACAATAGAAAGAAAAAACTCAACCCGCTACTTGTCTTTGTTAAAACAGCTCATTCCTAAACACTGCAGATGATTTATTGTTTTGAATGATTAGGCTCATGCAAGATGTGCCAGGGCGACACATTGTACATAAGGGGTCGGATGAATTCCTTTAAACAGTTGGATCCAACGTAATTTCTAGGAAATATCACTGTGGTGTGACATAGCCCGCCCACAGCCCGGATCATAATCATTGCGAATTCTTCTTGTGGAGCTATGTGAAATCGCTAGTGTACAATACAAAGCCAACAGACACGTCTATGCTCACGAGAAACATCAAAAGAGAAGGTAAGAAGATCAGTTTATACACATGTGCAAATGTTATCATTAGTTTAAAAGAAGTGCAAGAAGGAAAACGTAAGAAGGGTGGACATCTTGAGAACGTCATAAGTTACTGAATAGACGTCACAAGCCAAATAAGGTAATTCCAGTAAATTTACATTTTTCTAAAAATTATCCAAGTTGTAATCCTGTCTCTGTATGTTATTCCGAGTATCTTACAATAACATTTCATTTCTAGGGTTTAATTTCTTCGAGGATTTACTATAAAGATTGCCCTTGTGTGAAAAGGATAGAGCCAACATTGCCTTCTTGTTAAATTGAAATGCTAACAAATTGGTTAAAAATTGAATACTGCGTTCGGAAAAACATAACCAGCAAGATATTTGCTATCAGTTTAGAATATGTCGATATGCAGCCTCCCTATGTGTCTAAAGTTTTAGCTGTGCAGTAATTGAATTGTGACAAATTATTTGCAGGACAATCATCAAGTGCATCAGCACCATCTGAATATGTCCCTGAGAGAAACAGAGAATGGTTAAATGAATGTGAGTATAGAATTATACCCTCTCAAAACTCAATATAAAGTGAGTGAGCTTGTCCATCGTTTGTTTCACCATGGTTTCTGAAATTGGAAGGCTTAACAGATTTAACTACCATTTGGTACATCAGTTGTAACATCATACAGTAAATGTTTAGTCTGAGTACTTGGCATGCATGGATCCAGAGGAGGGACCAGGGACACAAACCCCTTGGAATTTTAGTAAAATGTGGTCATCTTGTATACAGCATTCACACAAGTTTGACATGGCTTAGAGTCTAATAAGGACAACCCTTGAAAAAAATCTTGAACCAATAGCTGGTCGGGCTCCTTCATGAGGAACAATTCTGGACCTGTGCATGCTTCTGTGCTACTCTATGGGTTCTGTGTGTGTGATTTTCCTTGTTTACTGGCTTTTACTCTGGTTATTTTGACTGACTTAAGCCGCTGCTCTTTAAGTATAGAAATACCACCTTAGGCAGCAATTGTCTAGGAATCTGTTTGTCTGCTTGTCCGCACACACGAAAACTACCAATAAGTGATCGGCACAATTGAAATCTATTGAATTCATTCCGTGACCACTTAATTCTTTTGCTCTTCAAATGGTCATTCCTTTGATCTTAAACAATGGAATGGCCACCTAAGGTAGCGTATGTGGGGGTGCCGTCCACATCTTTGTGTACAGTCCAACACTTCTATATGCCTGGTGCTTAGATTACAAATTATCTTAACACAAATTTGTGGTATTTATCACCCAGGTCATGAAGGTTTTTGCTACTGATGTCATGCCATCTTTGACCTCTTGTTGTTATTTCAGATCCAGATCTTCTTAGGACTATAAGCGATAAAGTACACAAGAAAATTGTGGAGGATTTGAAACCTTATACATTTACAGACAAATATAGGACTGATTATGATTTATCAGCAGAAGAAAATGATCTTGTTCGAGACATTGATGTATGTACAAGTGTGTTCTTTTCTGTCTTTATGTACATAACTGTGTCTTATCCAATGAGTTTAGCTCCACTTTTCAAATTAAGAGGAGCTATTGCAGTCACCGGAGCATCGACACTGGCATAATAATAAATGTTGAAGTTAAGGTATAACCTCAAATGTTTTCTTAGTTCTTTAAGATATTGCTTTGATACTTTGCATACGTGTGCACCATCACGGCCCCATCCCTACGTAGCAGTGAGTAATTCTAATCAGCATTTTGACAAAATTATCTGCCCTTTTCAACTTGAAAATCCATGTTAAAGTTTAGGTACAACCTCAATAAATATTTTCATAGTGTATTGACATGTTGCTTTGATACTTAGCACACTTGTTCACCATTATGACTCAGACCTTTCCGCTGTGGTACCACTCAAAAAAAAAATTACTAAGTAATACTCAAATCAAGTAATTTTTTTACTTGTTTCAAGTAAAATTTCAAGTAAAAATAGTTGTCAGAAAATCAAGTAATACTTAGTAATTAATTACTTATTAATTACTCAGTAAAATAATTACTACCCAAATAATTACTATGTAAATAATTTACTTAGTAAATGTAAATTACTGAGTAAATTAATTACTAAATAATTATTTAACTAACCAATTACTTGTTAATTACTAAGTAAATAATTTACTTAGTAAATATAAAATACTTAGTAAAGCAATTACCAGCATCATAAATAATAAAGATACTGATTGATTTAATGTCTGTTGATAAAAACTTCATATATGTACAGATTCATAAAGTAAAAGAAACATTTAAGTTTCTTTTTTACAATAGCAATTTAAGTTTATAGCTATGCTTTATTCTTCTATAGCTTTGGAAAAGATAAATTATTAACTTTTTTGAATGTATTTTAAGTGTGTTAAAGGCAATTAATTTAATGGTATAATTTTTAAATTACCTCCCTTTGATAATAATAAAATAGCATTAATATAATATCTCAGATATATATTGTCCATCAAAATTTGCTTTATTAAGTTTGGCTGAGAAATTGTTAACAGACCACTACGGACAAGCAGTGATAATTATCTGATGTAAATAACAAGATTGCTGGTCAAGACGCTATGAAATCCTTGTACATGCAATAGAGGTTGCATTAACTTGATTCTTAGAAATTATTTCTTAGGTGACCATTTAGGGCCTGCATGAACTACTACAACAAGTGAGCGTTCTAGGGCCCTTTGGTCCCTCTTGTAGCCTGTTTTGTAGCAAATCCCAGCATTGCCCCTGCGCCTTTAAATATTTCTGGGTATACAGGAGTTGGTAATTCTGTTTCGTCCAAATAATCGGCACATTTGAAACTTGGTCGCAATGATTATCTCAACAAAATCTAGGTCAAGTTCGATATTGTGTCATCCGGGGTCAAAAACTAGGTCACTAGGTCAAATCATAGAAAAACCTTGCATAGTCACTAGAGGTCACAAATTTGACCTAATCTTTATGAAACTCGGTCACAATGATCATCTCAACATTTTCTAGGTCCAGTTTGATACTGGGTCAAGCGGGGTAAAAAACTAGGTCATTAGGTCAAGTAATAGATAATAATTGGCTTAAACTACAATATGGGTTTTCGTGATGTAAATTACAAGGTCGTTTGTTAATACAATACAATTAAGACATGCAATAGAGGCTGTATTTACTTGATTACCATTAAGGGGCCTGCATGAACTTCTACATCAGGTGACTGACAAGGTGAGGTGAGCTTTTGTGATTGTTTTTTGTCTGTCGTCCGTCGTTATTTTGTCTGTCTGTTAGACTTTTGACTGTTAACACTCTAGCACTTTCAATTTTGCTTTGATCTTCATCAACTTGGTCAGAAGTTGAACCTCAATAAAATCTAGGTCAAGTCCTAAGTTGGGTCATGTGGGGTCAAAAACTAGGTCAATATGTCAAATAATAGCAAAACCTTGTTAACACTCTGGAGGTCGCATTTTTGCTTTGATCTTCACCAAACTTGGTCAGTAGTTGTATCTCAATGTAATCTAGGTCAAGTTTGAAGTTGGGTCATGTGGGGTCAAAAACTAGGTCAAAAGGTCAAATAATAGGATAACCTTGTTAACGCTCTGGAGGCCACATTGTTACTTTAATCTTCATGAAGTTTGGTCAAAATGTTTATCTTGGTGACCTTAAGGTCAAGTTCGAAGTTGGGTCATGTGGGGTCAAAAACTAGGTCAAAAGGTCAAATGCCATGCCAAACTCTGGTTACTGTGGCAGCTAGTTTGAAAAATATTTTTAAAAAGTCATTAAAAAATCGACCACTTGCTGAGAAAATGTTTTATTTGAAAATAAATTGTTAAGGTTGGATTTACGTAAATGGGGACTTGTAATATTTTTGCTTGCTTCTCTTAAGTATAAAGCATTATTCCTTTTTTTTAGCAAATGAAATCTGGATTTACAAAAACAGACCGCAACAAACGAATTGTAGAGCTAGCAAGTAGCTATGGTGTTACCGTTTATTACAGATTTAAATCTTGCCTACCAGAACATCTTAAAGAATTGGTTGATGAGACAGAGGACAAAATCAGTAAGTTTACTGTTGTTATAAATCCACATATTGCACAGAGAATAATAGCTTATTGACGTACATGAAACGGTGTATCTGGCATGGTGGAGGAATTTATCGGGTGAGTCCGTTGGCTCACCCGATGAATTCAGCAGCCGAGCTGGATAAACTTTTATTCAATCCATATCACTAGCCGATTATTCTATTAAAACAGTCACTTAATTTGCTTAGTAAGTGGAACGAAACTCCAGACTCTATTGTACTATGTTATTGACCTGTGCATGATGTCATATTCATTTAGTGATTTCATAAACAACAACTTCCGACATCTTGTTAATATCATTAGACGCAGAAAAAGTGTAGAAAAATAGTCAATCAACTGCCACTCCATTTAGGATAGAAAACCTCACGCTCAGGGTCGGATTTTTAACTGGTGACTTGTTTAAGAAACAGTCCTTCAGTTCAAATGATGGTCAGTTATCAATTTATCCAAAGTCACATGACCAGGTGACCTAATAAAGCTTATTTTATTTGACACCTCATTATATGACCAATATTGCCGGAATTTTTGCGGTGCCCTAAAGAAAGCACCCTATCAGTTCACCGGTCACAAGTTGACAGAGTGAGTTTTTGTGATCACTCTTCGTCCGTCGTCCGTCTGCAATTTCCTTGCGTAGACATTAGAGGTCACAATTTTGACCTAATCATTATGAAACTTGGTAACAATGATCATCTAGGCCAAGTTCTATATAGGGTCATCCGGGGTTAAAAACTAGGTCACAAGGTCAAATCATAGAAAAACATTGTGTAGTCACTAAAGGTCATAATTGTGACCTAATCATTATGAAACTTAGTCACAATTATCATCTAAGCAAAATCTAGGTCAAGTTATATATTGGGTCATCCAGGGTTAAAAACTAGGCCACAAGGTCATATCATAGAAAAACCTTGCAAAGTCACTCGAGGTAACAATTTCGATCCTAATCTTTATGAAACTCACAATGATCATCTCAACAAAGTCTAGGTCACGTTCGATATTAGGTCATATGAGGTAAAAAAACTTGGTCACAAGGTAAAATCTTACACAAACCTTGTGTAGTTTCTAGAGGTCATAATCTTGACCTGATCTTTATGAAACGTGGTTACACTGATCTAGGTGAAGTTAGTAATTGGTTCATCCAGGGTCAAAACCTAGTTCATTAGGTCAAATTATGTACTTAATTTGGCTTAAACTTCAATTTGGGTTATCTGCTGTAAATTACAAGGTCGTTGGTTAAGACAATATTGAAACCTTGTACATCCAATAAAGGCTGCATTTACTAGATTCTTAGAAGTTGTTAATGGTTTTCAATGAGGTCGCCATTAAGGGGCCTGTATGAACTTCTTCGACAGGTGAGCGACCTAGAGAAATTCGGGGAGCATATAGTTCCCGAAGTGTCTGTCCATGCGTGCGTCCTTCCCACTTTCTTGTCTGGGCTATTTCTCAAGTAGCACTGCTCAGATTTAACAAAACTTCATGGATAACTTCGCTAACAAGTGGAGATGCGTATATTGTGAGCACGTTCCGGTTCACTGATAATAACACAGTTATGACCCTTGGAACATTTGTACTATAACTATATTCTTCATTCTTTCCCCGGCTATTTCTCAAGAGCCTCTGCTCAGATTTTAACAAAACTTCATGGATAGCTTCACTACCAAGTGGAGATGGGCATATTGTCGGCACGTTTGGTTCGCTAATTCTTCACACAGTTATGCCCCTTGGAAGATTTACCCAGTTGACTTGTTTCAAAGCATTTATCGGTTCTACCGATATTTTCTTTCTTTTACATATCAACACAATAAATCGTTCTGCTGATAGTGTATATGCATGTCCTAAGAGGGTTATTTGGTTGCCAGGCAACAAAGATAAAACTGCTATAACCAAGATTATAGGCTTCTACATGCTTATTTTACAGTTTATGGACTACCAAAGATAATAGAACATTTGAATGATGTCACTACTGTTGTAATACCAGATGATGCCGTCTTGAAATGTCGGCTCTCACTTGGTGAACCTGAGGCAAATATCCAATGGTGAGTAAGATACTTTTGTTGTTATAGTTGTACATTTATATTCAAACAGTGGTCCAGTGGTACAACATCTGACTCTTGATTATGCTTCCTTGGGCAAGTTTATAAAAAATATTGCCATAATCCCTGAACAGCCAAATTTGTATTTAAAATATTTTTGAAGAGTTATGAATAAATATCCCAAGTCAACCGCTATTCTATTAGGTTCACATTTTGTGTAAGACAAATATGAACAAATAGCTAATTCAACAAGCTGATGTTCATCACTCAAGTCATTCTACAAACAATCAGACCTGGACTAGTATTTATAAAGCATCTTAGTGGTAAATTTTCAATATTTTGACTTATATTAAAAACTTGTGCTTCTCAATAATTATCTCATATTACTCACAAACTGAAGAATAATCCTTGTTTTCTAAGTGAAATTGTATTACTGTGTACTACTTCATAACTATGTAAATTATCAAGGATACTTTTTACTATATTCGCGGTCAACATCGATAGCGCGAAATCTAAACCCGGCGTAATATTCACCTCGTAAATATACAAATTTTACAAAGGGAGACAATTCATAATTAAAATGCAACGTTGACCCAATGTCTTTGCAAAGTATATGTCTATGTCTGTACCATGTGGAACTGCCGGCATAAATTGTCAACGCGTGGTGCGGACACGGAAATCCAAGATGGCGTCCAAGATGGCCACCATAATTTATGCATACTCTCTAAATTCTATGTTCTCATGCATTTTTTAGCTCACCTGCCACAAAGTGGCAAGGTGAGCTTTTGTGATTGTTTTTTGTCCGTCTTCCGTCTGTCTGTCAGTCCTTACAATGAAATCTAGGTCAAGTTAGAAGTTGGGTCATGTGGGGTCAACAACTAGGTCAAAAGGTCAAATAATAGAAAAACCTTATTAACACTCTTGCCATGTTTTTGCTTTAATCTTGATCAACTGTGGTCAAAATGTCTATCTTGATGACCATAAGGTCAAGTTTGAAGTTGAGTCATGTGGGTAAAAAACTAGGTCAATATGTCAAATAATAGCAAAACCTTTTTAACACTCTGGAGGCCTCAGTTCTGCTTTAACCTTCATCAAGTAAAGTCAATATGTTTATCTTGATGACCTTAAGGTCAAGTTCAATGGCCATGTTCAGCAGGTGAGCGCCCCAGGATCTATGATCCTCTTGTTTATTCATGTAGATAGTTACAAATATTTGCTTGGATATTTATGCCCCCCATCTTTGATGAGGGGTATATTGCTTTGCACATGTCTGTCTGTCGGTCGTATAAAATGGTTTCCATTCAATAACTCTAGAACGCTTTGACCAAGGATCTTCAAACTTTACATGGGGGTTGGTCAGGAACAGTAGATGACACCTATTGAGGTCAGTAGGTCAAAGGTCAAAGGTCACTGTGACCTTTACTATTTCTGACTATTTAAATGGTTTCTGTTCAATAACTCTAGAACGCTTTGACCAAGGATCTTTAAACTTTACATGGAGGTTGGTCAGCAACAGTAGATGACCCCTATTGATTTTGAGCTCAGTAGGTCAAAGGTCAAGGTCACTGTGACTTTTTCAATTTCTGACTATTTAAATGGTTTCCGTTCAATAACTCTAGAACGCTTTGACCAAGGATCTTCAAACTTTACATGGAGGTTGGTCAGCGCCAGTAGATGACCCCTATTGATTTTGAGGTCAGTAGGTCAAAGGTCAAGGTCACTGGCTTTTTCAATTTCTGACTCTTTAAATGGTTTCCGTTCAATAACTCTAGAACGCTTGGACCTAGGATCTTTAAACTTTACATGGAGGTTGGACAGCAACAGTAGATGACCCCTACTGATTTTGGGGTCAAAGGTCAAGGTCATTGTGACCTTCACCTTTTTTGGCTATTGGGCTGCCATGGGGGCATATGTGTTTTACAAACATCTCTTGTATTCATTTGATTATGTACATCAAATGGACATACAAGACTGACCACTTTGAGGTCAAGGTCATTTCAAGGTCAAATTACGAAAAATAGCTAAAACAAATTATGTTTCCTCACTTGGTTTCTTATTTTAGCAGATGTTTTCAATTCAAGTTGGTATTAAAAGTGATAAAAGAGTTTATAAACACATATTCTCTAATTATTAGTTCAATTTTCAATTCAAAATATTACAACTTTGTCAAAACTGACATTATTATGCATGTACATCTCGGCCGAGATGGAATTCTTAGATTGCTTCTTCCCTATTTAAAATTTTAGTATTCAACTATTGACAGTATTATTTCTAATGGTATGATTAAATGTTTGTCTTAACATTATTAACTTTGTATTGTACTCCAAATGGACTTGAAAACTGATCACTCAAGGTCAATGTCATTTCAAGGTCAAATTACCAAAAATACCTGAACATTTGATATTTCGTTGCAAATTATTATTATAAAGTAGATCTATGTTGAACATTGTAATTTGTTTTAGATGTAATACAGTTTACAGTTTAATTGGTATAATGGGCATTTGAAATGCCTTTGACCATTTACATAATAAAAAAAAGATGGTCAAGACAAAATTCATACATTCATTCACATTACATACAGTGTAAGCATACACAGCATATCAAAAAAGCAACTACATGTATATATGTGCATAATTTATATCGATGTTCTAGTCCGTTTATTTGTGCTGACGTGAGGAACTATTCTGCAGACAAGTAAATATATAGTTAGAAGGTATGATGGTTTATCAAATTGGAAGTTATGTGTACAACAAATTTAGGATCAAGAATATATATTAAAATGGATGGCATGTAGATACCTATACAACAAAGGAGAAGGTTCGCTAACTAGTAAAAATGGCCCAAAAATAATGAAAAATTAAAAATAGACGAAAAATGTTTTTTGATATCTATTTTTAATAACCAACCTTTATTCTTCATAAAAATGTATTTTTTCTTTAGAAAATCCGTTTTAAAGTCAGTAAAATTCCACTTGTAAGAACCCCTCTTTAGCTAAAAATGGCGAAATCTGCGTTTTTCGTGTAACACTTCTTTATTTGTTCATATCAGCGCACGTTTGTTCCACCTTCAAACTTGCTTAGCTTTCTGAGGAATTTCAAGTTGATTTATAACATCACTGTTATTTTTTGGAACACGCGTGAGCTCATATCTTAAATTTAAAGTATATAAGTCGTAACGTGACATTTTTTACCTAAAAAGCAACATGACGTCACGTCAGAAGCAGACAACGAAGTTTTGCGCAACGTCATATTAGGCCGGAGCGCGATTATCGCAGTTTCTTTGTTTAACCCGCTCATTCAGCTCAACAATAGGACATGTAAGGCCACTACTATTTCATTTCTCGGTTACAATATTTTTTTTGGAATTCTTTATGTCCATCGGTCAGACGAATTTGTTTTAAATGGAAAACGCCGTTGAACGCGTCTGTCGCATGAAAAGGTTGCAAAATAAATCTGGTATACTATTATTGTTTTATTATTTACATACACCATCATTTACCCACTTCAAAAATTCGTGACAGAAGCAGAGGTCCATTACGATCCATAGCAACGCATACATCCGATCCATAGCAACGTATACAGTAGCCGTTACGAGTGTAGTGTACGTAACGGGTATAACGGGTGAATAACGCAACTATAAAACTCCGCCTCCTTACTGTTATTCCGATCAAACTGCATTGTAGCTTCTGATGTCGCCGACAATATGTACATCACAGATTTGCCGACTGATTAGACGCTGCCGACTTACGTCGGTAATAAAAGAAAACAGATGGAAAACTCACATCAAAGACATTTAGCCGAACTTGATATCGAGCACATGAGAATTTTGACTGATCTATAATTAGCTCGCTTTGACACATATTGAATCTTGTTCATTTAGTAGACTTCACGTAATAGACGTCGGTTAAATCGCTGTTAGTGGAATAAGTGATCATTAAACATTATTTAATTGAGAAAAATAAATCGTATGAATAATGGATACATCCTTGAAGGTAGGGGCCTAATTAAAAACGTCCCGTCTTCGCATCAAATGATTATTGGATTTATATGATTTGTGATTAAATCAAGAAGAGTCCCTGTAAAAACATACAGACAGGAATGTTTATAGTGTCTTTCTGATACAGGTGACAATGTCTAGCGCATTGTCTACATTCGATATAGCGGACTATTTGATAGGGACTTTACGGGAAATCTTGGACAAAAAGTGTAAACCTTCAATTCGAACGAAAATAGATCATCTGCATTATCAAAAATCACGATAATTAATTCAAGAGATCAGACTAGCGCTGATATCGTAGCCTTGAAAAGTCAGTTGACTATAGTCCAGAGAATTTGACACGACTCTCGACCTTATTAACATTATCTAACAGCTGATATATCGTCTATATTTATAATCCCGGTTGTATGTTTTCATAAGCGGAAAGTATCACGAAGACACAAATCTTAAGGACCGATATTGTACGATTTGCTCGCGGAAATATATATATTCAACGCAAGAACCTCGTAATATATTTATGCATAAAGGTCAGGATCATGTCAAATTCTCTGTGCTATACTAACTTGCAGAACGTACGATCCGATATACAAAGAATTTAATGATGATCAATCTAGAAAATAGTAAGTGATAAATTATACGCGCAGAGAGCTATTCAGAATTATACAAACAATTTGACCGTTGTAATTATAAATAAAAGCGCAAAGTTACTATTACGTGGCATATATATTAGGTGTCTATTCGGAGAATCGAGTCGAGTTTTCCGAAAATGAGTTCACCAAGTCAGCTGAATATTTCACGTTACTTGATTGGTACTTTAATTTTGATACGTTTTATGATGGCAATTAGACATGTGTTTTGACGGTAATTAAATCATTTTACAGATTTTAAACATGTTTGATCTTTTGACGATTCGTCCCGTCGGCAAAAATAAAAAATGTCACATTGCAATATTCGTTTGCACTTTTAGAAGACAAAAGTAGTGTCATTAACACGTTAATTTGAAGTAAATAGTCAAATGCTTTACGTAGTTCGTCTAGCTTCAAGGATAAAATAGAGCAGATGAAGCATTATTTTCACGAGCGTAATTGGAACCACGGGTTCAAAATAAATCAGTTGCTCACGATGTGAAATAACACCTGACTGTAAAATACAAATATTCTATTTAGTTCATGCTTAATTTAGGGTTTTCCTAAATATTTTTTTTAATAAAACATGGAGTGAAATTCGAATTCTGATTTTTTGAAAACAAACTGAACAGAAGTGCATGTAAAATAATAACTTGTGTATATAACGGCCAAAACACCTGTAGTTGCCTATAACAAGCATTGATGTCACGTGTAGGCCTACTATAAAGCTCTCAAGGGCAACTGATCTTCTTGTATGACGTTTTTCCAGACCGTTCAATTTGAAAACCAATTTGCATTCGCGAGTCAAGTGATGCTTGGTGAGCGGTTTAGTTTCATTTTTCTCGGTCAGTTGACTTGTGTGTTTGGGTATTTCTGTGCCGTGTGATTATGGTCTGTGTAAGTTCTGTGTTCGACTGTTTCAGTTCAGTGCTAGATCTACCTTCCCCTTAGAATATAACCTACCTTTTTAGCCAGTGAAAATGCTGATCTTTGCTGGTTAAATGCTACATTTAATTATGACATTGTGAGTTGATCACATACTCTATCGGTCAATCAAATGCCGACTGTAACATTCTGAGTTATTTTAATCATTAAAAGTTTGCTCTTACTAGATGGGTTGGCGGGAATTTCAATTGGCCAATCAAAATTACTAAAAAAGACTTTGCTTCGCTCGGTACGCTCACACCGTCCTTTTTAATCATAGACATTTGGTTTCAACTCGCCGTAAATTAATGATTTTACATAGTCACTAATAGACCAGGGTATTGTAAATTTCATTAATTTACGAAGAGTTGAAACCAAATACCAATCTTTTAATCATTAAAAACAAATAACTCACTATGTTCTATTACATAAAAAATACTTCATGAATTCCAACTGTCATGTAATTACATGAACACGTTATGTTTCGCTAATGATTTGAATTGCAACATGATCGTATTTATGTACAATTAGATACAGATACCCATATACGTTCCTTTTACTTTTGTTATCGAACTCAGATTTTCCTAATTTTGCTCGTTCGTCAATTATTTTTAGATGTTCAGTTTCTATAACAACCACATCTTTAAATAGCAATATAATACGAGTGTGTGTATGTCAATTATTACAGTTCGCAAAAGGCTATAAGCCTTAACTTTTGAACTTTGTGAGTTATGCAACTATTCAGAAAATATCCGAAATTTTAAGTATTTTGATTGCCATAGCAACCACAAAGTGTGTCCAATTATACATATCAAGTAATTGTCGTAATCCGACCAATGTCCTCTATCCACATACCAAATTTCATAGTTCTGCCTTACATAATACTCTAGTTATGCCACGGTCTTGTAAAACCGGCTTTTCCCCACTGTTTTGTGTTTCCATAGCAACGCTTTCTTTAAGTTAAATCAAAATATATGGTGCATGCATATTCCCCTTATTACAACCTATGCATACACTAAGTTCAGTAATCAAGACTTGCAAGTTGTTCGAATAGTGGCATGATTCCAGTTTTCTGTTGTTATTTTGTTCGTTTTTTACATGTTTCGTTGCCATAGCGACGTTTTCTTAGGCCTGACTGGTGAATGTATCAACATGCATTATTCCCATAATGTTCTTAAACAATATCCAACATTTTATGAGTGTCTATGTTTAGTACTGTTTCCTTATTTCCTCGTTCATGTCGCCAAAAAGATAAATAGAATGGCGGATAAAATATTGTTGCCATGACAACAGTAGATTATTTTTTTTGAATATAAGTATCATTTTCGATCATGATGCACTGTTACTTTTTACTAGTCAAATTATTATCAAATTATGTTACTGGGCCATTTTTACTAGTTAGTGAACCTTGTCCTTTAGAACCAAGAATATATATTAAATTGGATGGCATGTAAGTACATATACAATGGGACAAAAATTCGAGACAATACGTATATACAGATGCTGGTAGACAGGCGAATATGTCCAACAGGAAGATATATATTCATCAAAAAAACATGCAGATACATAAAAGAAAAACACTTGTATAAAGCCGGCAGGCCATTTGATACACCCAGCATCTCCTACATTGGGAATTTAAACAAAACATTCGTTTTCTCTAAGGTGGGGAATTAGACCCAAAAGAGAAAAAATGTTTATTCATCTGGGTCTGTCCACAACTCCCCACCTGAGGCAAAATATTGATAGGTGCATAATTATCTTATTGCGACTACCTAAACAGTTGTGCAATACTGAACATTGAAAGGTCATGGCATTTTAAGGTAAAAAAATAACTCAAGATACAAATGTACCCTGAAGATAGTGTTACTGATCATAGTTTAAAGCAGTTGCTTATATTTCCATATCTGTCTAGAGCCAGTAATGTGTGTGCTCCATACCACTTGAAGTCAGGAATCGCTGTACCATGACTTGATGTGCCAGGCTGTGTCCAAAAGAGCCAAGAATTGTCCTTACGTTAGGTATTTCATAATAGCCAGGAATGGCTGTACCAGGCAACTTTTTGTAACCATGTAACCACAGAGCCAGGAATTGGTGTGCAATGTACATTGTACCATATAAAACCATGAATGGCTGTGCCAGGCAGTCTATGTTACATATGTAATTGGATTGGAGTGTCTGTGTTGACCTCAGATAGGTCATAGATACGGTGGCACACAGGGGTGGCAAGTATTGCATATGGCCTGGTATGGGTTTTCTCAGTGGTGGTGACCCTACTAGGACCTAGTATGGCTGTTCTCAATGGGGTGAGGTGCAGTAAGTGCCTGGTTTGGCTGAAGTTGAACAAGGTGAGTCACCTCTTGGGCCTAAGATTGCTAAACTCTGTGATGGTTGGGTATCCCTAATGGCCTGATATGGCTGAACTGGTAGTGGTGTGTGTGTATGTGTATTACATCTGTCAGGTATGGCTGCATTAAGTGGTTGCATTAGTACCCCTTAGACGTTTATGTGGCCATAATTAGTGGTGGTCATTACCCAAATAGGGCCAAGGATTGCTGCACTCAGTGTGGGTGAGTACTCCATATGGCATGGTATGACTTTAATAAGTGAGGTTGGTACACAATAGGTCCTAGGATGGCTGAAATCTGTGATGGTGGGTACTCAATAGGGCTTGGTATGACTGAAATCTGTGATGGTGGGTACTCAATAGGGCCTGGGATGGCTTATTCTGTGATGCTGGGTACACAATAGGGCTTGTGATGGCTGAAATCTGTGAGGGTAACACAATAGGTCCTAGGATGGCTGAAATCTGTGAGGGTGGGTACTCAATAGGGCCTGGGATGGCTGAAATCTGCTAGGGTGGTTACACAATAGGGCTTGGGATGGCTGAAATCTGTGATGGTGGGTACACAACAGGGCATAGGGTGGCTGAAATATGTGAGTTTGGGTACACAATAGGGCTTTGGATAGCTGAAATCTGTAAGGACGGGTACTCAATATTGCCTAGGATGACTGTCATCTGTAAGGGTGGGTTATCAATACGGCCTGGGATGACTGTAATCTGTAATTGTGGGTACTCAATGGGGCCTTGACGACTGTAACCTGTGAGGGTGGTTACTCAATAGGGCCTTGTGTGACTACTCAGAGGTGGTGGGTACCCAATAGGGCCTGGGATGACTGTACTCCGAGGTAGTGGGTACCAAATGGGACATGGGATGGCTGTTCTCTGTGGTATAGGGTATTCAATAGGGCATGGGATGGCTGTTTTCTGTGGTGGTGGGTACCCAATAGGGCCTGGGATGACTGTATTCAGAGTGGTGGGTACCAAATGGGCCTAGGTTGGCTGTTCTCTGTGGTATAGGGTATTCAATAGGGCATGGGATGGCTGTTTTCAGTGGTGGTGGGTACCCAATAGGGCCTGGGATGGCTGTACTCTGAGTGGTGGGTACCCAATAGGGCCTGGGATGACTGTACTCAGAGTGGTGGGTACCCAATAGGGCCTGGGATGACTGTACTCAGAGTGGTGGGTACCCAATAGGGCCTGGGATGACTGTACTCAGAGTGGTGGGTACCCAATAGGGCCTGGGATGACTGTACTCAGAGTGGTGGGTACTAAATAGCCTTTAATAGGGCCTAGTGGTGGGTACCAAAATTGGACTGGGATGGTAGAACTTTTGGAGCTGAGAACATAAACTGGCCTGGGACGGCTGTAACTAGGCAGTGTTACATACCAAATAGGGCATTGAATGGCTGTTCTCAGTGGATGTGAGTACCCTCAGGCATAGTATGGTTATACACAATGGTTGTGAGTAGGGCATAGGGCCTAGGGTGGCTGTAATTGGTCGTGGTAGTTACCAAATGGGATCAGGTAGGGCTGTATTTAGTGGTTGCCACTACCCCATAGGAATTAGTATGTCCATAACTAGTGGTAGTGAATTACCCAATAGGCCTATGATGGTTGTAGTGCACCTGGTATGGCTGTACTCAGTTGGTCCAAGCACCCCTTAGGACATAGTATGATTGTAACCAGTGGTGGTAAGTACAACAAGGGTCAGGTGTGACTGTACTTAATGGTTATTGGTGGTGTTAATTGGGCCTTGGATGTCTGTGAAATATTGTTGTGACTTGTGTGTACCCCATAGGACCTGGTATGGCTGTAATTCATTGGTTATGAGCACCCCTAAAGACTATTTCACGGTGTCTGGAACCAAATGGCGTGTAAAAATGGGTGATCACTTTGGGACCTTTACTATTTCTGACTATTGGGCTGCCATGGGAGCATACATGTTTCACAAACATCTTGTTGCTATTAAGTTTGAATTCTGTTAAATATATAGTATTTTCATGGTTACAGGTTCAAGGGCACTGATCGGCCTATAGCTAGCCACAACCCGAAGTATGAGATGAGTTACGATGATGAAGAAGCATCTCTGGTGATACGTAACACTGAACATAATGATGCTGGAAACTACCGTATCGAGGCAACCTATAAATTCAACATTACAGCCAAATCACAGGGGACGTTGGTCTGTACCCTGAGATCACAGGTCAACGTGGATAAACACAGTATGTAACCTTTGACCTTGGTATTTGACTTGACAATTTAAGCACAGGTGGTTTTACTGTCCATGTGCAAACTATGCTTATTCATTATTGGTAGATACCGATACTAACAGAGCATCACTGTTTATTATTTTATTTATTAAACGTTCAAGATATTTCCTCTATGTACACTGAACAGATTTAAAAACGCACCAGTATAAAAGATTACTGAATTTTGTCAAAACTCATTTTAGGCCGAAATTAATCGTTGACAGTTTCTCTCCAGTTCATAATCTTTAACTAAGGCAAATAAAATGGAAATTTTATATTCGGAATACCACGCCAGCTACACTTCTCTGATTTTGCATGTTTTGCACGTGTATCTCGATCGCGTCAACATAACAGATCGATATTGACTTTCAATTGTACACTGTATGTTTACACATTGTAAAAACAACATAAAAATATTTTCTAATGGTCTTTTTCTGCTTCGATTAGCTCGAAATATTTGCTTGGATGCTTTTGGGTTAGCTGCAAGCTAAAATGGGCCATGGTGTCGTAGCTTGGCGGTCTAGCTGCCACCACATATCGAGTGTGTGCTTAGAACATCGATTCTTGGCGAGTATCAAAGTCAAAAAGATCAACCAAGATCAGACCAGCCGAAGGTAATGACCCCTAGTCAGGAGGCAACATTACACAGGCTGCGTCACTCAAATGACTGCACACAGTGTCAGATGAATGCTGGGAGTCAGTGGATTAGTCCAAAGTACATTATTGCATTATTCCTTTAATAATTATCAATAAAAAGGAAAATATTTTAAGTACACTTTGGAATGATTTTTGTCCGTTTTGAGTTTTATTCGTGAATGTTTTGTCTTCAACCGTCTTTGTGGCATTGTTTTGAGGTGTCGTAGACGCAACGCAAGAATATCCCAACCGATTGACGACAATCATCAAAACCGCTATGCTAAATTTCACTTGAAGCCATCTCAAGTTCACACACTAAGCAAATCTAAAATCTGAACTCGGTCATACGGTTTGAGACAGACAGCTCCAGCCACATACCATTATAATTTAAGTTAAGTGCTGCTTGACGAGTGGGAAAACATCACACAGAACATAATTTCTATCCTATTATGTAATGTATGTTATCCTTGTGGAGGAGCAGTCATGTGCATGCATCAATGCAGCAGGTTCATATACTCGCAATTGAATTGCGACTTTCATTTTCATGGGTCCCTCTGGTAAACATATCATTATTTATTTCAAACTCACGATGATTACATGAACTTGACATAATTCGTTGCGTATAGACTAAAGTTTATACACTCAAAATTAAATAACCATAGATTTACGTTTTCATCCATAAAATTTATATTTTATGAGTGGTGCGTTTTTAAATCATTTGAGTGCTATTGATGAATCTTCATTGGCAGGTCCCAGTCAGGAACATTCATTGGCAGGCCCTAGTCAGGAACCTTCATTGGAGGAGGATATTGAGGAATCTTCATTAGCAGGTCCCAGTCAGGAACCTTTATTGGTAGAGTCCATTCTGGTGGCAAGTGACAATAATGAACCTACAGACCCTCTGCTGCAGAGAGAAAATGATAATGAATGACTTAAGAAATTCATTCTTACTTTAACAGTTAATCTTCACTTTAGGAATTCATTCTTGTGGTAGTCCATCATGATTGTCTTTAGAACTTACAAATGGAATGATGAATCAAAATATTGTGTACACAAAAAATTCTTCTGCTTGCAGATTATTCAAATTTAGGAGAAGTGTTGTATAGTCATGTAACATAAATTGTTCATTCCTTAGTAGAATAGACCAGGGCCGGAATTACAACCAATACTTGCACTCAGCACTCAGCAGTCAAATATTGAAAAAGTGACATAATGAGCTATTATTATACCCCCAGATACATAGTCATGCTTGAGGATGGTTGGTTGGTTAGTTGGTCCGTATAATTTTGTCGGAGTTTTTTTTTCACTTATAAATTTTGTCTGCGCTATTAATGGTTGGATTTCAATAAAACTTTGCATGAATGATCAGTTCCAAGTCTTGTTGTGCATATCTAGGGCACACGTTTGTCGGATCAATTTTAAGGTAGTTATGGTCCTTTGTTTTGTTACACTTTTAAATTTTGTCCAGGCTATTTCTCTGTAACCAACGGTTGGATTTCAACAAAACTTTGCATGAATGATCAGTACCAAGTCTAGTTGTGCATATCTTCGGCACACGTTGGTCAGCTCAATTTTAAGGTAGTTATGGCCCTTTGTTTTTTTACACTTACAAATTTTGTCTGCGCTATTTCTCTGTAACCAATGGTCGGGTTTCAACGAAACTTTGCATGAATGATCAGTACCATGTCTAGTTGTGCATATCATGGGCACACGTTGTTTTCGGATCAATTTTAAGGTAGTTATGGCCCTTTGTTTTTTTACACTTATAAATTTTGTCCGCCCTATTTCTCTGTAACCAATGGTTGGATTTCATAGCAATTTTGCATGAATGATCAGTATCAAGTCTAGTTGTGCATATCTTTGGGACACATTGGTCTTATCAATATTCCTTTGTTGTTTTACATGAAAAATTATGTCTGTGCTATTTCTCAGCAACCAATGATCGGATTTCAATGAAACTTTGCATGACCGATCAGTACCAAGTGTAGTCGTAATATTTGACTGTTTCAAGCACTTTCTGGGGGTATTCATCACATTCAGTGATATTTCTTGTTTGTCTTAGATTGCAAATCTAGGTGAAGAAAATGTATTGCAATGTTATATGGGTGTTGAAAATAACATTTGATAAATTTTCTTTGCCATTATAGATGTAATTATTGAATCTGAGTGTGATACTCAGCACTCAGACTGATAAATTACAGCTTATACATACACTAAATTACACTAGGAAGCAAGCCAAAATTAATATTTAGTACCAATTTAACATTACTACAACTTCTTGCTCTCATAAATAGCCCCTATCAACATCAAAATAGGGAATTTCAATATTTGAATGTTTTGAGTGCTGAGTGTAAGTATTGGTTGTAATTCCTGGTCCAGCACTACTGCTACTGTCAATGTTGCTACTAAGTAGTGCATTTTGATACCGGTGATTGAAATAATCTTACTATATAATATTGTTGAAAGTCCATCTCAAAATAAAGACAACCTCAATAGCTTGTCTTTTTTCATGGAAAGGTTTTCACGTGAACAAAATCGCATGAATGCATCAATGTTGAACATGTCTCTGTGTATTGTTTCTATGTTGCCATATACAAAATATCATACATGCATGTAAGTATATTTTTCTATGCAAACTGTTACACATACAGGTATACTTTGAAGATACTTTGTTAACATGTCTTCCTGCTCATTTTACATTTTTGTGCTAACATAGTCAATGTCAGTGTTGATCTCGTATTATTTAGATTTGTAAATTTATAATGTACCATGTACCCCACTCCAGACAGTTTGTAGGGTAGCCAGAGTTAGGATGTACGCTATGTGTTAGTGGTACACTGGTATTGTTACAGAGTGTGAATGATGTTCCTGAAAATAATCTACATGAGATGTGGTACATGGTGTTATATTTTATAGTATCTGTGATAACTGATTAAGGTTAGTGGCTGTTAGATTTTATTACCTTGTATGTTACCTAGAATTTAATTAACCGGGTTAAATATATTAATATTGTGAGAGATCTATTTGCTCAATGCATGAATTCAATCCCTGTGATTTAAAATTGTTGTCATGTTAGTTAATCAATGTATGTTATGTATCACAGTATGTACATTAGTTTATTGATTTGTATACATCTGTTGTTACTTGTTAGGGTTGCAAGACATCATAGGTGTTCTGTGACCTCCTCATGATTATGAATCCAGCTTTGTTTTGGATGGGTAGTATTTATCTATCGGCCTCGATAGCCTAGCCTGGAAGAGCATCTGCTTAGAATGCAGGTCTTGGATTTGGGATGAAACACCAAATTCGTTAAAAATGTTACTGTTATAACTCCCTTGTTAGATGCTCAGCATTGTTAGTTTCATGTACTGGTAACTTCTGGTTCGTCACGTGTCATGTTAATGCCACTATGTAGTCTCTATATAACTGAAATACTGTTAATCAGTGGCACTTGAAACAAATGTTTAGAAAAATTAAAACAAACTGAAATACAGTCAGGACTCGATATAACGACATCCGATATACTGACAAATTCATTATACTGACATCATTTTTAGGGACAAAAGTATCAAAACGCTCTTTGTATCAATTCAGTATACTGACATATTCGATACAATGACATTTTTCATGGAAACCAACAGCGTCGCTGTATCGAGTTCTGACTGTACATGTATATTATGCTTGTATGTTGCGCTTGTATGTTAAGTTTAATTTTGTATATAAATTTGTATAGCTTACTGGTTGTACATAATGCAATTATAAATTCATAGAGCAATTCATATATATATGAGCTTTGATTTAATTTTTAGTACGGGGTGTTAAAAAAGTTTGTTCTCAATCTTTGAGTTTCAATATTTTATTTTCTGACTTCAGAAGACCTTAAAATTTCCAGGTTAAAATCAAAAGTGTTCTACCATTGTTCTAATCTCTCTGGCACTAAATGAAGCTATTAGAGTTAGAAATTAACATTGTCTACTGCATCCATAGCTCAAATAAAACTTTATGAATTTAAATTTGAGAACGAACTTTTTTAACACCCTGTAAATGAATAATATAGTTCTATCTCTTAGATTTCATTTTCTCATGCATTATGTTAATTAACTTCTGTCGTTGTTATGGTTACCAATTTCTGAAAGTACCCATATTGAGAAAAACCAGGGGTTAGTGATTAAAAACAGTAGCTAATTTTCTCTAAAAGCAAACATTCACGTTTTTGATATGGTTTATCAAAATAAGAATTTAATTTTGAAACGTTTATGTCGAAAATTTATCGAATACTGGATTTGTGAAATGCTTGTTAATGTTATGTCAAATAACCCCTGAAAGACGTTTGTAACGTCACACAAGAAGTAGGCAGGAGTGCTTAGTTTTAAAGGTCTGTAAATTTGTAATTGAGTGCTATATTTTGCTCAAATTTTCAGAAACTGTTCATAACAGTCGTCTCTTTCTAATGCTATATTATCATGATTTTTTAGCTCACCTGTCACAAAGTGACAGAGTGAGCTTTTGTGATCACTCTTCGTCCGTCGTCCGTCCGTCCGTCAACAATTGGCTTGTGTAGACACTAGAGGTCACAATTGTAGCCTAATCCTTATGAAACTTGGTCACAATGATCATCTCAACAAAATCTAGGCCAAGTTCGATATTGGGTCATCTGGAGTCAAAAACTAGGTCACTAGGTCAAATTATAGAAAAACCTTGTGTAGTCACTAGAGGTCACAATTTTGACTTAATATTTATGAAACTTGGTCACAATGATCATCCTAACAAAATCTAGGTCAAGTTCAATATTGGGTCATCTGGGGTCAAAAACTAGGTCACAAGGTTAAATCATAGAAAAACCTTGTGTAGTCACTAGAGGTCAAAATTTTGAATTAATCTTTATGAAACTTGGTCACAATGGTCATCTCAACAAAATCTAGGTCAAGTTCGATATTGGGTCATCCGGGGTCAAAAACTAGGTCACAAGGTCAAATCATAGAAAAACCTTGTGTAGTCACTAGAGGTCACAATTTTGGCCTAATCTTTATGAAACTTGGTCACAATGATCATCTTAACAAAATCTAGGTCAAGTTTGATATTGGGTCATCCGGGGTCAAAAACTAGGTGACAAGGTCAAATCATAGAAAAACCTTGTGTATTCACTAGAGGTCACAGTTTTAGCATAATCTTTACGAAACTTGGTCACAATGATCAACACAACAAAATGTAGGTCAAGTTCAATATTGGGTCATCTGGGGTAAAAAACTAGGTCACAAGGTCAAAGCATAGAAAAACCTTGCGTAGTCACTAGAAGTCACAGTTTTGACCTGATCGTTACGAAACTTGTTTACAATGATCATAACAACAAGATCTAGGTCAAGTTCGATATTGGGTCATCTTGGGTCAAAAACTAGGTCACATTGTCAAATCAAAAACCTTGCATAGTCACTAGAGGTCACAATTTTGACCTGATCGTTACGAAACTTGTTTACAATGATCATAACAACAAGATCTAGGTCAAGTTCGATATTGGGTCATCTTGGGTCAAAAACTAGGTCACATTGTCAAATCAAAAACCTTGCATAGTCACTAGAGGTCACAATTTTGGTCTAATCTTTATGAAACTCGGTCACAATGATCATCTCAACAAAATCTAGGTCAAGTTCGATATTGGGTCATCTGGGGTAAAAAAGTAGGTCATTAGGTCAATCATATAAAAACCTTGTGTAGTCACTAGAGGTCACAATATTGGCCTAATCTGTATAAAACTTGGTCACAATGACCATCTCAACAAAATCTAGGTCAAGTTCGACAGGTGAGCGACCTAGGGCCCTTTGGGCCCTCTTGTTTAATTTTGTAATTAAGCCCGGTTTTCCTAGAGAACGGCTCATATGTAAACATGTTTCATACATCTGTGATATCATAGTTCTTAATCTTAGTTGGGATATTTAGTCGTTATGTCAGCAGTTGAACAAAATTTACCCATATATTGTAAAGTTATGAATAATTGTGGAAGTTTTATTTTCATTAATTTAAGGAGGTACGAGCTGCCTTGTGCGCATGTGCGAAATTTCAAAATCGTATTAGATAAGAACAAACATGAATTTTAGTTTCAATGATCCCATATGAATGTTGATTAATACAATACAATAATGATAATAAACATAATATTATTGCACAAATTAGACATTTTTAACTTTTTATTTTTTGCATGTATGAAAAGTGGGTGGGGAACGGCAAAATTGTGAATAATATGGGTTCACAATAAGTCCCTACAATTGTTCAAATGCATATGCTTATATATAATATGTAGTGCATGGTTTAGTTTTAACAGGTAGCCAGATGTTTCAAAGAAATTTCGATCGTTAGATCAAAGGTGCGCGTACCTCCTTAACGGATGAACTTGATAGCAAAATTAAATTGTCCTCAAAATACATAACAAGAGTTTTTTCTTTCAATATTTTAAATCCATGAATTTAAGAAACCACAAAATTACTGTTGAACCGATATCTGCAAAATTTAATACCTGCAAAAATTAATGATTTTACAGTACATGTACCTCTTTTTAACCATTTACCTAGTTTCATGCTCATTTACTTTAAACTGTGATATTGATGTAATGTAAATTATTGTTGAATGTAATTCTTTTTCATCTAAAAGAATTTTGTATGGTCTTATCTGAAATCCGTTGCGCATGCGCTTTAGATTGTATTGAACAAGTAGAAGTCAAATTAATGGCACATGTATGTTAACCAAATCAGAAAATGACAATTTTGTTGAAGGAGCTTAGAGGTAGAGTGTCCACCTTGAGCTTGGGGGATTCGCTCCATGAGCTTGTAATACAAGAACAATATTTTTCTCCTACTGTCCTTGTGATAGATACCATGAGGGATCATGTGTCGTGTTATAAATCTTGTTTCACATTGACATAAAATAGAATTAATTTCTGACGAAGGCTAGGTGTACGCAGACATGTTGGTATTCATAAATAATGCTAAACTTAACCTGCTTTGATTGCGTAGCTACGTTTACAGTTTGGTGTCTTAGTTGATACTAAAATAAGATAGTAGAAACTTGTACATATTTTAAGCAATTTGTCTGATTGATGCATGATTTTGTACTTTTATAAATTTATAAAATTAAGAAAAGATAGTATTTTATTGCAGATATATCTACTTCCTGTTTATCAATATTATATTGTTACTGTTCAGAATCAGATGTCAGTATTTGATGTAATAATTTTATGTTCTTTTATCCATTGTAACGGTATTGCCATTATGTCTTAAATAATTTTTTTCAACTTTTATGATACAAAGTTTTTTTACAACTTGTCATCTTTGTAAACCATGGAGTTGTAAAAGCTTACCAAAGAAACATCAGTATTGCTTGACTAGTATAGTTTTATATACATGTATAATTATCTATTTTTCTCGAACCTTGGATATTTTTACACATTTGGTATTGTATTTGTAAGACTTTTGTAGTGCCATGTTATTTTATAAGTGCTTCTGATTTACCAATGTTTTATTGATGTAAACAAGGAACCCGTGTACTAGTGTAGTGTTCATGTTAAGTCACTTGACGTATGTTAAATGGGAAATACATGTAATGTATATATATGACAAACAGATATGGAATGAATTAACCCAGTTTAAATGAACAACTGTATACAATGTCATGTACTGAATTTTGGTGGGCACTGTGCATATACAATAGACTGTGATCTAATCATCTTATAGTCACTGGATAACCGAAAACTGAATGTGTTGCCAAGGTGCTAAAATTTACTTTTAGATAAAAAATGGGAGTATACTAGTTTATGTTGGGGTTGTGTTCAGGATTGAGTTACATGTGTTAGTTATGTTGTATGACATTGTGCTATTTTACTTCATATTGTAATGTCTTTCATGTTAAACATGTGTTTGTTTTGGTTGTGTATGTTTTATGTATCATTCTTAACATGCTGCTAAGGTCTGTAAATATATAGTTTAAATAAAATTACTCAAACACAATTTTAATTATATTAACAGACTGCCCTATGCGTTCCTGTAAACAACTGCCTTGTGTGGTTACCGACCGAGTAGAATTAGACCTGTGTGTGACTCTTAACAGGCAACTTAACGAGAGAACAGGCTAAATGGGTCTGGTTCCTTATCTTATATTTTTATCCCAATGTTGATAAGTTGATGAACTGCAATCATTATTCATGCCCACCTATGTGTTACCATGGAGATTAAATCATAGTTCTGTATACTGTGCACCATATTGAAATTGGTCCAATTATGTCATCCACTATAAATAAAGTTATTATTTCCCATTCAAATTTTTCCCATGTAACTAATAATACTCATTTTATCATTTGGTAATCAGATCTGTGCTAAATTACCCTAGCTGCTGATGACTTTCTTACACCCACAAATGAATTGTGCACAACTGCTGTTATTGTTACTGCTGGTATTGTGTATATATTAGAGATGGCAACGAGTACTAAAATCGGTACTCGGTCATTCTTTCGATCGAGTACTCGGGTACTCGGAAAACATTAATTGTGCATGATATTTGGGACACAGAAATGTTGTACTGCAAACGTGCGTGTTCAACTTCAAATAGAACATCGTGTATGCCTGTCTGTTCTGTTCAGTTGCTGATCAAATCTAGATCTGTAGAAGAATGTTGAAACAATAAAAGCTAAGAAAAAGAATAACAATACAGTGTAAATGCAATATAACATTTAATAAATAACGCTACAAAATCGAAATAATAAACAAAAGGGCCCTAGGTCGCTCACCTGTCGTACTAGTGCATGCACACCCCTATGGTGATCCTACACATTTTCTGAATAAAATTTAAGGAAGTTTTTGTATGATTTGACCATGTGACCTAGCGTTTGACCCCAGATGACTTAATTAATATCAAACTTAACCTAGATTGTGTTGAGATGATTATTAGGACCAAATTTCATAAAGATTAAGTCGAAATTGTAACCTCTGGTGACTACACAGGGTTTTTCTATGATCTGACCTATAATTTAAACAAAATATTTCCTCCATATAACTGTACAAATACATGCTATAAAGACAGAACAATACCTAAACACTTAAAAAAATAATTATGGTTCCAGTGGGGTTTGAACCCACGACCCTCGGGAAAATGTCAATTGACATTGTGACCTTGTTTTTGACGCCAGATGACCCAAAATCGAACTTGGCCTAGATTTTGTTGACAGGATCATTGTGACAAAGTTTCATAAAGATTAAGTTGAAATTGTAACCTATGGTGACTGACTACACAAGGTTTTTCTATGATTTGACCTTTATTTTAAACAAAATATTTTGGAATATTTTTCCTCCATATAACTGTACAAATACATGCTATAAAGACAAAACAATACCTAAACATTAAAAAAAAAAAATTATGGTTCCAGTGGGGGTTGAACCCAAGACCATCAGCAAAATGTACAAATAAATGCTTTACAGACAAAACAATACCTAAACACTCAAAAAAAAAAAAAAAAAAATTATGGTTCCAGTGGGGGTTGAACCCATGACCATCAGAAAAATGTACAAATACATGCTATACAGACAAAACAATACCTAAACACTCAAAAAAAATAAAAATTATGGTTCCAGTGGGGGTTGAACCCACGACCATCAGGAAAATTTACAAATACATGCTATAAAGACAAAACAATACCTAAACACTTAAAAAAATAAAAATAAAAAAATAAAAATTATGGTTTCAGTTGGGTTTGAACCCACGACCCTCAGGAAAATGTCTACGCTCCCTACAGCGCTTTGATTTCCAATTCACACCCTGCTTAAAATACTAGAATATTTTGATATTTGACCTTTACAAAACTGCTGTGAACCCTGATACACATTTTCATTGGTTGATGAAAGTTTATTGTGTGTATAGAGAGTAGAGAGTTACAGCAGAGAGTTTAGTGACCATGAAGACTACATGTTGAAAGGTTTAAAACAAGGATTTTTCTATAATTTGACCTAGTGAGCTAGTTTTTGACCTCAGATGACCCAATATCGAACTTGACCTAGATTTTGTTGAGATGATCATTGTGACCAAGTTTCATAAAGATTAGGCCAAAATTGTGACCTCTAGAGAGGACACAACCCAATTGTTGACGGACGGACGGACAGAGGACGGACGAAGTGTGATCACAAAAGCTCACTCTGTCACTTTGTGACAGGTGAGCTAAAAATAAACACCTAAGGGGAAAATACTCTTATCAACCGGTGGCATAGTAATATTTACACAGCGTGACCAATATAAAATCGAGTTATCGTTCTTTCATATACGTGCGAGAACGATTAAAATTTAAAGTAATATTTTATTAATTTCTTAATCGATCGTCACACCCAATATACAAAAACTGCCAATTACACGGATTGATGTCAACAAAAGAACCCCAAGGTACGTGTCATAAACAAACTAATAGACGATGATTGACAGGTCTACCTCGTCGGGGCAATTAAGGATTGATGACTTGTTGTTAATTGTAATTTTAGTAGACCAGATAACACTTGGACAGGTTCTGTGCAAGGCAGGATTAACAATTTTTTTTTTTTCCCCCCCAAGTACTCGAATACTGATTTTGGTATTCGATAATCGGACCTTTGAACGAGTACTGGAGTAAGAATTCACTATTATACGCGGTAAACCACTCATAAGCATTCAATAAATGATGGTAGAACATAGTTTGATAGTATTACTGGAGGAATTACACTGTGATATTGTGGATGTGACCGAACATCTTTTAATATTGTGGAAGACTTGGAGAAACATATGAATACATATCTATTACTTTGAGCTATTGTTTAATGCATAATCATGTATTATAAGATTAAAGATATGTTACCTATATATATAGTCCCTGTATAAGCTTAGCAGTGATACACATGTTGCCATATTTGACAAATTTGTCAATTTTTCTCCACATGTAGAGAAGTAGCTAGTTCCTTAATGTTGTAACGTATACATTTGTTTGAATATGTTTAAATAAAAACAGCAATTTAAACATGAATGAAATTTATGTAATTAAATAAATGATTATAAACTAATATGCTTTTCTTTTATTTAACACCAACATAAGGTGGCCAACTGTAGTTGAAATATAGCAATATTCTGATCTAGTATAGTCTGGATGGAGATATATAATAGATCCCGTCCTTTCCCATATGTATGTTACATGGTTCTCACTTACACAGAGTGTATTACATGGTTTTCACACGGAATGTATTACATGGTTTTCACACGGAATGTATTACATGGTTTTCACACGGAATGTATTACATGGTTCTCACACGGAATGTATTACATGGTTCTCACACGGAATGTATTACATGGTTCTCATACAAAATGTATTACATGGTTCTCACACGGAATGTATTACATGGTTTTCACACGGAATGTATTACATGGTTCTCACACGGAATGTATTACATGGTTCTCATACAAAATGTATTACATGGTTCTCACACAGAATACAGGAATGCATTACATTGTTTTCACACGGAATACATTACATGGTTTTCACACGGAATACAGGAAGGCATAACATGGTTTTCATACGGAATACATTACATGGTTTTCACACGGAATACAGGAATGCATTACATGGTTTTCACACAGAATACATAACATGGTTTTCACAAGGAATACAGGAATGCATTACATGGTTTTCACACGGAATACATTACATGGTTTTCACACGGAATACATTACATGGTTTTCACATGGAATACAATACATGGTTAACACATAGAATACATTACATGGTTTTCACACGGAATACATGAAATAGTTCTCACACGGTATACTGTATAATTATGTGGGTTTTTTCTGTAGAAACATTATTTCTGCTATATCAGTGATTGATGACGCAGAAATCTTATCCACAGAATATCTAATATCGTTTAAGTCACTTTGTATCCATGCTTCTTTGCATACAACTTGACTACGTAATAGATACAGTGCTAGTTAATCGTCAAAAGTGTCTTCTTACAAGGAATATTGTACAGTTTTGTGAGGACAAAGAACTCCGAGGCGAAGCCGAGGATAATTTTTTGTTTGTCCTCACAAAACTGTACAATAACCCTTGTAAGAAGACACTTTTGACGAATAACTAGTACTATATCTGACTTATACTCCGACAAAAACAAAACGATCACCAGAGTGACAATGATTATCAAAATATATTCTGGCACAATTCAAGAACAGAAGATGTTTTGCATTTTAGAAAATAGAATTCTAATGTTTAAAATAAGCTTGGCCTAGTGATCCTTAGGGATTATCTAACTGTCCATTCATACAGTGCTGAGCATTTATTAGCATGTGAACATTTATTGAGTAAACATCAAGTGTGCCCATATGTTATTACACCCACCACATAAAAGAATACCCATCTATAGGTTTCCACATTGGTGACTGATGATACAGGCTTGATGCACAAAGGTACATATCTGTGCATATTATTTGTCTTTTATTTTGTATTTAAAAATAGACAAACCATGAAAATATTTTCAAACAGGTTCATATAAAAAGCTTCTAATAGATTGTAAACTGTTTTGTGAATGTCAAGACAATGTAATTGATTTATACTTGAAAAAACCGATTGTATTATGATATGATCCTTAACATAATGACATATTTTCTAGTTTAAACATACATTTTTCACATGGATTTATTTATTGATATAATGTTGTATTGAAGGGATACTTAATGGCATCACCAATTCTCATGAAAAAATGGAAAAAAAGTTGTAGCCACTAATCGGTTAATGTACTACATGTAGTATATAATTCCGGTTTCGTGCAATTGATTGTCAATTTGCACAATATATGTTTCAATCTTACAAATAGTTTGTAGTTCTGTTTCAATTGCTACTGATAATAATACTGTAAAATCATTCAATTTAGAGGAGTTTTACTCTGGGGATTATAAAAAATAAGCCATTGTTGTATAGTTGTTTGGGTGAAGATAAGTTATGAGGATTGAATTTTATGATATAGATCAACCAAGACATTGAATAAAATTTAACACCACAAACTTGATGTTTTTTACAGTAATGCAGCATATTAATACATGATGTGTGTTTATACAATTTCCTAGCTCCTAGTTTTATGCTTTAGGCAATCAGTTACTATGTCCTTTATTTAACTGTTACACAGATTTGTCAGTTTTCTTCTAATTGACCATTTATGGCAATTATTTTATGAGTGAAACAGTTTTCTTATAGCTCACAAAAGTGTCCGCTTACGAAAATAATGTACACTTTTTGAATGGAATCAGTGGGCGTGTCGGAGTATAACTTGTGGTATATACGTGGGCAGATCCAAAAATAATGTCACTGGTGCTGTAAAATCGTGCATAATTTATAAAGCAACGCAATTTTACACACAGCTATATCAATCTATTTTCAATATAATCGCCAAATTTCATAATAATGCAATTAATTGTTATTGAGATATACGTGTACATAGGAAGCCTACTAACGGACATCGCCGCAAGCAAATGACGTTATCGACGTCGTAAACAAATTATGACATTTCTTACATCATTCCTGTTCAAAGTATTACGTCATTGATGTTCTATACAGCGCTCATGTCTGTTCACCCATATTTTAAACACATTTACATACCAGAACCTTTATGTAGTGAGGAAAACACATTGTTACAGGCCTGTCTGGATCCAGGATCATAGAAATACACCCATGTTTTATCAACTGTAATTATACGCTGGAAAAATAACGTCATTTTTGTTTGCGGCGACGTGACGTCAGTGGTATATTTTGAATGCCTATAATAATGCTATTTTAATATTCAAACAATATGACACAAGTGATATTAACCAGAATTGAATTACTTCACATTTTGATATAAATTTTATTGACGTACGCCAACTAATAAACGCACCAGTGGAACAGTGACATCACTTTTGGATCTACCCACGTATATATATATACATGATTGCCTGATAATATTCCAATTTGTTAAACTTTGTCCTTATTAATTTGATAACCATAGTGTATGTTGTTCATCAAGAGGTTATTGTAATATGACTGCATTCAATCAATGTTAATGTTAATACCTTCTGCTGTTGTAATTTCGCACTTTGGCAAATATGAAATTCTTAACTGGAATGCATATAATGTGCAAAGTTATATATGGTACACAGATTTTATATATAATGAAAGCCAATCCAATTCATTTTGTTTCACAATATATTGCCGCATGAAGTATGTAGAAATTTAAACACACTTAGATTTACAAAACCACAGAATTTGCGTCCTGCAGAAAAAAACACTTATATGGTATACCTACATTGTACCTTACTGATTCTTAAGTGTGGTGTTTCCTTAAGGAGGGACACAAATGAAATTCAATGTCTAACACTATTATGCATCATATGAGGAGACTAAATGGATCTATAAGCATGGACTCCATGCACCTTTTGACTCCAGCAAGTCGGGAGGTTTAGGTACTATGAATTTGTTTATCTTGGTTGAAAATAACATGTACACCCAAGATCATTTTCTACTCGACGCCATATAACCTTAAATGTGTTGGTGTGCCTTGTAACCTATATCCAACATCTCATACATGTTCCGAGAACTCTCTATTCATGAAAACAAAAACCAACACATATTGACAGGATTGAAGAAACCAAATGTTAAATTGTGCTAATAGAAAGGATCAAGTTGATGTGTTTTAGTAACATCGGGTTTATATTTCAACATACAGGTATCTTACTGAGGCACAATGCCTAATCCTGAAAATTAGACACAAGTCTATTTAAGGTGCCATTAGCTAAGCTAACATTCCTGCACCAAAAGAAATTTCAAACATTCTTTTGTTAATTTCAAGTTTTAAATCTTCAAATGACCATAACTTTGTCAACACTTTTCCATCAAATAAGCAAATCCAGATTATTCCAGAATTGTAGGACCATTATACATAATAATGGTTCAACTTTCAAGTTTGTTATTATCAGAACATGTTAATCTTGTTCTCAACATTTTGAATAAATATATTGTAGTAATAAGTACAGAGATTTTAACTTTATTCTCGACCTTATATTAGCATAATTTGAACAGCTAATATCTTGTTTATATTAAAAACCCAAGTTGTATTTTTTTATAAGATTATTACGAAGCTCAAGGTGTAATAAAACACAAATCTAAAGGATATTGCATGATTTTCTCATGAAAATTGATATATTCAACGCAAGAACCTTATGATATATTCATGCATAAAGGTTGGGATAAGGTTAATAATTCCGTACTAAACAAGTATCAATTTCTGTGAGAAAATTGTGCCTTACCAGTCATTTAGATTAGAATATGCCATGTTCATATTCTACCACTGCTTATGAAAACACATATCAGCATTATATCAACTGTTTAATTATGATAATACTGTAAAATGATTTTATTTCAATAGGACAAAATTTATTGGTTGTGTAGAAAAAGAGAAAATTCAAGGATTTTAGATTTCATGAAAAATGACAAGGTCAAAACTCACAAAAATTATCAGAAATTATTCAAAAATCGAATAGATATCAGAATTATTATGCTCCCACTTTTGTCCGGGCAATAACTTGAACAGTATTAGAGATATCAAAATGAAACTTCATAGGTGAATATACCTCATTGATTGGAAGTGCAGTGCACAAGAACCATAACTCTTGATTGCATATTTTTTTAGTTATTCCCCTTTGTAATTTTTTATACTTTATTCTTGTCCGGGCCATAATTTGAACAGTATTTGAAACTTCATAGGTGAATAGACCTCATTGAGAGGATGTGCAGTGCCCAAGAACCATAACTCTTTATTCCTATTTTAGAGTTGCTCCCCTTTGTATTTTTTCATACTTATTCTTGTCCAGGTAACTCGAACAGTTTTGGATATATCAATTTGAAAATTCATAGATAAATAAATCTTATTATTACAGTGCAGTGGCAAAGAATAATAACATATTTTTTTAGCATTTTTTCTGTGACAAACGCCCCACGGGGAGCATACCCCGTCTGTGACGGCTCTTGTTTTATTGCAAGTTGACATATGCAAGTAAACTTCCCAAAAACCCAGTCTTATACCTGAATGAACTTCACACGGAATTGATGCAGCAAATTTCCATCCTTTACAGTCATGTATACATTGGTGTTATTCATCTGTGAGAGTTTGAAGAAATTCCATCCAGCAGTTTATGAGGAGTTCAACACACAAGATTTGCATTACGGATGGATATATGGATGGACAGCACCAATGCTTTATGCCCCCCACTTATAAATAATTGTGGGGGCAAAAAACAGGGCTACTTGTACATTAGCATAATTTTATTACAAAAATGAAATCATTATGACAAAATGTTGACAAATAACACATGATTGAAGTCAATCTCGCATTCATACTTGTAAAATATATAAGAAAAAAAGAGGTTTTCGAGGGCTGCTTTCAGCAGTTCAGCCACTCTTTGACATTTTAACTCCCCCAGTCATCGGGCTACCTATGGAAACCTGCATTCCAGTTTGCCTAGGGAGACTATTTCTCTCCTGGTGGGTGTGCAGCAAACAACAATCTGCGGCGCCCACAACTATCGAACATGTTCAGACACGGCCCGCACAGGTACCAATTCACACCTTGGTCAAGTGGAGCATGTGGGTTATTCTTGCTTAGAGAAATTAAACAGTGGTCCAGACAGGGGTTAAACCTTGGACCTCTTGATCCCGAAGTGCGTACCCTACCTCTAGGCCACGCTTACATGATAAAATTCAGACCCTACATTATGAGTTAAACTACATACAAGCTTTGAACAACTAATTAATACTATCATAGAGACAGAATAAAATACTTGTACATTTAACAGAAATATTCCCAAGAATACTTGTATACATATGATCTAGTCAAACTATGATTAAGATATATTCCAAGTACAGAGAACAAGCAGTTCAAGTACTCTAATTCTAATCAGATATGTCATACAAACTTAATAGTAATCAGAGAGCATTATCAACCAGAAGTCAGATGTTCAACAATTATGTTAATCAAGAACTGTGTTGACCTATGAACAGTTTATGTGTTGCCAATATTTGCGTAATCCAATGGAGTCGCTTGCAAACCACTGGCATCAGGTCAGTCTGGTCAAAAATACTGACTTCATCATGAACACAATGACATTATTTTGCAATCAATTATTTGACTGTAATTTTGGCGGCGTTTTTGTCAGATACGGAATAAGAGTCCCATTTCTTTTCTGGATCATAGGGCTCCCATCTACTGGCAGGAAATATATGCTTGCTACGCTCATACCAACTTCTAATGCACACTTTACCAGCATGTGATTCTTCCTTCTCTACAGAAGCATCATTGATAATACGGATGTCATCTTTCACATTGAAGTTAAATAAAGGTCCACTTTTACCTCGTGCTTTTGTTACAATAAAATCATAGAACGTGTAATGATGGGGAATGATTAAGTCCTCTTTAATGTACATCAACTGATCAACTGTAACAGCTTTCAAATCATTAAATTCACGACGTAATGTTTCAAGACATTTCTGAAGAAACTGTTGAATGCTGTTGCCTTTCTTCATACGTACTTGTCGACGATGACCGGACCCGTCCCAATAACTGTATGTAATTTCTATTTCTTCGTTTTTAATATGTTGTTGTTTCTGCATCCATTCTTGTGCAATTTGCTCTCTAAAATGATTTAAATAAAAATGCTCATTCCCTTAACCTGTATGTATTCTCAATAACAACAATGTATGGAAATACAACTCCTAATTTGGTACTTATAAGCAATTGGAACAACCCGTTTATTATAACAGACAACAATGATATAGAGGATAGGTGTTGATTTTGGTGTAAGATCGTATTTTATTTCATCGAGTGATTACAGAAAATCTATATTTTCACGAGTGGCATAGCCACGAGTGAAAATATAATTTTATGTGATCACAAGTGAAATAAAATTGATCTTTCACCAAAATTCAACAAATTTTCTGTTTATTATATGCTTTAATTTCTCTTAAAAGTGTACCGTAATTTGCTTAATTGGAAAAATCACGTCGAAATTGGAACGTCACGACGTGACAAATGTGACGTCATGGTGACGTAACGTACATTTAAAGCCCGGCGCGTTGACGTTACGTTTCTTTTTCTGAATGATACTAGAACCAGCTTCTAAAACAGTGAAAATAACAAAGTGGTAATTTCACTGTTATTTTCACTTGAAAATCTCCGTAATCCATTGAGAGCAAATAATAAATAGTCAGTGTTGCATGACAAAACCTCGAAAATGAGACAACCCTACATGACTGGGTACAAGAATTAGTAGCAAGCATCTCAATATATATAGTTCCTATAACAGTCATTCTAAGATGGGAGGTGTTAAAATCTAAAAGAACAACTGATAATGAGCTCTTATTAATGAGGTGGGCTTTTTTCAAGCGAGACTACATTTTTCCTTTGAAGTTTCATCAAGTTAAGCTTCAGTTTTCATGAAATTATTTATCTATTGAATTGTTCTTACGCAAGATACTGGCAGTTTTTAACAATTGAAGGACATGACTGTAGCCATTGTCTTAGAAGAACATAACCTGCCAAACCTAGTATTCAAACAAAGATTGCTGGTGGACTTAACCACAGAGCTGAGCAGGCTTTTGCATCATATGCCTAGCCTTCCAATAAAGTTAGAAAATCCAAGGCACAACTGTTCTAGAGTTTATGATCAGAAACCATTGAGTCTGGTCATTCATGTTCAAGGTACCACAGCCATGACATTTGACATACTGACCTAAACATCATTAGGGGCCATTTACTGATGACCAATCTCCATGTATAAAGTTTGAAGATCCCAGATCCAAACCTGCAATAGTTATTGATCAGAACCCATTCGATTTACCGACCGACAAACACACAGACAAACAGAGATGTGCAAATCAATATACTCCTTCATATTTGATGGGAGCATAATTCAAACATACTAAGATAACTCATAAATATTAACTTCTTAAATTTAAGAACTACTAGTATAACTAGTACACAAGTAAAATCAAGAACAACCATTTTACCTGAGTTTATTTTCAGCCTCCTCACGATCTCTGTCGGGAAGAAAGCTAGTATCCACATCTGGATTCATACCTGGCAAGATAACAAGCATAATGTTTTAGTCATGAAAACTTAAGAATCCAAAATATTGGGAAAGAAAAAATAATTATTAAATGGCTTTTAATTAATAACTGCTCACTAGAAATGATTACGAAATAATGAATATGCGGCTGTGTTTTGTTGTAGAATAAAACACAGACACAAGTTTTGATGTGTGGTAATTAAATTGCGAGTGTGTAGCATGAGTGTTCGCATTTGAACTAGTGCCTGTGTTTTATTCTAACAAAGCACAGCTTCATATTCATTATTTTGATTCTAAGATTGCCAATGCTCAGCATTTTACAGCAGAACAAGACATGGTTGATGTCGAACTACATTCTTTCCTCGGACATTATGTCATTTGGCTTAGTAGATGTTGTCAAATGTAACATCATCAATCGGCCTAGTTTTAACATTAATTTAAGCACACCTTCTTTTTTCGTTTCCACTATGTGTATATATGAAAAACTGTTGGGTGTTTTAGAATTGTATTTATTCCTTCTCCTTGCGTGTCAATACATCTTTCTGCTTTGGAAAATACAGGATATCTGTGTTACCAAGTCCATGCCTATATAGGTAAAGTTCCTGATGTGTAAGAATTACAATTCTAACAGTAACACTGTCTGTAAATGTATAGAATGTTAATGGAAGTCGTACCTAATCGTTTCTTGTGATCAGCTTCAGTTTTATCTTCTTCTTCTTCCTTCTCCTCATCCTCCTCCTCTTCATCTTCATCAGGATCAAAAGATAGTGCTGCAATCTGTAATATATGTAACACATGACAATGCTGTATATATGTAACACATGACAATGCTGCAATCTGTAATAAATGTAACACATGACAATGCTGTATATATGTAACACATGACAATGCTGCAATCTGTAATATATGTAACACATGACAATGCTGTATATATGTAACATATGACAATGCTGCAATCTGTAATATATGTAAAACATGACAATGCTGCGATCTGTAATATATTAACACATGAAAATGCTGTATATATATGTGGGTGGCTTGGTGGCCCAGTAGGTAACACACTCAACTACCAATCCAGAGGTCCCTGTTTAGAATCTTGGCCGGGCACTTGAAATTTCAGAAACGTTTTTCAGTGTTCCAACCAAACTGGCAATGAACTGGTTAGAGGTATTCTCGTCTGCATAGGTGCAGTACATCAAGCATGTTAAAGAGCCTATTCAGAAAGAGATGCCAGACTCCTTGTAACATACAACTGTCTCTTCCTTCGAAGCTGGGGGTCATTGGTCATTCTGGTATGGAAAGAAACAAAAACAGACCACATACTTATGACTGTCTCAGTCAATCGCAAACAAACAAACAAACAAACAAACAAACAATTTACTAACCTTCATTTTTTCTTTCTGTTTTTTATCTCGTTTTTGTTTCTCCATCAGCCTTGCTTCAGCATTCTTTTTTGCCAGCTGTTTTTCTCTTTCTTTCACTAGAACCTCTTGTTTCGCTTTCATCTCAGTCAGGGTGACCAATCCTACATGTGTGATAAATTATATCATAAATAAATAAATATACCAGATTTATATAGCGCCCTTTTCATGCGAACACAAGTTCAAAGGCACTTTACATTAATATTTTTTGTTGCAGCCACAAGGGCGCAGGTGCATCCTCTACCAGTGCAGATACAGCATGATCTGACCAGAGGGTCAGACTGAGAGAAAGCCCCTGAAGGGAGAGAGAGACATTAGATACAGACATGTCCGGCGCTGCAGAAGTGGGCCAAGCTCTTATTTTGAATAGACAGTCTGGTTCTTTAATGTGCCCGGTGTATAGCACCGATACACAGCTTCCTGGCACTTCCAGATACTTTGCAGACCACACGGTCAGATATAGCGGGAAATATTATAAATATTTCAGAATATGTCAAGTGCCGATGCTAGGGATCGAACCCACGACCTCTAGATTGACAGCCCAGTGCGTTACCACTGAGCTAAATCCGCTTATATCATAAAACATATATATACTCTATACCTCTGACACTCAGTAAATTTAGATATATATATAAAGTTAGTATAGTCTTTACTTCAGAAATTATTCTGGAAACTGAACTTTAAACTTTGTATGAACATGACCTAAAGTTGTAACTTTCTTATTGAAAATAACAAGTGTAACACCAACACATCTTGTATATGAAATATAAAATACCAGTAAAGAGAGTGCTACTTTACAGGGGTTCTACTGAGGCATAATGCCCAAACATAAAAATAAGACGCAAGTCTGTTTTGGTGCCATCCAAACACAAAAACTTGATTTCAAACATTGTTCTATTGTCAAAATTCAGCATATGAAATTTCAAATAGCCATAACTCAGTCAATACTTGGTATTTTTTCATCAAATAACTTTTATTTGATGCAAAAAGTTCATTCTTATTGTTGCAGACTTGCTGCAAATCCGGATTTTGGATTATTCCTGAATAGTAGGACCCCTGTAGCATCATACCTATCGTATTTGATTTCAATTGTTGTTCAACAGCATCATAATGGCTAGCAAACTTGTTTTGAATGCTACCAACACTTAATTCTTCTTCTATTTTCTTTCGTTTCACTTCCATCTCTTCCTGTTCTTTTTGTCTTTTCTTCATCAGAATCTGAGCACGTCCGCCTTCTGAAGCTGCACCTTTGTAATGTGCCATGGCTGTAATATGTTGCTTAACAAACTGAAATATTTTTTTGTAAAATTGTCAATTTAATTCGGTAACATTTACTTTTGTTTAGTACCAATTCCTTATTGTTAAGCCACAGGAATAATGTCGGGTGAAGTAATGGCACCACTGCTTTTATTCTGCCATCTCAAATTTTTCTCCTTGCCTCACTAGATTTAAATTGAATACTTAGTTTAACTATATCCCCCCCCCAATACGGTTAATCAGTTCAACAGCTGAACTGTGAGAACTGGAATGTGAAGAAATTTAAACCAAGTGTTAATTAATGCACCCTGAGACCAAAAGACCTAAATACATACATGTATATTTAGGTCTTTGTTGAGACATAAGATAATGTAAAATGTATAAGAGATAATTAAAGAAGATACGTTATTAAAGGGGCCATGACAGCTTAGCTAATATGACGGCCCGGAGATTCAGGTATTCAGGTAAGTTTTTTCTTTGTCCATTTGTTTTGTCTCGACATTGTCAGCCTTAGGTTGATTTATTAGGCATCTATTAGCGCAAATCCCTACAAGGTTGATCATTTTTTAATCGGACATTTAGTTTAACACATTTTTATTATTAGATGGTAATATACAATTCATAGACTTTTAATTAATATATTATCTCTGTGAGTGAATATGCAGTCCTGGAAGATACCATCCGAAAACCATGACTGTCCGAATTCTACACAACTATCACACACCGTGCAATTAGCAACCTTGGCAAGGAACGCTGCCTTTTAACATACGAATAGAAAATGTAAATATATAAGATAATAGAGGCATTCTAACAATATTAATTAAATGACTCACTTTCTCTAAAAAGCGAAATTATTTATATCGGTCGGAAAAACGTTGTTGTTGTTGTTGTTGTTCAAATCAACGAAGCGAATCGACAACTTCCGTAGAAACAAACATGGCGCTCGCAACGCGTCTTCAGCAACCAAGTGAGGATAAATCGTTGATGGACATCACTCTAAACCTACCTTCTCTGCAGTTTGAAAGTGCTCTTAACGACAATGAAAAGGAAGTTCACTATTTGAGGAAAAGAGCACACGCCCTTACAGTGACATCGTGCGCTCAAGCAACATATTTGGTGTCTATTCTACATGAAGCAAGGTGCTTTATTGTTATCAAATATTGAAAAATCAGTTGTTTATCTACAATCTAATAAGTACATGTATTAGCCATGACATGGCCATGACATTAAGTTTTAAACATTTAGCAGGGAGTGGATCCTTTAAGGTGAATGGCATTCCAGTAGCCATAAACACAGGTAAACCCAACATGTGAACATACAAAAAAGTTTGACACTTGGCCAACAGACACAGTTTTTAACAATCTATGTTAATTTAAGTTTGTTACTTTGTATCAATTTGTAATCAAATCCTATAAAATATCATATTTTAGTGATGTGTAGATAGACAGCGGCCAGTTAAGTTCTCTGTCGTTAACCACTGTAAAAGTGTTTGAAAACTCATTCCCAGAATTAGCATATTGCACCTGTATTGGGCACCAAATGTCCGAGTGAGAAAAATGTGCAGTCTGAACCTTGGCTCAAATTTGGACCCTTTGCTTACTTGGTGATTGCTCTACCAACTGAGCTATCTGTCTGTTTAAAACACTCACTTGTTTTATCAGAATGTGACATTTGTTTATATATTCTCAGGCAACTCAAGTCCTGTCTCAAAAACCCTATAAAAAGGTCAACTAGAATTCTTCAAGATCAAAGTTCTCGAGACCCATTGAAGATTGGTATCCTTGGTTGTGGAAGATTGGGAAGTCAGTTAGCGCACAGCTTTATCACATACGGAAATATCAGTCCCAATGATATCAAAATTTCAACTCGTAGACCTGAAACACTTGGTTGGTTAAAAACTGCTTTCATTATATTCTTTGAATTATTCTTGTATATTTTGACAAAATTTCGTTTCAGTTTTTGTGTATGCTTTTCTGATTTCATAATTATTCTGCCAAATCAGTCATGGTTGTAATACTTTGGTGGGCATCATTGTACCTAACTCAGATTAATTAAACTGATTATATTCAAGATGCATTGTGACTTTTTGGTTGAATTTCAAATCATGTTCCTCATTATAATGATTTGACGGAATGCAATAATAGGCAACTTTAAAACCTTTTAAGTGAAAGCAATGATTGACCTATATTGCAATATTGCTCCAGAGTGGGACCTGTACTTAACCAGAAAAAGACCCATTAGATGCCATCTTAACATTGCAGTTTGTTACCAAGTATACTGCTTTCTCATATTTACTGTGAAGCAAGTACAAGTCTCAAGAGGCTGTCATTCAGAAACTTTCTCATCGACCCGATCCCTCTGATTGGTCAGTCTATAATTAACCCAAAGACTGAATTATTTAATGAAACACAGTGGTAACATGAAGTTCGTTCATCATAGATACTATTCACAAAATTTAATTAATGTGGACAAGTATGTTGACAAAAATATGGACAAAAACCCATGGTTACAAGCTTAGGTATTACTGCTCACCAAAAAGGATTTTTCAGGGTTGGTTTTAAATCAGTGCACAAAAATTGTTTACATGCGCTTTTATGCACATTTTTTTGCTGTGATGACAGGAAAAAGTCCACTTTCAACTTGCATATGTTTTGGAAAGGAACCATCGCTGCGCGTGTTCATATTCTGCCAAAATAATTAGGGCTCGTGTCGATGAGAAGGATCGGGTCGATGAGAATCAAGTATACATGACTGTAGTCACAATCATTTATGTTGTTTTTATCAATATTTCAGAATACCTGTTAAACAAAGGAGTTGACTGTTTTCACGATAACATCAAGTTAGTCACTACAACACATATAGTGTTCCTATGTGTACTCCCATCACAAGTGCCAGCCATAGCTGATGAAATCAAAGCAGAAATACCTCAAACTCTGTTCATCTATAGTTTTGCTAGTTCAGTTTCATCTAGAAAACTAAGACAATTGTTTGGTACCCCAAGTATAATACATCCTGACTACACTTGGGATGATAGTTTAAACACCATAGAATGGGACAATACAATCAATGTTAGTTCAGCCCTGGAGAACGCACGTATTGTAGCAATCACATGCCCTTTACGTAGAGAAAAATGTAAGTTATAAATATTCATCTTAGAAATAATTTGTTGTTTAGCCCACCTACTGATTAAAACTTAATATGAATGAACACATAGTCCTCTTCCTATCACTTACGTTTATTAATTTAAACCCGCATACCGATAAATTACTTCCAGACTGGAAAACGGTCTACAAAAAGCATGTATAAACATATTAAAAAACTCTGAAGTCTTTCCCACCCCTTCAGTTGTCCCCTTTCAAAAAAAATAATGGATAATACATTTCAATGATTTGTAATTTATTTATACTCACCTTAGTTCATGGGCTATAGAATCAACGCATAATTTGTTACATCTTATTTTCTTCAGCTGTCATCACAACCAGCCCCAAACTAGCTGAGTTGATGATATTTGTAATGGTGAACATGTGTACACATCTACGATTGAACAAACAAGATATCTTGGAGATGATCCATATTGTGATATTCAACAGCAATTCTGATACTCGACTGGAGCTCAATGATTTTATTAGAAAATCAGCCGACACAGATGAGTATGTGATTTTATTGTCATTTACCAGTATAACTTGTTTAATCAGGCCAGTCACTTGTTTACGTAACATTGTGTATGTATTATAAACATTGTAAATTTTCTTATTAATGTCTTATTTAATAGATGTTTTGTGTATTATTAGTATGTGACTGTCACATACACAAAACATACTATGTGGCTTAGTGAATAAGTTATTGGTTTACACAGCCCTTTCTTAGTTATACAATGTATGGTGTTGCAATATTTGTATACAAGTGACAGACCTGAATAAACAGACTGTATAGCACAGAGAATTTGACATTATTCTGACCTATATGCATGAATATATTAGAAGCTTGCATTGAATAAATAAATTTCCGCGAGCAAATCATGCAAGATCGGTCGTTCTGATTTGTGTTGGTATTACACCTAGAGCGTCTTCGTGATACTCCCACTTATGAATACATACAACCGGAGATATAAAAAAAGCCAATAAGTCAGCTGTGACATTATGCTAATAGAAGTTTGAGAGTTGTGTCAAATTCTCTGGACTATAGCTCTGTTTAAGTATTGTTTATAATACATAAAAACAAGTGTTAACAACATGATCAGTTGAAGATTTCTGTGATTTATAACTATGGGTAATGTTTTCATATGATATTGCATGGTATAACTGCACATGTATGGATGTATTAGCTACTGAAATCATATTACATTTTCTGTAGATTAGTGTCTTTCTTGTGTGGATGGCTAGGTGCTGCCGTAGTTTCTGTGTGGCTTTGGATTGTCTGTGCACTACAGTATTTACTTTTCACTACAACAGGTGTTTTAAAAGTGCTGTGTGACGGCTGTAAAGTCTCCCCAAACTTCACTTCAGTGTAGTTATGGTTAATTATGCACGGAATTCAGAGTCCACAGTGTGTCATTCATTGCAGGGCGAGTATAATAAACTTTAAACAAGCAAATTCGTTGAATTAATATCCCCCGCCTACAGGTTATCAGTATTTCATTGCACAGTTTGGAATGTAAGCTTTCATCAGACAACAATTGTCAATAAATCAAGGGCAATAACAGAAAATTGACCGATAAAAATAACTTCACCGGCATCATCACAGTATAGTTGTTCATATTTATTTTAAGTTTCATGAAATTCTACCCACTAGTTATTAGATGAAATTAGTCAATAAACCAAGGGCAGTACAAGGGCAGTAACTCTAAGGAAAATTGACCAAATTGAATAAAACAAGTGTGCTAAGATGGCCCTGTTTCCCTCACCTGTGCACATTGAACTAGAAGAACCATATTCAAACAGGACCTTGATTGTGTTGCCATGGTTCTGCATGAATTTCAATTATTTAGCTATTCATAGAATGGAGCACTCAAGAAATATTGTTACCAAGCTGTGATGAAATCCAGTCTGCAGATAAAAAAGTCTTCACTATTTATATATAGGGGTAAACGAGCCCCACCCACTGGCGGCCATGTTTTTAGACGAATCATGACAAAAAAAGTATTTCTGTAAAATTATTTTGAAATCTGGCCAGTGGTTGATTTTATATGGGTTTTTAAGTTTTTCCAATAGGTTGCCATGGCAACCAGAGTTATTTATAGATTTCAATTCTTTTAGCTATTTTTATAGAGGATTAGCAAATGAACATTGTTAATAATTCATAAAGAAATTCAACCAGTACTTTTAGAAGAAGATTTTTAAAGACTACTATTTATATATAGGGAAAAATGAGACCCACCCACTGGCGGCCATGTTTCTTGACAAATCATGATAAAAATGTCAATTTTGTAAGGTCACCCAACAACTATTTCTGTAAAATTATTTTGAAATTTGGCCAGTGGTTGATTTTTTATGAATTTTTTAAGTTTTTCCAATCGGTTGCCATGGCAACCAGTTATTTATTGACCAGTTCACATTTAGTTTAAGTTTCATGAAATTCTACCCGCTAGTTACAGAGAAATGGCTGCGGAAGGACGGACTGACGGACTGAACGCCATTTCAATACCCCCCTACCGATTTCATCGACGGGGGATAATAAAGGCTTGCTTGAAATATTCATTTTTGATATGAATGGTTCATTCTGTGTCTGCCTATTGCGAGGATGGGCTAGCTGCTGTTGTTCAACTTTTAGAACATAGTCAGTATTAAAAGACGGCATCAGTGATTATTCGCATCATTAGAATTAATTGTCCTACAATCACAGGAATCAGGGAAGATGTTTATTTTCATCCCTGTTTTCTGAAAATATATCTTGCAGAAACAAAATACAATTCAAAAGCATGAAGTGTATCCAATGGATCCAAGTTCATCGTGTCTGATATTGAAAAAGTTTCAAATTCATGTTTGTATCTTTTTATGAAGAATATGAAGACTTTTATGAAATTCTCATTTCTTATCTTGCTTTCAGTTTATTTCCACCATTTGATCTGATCAAAGTATTGGACAGTAACACGGCTGTTTTGAAGAGATTGAATCAGTATGAGGATTTGTACGAAGCTTTTGTCAGCAAGTACAGCCAAGTGTTTGAGGACTATCTAAAAATCAAACTGTATAATGAAATGTACAAGGTGTGAAAAATGTCTACATGTTGTAGATTTGTGACTTTTGCGCGCGATTCTCCATGATGAGACTTTCATTTTCTTATTGTTATTTTTATGCATGTATCTGTGATAAGATTGGTGGAACTGTTTGTGTCTACATACTTCAAATGTGATAGATGTTTTATATTAAATGTGCAGCACAATTTTTAAGGTGTTTTCATTTTTAACAGGATTTCCTTCAAACTACCATAGATGAACAAACTTGACATAAAGAGCTCCTGTCCTGTGCACGAAGGAATTTTGGTACCAGTGCATTTTGCTGGAAAAATGAGAATTACGGCCCTTAGTTCTTTCTTTTACTTCTATATATATAATATCCATAGTCAGGCCAGGTAATTTGCATTTTTCTCAGGCCTGAAAATCCAGCACCTGACAGTGAAGCACCCAATCCTGAATATAAAACAATTCTTTTTCGTGTGCCATTAGAACATTAGCCTTGTAGATGCAACTCCTACACTTTCAAAGAATATCTTTCAAACTTTCAGAGACGAGCAACCTCGACATGTAGATGTGCATAGTAAGAATTTTGCCAGAATTAAGGCTCTCTGTTCTTTCATTTATTCATAATATAATAAGAGATGTTTGTAAAACACATATGCCCCCATGGTAGCCCAATAGTCAGAAATAGTAAAGGTCAGTGACCTTTGACCTCAAAATCATAGGGGGCACCTACTGCTCATGACCAACCTCCATGTAAAGTTCGAAGATACTAGGCGTTCTCGAGTTACTGAATGGAAACCATTTGGTCTACTGACCGACATGCGCAAAGCAATATACCAAAGATGAGGGGACATAACTATATAGTGACATAGCCATAGTGTGTGATCATTATTTTTTCCCTGCCAGAATGGTCAATGACTGACTTCGAGAGAACAGCAAGTTGTGTGATACATGAAATCTGGGTACGACACCCAAGCTCTTTCTGAATAGACTGCTTGTTCTTTACCATGCCCGGTAGCATCGATACACACAAATTGGATTAAACAAACATTGTGACAAAGTTTCATAGTCTAGACAGTTAACTTGTTGACAATATAGATACAACCTGTGTTGCCAACACAAACAAAGATAATGTTTTAAGTATGACATTTTATTTACAAACTTTGGTAAAAATATATCTGATCCATAAAATACTAACTTCTGACATGGATAAGTCTCTATAATAAATACTGCAGTATTTACATAAAGATAAAACGTTTTGCACTACTGTGTAAAAGTAAATAAAATTTCCTGGACAGCTTTTTGTTCCTTCTGGTTGAGATTTAATCCATTGTTAATTGTATTAAAGAAATTATAATTGCAAGAATATTGTAAAACAGTAGTTAAAAATATCATTTTTTGATTGCCACAGACTCATAATTAATTAATAAAACCAAAGAAACAGAATAACAGACAAGCAATGAATGAAAAATGTAGTTAAAATGAGTTATTTTTGTACATGATGTAAGGAAATCAGATAAAACAGCATACAACGTATGTACAACATGCAAAACAAACATATATACAGTGGACACACTAACTAAAATTTACATATGGCCAATATAAAATATTAATCCATCATTCATGTATAGCTTGTAACTTTGTAAGTATTTCATTGATTATATGCTAAAAATTGTTTCACTTCCCAACAAAAAGTCAACAGATATCAAACTTGATTAATCGGACATTTGGCATGTGGAAAAATTACGATAGACTAGAGGAATTATTAGCAAATTAACGGACTTCGCTAATATTTCCATGTCTAACACTTAACAGACAACCAGCTTTCAAATATACAGGACAATACATTTGTACATTCAAGCACATGCAGAGAAGATTGTGACACAAGCAACATAATGGTGTATATAATACTCAAACTAAACACTTTCTACAGATGATAACCTGAACTGTTTGATACTGGAATGCTACCTAATGTCACCTAATAAACTGGCCATTATCAAGCAACATGTATCCCTGACATCTGATACATTTTCATTGAACATGGGTGAATCTCCTTTTCTCAAACTAATTTCAATGAATTTGAATTAATCTCTTTAGTCAGAATCTTTCACAGGACCATGGGCGTAGGAGAAGGGGGGGGCCAGGCCCCCCCAATGTTAGGACAAGGGTGGCCAACATATCGTTTGGCCCCCCCCCAATAATTCAGACAATTTTCATAATTTTCCATCTAAAATAGTCTTGTAATAGGTAATGTACATTTTATTCTTGGTTAAAGTATAAAAGGAAAATTTTCGTGCTCGCTTCGCTCGAAAAATGATTTTAATCTATGAAATATGTTATCATGTAGCTGTTGAAAGAGCTACACAAACTATAGAAAGACATTGCAAGATAAACTTTGCCCCCAGCTACTATATTGCTTTTAAACTTTGTTATTCTATGTTAAATTATCCCTTACCAAACCCCTTAACTCTCAGAATGCGGGCACCTGTGCAATAATATTTTCAAAATAAGGACTTCATTTTGCTGGATCTTGCAACAAAATATGTCTTGTAAAATACCAAATATTTATCTCAGAACACACCAGATTGGTCCATTGTTTTAAATTTTTCCCGGGGGAGCATGCCCCCGGACCCCCCTACTTGCAATACCAGTTTATGATAATGTTAATCTTTTACCCGCTATTTTGACAAGCAAACAACTTAGTAGATATATTTTACCTTAGTTATGATATACACAAACATTCACCATAAGCTATTAACACTTAATGTGACCCCCCATATCTCAAAAGAAAATTCGCCCCCCCCCTCCCAAATGTTTGGCCCCCCCAATGTTGAAGACGCTCCTACGCCCATGAGGACAGAAAGGAATATCATGTTGATGGATGAATATAATATTGCTAATGGAAAGGTAATACCTTGTAGCATTGCATTTAAACAATTACTTGCACACATGCCTAAAACAATACTGTAAACAATGCCTTTAAAATATCAGGACAATGTATTTTATAGCTCACAACGAGTGAAAGCATATTAACCTAAAACATAGCCATTCTTTCATATTAAGAACGTAAGAAATTCAAGTTATCTAAAACTAACATCCAACTTGTTTATCTCATAATAAAATCTTTGTTTGGTCTTTGTCCTAAAATTAAAACAATGCAGTGTAATAAAATAAGCACACTTGCTTCATAATCAAACAACTTTAAAACGGAATGTCAACTTTACAAACACTGCTAATTAATAAACACCAGGTATGATTCTGTATTTGACTTTTTCACAGTAACGATCCCAACTAGCTCCGTATTTCTTGCTGCAGAGTGCATCATCTCGTCTCTCTCTATGTACCAATAGGATGAAGAAGTAGATTGGATAGAAGTAAGGCAGTACATGGCTGAAACCTGCAATAAACAAAACAATACTTGTGTCCAACATATAAGTTAACATACCAAGCAATGTATTTCACTGTTTCGATCAGGTTGTATCTAGTTTTATCGCTAAATTTACTTTTTGCTGCAGAGGGAAACATAACTTCATTGCATCTCATGTCAAAATACTGTAGCTCTGCAGCACTTGTTTGACACTTAAAAAATATCTGAACTATATGTTTTGTAACAAAATGTTGTATCTCAAGCCAGATTCTGACTGGCTTGTAAAAATATCAGAAATCGGGTCTAGTTTTATATATTTGTAAAATCCAAAGTCGGAAACATACTAATATTTCATCAAATCAATAATGCAGACTACTCTCATTGCGTTCTACAAGTAGTCAAGTACCTTGCATAGATTACTTCCAATAAAGGTCACATTACGTAGTCAGATAGAGAATCATACATACCACATGGAAGGGAACATGCTAAGACAGAGAATCATACATACCACATGAAAGGGGCCATGCTAAGACAGAGAATCATACATACCACATGGAAGGGGCCAGGCTAAGACAGAGAATCTTACACACCACATGGAAGGGACCAGGCTAAGACAGAGAATGATACACACCACATGGAAGGGGCCAGGCTAAGACAGAGAATCATACATACCACATGGAAGGGGCCAGGCTAAGACAGAGAATCATACATACCACACGGAAGGGACCATGCTAAGACAGAGCATCATACATACCACACGGAAGGGACCATGCTAAGACAGAGAATCATACATACCACATGGAAGGGAACATGCTAAGACAGAGAATCATACATACCACATGGAAGGGAACATGCTAAGACAGAGAATCATACATACCACATGGAAGGGACCATGCTAAAGCCATAATGAGATCTCCAAGGTAATTAGGTTTCCTACATAAGCCCCACCATCCAGACACCAGCAACTTCTTGCGTGAGTTCTTTGTTCGGATTGTTTCCAGATCTGAAACATACAACATAACATGGTTCTTACAATGCAGGTGAAGAATTTCTGGTGTCAAATGCTTGCAACACAAACCTACAGAGGCAAAGCCATCATATGTAATACAAATATATAAAGGATAAATTGTGTTATCTTGAATTGAAAAATTAATGTACTATTTAAATGTTAATTCCACGAAAGGGAAAAAAAAACAATCATGCTGAAACCTTGATCTTTCCCTCAGAAATATCATTAATGATTATCGTCACTCTAAAATTAAATCACAATTTCGGGATTTGATATCAAATAGGTTGTAGAATTAATTTATACCTAAACAAGTTTACTTAATAAAATACATGAATACAAAATTGTTAAAATGACATTAGAATAGAATTATAATACATACGTGCTAAAGCTGGGTTATCTGGGTTGTTTCTAAATTCATTCTTTTGAGAATTGCTGCCTCGGAAGATGTAATATCCAATGGCTGAAAAATAGACAAACCACTGATATAATAACATGCAACTTTGATCAACAATCATTGTAATACATTTTTCAATAATCCCACAATAGGAAACTGAGTCAAAATCAAACAAGAAAAGGCAAAACTAAATTGTTTATAAGAAAAAGAACAAACAAAATATTCTTTCTAAATGTAAAAGTAATAATGACGAATATCAATCTAACTTTATTATCTAAGCGCAGTTAATAATAACTGCCATTTAAACTGATTTTTATTATTCAAGTAATGTCTTGAGGATTATTTTGACAAAATTCTACTGGGTTTTAGAATTTTGAAGCCAACGTACACTATAGAAATTATTTGGCTTCATACTATGATGTGCTAAAAATCTGCATGTTTTCCACATATAAACTTCAAAATGTGGCCTACAATAACAAACTATCATCCAAGTACTTACAGTTCAGTAAAACTATGGCAGCCAAGCAATACCACGGTAGAGATGATGTATGCTCCAATAAGAAACGTCCTTGGAGGCAGTACAAGAATGGTACCCAGGCCAGGTCACCAAAACTCAACATGAACCCAAATCCTTCATAGATGATGTCCATTGTAGACAAGATAGCATCCTGAAGGAAAACAAATAACAAGAAAGATAAGTAACAACAAGTACAGTTCCCCCAACACTGACAAGGATAGAACCACCAGCTTTCTATTGGAGAGCATATAACACAGGGAAGACTCCTTCAGGGGTTCTCCTGAGACAAGATGCCCAATCCTGAAAGTAAGATGAAAGTCTGTGCCAGGTGCCATTAGCACATTTCCCTACGCCGAGACTTATGTTTCAAACATTGTTCTATTGTTAAATTTCAGCTTATGAAATTTCAAATGACCATGACTTAATCAACACAAGTTCATTCTATCTAATGCAGCAAATCCAAATCATTCAGGAATAGAAGGTCCCCTGCTCCTTACAAAATACAGTTAAAACGCTTTACCAGTACTGTTGACAACTAATACCGGTAGTAGATTTATATAATTATATAAAGGTTAATGGCAATAGCATTGAGAGGAAACAAGATATTGAACTTAATAAAACTTTAACCAACACTGTTGTGAATGCTTAAGCTCCTTGCATTCTTCAAATAGTTAAGCTAACATCGTTTACCTCAAACCATAATGCATCAGCCACATAAAGAGCCTGGAAGAAAGCGACAGCAGCAAGGGAATAATTTATCTGTCCATCCTCGAAGTCTTTAACAAGAAACACTAAGTTGATCATTGTCCATCCTATCAAACCAGGTCTCATTTCACAGAAGAATTTGATGTCAAAACTTCCAATTCTTGGATTTAATTCATGGCCCATGAAGAAATCATAAATGAAGTTGCCTGAAATTAAAGTAAATAGCATGTATTTGATTACTACGAAAACTATTGGATGTGAATTACAAGCTGGTATGCTGGTATGTGTACCAAATTTAATATTTGGAAATCAAATCTGGAGATAACATTTTAAGTAATGCACAGAATATTTAATGCAGTCAGAATAATTCTTGCATGTAACACATTGACTTGTCATGTTGTGGTACCTGTATATAGTATCATTGAAATACAAGTAGTCATAGTTGAAATAAGAAATCACTTGACGTATGGTTGCAAAGTATGTTTTATGAAGCAAGATCCATAGCTTTTATCTATTATTACATTTTTTATATTGACTTCAGTCATGACAATGAAATTGAAAAGCAATTTGTACACACAAGTGTTTGAATTTTTTTTGGTTTGAATGAGACAGTCATAGTGCATGGCCATTAGGTTTCATCCCTACCTAATTGGCCAATTAACTTCGACTTCAAAGGAAGAGACAAAGTTTGTGCGATACAAGGAATCTGGGCGCACTGCCACTCTAGATGGATGGGGGACCACTGAAGTGTTTCTGAAATTTCCAGGAACCCAGTCGAGTTTCAAACCATGGACCTCTGGAATGGTAGTTGAGAGTGCTACCCTCAACCATGGTTCTACCCCAAGTGCTTAAACACCTGTGTCAGTCTTCTCTAGTGAAAATCTTTTATGTTTAACTGACGGCCAGTTGTTGACGGTGACTTGAACAGAAACACTTGTGTTGTCTTGACAACAATACACCAATTTATTAAATATTACGAATTACTCACATAATGCTGAAACCATATTCACACATCTACATACCTGAATTCCCAGCTGGAGCCAGGTTTTTAGTTGGTCCCAATCTTGCTTTGATATAAACAAATGCAGCAAGAGCAGCAGAAAACAAGATTGCAGTAGTCATCAACTGAAGGAATTTGTTATACACAACAGTCACTGGCAGTTTGAAGTAGACAGCAGCACCAAATGCAAGAAGACTGACAACGTAGGCAAAAAATCCTAGAAAATAGATGAAATATTGTTTTTATTTAACATAAAATAAATCATGAATTCATATAATTTACAGGACTAATATGGATTTATTAACACATGTTCGCAACAGTTTCTAGAAAGGATTTTTTAAAATTAAGTTGGGGTGAGAAGCTTCTAGTGGCCAAGATGTCATCAATCCAAATTTTGTAAAATACATCAGTATGTCAATGCAAGGAATTTTTTCATCTGTGTTTCTTGTTCCAGAAACTGTGACCACCCTGAAGCAACCATACATAACAACCAGCATATACTTTGAGCTGGTGATACTTATTTTTATTTTCCGAAAATTTTATGTTTGATAAGCCATTCTCGGCACTGCATGTATCTTCTTCAAATAACAGTAAATACAAATTGATGTCACGAAAATTTACAAAACATTAAATGATAATTTTTACAAGCTCTTCGGTCAATCATTTAAATAAATAACTGCTAAAGAAGTGAATACTTACCATTACACCTGTATGACAAACGTTTTTGTGAGCCACCAGCAATAAGGGGCTGACCCAGAACAACACGACCAACGGGAAGCATATATAACACTGCTTGGAAGAAAAACCAGCCAATAAATATCAGTGCTGCCTCCAGGTCAAAAAATGAAGACCATTTTCCAGAACAGGATGGGATATTTCTGATACTGCAACTTTTCTACAAAATAAAACATCAACATTAAAACTGTGTGTGACTGTGAAAGCCAGTCACATTAACTAATAGTAAAACTAATTTTGTTGCTACACAATTAATTACTAATGGGTTTTCAGGACTTGACACTAACACTGGATCGAGACCAGTGAAAATGCAGAAGGACCAGTGAAAACTCAGGAGGACCAGTAACGGTCCTATTTACAAATTGGGCGCTTCTGCCCTGTCGTACCAGTGGCCAAAATAGTTATTGTCTAGGCCTGGTTTTCATTATCTATTTAATATTGGTAAGAGATTGGCAGGAAAGAAAACATATTGGACCATTCTATAATATTGTTAATCAAAATTCTCAATTTCGATGTTTTCTATCGGTTACCGATTAATAACGAAAGCACTGAATTAATTCATAGCCCAGCAACATTAAAACGATTTGCTTAACTTTTTTCTGTCCGATAAAAAAGATAAATATGTAAAATAACTTTTGCTGAACAAGATAAAAACGAATTGAGTAACCTTAGCTTTTCAGAACAAGAACAGAAGTTTATATTTTGCCATAAATATCTCATATAAGAGTAACACATACCTTTGTACAAGCCATATTAATGTAATACACGGTCACAGGTAAAAATATCATCATAAAGAAAGCACCAATAGCACCACCAAATTCTTTATGTCCACCTTGAGGCTTATCTTTCTTCTCTGAGTCTACATCACGAGCAGGACTAACTTTTCTGGATACCAGCTCATTGGCCTCTACCTGAAATATGGAAATAATAAGTTCAAACATAACACTAGGAACTGTACTGAAAGTAACATCCAAAGCAAAGTTACTAGGCACAATAATGAAGATTCAACATAAAAACTCACAGTAAAGAGAGGGGCAAGTTTTTTATTTGAACTTTCTATGAAACTAATCTTAAATGCATAGATAACAGAATTATAATTTATAAATGGATATGATTTTAAGTTGCGGTAACATCAGAAAACTGTCTTTGTTTGTTTTACATACTCTTCAATCAGCTTTTAATACCAACACAATTGTTATTTAATACTCCGACTCCAAGAACAATACTGAACATAAAGAGTCTAAGGCTGTCTCAACATTACCAGCAACTGTTCATCGTCATCGCACCTTACCTCTTTAGATTTAGCAGCTATTCTAGAGGACATCCTTGTTGGGGTAGCTGACTTGGCCCTAGTTGTTCTGTTTGGAGTTGATGGCTTTGCTGTTTTTGTTGGTTTGCTTCTTCCTGGACTTCTCCCCCTTGAACGGCTTCTACTCCGACTTCTACTAGTCCTGCTCTTTGAACTCCTCGAGCGTGATCTGGACCTCTATTGAGTTATAAAAACATGACAATAGTAATAGAGAAAACAATTCTTTTATGTAATGTATCAATTTTAGAATGTGCAAATAATTTTGTTTTATGATGATACAGATGATAAAGTTAAGTAGAACATCAATATGTACCAGTCAATTAAAACCACGGTCCCAAACCCATGGGAAGAGCGGGGAACAGTCCTGTGTTTTACCTTTCTGATGTTTCTGCACTTCCGTGCAACTGCAAGGCTTTTGTTTCGCATCAACATAGCGGGGAAATATACCTGTGAATTATAGGACAGGACAATTTGTTGGAAATTTACCATCCGTATGACCTTGGGGTTGGGCAGGAATTTTATCCTGGTTGAAGTTAAAATCCCCGCTACTCCTGAGGTTAGGGGCCCATGGTTTCAATCGACAGGTGCATTATGAAATTAACATTTGATACAGAAGTCATTATAAAATGAAATAAGTTCAAAATTGAAGATAAATCATTACTAAATTGATTTAATTTAAGTTCTACCAGTGTTGTCACGTTAAATTAAAACCTCCCCTCTGATTGTATAACTTGAGCTTACCTACTATCATGTATATAAATACGAGACCGTGTCAAATCCTATGTGACAATTGTGATACATGGTTTCACACAGACTGTGAAGGAATAGGCAGTCAAACCTATGACAAACTCTCAGACTCTAAGTTCAGCTGGCACTGCCTTCAGTGTGGCTCCCCAAACCACTCAAGTTCACTAACTGATTCCTTAGACTCGCTCAATGACACTTCATGTTACTCCTTGCTAGACCATGATAGTAGCAAAGTTAGTTTTAGCCTAAATAACTCCTCCATCCTCCAAGAGGCCCCGGAAACCCCCAAAGCTTCATCCACCCCTAACCCCAAAAAGAACAAGGTTACTCCCAAACCTAAACTTAAACCCGCTGAACGCTTAACAGTCCTCAACATTAACTGCCGCTCTATTAAGAATAAAATCCCCGACTTGCACCTTGTTATTGACCAAACTAAACCGGACATTGTATGTCTAACTGAAACGTGGCTCAAGCCAGATATCAGTTCCTCAGAAATATTTCCTGAGAATCTCAACTACAAAGTATACAGAGATGACAGGAGTGAAGGCCAAGGTGGTGGGGTTATGATAGCAATATCTAACTCTTTAATAAGTCAAGAACAACCAGATCTCAAAACATCTTGCAACCTGGCCTGGGCCAAAATCTCCATCACTGGCCTCAAAGACATATATGTCGGAGCCTACTACAAACCCCAAGAACTAAATGCAGACTCCTTGTCCCAACTTTGGTTATCCCTAAGTAAGATTCCTAAGGGTAGCATTGTCTGGCTACTTGGAGATTTTAATCTTCCAGACATAGACTGGGTTACAGAGTCACTTAAACCCTCTTGCAAAAACAGATCCTTCTATGAAGAATTTATGGAAAATTCCTCCCAATTTAATCTTGAACAAATAGTAAAGATTCCAACTAGACAATCAAACACCCTTGACCTCTTCTTCACAAACCACCCATCCCACGTCCACCAGGTTAAATCTCTACCGAGCCTAGCCACCTCTGATCACGATATCATCTTCCACGAATTAAAACTAAACAGGGGCCGTCCTATCCAGCCCAGACGTCCTATCAAGCTGTACAAAAAAGCTAACTGGGATGGAATGAAGTCAGACATGACTAAATTCAAATACGAATTTCTTGCTAAAAATCACACAGACCCAGAGGTAGCCTGGAACTCCTTCAAGGACTGCCTAACTGAGTCCCAGACCAAACACATCCCCACTAAAATATCTAAACCTCGTGCAGACCTACCTTGGTTAACGCCCAGTATCACCAGGCTCATACGCAAGCGTGATAAGCTTTACCAGAAGCTGCGCAAATGTCCCAAACCATCCCTTAAACAAAGATTTAAATCTCTCAAGTCCTCAATTCAAAATAAAATCAGATCACAATACTGGTCATACATGGAGAGTGTAATTTTCGAACACGACTCACAACCAGGAAAGAATAAGAAATTTTACAGCTTCATTAAGCATAATAAAAAAGAAAATGTTGGCGTAGCCCCCCTCAAATCAAATGGTATAACACATACAGACCCAGTCATTAAGGCTAATATCCTAAACAAACAGTTCGAATCTGTGTTTTCCCCACCCCAGCCCTTCAGTCTAAAGCAGCTGTGTTCCAGAATTATCTCTCCCCCTGTCCCAGCAATGGACAAAATACAGGTCACCACAGAAGGTGTGAAAAAACTACTCCTTGGACTATCCCCTCATAAAGCCTCAGGTCCTGATGAGATATCTCCTCGTATCCTGAAAGAGCTCCATCATGAAATCGCCCCGGTGCTTGCCCACATATTCAGCTTATCTCTTGAAAGCGGCCTTGTACCAAGCGATTGGAAAAAAGCCACAGTAGCCCCTGTTTTCAAAAAGGGTCTCAAATCAAAACCTAGTAATTACCGCCCAATTTCCCTTACCTGCATAGCCTCTAAACTCCTTGAACATATTGTTGTCTCCAACCTCATGACCTACTTTGACGAACATAAACTCCTCAGTGAGTTTCAGCATGGTTTCAGATCAGGTCACAGCTGTGAGACCCAACTAATTAACTTTACTAAGGACTTGTTCAATAACACCGAACAGGGCAAACAGACAGATGTTGCCGTCATGGACTTCTCCAAGGCATTCGATAAAGTCGATCACAGTAAACTAATACACAAACTGGAATGCCTTGGAGTTAACCCCCAAATCACCGGCTGGGTCAAATCCTTTCTGTCAAATAGATCCCAGAAAGTTGCCGTCGACGGTCAACTTTCCAGCGAGCTCCCGGTACTATCCGGAGTACCGCAGGGATCCGTCCTGGGACCTTGCCTATTCTTGGCCTACATTAATGACCTGCCCGACTCTGCCAAGTCCAATGCAAGAATGTTTGCAGACGACACTATTATATATCTCACAATAAACTCCATGTCAGACAGCCTATCCCTTCAGCAAGACCTTGCCAGCCTTGAAGCCTGGGAAAAAACCTGGTCCATGGAGTTTAACCCGGACAAATGTGAGATACTACGCATCTCCAGAAAGAAACATCCGACGACTTTCCCTTACAAACTCCACAACACTGAACTAAAAACTTGTGACGAAGCAAAATATTTAGGTGTAACAATATCAAAAGATTTAAATTGGTCTAAACACATTAATAATGTAACATCTAAAGCAACCTCCTCTCTCCGCTTCATACAACGCAACGTAAAAACTGCCAACCAAAAAGTAAAAATTGCTGCTTACAACACATATGTCCGACCACAACTTGAATACTGTTCTAGTATCTGGCATCCCTGGCAAAAAAATCTTTCTAACAAAATCGAAAAAGTCCAAAGGTCCGCAGCCAGGTATCTTATGAATGACTACCACTACACCAGCAGTGTAACACAGATGTTAAATTCCCTTGAATGGAAAACCCTCCAACATAGACGATCCATCAACTCTCTCCTAATGTTTTATAAAATAAGGGCCCAAACAGTTGCAGTCGATTCATCTCATCTTATTCCAACCAGAAATCTCAATTACCTAATCCCTCAATCTCACACCCAATACTTCTCTAACTCCTTCTTCCCTAGGACTATCCGACTTTGGAACTCCCTCCCAACCTTGGTCAAATCCAGCCCCAGCCTAGATGTCTTTAGAGACCGGCTGGCGGCTGTAGAACTGTAAATGAACTGTCTATTTTAACTGTAACATACTGTCTTTTATCTTTTACACTTTTAACACTTGTAACATACATATTTCTTTAATAACTGTTTTTCTCTGACAGCGCCACCCTGTAATAGTCGGTAATCGACGGTTGGGTGTATGATGTAGATGTAGATGAATGCATAGGATATGTAAACAGAGCACCGTTTTCTATTAATAGAATACACTACATTCAGTGATTCACTCATGATTTCTATTCTTAACCACAATTCTAGTATTGTAAAACGTACCGCTATCTTCTTGGCTGCCATGACTCTTCAGTTGAACTTCTCCCAAACCTATAAAACATGCAAAATTCATAAAAAAAACAAGACATTTTTTTAAATAAACAAATAATAGTAGCCTGTGCCGAACTGAAACCCCGTCGATGGCCCCAGACCGAGAATCGCCGAATCGTGACTTTTTAAATTCACTATTGCAAACAGCAAGTAATGCAACTTGTACGATATAATATGACTTAAAGGATCGATTCAATTCAATATCCGGATATTCTGTCACCAGCTTGGAAACATGAATCATGTTTTTCAGCTCAAACAACAAATGTCACCCGATTTCGTGACGTTCGCGAGGTCGGACTAAAAATATTGCTGAACTGAAAAACGTTGAGATTAACTTTGAAGAAAAAGAAGCATCAAATTAATATTTGCAAGTGCAACTATCATATTGCCCGAATATCCTTCTTATCAGAGATATATAATAATCATTACAACAAAAATAACACAACTTACGCGGAATCCCGTCTTGTAGAATATCCGTACACAATAAGTGACGCTTGACACACTTGGCGGGCTTGAATTTGATTGGACGACAGACTTTACAACTTGTATAGTGTATTTTCATTGGATGGTATATTTCGCGTTGAACTATGGGGGCTCCCACGGTGTGACTCATTTACAATCAAAGGACTGTAGTAGGCATTTTTCACTGATCTGCGAAAATATTAAAGTAAATATATAACACTGCTTTTTAGACGGGTCGCGTACCGTGTTCTGAATGCAAAATAAATGTTTTTGCATAAAATAACTATAGTTAGACAGGGAAAATCAGAAAATTAATTCTTACTATATTTCACGTATTTTCATTTCGATCTTGTAACCATGTGTGTACAGTATATATGGGTCTCACATAAGAGATGCCATGTCTTGTGACATCATGTCATCGTAGGCTACTCGATGTCATATAACATCAGCAGATCATGATCTTACAGCGGAAAATAGCTTAAAGGCGTACGCGTACCACATCAAACAACACGTGCACGCAATTTGCGTGTAGGTTATGTTAGGCCTAGATCTATATTATATACTAGCTAATAGCCTATAATTGCATGTTCCACGTGTGATATTGCTCACTTCTCTCCTATTTGCCCACAGAAGCCATGACATTAATTGGACGAGACAAACGTGTCAGGATATGTATGTTTCTTGTCATGGTGTTTATATATCTAAGATACATACTAAAATAGAATGATCTGTTATCATATGGCACAAAAAGCTTCAACGACGCAAATATCTTTAAACAGCGCATGGAATTATAAGACCTTGAATAACAACGCGAGGGATCACATAAAAGATAGCAACCAAATTGTGGCAACCATTCGGAATATATATAACACGTTATACACTTCACGAAACTTCCAACACACTGACAGTTTAATTACATAAAGAAATAACGTTAGTATTTAAAAGCGGGCTGCGATTTTCTTGCATTTTGCAAAGATCTAAAAATGCATTTTGCAACTATTACTTGCATTGTCAGTTGTGCATCTAAGCACGCATGTTAATTAACATGCGTGATCTAAGCAATACCGTTCAATTAACTGACAATCAATCACCCTGTGAGTGAGATAGGCCAGACATAGTCTAGGGCATATAGTTCATTGACGGGCGTGCTGCATGATAGGCCTGCCTCCCTGTCGGAGCTTTTTTGCTTGGTGTCGCAAACGTCATGCTTACGTTATTTGACGTAGGCCCTATAAACCGTAACAAGAATTTCATAAATGCAGTGTCTTTTTTCTCAAATGTTTCAAAATGGTATTACGTGTTAGAATTGTGTTTTAATTTTTAATACATGAATCAAAACTGTAAATGGTCGCATTTAGAGAAAACCTACAACTGTTTTAAACAGCTGACTCTTCTATTTTCTCAAACTGAGTACTTTTCAGAAATTGGTCACCATAGCAACGAAGTAAGTTATTTCAATACAATCCGTTAAACAATTTATACTTTAGATAACGTTATAATACTACATGGTTAAATAACTTTAAAATGTATTAATATTTTTTCTTATTTAGAGCTCTTTCACAACCTTAGTACAATATACTAATTAGATAATGTCAAACTAGCAGGTTTCCTGGAGACTGGCTCATGTATTTAAATATAATACAGATAGTTCTAACTCACAGATAAACGAGCAATCCAATTTTACGAGACTCACATATACATTCCTTATCATCAAAACTATTTAAATACTTACGAGTTACATTTAATATCCCACCGCATGTTCGCACACAGAAGCTTGGTGCTTGGTAATTGAGCATTGAAGTAGTGGTCGGGAAATTTGAGTAGCCTGTATAGTAATATTTGTATAGGCAGGTTTAAGTCATTTAGAATATTGACTTAACTGTATCTCATGTATTTATATGATACACAAATAACTCCCATACACCAGATTCATTCAGACACGTTATACCAGTACTACTGTGGATATATATACGACCTTCATTATTCGTCATTTGAGTACTATACATACCGACTCGTTGTAATCCGGTCACTGAACCAGAGATTTGAAGAAAAATATGATATTTTAGAATTTATAGGTCACCGTAGAAGTTAGACATATACTTTATTATATTAATAATTTTGCAAATTCATCTGGCCTGCTTATCACATTGCGGTCGCCCATGTCGAAGATCTAAACACATTTTTAGATCTTTGCTCACCTCATCTGGTTCCATTATTAAGTTGGCAAGCGCGCGGTCGTTTCAAACATCAAATACCCGAAAGTAGACCAATTAACTTTATACCGATTTCTGACTGTAGGCCTATAAAAATTGGAAATATATCTATTATATAATAATATCAAGCTAGCCTATTAAAATATAAATATTTAATATTTATATACCGTGTCCGATAGATGTTTATCAATGGCATGAAATATGACAGCATGTAACAATAAAATATATTATACAGTGACCGATCTTTTAGATATTGTCAATTCATTGTTTGAAAGACGTAAATTGAGCTGACCATTTTATAGCGGTAATTAATTATATACCGGAAAGGTAAAATAAAGTATTACAAAGAGGGGGTTAGCATCAACCACCAGAGCAAAATACAGAACTTTGACAGTTGTGAGCATTATCTTTACGTTTCTTGGAAACCATCCAATGACCGGTCAACGACATATTTAATATTTCAATCACATACAATTTGCGCAATTGTTGTTGTTTATATTCAATATATCATACGTGTATATGCACTTTGTACTTAATTACTTAATTGCACGAATTAAGGCCACTGAAGGCATACTCATGTATAAAGCGTGCTGTAGAAATGCACATTGTATGCACTATATGGCATAAACAAACACCAGGAAACATTCAACTTGGTGAAGTAGCAATGTCAAAGGTTGTGACCGGTCTGTGTTTAAATCTCAGATATATACTCTAGCTTATCTTTCAAAGTGCGATTTGGGCAGCATTTTTTTATTCATATACTAGTACGAGCGCGGATAAGATATTACTTTTGAATATACCAAAGATCTAAAGTTTGTGTTTAGATTTTTGATCTTTGAATATACTTAGTATAGACAAAGACCTAATTGTTTTAGATATTTGGTATAGAGGTGTGGTTCTTTGATAACTTTAGATTCAATAATGTATAAAACCGCGCGACGAGTCAAAATTGTTTGGTCAAGGGCATATTTTCGCTAGTTAATGGTCTACTGTTGAATAACGTTTAATTGTCATTTCGTTGACATTGTCAATTCAAGTCCTTCCTAAGATGTTCTTTTGTGTTATCTATGTCCTGTCAAGTCATACTGCTCGGTCACACTATAAGTCAGTATTCAGTTTGAGATTCAAGCGTCTTTTAGGGGGTTTCGTATATCGATTAGTAATTGCCTAATTGATAATAGAAAAGCTCTTAACGTACCAAATCTGGGATTTCAAGAATACTTAAAATGGTCACTGCAAGATTTGGATATTTACCATTACTGCGACTATCGTATATTTTACGATACCGTCTACTAGATGAACTAGAAACTTGACCTCCACTTTTGATGGACGTTGATAGTATTTAATGACCGGTGTAATATCATATATTTATATATACTGTCTATATCAGTCAGCCGTTTGTAAACACCACTAGCGTATATTTAACTACTGTCTATCTATGTTGTTTATTGGCACCATCTCTAAACATGTACTGATGTTTATTTGATTTGTCCACCAACGATCACCAACAATTTATAATTCTGTTTTATTTTATGACCTGCATGCGCAGTTCCAGACGGGGGGGGGGGGGGGGGGGGGGGGGCTGGAATTTTGGCAACATGTGTGTCTTAAATATTTCGAATTTAAATATGTTCGGGACAGAGTTTAATGTCTGACCAGGGGTGGTATCAATATTGATCTTATTTAATTGGAGGATAAGGATATCCAATCATATCGCCTGTTACTGACCAAGAGTTTAATATGGTGTGATCTGATTGGTTGTCCTTATCCTTAAGTCAAGTAAGATCAATATTGAATACCAGCCCTGAACATGTATGAAAAAATGCTGATCGAACTTTTAAACTAAATAATTTATGAGACCCCCACTCGAGATAAACAGATATCTGGATCGCTACATGACCTGCATGATCCGCCGTTATATACAGACACACCAACACCATATTGATCAAACTTGAGCAAATCTAAAACAGAACGTTTTTGGAAGTTGATAAAAGTTTTACACAGACGAAACACCGTCTTAATTGATCGCTGTACTTTTTTGAAAGTGTTGAAAAAAACCCAGACACACAGGTTATAAGTGATTATGTTCAGGTAACACAAACCCGCCATAAAACCTTCACATGTGGTATATGTGCATGTCTGACTACATGAGCTAGTCTGGCTGTATAACCTTAACACTATGTACGTGTATATGTATTAGTTTTATACTTAAATTTTGTAAATAGTTTTACTGTTTTTAATTTTTGCTTGCGCGGTTATCTGAGGCTCCAAAGGGACATCATTCATTAAAAAGTATGCTCCGGAGTTTTCTCCCATATACCAGACAAGACGTGAAGCTAATAACCATAAGCTATTGTTATACACCTGTGTGTGATTTGTATCTTGTGTAGGACAGGCTACATCTGTGTGTGACTTGTATCTTGTTAGACATACTACATCAGTGTGTCACTTGTATCTTGTTAGACAGACTACATCTGTGTGTGACTTGTATCTTGTTAGACAGGCTACATCTGTGTGTAACTTGTATCTTGTGTAGGACATACTACATCTTTGTGTGACTTGTATCTTGTGTAAGACAGACTACATCTGTGTGTGACTGGTATCTTGTGTAGGACATACTACATCAGGATGTGACATGTATCATGTGTAAGACAGGCTACATATGTGTGACATGTATCATGTGTAAGACAGGCTACATCTGTGTGTGACTTGTATCTTGTGTAGGACATACTACATCAGGATGTGACATGTATCATGTGTAAGACAGGCTACATATGTGTGACATGTATCATGTGTAAGACAGGCTACATCTGTGTGTGACTTGTATCTTGTTAGACAGGCTACATCTGTGTGTGGCTTGTATCTTGTTAGACAGGCTACATCAGTGTGTGACTTGTATCTTGTGTAGGACATACTACATCAGGATGTGACATGTATATTGTGTAAGACAGGCTACAAAATTATGTGTGACTTGTATCTTGTTGAACAGGCTACATCAGTATGTGACTTGTATCTTGTTGAACAGGCTACATCTGTGTGTGACTTGTATCTTGTTGAACAGGCTACATCAGTATGTGACTTGTATCTTGTTGGACAGGCTACATATGTGTGTGACTTGTATCTTGTGTAAGACAGACTACATCAGTATGTGACTTGTATCTTGTTGGACAGGCTACATATGTATGTGACTTGTATCTTGTTGGACAGACTACATCAGTGTTTGACTTGTATCTTGTATAGGACAGACTACATCAGTGTGTGACTTGTATCTTGCGTAAGACAGGCTACATCTGTATGTGACTTGTTTCTTGTGTAGGACAGGCTACATCTGTGTGTGACTTGTATCTTGTGTAGGACAGGCTACATCTGTGTGTGACTTGTATCTTGTGTAAGACAGACTACATCAGTATGTGACTTGTATCTTGTTAGATAGACTACATCAGTGTTTGACTTGTTTCTTGTGTAGGACAGGCTACATCTGTGTGTGACTTGTATCTTGTGTAGGACAGGCTACATCTGTGTGTGACTTGTATCTCGTGTAGGACAGGCTACATCTGTGTGTGACTTGTATCTTGTGCAAGACAGACTACATCAGTATGTGACTTGTATCTTGTTAGATAGACTACATCAGTGTTTGACTTGTATCTTGTTGGACAGGCTACATCTGTGTATGACTTGTATCTTGTTGGACAGGCTACATATGTGTGTGACTTGTATCTTGTTAGACAGGCTACATCTGTGTATGACTTGTATCTTGTGTAGGACAGGCTACATCAGTGTGTGACTTGTATCTTGTGTAAGACAGACTACATCAGTGTGTGACTTGTATCTTGTTGGACAGGCTACATCTGTGTATGACTTGTATCTTGTTAGACAGGCTACATCTGTGTATGACTTGTATCTTGTGTAGGACAGGCTACACCTGTGTGCGACTTGTATCTTGTGTAGGACAGGCTACATATGTGTGTGACTTGTATCTTGTGTAAGACAGGCTACATCTGTGTATGACTTGTATCTTGTGTAGGACAGGCTACTTCTGTGTGTGACTTGTATCTTGTGTAGGACAGGCTACATCTGTGTGTGACTTGTATCTTGTGTAGGACAGGCTACATCTGTGTGTGACTTGTATCTCGTGTAGGACATACTACATCTGTGTGTAACTTGTATCTTGTGTAGGACATACTACATCAGTGTGTGACTTGTATCTCGTGTAGGACAGACTACATCTGTGTGTGACTTGTATCTCGTGTAGGACATACTACATCTGTGTGTAACTTGTATCTTGTGTAGGACATACTACATCAGTGTGTGACTTGTATCTCGTGTAGGACAGACTACATCTGTGAGCTACATGTATCTTGTGTAAGACAGGCTACATCTGTGTGTGACTGGTATCTTGTGTAGGACAGACTTCATCTGTGTGTGACTTGTATCTCGTGTAGGACATACTACATCTGTGTGTAACTTGTATCTTGTGTAGGACATACTACATCAGTGTGTGACTTGTATCTCGTGTAGGACAGACTACATCAGTGTGTGACTTGTATCTCGTGTAGGACATACTACATCTGTGTGTGACTTGTATCTCGTGTAGGACATACTACATCTGTGTGTAACTTGTATCTTGTGTAGGACATACTACATCAGTGTGTGACTTGTATCTCGTGTAGGACAGACTACATCTGTGAGCTACATGTATCTTGTGTAAGACAGGCTACATCTGTGTGTGACTGGTATCTTGTGTAGGACAGGCTACGTATGTGTGTGACTTGTATCTTGTGTAGGAGAGACTACATCTTTGTGTGACTTGTTTCTTATTTAGTACAAAATGTACAGACTACAGATGTGGGCGTCTTGTATCTTATGTATTACAGACTATATTCATAGGTGGCTTGTATCTTGTGTAGTACAGACTGTAGCTGTAGGTGGCTTGTATCTTGTGTAGGACAGACTATAGCTGTAGGTGGCTTGTATAGGACAGCCTATAGCTGTAGGTGGCTTGTATCTTGTATAAGACAGACTACAGTTGTGGAGGACTTGTTTGTGTAGTACAGACTACAGCTGTAGATGGCTTGTATAGGACATACTACAGCTGTAGATGGCTTGTATAAGACAGACTATAACTGTATGTGGCTTGTATCTTGTATAAGACAGATTACAGTCGTGAAGGACTCGTTTCTGGTGTAGTACAGACTACAGCTGTAGATGGCTTGTATAGGACAGACTACAGCTGTAGATGGCTTGTATAGGACAGACTACAGCTGTAGATGGCTTGCATAGGACAGACTACAGCTGTAGGTGACTTGTATCATGTGTAGGACAGACTACATCTGTGAGTGACTTGTATCTTGTATAGGATCGACTACAGCTATAGGCGACTTGCATCTTGAATAAGACAGACTACAGTTGTGGAGGACTCGTTTCTCGTGTAGGACGGACTACAGCTGTGGGTCACTTGTACCTTGTGTATACCGGTCACTAATATTTTCAAAGTGGCTCTCGTACATGGCAAAATGTGTTTATCCAGTTTAACATTGTTTCTCAACAGCTTTTCAAATATATTAGATCTACCTAACCATTATTTCTAGGCTAACCAGTACTAACTTCACCTTCCACATGGATCCAGCAATTTTTCAACAAGTGGAGGAAAATTTACATTGTTGTTAAATTTTCATGGAAGGGTAAAACCTGCCACAGGCGAAAATTGAAACTGGATCACTGAGTTACAAATCCAGCACACTTTCTACAGGACCATGTTCACGGCTCTGGCAAAATGCTAATATAGACATGGTCCAATGTCAGTATAAAAGATTGTTCTACAAACAAAAGATGACAATATAAGTTTCAACCATCTTTATTGAACATGCACATTTCATTATATCAATTCTTTTACTCTCATCACAATTTGAATGAAACAATCGAAAAAAATACATACTGTAATCAGGGTAAAAATGATCTTATTTCCGCTTTTTACAAGAAAACTGTTTATTCATTCAGATCATTTGGACCAGAAAATAACCACTTAATTAACACAAATAATTCACAATATACTGGAAAATACGAAAGACTATCAACAATACATTGTAACTTTCATACAGGTCCAAGTGTTCACATGAATAATTCAGAACACTACCAGTATTGTCCAAAAGAATGCAATTTTCTGTAGACTATTCACATAAATGATTATATATTTATATACATTATCTTCATTACAAAGTCAACATAAAAGGTTGAAAGACTATATAACACAAGTTTTAGTACAAACAAAAGAAGGAATAAAGTTACACCACATCTGGATAATTTCATCAGTTGTTACAGCAGTGATTGTTAATTCAAAAGAATCAAAGTACATAAAATGTTATTCTCTGGTGTAACAAATGAATGCTACATGAAAATTGAAATTAATCATTAAATTGTGAAGTACCATACAATCTCTCCTAAGTGACCCTCTCTTGAACAGCAACCTTTGATAATGGCATCATTGTCCAGTTGAGATATCAATATAACCTCTATACAGCAACAACCTCCAAATACAGGCTGAAATGTGACTCACTGCTCTGGAGAGGTTGTATCGTACTGGACATAAAGATATCAGTAAATATGTAACTATACGACATGTATTAGGTATATGACATAATGATATAAACATTTCTTATATTCAAACAAGAATGAGCTCTATTATGAGTCAGATTGAACCCTAAGTTATGATCTATCAGCATCAACAACATTTCTACAAATTTGCCAAAAAAGATGAAACATGTACATCAACAACCAACAAGAAAAGTTGAAATCTCTTTTTCTTAAATTTGAACAAATGTTTTGATGTACGGTATATAAAATTTTGTTCTTCTATTAATCTGTATGAAATCAGAAGTAAAGGTATTTTGGCATTGATCTAATGTAATAAATACAGCAAAACGAAACGAAAATTGTTGAGCTATCACACAAGTAACTGTGATATATTAGGACCTAACACATGATTTCATGGTTAGAGGGATGTTACAAAACACAACCCTATCTCAGGATCCAGCGTCAACACGAAACTAAATTTCACTATACTGAGCCCGGACGGCACTATGATTATAATATTATGTGGATTTATGCGTGTCAATTCATGCCTACACAGCATACTAGTTTTCTTTATAAGTAAGTACCATGTAATTTTCTATTCTTTTTCACCAGACATGAATGATGCTCGGATATGATCGCTAACAAACTGTCCAATGTTTTAAGGTTAAATAAAACATATTATCAGTTAACATTGAACGTATGTGGCTTGCTATTGATGTACGGATGATACATTGATGATACTATCATTGGGGCGCTATACTGCATGCTTATTAACTACCAGTACTCGTACACAGAACAATACCCATTACATTTTCTGATCCGAATCCATTTCACATCATTTGTCAAGGTGGTACAAATACAGAATCATTTAACCAGTCAGTACTTATTTCATCATGTACTATATAACATGAATGTTGTTAACTTATCACCAATTACAATCAAGAGAGAGAGAGCACACCACATATTACATCAGTCATACCCCCACATCAACATGCATACATCCACCTAAATACACACACATCTGCTATAATATGCATACACGCACATCAACATACATCCAGTTTAACACACACACACACATCCACTTTAATACACATACACGCACAGACGCACACATTCCTCTCATCTCTCGGCCTCTCTGTTGTCTGTATGATAATAAGCAAATGATGGAATATGTAGAATGACTTTGCATAAACATAATCAAATGAACCCAATATATTTCTCAGTCATATTTGCTCTGGCATTTGTCTACTAAATTCGACCAGACAAGATCATCTGGATCATTACACTGCATTTCCTTGGCGATACCATTAAGTTTATCTCTTATAGCTTTCTTACTGGAGGAATAAATCATCTTTTGTTTAATTCCAAGTTGATCGTCGGGAAGCCTGAAAATAGAAATATTAATGACATTGAGTATAAATGTACAATGACATTGAGTATAAATGTACAATGACATTGAGTATAAATGTACAATGACATTGAGTATAAATGTACAATGACATTGAGTATAAATGTACAATGTTCAGTATAAATGTACAATGTTCAGTATAAATGTACAATGACATTCAGTTGGGTGGGAAACACTGAAGAATTTTAGAATTTCAATAGATTTCTTTTGTGTAAGGCCATACCTCCAACCACCTAAGGTACCTTTCGATGGACAAACAACTACCGGTATGTGCACTGCTGAAAATTTTGGGGAGCATAGAAGTATACTAACTAACTCCCAGTCATATATCAGTCATTACCTTTGTCAGAAATTTATTCATATTCATCAACAGATGATCACAAGACAAAATGAGAACAGAAATAAAACAAGAATAGATAATTACCACATCATAAAAACAAGTTTACTGGCTTTTCCCTTGGCATATTCACAGTCCACTACAGCATATCTCCCCTCCTTGTTCTCTCCAGCCTCCCTCAACTTTTCACAAAAACTGTCATAACCTTCACCTGTCCAAAAGCAATAAAGATTGATTTATAAAAGGAATAAAGTCATTATAAGGAGTTATCATATCGAACTTGACCTAGATTTTGTTGAGATGATCATTGTGACCAATTTTCGTTAAGATTAGGTCAAAATTGTGACCTCTAGAGAGGACACAACCCAATTGTTGACGGACAGACGGACGGACGTACTCATGAGACGGTATTTATGGGGTTTTCCTTTTGTTCTTTCTTTTGTTTGGTTGCAACCCACAAGTAGCATTTTGCACCCCACAAGTGACGGAATGAATGGAATCTAAAAGTAGCCTATTGTTCCACACCCCACAACTACCGGTGCATTCGTACGGACAGTCGGACGGGCGAAGTGTGATCACAAAAGCTCACTCTGTCACTTTGTGACAGGTGAATTAGCTCACCTGTCACAAAGTGACAGAGTGAGCTTTTGAAAGACATTAACTCTACCAAAATTGACCGTCAACTTTTCGACACGTTAAAAAGAAGAATAAGGCTGTAAATGCTGCTTACCACCTCATAAGACCCATCGCATTTGGCTTCTTTAATATGAAGCTTAAATTTTCATGAAAATCTGGCCCATCTCAGTTCTACCAAAACCGGTTATGTAGGTGAGTAGCCCTGATCAGGTGTTTGTATATAAGGTGAATCACCTTTTGACTTAATTACTTATGTGTGCTTCTTTTACCATTCTAAAGGCATTGTATTGGTCTCTTAGTCTGTGTACAAACGTTCTACTACCATATTAATGTTGTGCAGTCACCTCGGTACTGTTTTATCAAAGCACTTAGTTACGCTCAAATTTAAATTCTTAATAATTCTTTTAACAACTGTAAGTTGGTGACAAATATGTTTATCACACTTCACAATCGTCAAAGATTATAAAGAAATAAAATTTGATCGCAAGTTTGTTATTTCAGCAAGTGCTTTGATAAAACAGTACCCAGGTGTGATATTGGATACACCAAGCATCTTCCACTGTGAAGATTTAGACAAAATGTTTCACTCTAGAGTGGGGAATTAGACCCCAAAAAAGAACAAGACATGGAAATTCCATGAAAATCAGATTTTCGTGTCCATCAAGAATAATTCTATTTTAAGTAACAGTGACCTTGACTATGACCCCACCCACAATTGTTTAATTCCCCTGGGTCTGCCAGCCGTAACATCCTAGGGGGGAAGTATTGATAAGTGCATTATACAATACCTAACTCTCCTAAATGATCCACCTCTATAAATTTCATATCTTTTGATATTTTGAAGATAACATAGCTGTATTTATGTTGAATTTTGAGCTCCTCAAAAACTGTTGCACATTCGTCTTTTACTTGAATTCCTGAAGACTAAGACAAAAAGAAGAGCAATTAGTAAGCTTCAGCTACAATCAGTTCCAGTACACAGTGCTATCTACAAAAAGAAGAGCAATTAGTAAGCTTCAGTTACAATCCAGTACACAGTGCTTTCTGGGAGCCTCCAAGTGCATAGACGATAATTTTAGCCTTGTATTCATTCAAACAGAGATTGATAACATAAACATGAAACATTTGAGTGGACGCTCGATTCAAATGCAGTTTGAAAGCTTGGAAATGGTTAACCATTGTGCACAAGATCTAACAAGTATTGACATCAGAAATGCATTTATTTGTTAACAAGGTTAGCACTATCGTCAGCAAACTATAATCCTTATCTCCATGCATGAATATAGCATGATTAAACAAGCTTATCATTACCTGTACTAATCAAAGTCCATTAACAAGAGACCCCTATCTAATCAAAGTCCATTAACAAGAGGCCCCTATCTAATCACAGTCCATTAACAAGAGGCCCCCTATCTAATCACAGTCCATTTACAAGAGGCCCCTATCTAATAACAGTCCATTAATAACAGGCCCCTATCTAATCAGTCCATTAACAACAGGCCCCTATCTAATCACAGTCCATTTACAAGAGGCCCCTATCTAATCACAGTCCATTAACAAGAGGTCCCTATCTAATCACAGTCCATTAACAAGAGGTCCCTATCTAATCACAGTCCATTAAAAAGAGGCCTCTATCTTATCATTACCTGTACTAATCAGTCCATTAACAAGAGGACCCTTTCAGGAAAGGGACCATGCTCTTTTTTTTGAGCCAATGAATATGCCAATATGTACAGGTTAAATGCTGCTATTAATCATGACGAGTTTTGGCAACAAATTCTATCAGTCCATAGTTTATACTAATTTGTTTAAGGTTGATTGTACAGGCTCCTCTCTCCACGAACCGTCTCAAGGATTGCGACTTGGAATATACGTACTATGTATGAAGCAGGAAGGATAGCGCAGGTCACAAGAGAATTCCAGCGATACAGATTGGACATCCTGGGACTCTCAGAAGTGAGATGGACCAATTCAGGGAGAGTCACACTTGCTACCGGTGAAACCCTGTTATACTCAGGTCAGACTGGCGACAATGCACAACATCGGAATGGAGTAGGCCTGATGATGAATTAAACCACTCTTAGAAGCCTACTAGAATGGGAACCAATAAGCAATAGGATCCTCACAGCCCGCTTCCAGTCCAGATTTCAGAAGATCACAGTCATCCAATGTTATGCCCCAACAAACGTGGCCGAAAAGGAGGATAAGGACAACTTCTACCACCAGCTACAGGCAGTAATGGATAGAACAGCTAGAAGAGACATAACCATACTTATGGGAGATGTGAATGCTAAGGTTGGTGATGATAATGCAGGCCGGGAATTTACAATGGGAAGAGAAGGACTAGGAACCATCAACGAAAATGGAGAGATGTTCGCAGACTTCTGTAGCCAAAATGACATCATCATTGGAGGAACGTTCTTCAAGCACAAGGACATACACAAGGCCACATGGAAGTCTCCAGACCTCACCACAGAGAACCAGATCGACCACATCACAATATCGCGTCATGTGCTAGATGTGAGAGTCCAGAGAGGTGCTGATGCTGGCTCAGACCATGAGCTGAAGTAGCCAAAGTCAAGGCACGAATCGCAAACAACAAGAATGCCAGACCACAAAGAGAAGAGGCGCTTCAATACAGAGAAACTCTGCTCAGCCGATGCGAAGGTAGAATTCGCTATCACATTGAAGAACCGGTTCCAAGCACTTGCCGACCTAGATGTGGGAACGGTGGAATCAAAGTGGGACCAAGTGAAGTCTGCCTTAACATCCACTTGTGAAGAGAAGATGGGACACAAAAACAGGACATACAAGAGCTGGCTGTCAGAAAGCACCATAGCCAAGATAGAAGTGAGACGAACTCTTAAACACAAGCATGACACCGCCAAGACCAGGGCCCAGAAAACACAAGCAAAGGCAGACTACACAGAGAAACAAAGGGAAGTCAAGAAGATGGCCAGAGACGACAAGAGAACATATGTTGACACCATGGCCAAACAAGCACAAGAAGCAGCTGAGAAACACGATCTCAAGACTCTATATGACATCACCAGGAAACTTACAGGGCATAAGACAGACACGGGCAAACCAGTCAAGGCCAAAGATGGGAGAACGCTCACCAAACCAGAAGAACAGCTAGACCGATGAAAGGAACACTTAAGTGACATCCTAAATGGCCCTCCAGTCCAGGACACTCCTGAAGTTGAAGCTGGAGAAGAACTGGAAGTAAACATGGGACCCATCACAGCAGAGGAGATCACTAGAGCCATAAACAAGATCCAGTCTGGAAAAGCCCCTGGTTTAGACAACATCCCACCAGAAGCCCTGAAAGCAGACAGCAAGATTACAGCCAATATCATGTTGAAGCTCATACAGGACATCTGGGAGAAAGAAGAGATTCCTGATGAGTGGAAGTCCGGTATTATTGTGAAGCTTCCCAAGAAGGGAGATCTGGGCGATTGCAACAACTGGCGAGGAATACAACTACTATCCCTACCTTCAAAGATCCTTTCCAGAGTTCTACTAGAACGCCTGAAGAACAGCATCGATGAGCAATTAAGAGACGAACAAGCAGGGTTCAGAGCAAGAAGGTCATGTACAGATCAAATAGCAGCACTACGTATCATAATTGAACAGTCTATAGAATGGCAGTCTCCAGCCTACTTGAACTTCATAGATTTCCGCAAGGCGTTCGATATGATCGAGCGGAGCATGATATGGAAGATCATGAAGCACTACAGCATACCAGACAAGTCCATCAACATCATACGCAGCTTCTATGAAGGCATGACCTGCCAAGTCATCCACAACTCTGACCTCTCACCATCATTTGCTGTAACAACAGGAGTCCGGCAAGGATGTTTGTTATCGCCCATGATCTTCCTTCTTGTCATCGACTGGGTGATGAAGACAACCACGAATGTGCCACGTGGTCTACAGTGGACCTTTGAGAAGAAACTGGAAGACCTAGACTTCGCCGACGATATCTGCCTGATGTCTCACAGCATTAACCATATACAGCAGAAAACTGACCGTCTACAACAGGTTGCTCAATCAACAGGGCTATCAACACCAGCAAAACAAAGACGCTGAGAATCAACGCAGCAAACAGTCGCCCTATTACCATACAAGATGGACCAATCGAAGACGTCAAGAACTTCACATACCTGGGAAGTGCTGTGAGTACATCAGGGGGAACAGAAGAAGATATCAAGTCACGAATCGGGAAAGCCAGACATGTCTTCGTCATCCTTAGACCCATTTGGAAGAATAAGAACATCCGTCTACCAACAAAACTGAAGTTCTTCAACTCAAATGTGATCTCCGTCCTACTATCGGGCTCAGAGACGTGGAGACACACCAAAATGCTTGATGAAAAGCTACAAGTCTTTGTCAACACCTGCCTACGTCAGATCCTCCAAATCCGCTGGCCAGAGACAATATCAAACCGAGACCTATGGAGAAGAACCCACCAGTCCCCAATTGCCATGACAATAAAGAAGCTGAAATGGCGGTGGATTGGCCACACACTCCGGAAGGCCCCCAACAACATTGTCCGCCAATCCCTTGACTGGAACCCCCAAGGGAGGAGGAAGAGGGGAAGACCTGTCCTGACATGGAGACAAACGATGGAAAAAGAGCTGAAGACCTAGATGGCGAAGAGTGGTGGATGCCCTATGCCCCCCTTGGGGCGAAGAGGATTAGGTAGGTAGGTAGGTACAGGCTCTGTAATTAGTAAGCATTCTCAGGCCTGAAAAACTCTTATTTTCCAATATAAACAAAGAAGGAAATTCAGGATTCAAAAACATGAAATCAGGCACAGACCTGAAAAATACCAGGCCGAATTGTGAAATAAGTTTTTCCAACTTATATAAATCACTCTTGAATCTCAACACCTCATTCCTGATGTTACCAATCTCCACGAGGGTATGAGAGAAGAGAAGCCAGTTTCCTTTTTATGCCGAGTGTCTAGCAAGGGAATTTCTGGTACCACTTTTATTTCGTCTTTGGTATGACCCAGCCTGGGATCGAACCCGAGAACTCCCACACTCGAAGCAAATCCACTAGGCTATCGAGGCAGCGGTCAGCCCATCAAAAGGCAGATGGCTATAAATTATTCTAAGTTTGCTTTGCTCGCTCAGTCCTATTTTATCAGTAACATAAACCTGTTATTATGCAAACACTACCAAAACAGCCCATTTCTGGCCGCAAGTCTGGACCCCATAATGGAATTTGCTATAAAACATTATATCCGGACTACACACACCATGTGGAAAATGAACACTGTACGTAAATAACATTGCTATAGAAGGGTACCAAAAATGACAATATGACAGAAACCCCTTTTTTGGACATAGCTCCAACCCTTTCTTTGTAACAAGAGGGCCCAAGGTCGCTCATCTGTCGTAGTAGTGCATGCAAGCCTTGTGATTTGACCTAGTGACCTTGCACTTGACCTAGATTTTGTTGAGATGATCATTGTGACAAAGTTTCATAAAGATTAGGCTAAAAGGGTGACTTCTAGTGACTACACAAGGATTTCCTAAAATTTGATCTAGTGACCTAGTTTTTGACCCCAATATCTAACTTGGCCTAGATTGCGTTAAAATAATCATTGTGACAAAGTTTCAAAAAGATTAGGTCAAGATTGTGACCTCTAGTGACTATACAAGGTTTTTCTATGATTTGACCTTGTGACCTATTTTTGACCCCAGATGACCCAATATCGAACTTGACCTAGATTTTGTTGAGATGATCATTATGACCAAGTTTCGTAAAGATTAGGTCAAAATTATGACCTCTAGTGACTACACAAGGTTTTTCTATGATTTGACCTTGTGACCTAGTTATTGACCCCGAATGACCCGATATCTAACTTTACCTAGATTTTGTTAAAATGATCATTGTGACCAAGTTTCATATGTTCACCATGTGACCTAGTTTTTTACCCCGAATGATCTAATATTGAACTTGACCTAGATTTTGTTAAAATGATCATTGTGACCAAGTTTCATGAATATTAGGTTAAAATTGTGACCTCTAATGACTATACAAGGTTTTTCTATAATTTGACCTTGTGACCTAGTTTTTGACCCAGGATGACCCAATATCGAACTTGACCTAGATTTTGTTGAAATGATCATTGTGACCCAAGTTTCATAAAGATTAGGCCAAAATTGTGACCTCTAGTGTCTACACAAGCAAATTGCTGACGGACGGACGACGGACGAAGAGTGATCACAAAAGCTCACTCTTGTCACTTTGTGACAGGTGAGCTAAAAATAAAAACTTTTCAGTACCAAATTTAAATGCAAAGAAAAGAGACAAGTATGTCTCGCCCAAATGGCCATTTTATAACTGGCACTAATGCACCTATCAATGTTTTTCCCCAGGGGGTAGCGGCGGGCATACACGGGACTTTTGACAGAAGGCTGTTCCCGATAGACAGAATAGCTAGTGCCGAGTCATTGGAAATTTTGACTTTGGCCGAAATTTTGATCCCGGGGGGTATGTAAAGCATCTCCCAGTGAAGGGATTTTGACAAATTGCCCTTGCTCTAGGGTGGGAATTTAGACTTTGAAAAAGTAAAAATGTCAAATTCCCCTGGGTCAGCCCGCCGCTCCCCCCCCCCCCCTGGGGTAAAACATTGATAGGTGCATAATCATTGAACAAAAATTCCTAAAAATATGTACAACCAGGCAACTGTTTGTGCATAGTTTTCTTAAATTCCGACCAGTGATTAAGAACAAGTGCAGACAAACCTTGTGACATCCAGCATTAAATCAATATTATGTTAGTTTCTCTCACTATACACTGCCCACCAAAAATAAGTATACCGATGTTATTTGCCCACTTACTTGCCTGTAATAATACTATTTGCAGAACAGTGAAGCAACAATATATTTAAAGAAAAAGAATATTTTTGTTTATTAAATGGAAAGATGGAAAATTCAGCCTTTTTAATCAATAACGCATTCTAGTTATTTTACTTGAGTTCATATCATCTTCATCTTTATTTCTATCTTTATTTTGACTCATTTATTAACTGTAGTTTCAGAAACTAGTATAATTGTGACCGTCTAATTTTGCAACCATTATTTGCTGTATACTTATTTTTGGTGGGCACTGTTAGTGAGGGATATAATTCCACAGGGACTGGTAATGTTTAGGTGATATAACCAGTCTCCCTACACTAAAACTCTGTTTCAAACATAGTTCTTATTTCAATTGTTAAAATTCATTGCATTAAACTTCAAATGGCCATAACTCAGTCAATATCAAATAACTTATTTTGAGCAGTAAAATATCATTACTGCAAAAGGATTTCTGAATTATTAAGGAATTGTAGAAGCCAGTTTGTGTAACGTCTTCAGGATAATACTTCCACCACTGTCCACCATGGTATATTGACATTACAGATCACATGCATCTTTCAAAACTTATATTCCTCGAAGTTTCATAGATGGGATAAGCATCAATTTGCGAAAAATTGCACAAAAACAAACCAAATTCTGCATAAAACTACACATACTTTGAAAGAACCATCCTTTTCCAACACATTGCATCATTTGTTATCGTTGTTGCAATAATATTCACGTATGATTGACATAAAATAATCAACAGACAAAATTGACAAGCCATTTTTTAGATGTTCCTCATTCTGGCGACATTCTGCCAAGGGAAGTAAATCTTACAAGATTTTGTTTATATTTCTTTACCTCAAGTGTGAAAATGTCAATCAAACATCCGGGTACCATGCAGACGAATTGACAATTGTTTATGTAAGTTTTGTGGCACTGAAGTGACAATATATTGAAGTCTTATAGAAAATGTCATAGTTTACACATGCGAGTGCATTTGTATTTTAGATGCAATTTAAGCAATTTTTTGTCTGCCAATTACAAAAGCAATTTGTTGCTATTTACCGAGGTGCACAATTATGACTCCAGACTATTATGGAATGAGGACATTCGAGGTTATTTTAATCATAGGAGGTAACAAGAGTGCCAAAATGTCACAAAATACGCCCGTCTTGGGGCATGGTGAGTCTCAGGGCATGGTGAATGAAAACAAGAGGGCCCAAAGGGCCCTAGGTCGCTCACCTGTCGAACTTGACCTAGATTTTGTTCAGATGATCATTGTGACCAAGTTTCATACAGATTAGGCCAATATCGTGACCTCTAGTGACTACACAAGGTTTTTATATGATTTGACCTAATGACCTAGTTTTTGACCCCAAATAAACCAATATCAAACTTGACCTAGATTTTGTTGAGATGATCATTGTGACCAAGTTTCATAAAGATAAGGTCGAAATTGTGACCTCTAGTGACTACAAAAGGTTTTTCTATGATTTGACCATGTGACCTAGTTTTTGACCCCGGATGACTCAATATCGAACTTGACCTAGATTTTGTTGAGATGATCATTGTGACCAAGTTTCATACAGATTAGGCCAATATTGTGACCTCTAGTGACTACACAAAGTTTTTCTATTATTTGACCTTGTGACCTAGTTTTTGACCCCGGGTGACCCAATATCGATCCTGACCTAGACTATGTTAAGATGATCATTGTGACTGAGTTTCATAAAGATTAGACCAAAATTGTGACCTCTAGTGCCTACACAAGGTTTTTCTATGATTTTACCTTGTGACCTAGATTTTGACCCCGGATGACCCAATATCCAACTTGACCTAGATTTTATCGAGATGATCATTGTGACTGAGTTTCATAAAGATTTAGTCAAAATCATGACCTCTAGTGACTACACAAGGTTTTTCTATGATTTGACCTTGTGACCTAGTTTTTGACCCCGGATGACCCAATATCAAACTTGACCTAGATTTTGTACAGATGATCATTGTGACCAAGTTTCATAAAGATTAAGTCAAAATTGTGACCTCTAGTGACTACACAAGGTTTTTCTATTATTTGACCTTGTGACCTAGTTTTTGACCCCAGATGACCCAATATCGAACTTGATCTAGATTTTTTTGAGATGATCATTGTGACCGAGTTTCATAAAGATTAGACCAAAATTGTGACCTCTAGTGACTACGCAAGGTATTTCTATGATTTGACCTTGTGACCTAGTTTTTGACCCCAGATGACCCATTATCGAACTCGACCTAGATTTTGTTGTTATGATCATTGTGACTTAGTTTCGTAAAGATCAGGCCAAAACTGGGACCTCTAGTAACTACACAAGGTTTTTCTATGATTTGATCTTGTGACCTAGTTTTTGACCCCGGATGACCCAATATCAAACTTGACCTAGATTTTGTTGTGTAGATCATTGTGACCAAGTTTCGTAAAGATTATGCTAAAACTGTGACCTCTAGTACCTACACAAGGTTTTTCTATGATTTGACCTTGTGACCTAGTTTTTGTCCCCAGATGACCCATTATCGAACTTGACCTAGATTTTATTGCGATGATCATTGTGACAAAGTCTCATAAAGATTAGACCAAAATTGTGACCTCTAGTGACTACACAAGGTTTATCTATGATTTGACCTTGTGACCTAGTTTTTGACCCCGGATGACCCAATATCGAACTTGATCTAGATTTTGTTGAGATGATCATTGTGACCAAGTTTCATAAAGACTAGGTCAAAATTGTGACCTCTAATGACTACACAAGGTTTTTCTATGATTTGACCTTGTGACCTAGTTTTTGATCCCTGATGACCCAATATCAAACTTGACCTAGATTCTGTTGAGATGATCATTGTGACCAAGTTTCATAAATATTAGACCAAAATTGTGACCTCTAGTGACTACACAAGGTTTATCTATGATTTGACCTTGTGACCTAGTTTTTGACCCCGGATGACCCAATATCGAACTTGACCTAGATTTTGTTAGGATGATCATTGTGATAAAGTTTCATAAAGATTAAGTCAAAATTGTGACCTCTAGTGACTACACAAGGTTTTTCTATGATTTGACCTAGTGACCTACTTTTTGAACCCAGATGACCCAATATCGAACTTGGCCTAGATTTTGTTGAGATAATCATTGTGACCAAGTTTCATAAAGATTAGGCTAAAATTGTGACCTCTAGTGTCTACACAAGCCAATTGTTGACGGACGGACGACGGACGGACGGACGGACAGACGGACGACGGACGAAGAGTGATCACAAAAGCTCACTCTGTCACTTTGTGACAGGTGAGCTAAAAATTGTGACCTCTAGCAACTACACAAGGTTTTTCTATGATTTGACCTTGTGACCTATTTTTTGACCCCAGATGACCCAATATCAAACTTGACCTAGATTTTGTTCAGATGATCATTGTGACCAAGTTTCATAAAGATTAAGTCAAAATGGTGACCTCCAATGACTACACAAGGTTTTTCTATGATTTGACCTAGTGACCTAGTTTTTGACCCCAGATGACCCATTATCGAACTTGACCTAGATTTTGTTGAGATGATCATTGTGACCAAGTTTCATAAAGATTAGGCTCAAATTGTGACCTCTAATGTGTTCACAAGGTTTTTCTATGATTTGACCTAGTGACCTAGTTTTTGACCCCAAATGACCCAATATCGAACTTGACCTAGATTTTGTTGAGATGATCGTTGTGACCAAGTTTCATAAAGATCAGGCTAAAATTGTGACCTCTAGTGTGTTCACAAGCAATTGTGGACGGGCCGGACGGACGACGGACGAAGAGCGATCACAAAAGCTCACCTTGTCACTTTGTGACAGGTGAGCTAAAAACAAAACAATCCAACATTTTTTTTTAATTAAAGGACCATAACCCAAGAAGGCCTAGGCTGATTTGGCCTACAATTGAACTTGTCTTAGATATTATACCCATGAATATTGTCACCAAGTTTGAAGATACTCAGACAAAAACTCTTTGCACTAGAGAACAGACAAGGTCAATTACACATTTATTTTGGTAATTATAGGACCATAACCAAATAAGGCTAAGGCCGATAATCAAACTTGGCCTAGATATTATGCCCATAAGCATTGTCACAAAGTTTGAAGATGATCAGATGAAAACTAATTGCACTAATGAACAGACAAGGCCAATTTCACATTTATTTTGGTAATTGTAGGACCATCACCAAATAAGGCCTAGGCCGATAATCAAACTTGGCCTAGATATTATGCCCATAAGCATTGTCACAAAGTTTGAAGATGATCGGATGAAAACTGTTTGCACTAAAGAACAGACAAGGTCAATTTCACATTTATTTTGGTAATTGTAGGACCATAACCAAATAAGGCCAAGGCCGATAATCAAACTTGGCCTAGATATTATGCCCATAAGCATTGTCACAAAGTTTGAAGATGATCGGGTGAAAACTGTTTGCGTTAGAGTACAGACAAGGCCAATTTCACATTTTTTTGGTAAATGAAGGACCATAACCCAAGAAGGCCTGGGCCGATAATCGAGCTTGGCCTAGATATTATGCCCATAAGCATTGTCACAAAGTTTGAAGATGATCGAATGAAAATTGTTTGCACTAAAGAACAGACAAGGTCAATTTCACATTTATTTTGGTAATTGTAGGACCATAACCAAATAAGCCCTAGGCCGATTTGGCCTATAATCGAACTTGGCCTAGATATTATACCCATAAGCATTGTCACAAAGTTTGTAGATGATCGGATGAAAACTGTTTGCATTAGAGTACAGACAAGGCCAATTTCACATTTTTTTGGTAAATGAAGGACCATAACCCAAGAAGGCCTAGGCCGATTTGGCCTATAATCGAACTTGGCCTAGATATTATGCCCATAAGCATTGTCAGCAAGTTTGAAGATGATCGGATGAAAACTGTTAGCGTAAGAGTACAGACAAGGCCAATTACATACTTATTTGGTAATTAAAGGACCATAACCCAATAAGGCCTAGGCCGTTTTGGCCTATAATCGAACTTGGCCTAGATATTATGCCCATAAGCATTGTCAGCAAGTTTGAAGATGATCGGATGAAAAATGTTTGCGCTAGAGTACAGACAAATTACTGGACGCCGCCGCCCGCACACCCGCATGGGTGAAAGTTGAGAAATATGAAAATACTGAAAAATAAGCTGGGGGCCAGGGGGCCGCAGGACCCCCGGTGGGTCCAGGGCAAAGCCCTGGCTAGGGGTCCATTTTGAAGTACTTTTGAAAGCAAATTCTGGCACTTCTGACTTGCTGTTATAAAAAATAAAAGGCACCAAAAAAGCTTGTTCACTTGGTGATTTTGTTTTCACTTTCAAGTTAATACCTTTGAATTATTATTGGACTTCTACTGAGTAGAGGTTGGAGTTATAATAGTGAACAAGTGTCTGTACAAAAGTAATAGTCAATGGATTTAAGGTTGTACCTTGTCGAGAAGTGCAGATAATTTGGACAAAAGTGCTTGATAGTTGCCTATTCTTGTGTAGAGGTTGGGGTCACAATGGTGAACAAGTTTCATCCAGTAAAGTATGAAAGCAGGGGTAGGGGTCTAGAGGGGCAACCCCCCCCACCCCTAGAAGCTTCTGAGAATTAGTGATTTTGATTGCCAATTAACAGCTTAACTCCAGCACCATGAGGATGCCAAAAACCGACCTACTGTCATGTAAAATATCTGTATGTGTGAACATTTTCATCTGATGTATGGACTATGTATGGATATAAATATCTACACAAAAAACTTTCAACACATTCCTTTAGTAGATTGAATTGTAATATTTTGTTTACTGTAAATAAGTTTCATGTTAAGCCAATATAAAAAAGACTATAGAATAGAAGAACTGTGAATAAGTGGATTCACAAGAATCTGATCAATCATCATTTGTGTTACAGAATCTGATAATGAACTAAAATAACAAGTTTTTGTTGTAGATTAATTAAGTAAGTACTGTATCACAAGGGGCTATATTTGATTAAAATTGTGCTTTTTATATTTTTGCAAGCAAGACAATGACTCTGCTTCAGGTAAATCACAATTTTCAATTAAAACTTAAAAGTAAACAAGAGATGTTTGTTAAACATGTTTAGTTTATACTAATTTTATTTAAAGTCGATCGTGAAACAAGTTTTTCCAACTTATATTAATCACTCTCGACACCTCATTCCTGATGTTATCCATCGCCACAAGGGTATGAGAGAAGAGAAGCCAGTTTCCCTTTTATACTGAGCGTCTAGCAAGGGAATTTCTGGTACCATTTTTATTTCGTCTTTGGTATGACGCGGCCAGGGATCGAACCCGAGACCTCCCGCACTTGAAGCGAACGCTCAACCACAAGGCTATCGAGGAGGCAGTGTAAAACATGTATGACCCATGGCAGCCCAATTGTCAGAAATAGTAAAGGTCAGTGACCTAGACCTTTGACCTACTAATCTCAAAATCAATAGGGGCCATCTACTGTTGATGACTAACCTCAATGTAAAGTTTAAAGATCCTAGGGCAAAGCGTCCTTGGGTTATTGAACGGAAACCATTTGAATAGTCAGAAATGGTAAAGGTCACAGTGACCTTGACCTACTGACGTCAAAATCGATAGGGTCCGTCTACTGTTGATAAACAACCTCCATGTAAAGTTTGAACATCCTAGGGCAAAGCGTTCTTCCATTATTAAATATACCCCCTCATGGCCTCATCAAAGATTGGGGGCATAATAATATTAGATCTACTATAGGAGAAACAGTGTATAGTGCGTTCAAAGTCAAATGATAACGGTTATAAACATAAACTCGCCCGTCAGGTAAACTTTATATTGGTTCGATATCAAATAGTGTGCAAATCTCATTCCATATATCAAAGGCGCGGTAGTGTAGTGGATAAACCCTCACTTCCCCCACGTTTCTATTTTATTCTCAGTTGTAGGTTCGATCCCCACTTCGGTCAACTTTTTATATTGCATGTATCCATGATACAAAGTTTCATATTATACTACTGCTTTAATGAATCGATACTTCAAATGCTACATATTTTATGTTGCAGGGAATATATTATATAAGTGTATGATTATTGTACTGTAGATAGAAATAAAATAATTGAAAAGATACAATTTGATAGATATAGAATGAAAACATAACACACCAATAAATATACTTACTACGTACGTTATTATAATATTACTTACAAATACAAAATAAGATACTTGTAAAAAACTTTAAAATTTGGATGGGTGTCGAACCAGTGGCGAGATTGAACAAAATCTCAACGAAATCAGTTGGATAACAGCGGCATGCTTATCCACTCGACTAACGAGACGATATGAAAAACTAAGTTTCAAGTATTATACTATTGATTGAAGGTAACTCTTTTACTATATAAAACGTAAGCCCCCCTATTCTTTTGAATGGGATAGTTCCCTCATTAGTATTACTTATTGAACCGACAGTATGTAGTCACTCTTTTGGTCAGTTTACTTTCAAAACATTCAGGATATATCAGGCCCATTTAAGGATTACATAAACACACTGGACACTTGTGAAATAATAATTGTTTATACTAATCCTTATTCAATACAACTTAGTAAGAAAGAAAATCATGTTTTTATTTAATTTCTGAATTGTGTTGTGTCCTGCCGTCTTTAACCTTTTTAACTCTTCACTGTAAATACTTGTGCGTCGCTCACACGATCTTGTTAATATAAAGTACAATATTGCCCCAGAGTGGGACCTGTACTTAACTGGAGCTGGAAGAAGAAGGTGCCTGTTCAGCAAGTAGGCCTTCTGAATCATGTTGACAAAATACAAATTTTCTCAATAGCCCAGGAATCTAAAGAGGATATTTTTTGGCACGTTATTCCCCATATTGGCATGAAATGAATTGGCTTCTTTGAATCATCATGACATGGAAGTATAAAATGTCTGCGAGTACCTCTATAGATCCAGTACTCAGGTACTGACTGACCATTTATTATCAAGCTTGTAACTGCTACAAATAACACTGTGTGTTCACCAACACCACACACACACACATACAATACTGTGTAGACTAAAAGTCCCATTTATATTGTCAAAAGGCTTTTATTAAACTTATTTGCAGCAACAAAATATTACAATTTCCAGAGTTTTTGACGGAAAGAACGGCGCTGGACTGTACCTAATTTCTTTTTAATTCAACCATTCAAAGCTTTGTCACGCTCGTATCCGATTCGCCAATGTATTTCAACCGTTTCCCGATCGCCAATTGTTCCTGACATACTTCTCTCACGCGCTTAATTAGGTTTGAAAAATATGAAATTCAACTTTCGATTTGATGACAAATGTCTGAATACCCGAATAGCGGATAGATCGAGTGCCGTGATTGGTTCAATGAATTACAAGGATACATGTAGAGGTAACTTCATCGGCCAATCAGAACGGTCGTTTCATTTGTGCACTGAAATATCAATACGGTCTAAAACAATCACGAATTCCGCGGTCGCGCTAGCAAAAGTCGGCACCCCCACCCCCCCCTCAAATTTTTACGACGGATTTACGCGATTTGGAAAAACGGTCTTGGAACATGTCTAAAATACGGAAATCCGTCATAAAATGGAAAACTTTCACCCATGCACCCGCCAAGGGTGTTCACATTATACGTCCCGTTTTCAACGGGCGTATAAAAACACTGGTATGGAATGGATTCCAGTCCATCTGAAGGGTTGTATAAATTGTAACAACACTATACTAGCAGCATTGAATAATTTTATTGATAACCATACAAGTAGTGACATTTTCATTATAATAAATCATACAGAAAATTGGTTCTTGTCATTCAGGGAAATCGTAGAAAAGTAACAGAACACATCCTTTAAATTGAAAGTATTTACTGCTTAGGAGAGTTTATTATCCGAATAATAAACAGACAAGAATATATCAGTATGTTAAACATGGAATTTAAAATACAAGATGTAAGTAGTGAATACAGCAAGTTATAGAAGACATAATAATATACAATTCAAGCCATTATTTACAAGCAGTCTTTGTTCAGAGCAAGTAGTACACTAACAAAATCAGTGTTTGATACCATTGTTGAAGACAAAAAGTCTTTGCCAGCACACTGTAACAAATAAGCACAATACATCTGGAAGTTACCTTGTAGATTGCATCACGCTAAGAACTTTCCTAATGTTGAATGACTAGGTCCAAAATAAATTGTCGAAGGTGTTTAGCGTTAAACTACCTAATTCCAACAAAAATTACTTAATGTCAACACTAACGTAGCAGTGATAGTCTGGATGTATCATGCACCAATTATACACCACTAAGTGACAAACAAGCAAAAGATCCTATTAAACAATTATGTGCAGAGTCACTGACTTCTGTCAACGCCTGTAATACTTTGCAATACCGAATTATCAACAACATTACTTCTACAAAGACTGGTATACAAATGGTCAATGTTCATGAATGCTCTACTTCTTTGCCGCTTTCACTTTCTTTTTTATTTCTTCGAAATCAAAGTCATCTGCATCATTAATATTTACATCCAACGCAATACCAACACAGGCCTTTTTGATAGCGTCCTTTGAGCTGGCATACAACATTTTTTCTTTGACCTTTAAGCAATTATCATTCAACCTGAAAAACAGCATGTATATACTTATACTCAATATCACTGGTTTCACGTCATCATTGGAATCACGGTATTTCTAAATTAAAACTCCATCCTCGGAGTGTTGACAAAAGTTAAACTATCAGTTGTTGATGAAATAGGTCAAATACCACTAAAATTGATATTTAGGGTGCATACATTCAGTGAGTTTTAAGAATCGAACGGAATTGGGAATGAGTCCATTTATGGCTAGCACTACCCTTAAGTGAATTTTTTGGGAGCATGAAGTATTTTAACTGCTGTCAATATTTTTTCTTATTCTTAAGATTTAACTTTAAAAATTCTTTATCGACAACGACAGATGTACCGGTAAATACAGCGCGATTAACATTAGTAGTGTTTAACTTTTAGTGTTCAATTAACTGTTTTATTTAGCCAGTGCCGCAAAACCAATGATGACGTCATTTGATTAACATGGCCAATACCTACCATAAACAAAGTTGCAATACTCCTTGATTTGGTACTTAATTGACTTATTTTTAATGTATTCATCGTAAAAAGAATGGAAAAGAAGGATTATATCAAGTTTTGTCAGATGTACGCTGATTATTGCATTTGAATAATATTTTTAACTGTTAGTACTGCCAAACAACAGATAGCCAGTATAGTAACTGAAAGTGTTCTTTTTACAAATCATCTTGGAACAAAGGATTTGGGAGAGGGTCACCTAAAGAACATTTAATCCAGTGGTTGGAAGAAGAATTTTGTTCAAGTTCTCTATATAGCCATAGAAATGTAGAAAATAAGTCCCGCAATTTCTTAACAAATCTAAAAGAAAATTTCTCTTCTTTGGTAAATCAATGCCATATTCCAAGAAGGTCTAATGCTGAATAAGCTAATAATTAAATTAAGCCTAGATATTCTACCCACAAAATTTTAAGACAATCAGATGAGTACAGACATTGTGAATTTTATGTTTTCTGGTAAATCAAGGGCCATAATTCTAGAAGGCCTGTGCCGATTTGGCCCGTTATTAAACTTGGCCTAGATAACATTGTCAACTAGTTCGCATATGATTGGATAAAATTGTTTTAACTAGAGCTATCACTGGCATGATATATCATACGCCGGCAGCACTGCCTTAACACGAGAATAATCTCTAAGTGTGACCTTTTAGCTAGGGACCTGGGTACTGTTTTATCAAAGCATTTACGCTACCGTAATTCTAAGTTTTCTGTAAAAATTGCGTATGACGATAATATTTGCGCAAATGCGTTTTACTAAGACATTTTTTCTCATGTTCTGTCGTAAGTTTTGGCGTAATTCTACGCAAGGTCCAAGTAACTGTAAATAGCAAATATGAAAGTAGTGAGGAGTTTTTGCCATGCACTGTAGATTTTTGACAGTCACTTGTTGTTATAGACAGTGATTAGTAATAAAAACATGTTTAATCATATAACTTTTATGTATAATGCATTCTGGTTCCCGATACATTGGTAATATCGTGGCCCGGTCTACGTTCAATATTAATATGTAAATGTATGCAACAACTTACGATCGATTAGTAAAGCACACTTAAGGATTTGCGTAAGTGACAAATATATGCGCAAACTTACGCAACATTTACGCAATGTTAGTAAAACAGTACCCTGCATCTTGCGCATGACACACCGTCTTGATGTGGTGAACATTTGTACCAAGCCATTTTAAAATCCAGTAAGAAAGGATAAACCGACCATATTTTGGTGACTCCAGTATACCCACTTCAAACTTTGCAGGGTATTAAGTACAGAAAAAGCTAATTTTACATTTTTTGGTAATTCAAGGGCAATTATCAAACTTGGCCTAGATATTATTCCCATAAATGGTGTCACCAAGTTTAAAGTAAATCAGATGATAACTCTTTGAACTAGAGAACAGACAAGGTCAATCACACATCTCTTTGGTAATTTTAGGACCATAATGCAACAAGGCCTTGCAGGGCTCACACTGGCCATTTTAAAACAATAGCCATTTATTTTTGCCCAACAAAAATTATAGCCAAAATTGACGTGAACTTATAATATATGCATGGCGACTCAAACTTAATGCATGGTACATAAGGCTTTTTATGAATCATAGTCAGGGCCATAGCTTGATCAAAATGAATATGTGTGGCAGCTTATGCTAGGAAGTTTGGCACATACTCCACTGGCAAAATATTTAATTTGATAGGGCTTCAATTGCCTTCTGGGCAGTTTTCAATCTAGAAATCCTGACTAATTATGACTCAGTCTAGTGACAGATCAAAGACAAATTGATCATCATTTAACTTAATTAAGAATTGTCTTCATACAAATAGGCACCATTGTACTAGGGTGGGTCCAGAGGTATGCTCCCCCAAGTTCAATGATTTTGAATTCTACACTGTTGCATCTGACTGTGAGTAAAGGGCAGTATTGAGACAATCATTTTGTTTTGCATTTTTTCATACCTGGGTTAAATCAATAGTTGTCTAGGCATATGCCTATCGAAAGCTTTGCACCTGCTCTTTAAAATACACCATGTGCAATTCATAATAATATTACCTTTTAACTTAATTCGTTTACTTTGCTTTATTACTCTGATAAGTACACTGTCCATTTACATGACACAGAAAGCCAAGGAAATTGATGCCATTACAAAAGGGACAGTCAAACAGCTTGGTCAATCAAATTATCATTTCTTGATAATCATTATCTTCTAAAAGCTAGCCAATATAGCAGCAAGATATCCATATAAAGCAGCTGCAGTGATTTTATAAATATAAGAAAAAGATATGAATTGATTGTTAAAATATGTAGTGATAAAACCTTTCTTTTGACCAAGACTTATAGCTCAGGCAACAAGCTGAAGCCTCATGAATGCTTGAATGCAGGATTTCAACCTTTTAAAATGGATAATTTTATTTAAAGTTTTTTAAAAAATAAGCACTTATATTTTACAAATTACGAATATCCGAATTTTGCATGTCCGAATACTAGTCAACTTACGTTTTTCAAGCAGCTCGTAAAAATAAGTTTGATTGAATAGTATGTTCATTTTTTAGTCAAAGCAGTCATTAGTCGATAGATTATAAATCAAATCACCTATTATTAACTATAATTAACCCTAAATTGCAATTAATCTTGTCTGCATCCCACGTCCCGGATTCGTCAGTTTTTTAGACCTGTTCGTCAGTACTTTAGACCTGTTCCACGAACGTTGTTGACAGTTGATTACGCCAATTAAATGGGGTTTAAAAGATGTTATCACAACAATTTATCAGTAATTAGACCTCCTTGGGCTAATGGTAATTAACAATGAAGATTATATGGGTCCAGTTTGAAGTGTGAACTTGAAAATTTGTGACACTCGATACGTAGCTGATAGATAAAATAAAAAGTTATGCAGATATTTTTTTTGCAGTTTGATAAAATTATCGCCATTTTGCATCGCCAAATTGAAATAATAATCGCCACTTTGATAAAATTATCGCAAATGGCGATAATGTCGATTGACAGCGTGAGCCCTGCCTTGGTTGATTTTGGCCTATTTTTGAACTTGGCCTTGATATAATGCCAATGAACACTGTCAACAAGTTTAAAGACAAGCAGGTGAAAACTGTTTTAATGAGAGTACAGACAAGTTTAATTTGATGTTTTCTGGTATATCAAGGGCCATAATCCTAGATGACCTAGGGCAATTGGGCTAAATCGAACTTGGCCTAGATTTTCAGGCCCATAAATATTTTTGCCAAGTTTGAAGATGATCGAATGAAAACTATTTGAATCAGAGTTCAGACAAGGCTAATTTCTATTTTTTTTCGTAAATCAACTGCCAAAATCCAAGAAGACCTGGGCGGTTTTGGCCCATATATTAAGCCACCAAGCATTGTTACCAAGTTTTAAGATGATCTGATGGAAATTATTCAGTACAGACAAACTACTGGACACCACCCGAATGACACAGGTGTTCCATAAAAAGATATGGAGCAGACATAAATTGTAAGGCTCAAACCTTTGACATTGAAATGTGACCCTGACCTTCAGCCAGCAGGCAGAAACATGGGTTCTGCACATCATCTTCATTAGCTACACATTTGCTGCAAGTTGAAGGTAATTCGGCCCAGGCGTCAAAATGTTACGGAGGGGAATGTAAGGTTCAACATGGTTTGAACTTTGCTTCTGCACATCATCTTTATTAGGGACACATTTGCTGTTTCATGGAATTTGGCCCAGGTGTTAACTAGAACTGTCACAGAGTGACGAATAATACCCCCACATACCACTTTGTCACAGACGTCACATGGTGGACAACCATTGTACAGGTATTGTTAATTTCAACAATATATATATTATGTTCCAGTTATAGTCCAGACAACATAATTATGGTCATTTCTGACCAAGTGTGACCTTGACCTTTGAGATATTGAAATAATTGTTTTGTATGACACATCATTTGATAGGGGTGAACAATTGTACCAGGTTATTTTAAAATCCCACAATAAATGACTTAGTTACAGCCAGGACACTTCCATTTTTGACCTTTGAACTCCATGTGTGACCTTCACCTTTGAGATATTGACGTTCTTGTTTCCCATGATACATTGTCAGCAAGTAGTGAGCATTTGTACCCAATTATTTTCAAATCCCATAATAAATGACTTAGTTATGCTCCAGACAAGCTCAATTATGGTTATTTTTTACCTTTACTCCAAGTGTGACCTTTACGTTTGCGATATTGACGTATTTGTTTCACATGACATACCCTCTGGTAGTAGTGAACATCTGTGCCAAATTATTTTCAAATCCAACAATAAATGGGTAAGTTATGCTACGGACAAGCTCAATTACTTTAGTAGTGGGGGTATAAAAAGTTATAGGATGGACACGAAATGTAGACCTCGGACAGTGACCTTGACCGTCACGGTTGGAACATGGATTTTGCATGAAATCTTTGTTAGTTACACATTAAATTTCATGCACCTTGGCACAGGCGTTAAAACATTATCGGATTTTGTTACTGAAGGAAGAAGCGGCAACTATATGCTCCACCAAAAAGTTTTCTGGGAGCATAAAAATTAATGAATTGTATTGAATCGAACTTGACCTGTACTTAATAATGTTACATCTGTGTACATAAAAATATTCAAACTAGGGATGGCAACAAATACCCGAGTACTCATTCAAAGGTCCCATAATCGAAAAGTAAAATCAGTACCCAAGGAACATTTACATCGTTGCCATCTCTTATTTAAACATATCATGCCATTGTGGAGTTATCCAGCAGCCCGACTGACAAGCTCACTCTAATATACAATTTCATTTTTGTGTTGTTAGTCCACGCATAACTTTTAATAGATCGAAACAGTCAAATAACCTACCAACAAATAAAAATAAGTTTTCCTAAAGCATTTTTGCCTGTATCTTCTTCATCAAAAAAGTCATATACTGCATATCTCCCCTGGCCGCAATCAGAAGCCTCAGTCATTTCTTTCTTGAAGTCATCAAATTTTGCACCTGAAATACATACACAATGATATCAATCTGAGATCACAATTGACAAATATTACTGGGTAATATTGACCTTAATCTAGACTTTGTTGAGATGATAAAGTTTCATGAAGGTTAGAAGAGAAATTGTGACCTCTAGTAACTACACAAGGTGTTTCTGTAATTTGACATAGTGACCTAGTTTTGTTTTACCCCAGATGACCCAATATTAATCTTGACCTAGATATTGTTAAGATGATCATTGTGACCAAGTTTAATTTTATAAGCCTTGTTCATACAAAATTCCCACAACCAAATTCAAGGACATTTAAAGACATGTTCCTAAACAAACGAGGGTCATTCAATAAATTTGTAGACTGAGTTCATCATTTTAATACCCAACAGAAATTCAAACTACGTCACATTAAACTACAGCCTTATCGGACACAAGCGCAGAAAATATTGCATAAAACAACACATTTTATAATATACAGGGTTTTCCAAAAAAACGGGGACCTAGGTTAAACATTCGTAACTTTGTCTCTCTTATCAATAACGAGTTAACATGAATCATGTTAAAATATTTTCTGTCGTTGCTATGGTGACCAATTTCTGAAGAGTATCAATATTTAGAAAACGAGGGGTTAATGGTTGAAAACCGTTGCTATGTTTCTCTAAAAGCTAAAATTCACGATTTAGATATGTTTTATTACACAAGAGGGCCCTTTGGGCCCTAGGTCGCTCACCTGTCGAACTTGACCTAGATGATCATTGTGACCAAGTTTCTTAAAGATCAGGCCAAAACTGTGACCTCTAGTGACTATGTAAGGTTTTTCTATGATTTGATCTTGTGAACTAGTTTTTAACCCCGGATGACCCAATATCAATATCGACCTAGATTTTGTGGTGATGATCATTCTGACTAAGTTTCGTCAAGATTAGACCACAATTGTGACCTCTAGTGACTATGCAAGGTTTTTCTATGATTTGACCTTGTGACCTAGTTTTTGACCCCCGATGACCTAATATCGAACTTGGCCTAGATTTTGTTGACATGATCATTGTGACCAAGTTTCATAAAGATTAGGCTAAAATTGTGACCTCTAGTGTCTACACAAGCCAATTGTTGACGGACGACGGACGAAGAGTGATCACAAAAGAGACTAAGTCTTGTCTTACTAATGCTTTATTATCATGATTTTCATATTTTTGTCACTAAGCCCGGTTTTCCTGGAGAACGGCTCATATCTATGAACTTTTGATTTGTTCATTTAAAAATTATTTACAACTTCTAAGATCAAGTAATGCAGCCTCTATTGCATGTACAAGGTTTTCATATTGTCTTAACCAGCGACCTTGTAATTTTCACCAGATAACCCATATTGAAGTTTAAGCCAAGTTTTGTCTATGATTTGACCTAATGACCTAGTTTTTTACCCTGGACGACCCAATATCAAACTTGTTGTGATGATCATTGTAACCAACTTTCTTAAAGATTACAAGGCCAACATTGAGACCTCTAGTGACTACGCAATAACCCAATATCGAACTTGACCAAGATGATCATTGTGACCAATTTTCTATAGGGCACCAAGAAAATTGTAAAGGCTGTTGTGCCTACCTAAGAGTAAGAATCATTTTTGTATAATTTCGATGTTGTGACCAATGTATGCAGCAAACCAAATCATTAGAAGAGGGCAACATGCCAGTACTGTACAGTTTGGAGATAGCATTTAAAGTCAAGAGGACCAAGATGGCCCTAAATCCCTAGCGATTCATAAAGCTTAAGTCAAAATTGTGACCTCTTTTTTACCCTGGATGACCAAATTTCAAGAGACCAGTATTTTATTTAGACAGTGTGACCAAGTGTTTAAAGATTAGACCAAACTTTTGACAGGGGTCCTACTGAGGCAAAATGCCCAATCCTGAAAACGAGTCGATAGTCTGTTTTGGTGCCATTAGCACACATCCATACAGCCAAACTCTGTCTCAAACATAATTCTATTGTTAAATAGCAACTTATGAAACTTAAAATGACTATAACTTTGTCAATTCTTTGAATTTTTCATCAAATAAGTTTTATTTTCTCCAGAATAATTCATTTTTTTCTAGTGCAGCAAATCCGGATTTCCGGAATTATAGGACCCCTGTTTTGACCTCTAGTGTCCACAAGCGACTGGGCGGACGGACGACAAGCAATCACATAAGCTCACAATATGACAGGATAAGGGAGCTAAATATGTTGACGTTGTCTGACATCCCATCCATCCTCAAAGGCAGGGCTTTTTTCCCTTCTATAGCAGGGGCCGTTAACAGGCGTCTTCCCCACAGAAAATTTCTTTAAAATCATGAAGTTTTCCCCTAAAGTCCTATTTACATAAAAATCTACCCCTTTTGAGTTATTTTTCCCTGAATTCGAAGAAAGGGCCACTTTCGCAACCTTTGAAAAAAGCCCTGCCTTCAAGTGTAAACTTTTTACTACAATCAGAGCTTGCAAGTCCATTTTATACTGGGGTGTCAACAGGGCCAAATTAAAAATCAGGAAAATCATATATGTGACCGACCACTTTTGCCAAAACAAGAGACTTCAATGACATTGTTTCCATAATCAGTTCGTATTAAAGAAAATCCTTCAGAGTAGATTAAATTTACCATAACTTTGCCATTTCTTGAGATATTTCGTCAAATAACTTTTATTTTGGTCAGAAGCCATTGTTCTATCAGGAATGATAAATTCGGAATTCCAGATAAATCAGGAAAATTGACAGCCCCGTTATAAAACGGTTAAGTCATAGAAACAAATATTATGAATATTGATAAAGAGTAGCTTGGATGTGAAGACTTGATCAAGAAAGAAATTCTGCTACAATGTTCACAAGCAGTGATGCAAATGAAGGAGGATGTATTTTACCTTTTTTGCCTTGAGAGCACACTACAATTTTGGTGTAGTCTTCATTTAGTCGAAATATTATATAGCCAATATTCTTCTTTTGTTTTAGATCGTCGTAAATATCCTTAATATCATCAGCTAGTGTTACCCCTGATGATGCCTGAAACAATGAAAATGGTATTTGTTATTAACAAATCATCACATGTGCCGTTTTATACCCGCATACAAATGATGAGGATAATAAAAGTACCTCCTTCAAACAAGAGGGCCTAATGGGCCCTAGGTAGCTCACCTGTCATAGTAGTTCATGAAGCCCCAATGGTGACATCATTTGAAATATTTCACAACTTGTAAGAATCAGGTAAATGCAGCATATATTGCATGTACCTAACCCATATTGAAGGATCAGCCAAAATTGTGACATCTAGAGTACCCTGCAAAAGGTTTTCTATGATTCGACCAAGTGACCTAGTTTTTTACCCATGATGACTTAAGATTTGGTTGAGATGGTCATTGTGACCATGTTTCGTAAAGATTGGGCCAAAATTGTTACCTCACGTGACTACACAAGGTTTACTATGATTTGACCTAGTTACCAAGTCTTTGACCCCGGATGACCCAATATCGACCTTGACCTAAATTTTGTTGAGATGATCATTCTGACCAAGTTTCATAAATGTTAGGCCAAAATTGTGACCTCTAGTAACTATGCAAGGTTTTTCTATGATTTGACCGTGTAACCTAGTTTTTGACCCCAGATGACTCAATATCGAATGTGACTTACCTTTATTGACATGATCATAGTGACTTAGTTTAATAACAATTAGGTCAAAAGTGTGACCCCTAGTGACTATGTTTTTCGATGATTTGATCTTGTGACCTAGTTTTTGACTCCACATGACCCAGTTTTGAACTTGACCCAGATGTCATAGGAACAAACATTCTGACGAAGTTTCATGAAGATTGGACCATAATTGTGTCTTCTAATGTGTTCACAAGTTTTTTTCTAAGATTTGACCCAGTGACCTAGTTTTTGACCACAAATGACCCAGTTTCAAACTAGACCTACAATGTAGATGTCATAGAAACAAACATTCTGACCAAGTTTCATGAAGATTGTCCATAATTGTGGCTTCTTATGCGTTCACAAGCTTAAAATAACCTAGTTTCAATCTTGGCTTAGATTTCATAGAGAAAAACATTCTGACCGAGTTTCATGAAAATTGGGCCATAACTGTGGCCTCTAGTGTGTTCACAAGCAACTGTGGACTGACAAAATGGACGGACGAAGAGTGATCACAAAAGCTCACCCTGTCACTATGTGACAGTCGAGCTAAAAACCAAGAGGCCTTGGATCACTCACCATTTGCTATCTAATAGATATATAAGAACAGAAAAGGCCTTCTTCTGGCCCTTTCAGAGATTGAAAACTCTGAAAGGCAAAGTGGAATATGGCTGGTTTTAACAAGAAACTAGCCATAGTCCCCTGCCAGAAAAGTCCACCTTATAAAAGGTGTAATCTAGATCTTTGAGATACTGACTCAGTTTCTGAGTGTGGTTACAGCTAAAACACAGAATAGGATATTTTGCCTGATCAACCAGACTGGTATCATTTTAGTCACATATTCTAAACCACACTATTACAAAGCCATTTTGTAATTTTCTGAAAATAATATACATTTTTAAAAAGAATATAGATAAAATATAAACAACAAACATGTGGAAATTAACGATATCTCTGATAAATATATTACTAGCACATTGACATGTTTTAAACAAAGTTAATTTTAAGTAGAAACAAGAGGGCCCAAAGGGCCCTAGGTCGCTCACCTGTCGAACTTGACCTAGATTTTGTTGAGGTGGTCATTGTGACCAAGTTTTGTACAGATTAGGCCAATATTGTGATGTCTAGTGACTACACAAGGTTTTTATATGATTGACCTAATGACCTACTTTTTGACCCCAGATGACCCAATATCGAACTTGACCTACATTTTGTTGTGTTGATCATTGTGACCAAGTTTCGTAAAGATTATGCTAAAACTGTGACCTCTAGTGACTACACAAGGTTTTTCTATGATTTGACCTTGTGACCTAGTTTTTGACCCCGGATGACCCAATATCAAACCTGACCTAGATTTTGTTGAGATGATCATTGTGATAAAGTTTCATAAAGATTAAGCCAAAATTGTGACCTCTAGTGACTACACAAGGTTTTTCTATGATTTGACCTTGTGACCTAGTTTTTGACCCCAGATGACCCAATATCGAACTTGACCTAGATTTTGTTGAGATGATCATTGTGACCAAGTTTTATAAAGATTAATTCAAAATTTTGACCTCTAGTGACTACACAAGGTTTTTCTATGATTTGACCTTGTGACCTAGTTTTTGACCCCGGATGACCCAATATCGAACTTGACCTAGATTTTGTTAGGATGATCATTGTGACCAAGTTTCGTAAATATTAAGTCAAAATTGTGACCTCTAGTGACTACACAAGGTTTTTCTATAATTTGACCTAGTGACCTAGTTTTTGACCCTATATGACCCAATATCGAACTTGGCCTAGATTTTGTTGAGATGATCATTGTGACCAAGTTTCATAAGGATTAGGCTAAAATTGTGACCTCTAGTGTCTACACAAGCCAATTGTTGATGGACGGACGACGGACGGACGGACAGACGGACGGACGGACGACGGACGAAGAGTGATCACAAAAGCTCACTCTGTCACTTTGTGACAGGTGAGCTAATAAAACATTTCAATTCAACATAAATAAATCGTCAATAGAAACAGTAAATAAAAACTAGAACACCACCTACAAGTGATGGACGCTTGACTTTCTCGTACTTGATAGTACCATTGCTCATTATAAGTGAAAATTCTAAGAGTAACCAGGGAAGATAATTAATAAATATAGGTCAGAGGGTTTCAGCCTCTTCAGTACGGACTCCCCTTGTGATGGTGAAAAACTGAGCTGATTTTCAAGCAAATACCTCAGATAGACTTTGAGAAATCTGAAATTCTTGTGTAAAAATTCTAATTCAGAAAAGGCGAATAACTCTTATAAAATGCTGGATTGATTAGTTTCCTCTTGTCAGTATATGTAGGTCATCACTTTTCACAAATGTGTTGACTTTCAAGTTGAAGCTTTGATAGTATTTGAGAGAAAATTCAGTTTGTGTAAAATTTGTCATTATTTCTTCGTACAAAGGCAGATAAATATAGGTCACAGAGTTACCAGCATATTTAGTATGGACTCCCCTCGTGGTGATGAATAACTATGATGAGTTACGTTGAGTTACAATGTAGGTGGATACCTTGATAAAAACTGACTGAGCAAAAAGTTAACTAACGCACACGCAGACGCCCACAATCCTGTCACGACAATAGCTCGATTCTTTTCTTTGAAAAGTCGAGCTAATAAAATCACAAATAATCAATACGAAAAGTTTCTAACAAAAGTTGAAATCACAATAAAAGTTACTCTTGCAATCATGCTGTTAAAACATGTTGCTATACTCTTGCAATCATGCCGTTAAACATGTTGCAATACAAGCAATTAATTGGCTCCATTTAAGCAACCAACAAATGTTAGTGTTAGTGATAGACTTTAAAAACAGACAAGTCTATATTAGTGTGTAAAGCATTGCATGACCGTGTTAGTGATAGACTTTAAAAACAGACAAGTCTATATTAGTGTGTAAAGCATTGCATGACCAGTCTCCACAATGGGAAACAAATTTCAATACACTTATGACAGACATAATACAGGGTTCTATTGAGCCGTAATGCCCAATCCTGAAAATAAGACGCCAGTCTGCTTTGGGTGCCATAAGAACACCTCCCTTAACCAAACTCTGCTTCAAACATTGTTCTATTGTTAAAATTCAGCTTATGCAACTTTAAATGGCCTTAACTTAGTCCATTCTTTGAATTTATTCATCAAATAACTTTTATTTTCTGCAGAAAAGTTTCCTCTTTGTAAAGCATCAAATCCGGAATTCCGGATTAATCCGGAATTGTAGAACCCCTAATAATATCAACTTAAGGTCATCAGTACAAATAGGATTCATGTTCTAAAACCATGAATTGAATGCTCTAGAAAATCCTTTTCATGCTCCGGTGCAAAACTGTGGAATAATCTACATGTACCAAAATCACTGCTAGGACACTTTCTTCATTTAAAAGCGATCATTTAAAGTGGAAATTTACTAGTGTTTCATAATTATGTAAATACATTTTATTATAACAAAATTGTTGTAACATACATATTATGACTAATATATTCCAGAACATCTGATTTCGGTGTTAATATGCATACTTGAATAAAGTATCGTGTTATTTGAATTATGTATTGTTGTAAATATTGCTATTGTTTATATTTTGCACTTATATATATGTCTTAATGAAAATTGGTTTGTACTTATGTTATCCACAGAAAATAAATACTTTGTTAGTATTATAATAGTAAACTTGATGTTGTACTCATGCAAAGACAAGGCATCACATTTAAACAGTAGTCACAGGAACATTATTTTTCTTGCCATTTAGTATCAAACACTGAATCACATCCACTAGACCTCAGCTATATTATCAACCGGTAGTACTGAACATGGTAATTGTCTAACCAATCCAGTTTCAATTACTAAGCAGTGCGCCCCATTCATGCACTGTTAACATTTAGTCAGACATGGGTCCCCTACTTCTTGATTCATATAAAGAAAATGTTGACTGCTTGTACCGGTGTAACAATACCATGTGACTTTTGGCAACAGTTCCAAGGCGAAATTTGTAAACATTGGAAAAGTAAAATAGTCTCAAGTATTTTATTTCCATATTGATTTCTATGAAATATATGCCACACTAAGGGGGAAATTATTCGCTTTCCATGAAATATGAAATCTTTTTTAGCAGCTGTGCCGTTGTGTCCATTAATTACCCTGTGAAACTGTGGAATGTATAGGTTTCACAGGGAAATGGAAAATCGGTAAAGCTGTTAAAAAAAGATTTTATATTTCATGGAAAGCAAATAATAAGTTCTCCCTTGGTGTGGCATATATTTCATAGAATTCGATGAAGAAATAAAATACTTATTGCTATTTTACAAACTTCTTCTTGTAACTGTAGCCAAAAGTCACATGGTACTGTTACACTGTTGTACACTGGAAAGTACATACGTATTACTTCATCAGTTGAACTCTTCCATTGAACAATGATAAAGCCTACAAACCACCAAGTGACCACTCACCATCATTACCAGCACTACAACTTGGACCATGGATGCAACAAAGCAAGTTCTTTTTTTTCTTAGCATGAAGTTTATTTCTATTAGCCTGTATTCAAGTTCACTATCCTGGGGTATTTGGCTAGATGGTTAGGTCGAAATATTAGAAGATGTCCAACAAGATGCAACACAGTCACAATTCGAATGAAATGGTCTGATCATGCAGTTGTTACATTTTTTATACCATAGAAATCAACGTAAATATATAACTGGAAGAAGAAAAAAACTTGAAATAAAAAATTTAAACCAGGAAAAAAAGATATAAACCAGACAAATTATTACAGACTGACAGGTAGAGGGCTAATATTGAATTTTGTTATAATTATATATAAAAAAAGTTTAGCAAGTTAGGACTATTTTATTTGTTTTCGTGAAGTTGCATGATATTTAACAGAAGGAAAGTTTTTCAATATTAAGATCATTTCATTCCATTTGAAATTCAAACACTTAAGTGAAGGAAATTTTCATCCTGACGGAAATTCGTCACTTGTAAGGAGATAGGGGTAAATAAGAATAAGACTGCGTTCAATAAATGCTTATGCCCCCTGTGGAAGCCTTGTCCATAAGTAAGTCGAAGTCCAAAATTAGGTCATGGTAAACAGGCCTAGACAGTAGACACTAACTACAAAGAAACACGTCTAAACAAAACAAATAACTTCACTCTTCAACTTACCGATTAAATCACAAAAATCAAAGATCTCTCGATAGGAAATTACTGAATCTGTAGTCCTCTGGTCCAAATGTAAAATAAGCTAACAGAAAATGTATTTATGTTCAAAATAATGAAATTCATAATCCCGCATTTATTTATCTTCATTTATAAATGTAATTCATTGGTTTCGGTATCATTCCAGACACCTTGAGTACCGAAGAACCACAACTGGACCTATATACAATGTAAAATATCTATTATATATCTATTCCCTGTCTGATTATCATCTTCTTTGGTCATCAGAATAAAATTTCAAACACTGTAAAGTATTCTTAAGGTAATTTGGGTAGCTGAAAACCCATCAGTGTGTAACCGTGTCACTAAATAATTAAATTTTTCAAGTCGGAAACATGTTTTTTTAACAAAATAATTATGCTAAATTGAAAGTATACAATAAAGGATATTCTTTTCAATACACCACAATAATTTTGGAAGAAAATTATGTTGCAGACTTGAAAAATCAATTCTGACACAGTTTCACTGTGATGACTTCAATTTCAACTGGACAAATAACCTTTAACTGGAATGTCACACCAGAAATCATACCAAGGGAATCAATGCTTACTGACTTAGAAGCATCGCAATTTGATGTCATATTATTCCCACTGAATCTCTGTGAGTCACTTTTTAAGCTGACTTTAAGAACTTGTAAGCAAACTTTTGCTCAAGGGGTGAACTGAAGCCGTAGACTAATGCACCTATCAAGGTTTTCCCCCAGGGGGGAGCGGCGAGCTGACCCAGGGGGGAATTTGACTCAAAATTCCGGCCAAAGTCTATTTCCCAGGAAATCGGCACCATCCTGTTTGTCAAATTCCCACCTATCGGGAACAGCCTTCTGTCAAAGGCCCCGTGTATGCCCTCCACCCCCCACACTGGGGGAAAACATTGATAGGTGCATAACCAAAGCACTTCCAACAATAGCTACGCTACAAAACGACTGCTTCTAAAAACATTTATCTGCTACCAGCGAGTACTCTTGGATAGCAGACCATTGCAGATCAAAGCATTTCTGAGCGCTACCGTAGCAGTCTGTTGCACAACAAAGCGCTCGGTAACACTTGACTAGTACTAGTAGTGCTGAGGAACAGTATGCTATTTAAGAGCACTGCAGCGAGTGTGTCTTTGCATAGACATAGTATTTTAAGCGCTAAAAATTGTGCCATTTGATAGCAATAGGCTCCTGGTTATAGTGAATGTTGTTTGGAATTACGGTGACGGTCTCTTCATTAAATAAGTTTGGATAAACGTATTTTACCGAACAGACTGTGACCAGTTGTTTATCAGCTTGTTTACAAATATTGTTACAACTTGGCCATCAACACTGTTGTATAACAAGACATTTTTAAATGCCCAAAAATAATACAACCCAACGTTAAAACATCCACTGTGTACTGTCCAGTGAGGAATTTTCCCACATCATGTCACATGGTCGTACGAGCACCATGCGTTCCATGAAGGCGAAACATAAGCTTATGAACCCATATTAGTATGAAATAAACTGACCCAATACGTTTCAACCATTTACATTAGGTACAATTACTCATTTTAAACATGGACCCAACTCATGTTGGCCGGAAAAGAAATGCGGAAGCCATCTTCAGACTTCACTTCCTCATTCAAGATCAGGCGCCGGAATTTATTAAAATTTTATACAAATAACGAATGTCGCCCCTCCTGAAAGAGATTGCTGATATATATATTAATTCGAGAGACTTTTAGAAGTCTTTTTTACTCACCATTTTGGGAATTCAAATGAGTTCAGCTCAGAAGAAGGTATTTCGGCGAGTACTCCCTCTTTCTTCTCAGTATCCTAGTTCCGCAGTGACGGTCGATCGACGAGAATGGACGTCGCTGATTAGTTTAAATATCCGAATTATGTTTTTCAATAACGAAATTTATTGTTAATATGAATAACTAAAAAATTACCAATATATATGTGTGAATTATAAAATATGTTATAACAATTTGTGATCAGAACGAATATTTATATTCATATGTGAGTAATGCCTGGGTGCGTTGAAGACGAGTTTGCCTTATATGGCTATGGACGCCCATTCGCCGGTCACATGATCTAAATGACATATGGCGGGAAATTACAAAAAAAATCGACAAATGCGTTGTCATCGTACATGCGACTGAATAATACTGATCAGCGAAGACTTAATTCTGAATAATCGTAAAAATAGGCCTACTACAGTAGACTGGCTCTAGATCAGTACTTCACAGATTCTTGAAACAAAAAATAATTATTAGAGCTATCTAATCTGTTTTAAGTCTGTCCTAGAATCTAGGGGATGCATCCATCTAAAATCTATCCAACGTTAGATTTAAGATGCTAGCCTTAATTCTATTCCTACTAGATCTAGATGTAGGCCTACATCTACTAGATCTTGGCATGCCAGTAGGCTTAAAATATTAATGTAGGCCTATATATAGACTACCTAATCACTCATGCACATAGGGGTCTACATGTATAGGCATATGCCTGGACCTATAAAATCTAGTAGGCCTAGCATAGCCTAAAATCTAGACTCTAGGACTTTCGACCTTTTTACGCAAATTTCACATTCTAGAATTTTTAGAGTAGGCTAGGCCTATAGTGTAGAGCTAGATTTAGTAGATCTAGTTAAAATCTATCTAGATGATCTAGATCTATTACATATACTCTTTATACCATGTCATATAACGAGGATAGATCGACAAAAGTAGGCATATCTATCAATGAGACACAATCATGATAAACCTACCAAACTCCTAAATCATCCACTGTAGGCTACATAACAGAATCTTAGGATAATAAAAATAAAACACGTTTAAAAGACATAATTATAACATATTTTATGTAGCCTATGATTGTCTATCTAGACACTATAGGATTTCCCCGTCGTGGCATGGAGCTATGCCTATATAGGACTCAGTTTATAACAAAACATTTATTTTTCGACAATTGGACTTAAAAACTGAAAGCCATCGTAGGCTAGTACTTTTGCAAGTCATGTTAGGTAGATCTATAAAAAATTTGCGTGATCTATTTTCAATTGAAGTTGTCTGTCAATATAGGCCTACAATCGTGCCATGCCTATAACAACTGTTGGGTGTTTGTGGGAGGGGGTCCGGGTGACTTGTAGCTCGAATGGTAGGCCTAGATTCTATATTCACATAATATTCATGAACTGTCAGAAGTTGTCATCGTACGGTTAAAACACATTTCTAATTATAGGCGCGATTCGTAAGTAACGTATACACCACACTACTGCTTCAAACATTGTTCTAATGTTCAATTCAGCTTTAAAAACTTCAAATGACATTAACTGTTAATACTATGAATTTTTCAGTCATCAAATTACGTTTATTTTCTGCAGAAAGTTCATTCTTCCGGATTATTCCGGAATTGTAGGACCCCTGAATTGAACAGGACATAATATCGTAGAGAGTTTAGATCTCACACTTACATATTCGCATTAAATTTTTATCAGAGACCAAGATTTATAATTTCACAAACTACCGGTGTAAGTTGACATAAGTTTTAAGTGTACATTTACCTTTCGAGTATCTCTTTACAAACTTTAAACTATATCCTTATATGGTAGTTAACCGCGTTTGGTGACCCAATTTACCCATAGTTTGACATTCCTCCCAGGGTAATTTTATGATTATATAAATACGTTGTCATTGACCTTATATGGATACTCCGAAAAAAGTATGCTGTATCGATATCCGTGTCGATGGATTTCGGATCAGTTTTGTCACTGAGCATTACAAAATTTTTATAAATACGGATGACCAAAATATCTAAAAATACACAGATTGGACACTCAGTTGTATTTTTAGATATTTGGATGACCCAAGCATGTTTGTGAGTTAGTAATGATAGTCATGTAACAGAAAACCACTCATGTCATAAGGATTGATCACAACTCTTGAAATAATGTGCAGAAGCAGACAGTTTTCAAGTTGCCTATTCGGGATCATACGGGGTGGATCAGTGATCGAATGGTTAGCGCTTTATTTAAACGAGGCTGGATTCCTTGTATCACACAAACTTTCTTTCTCTTCTCCCGAAGATTTCATTGGTCAATTAGGCAGGGATAAAACTGAATGGCCACGCACACGACTGTCTCAGTCAAACTCAGAAAGATGCTTATTTATTATCCCAAAGGACATAAAAAATATAAGCAATTTAGTATATTTATTAATCACTCAAATAGCATTAATGATTTTCAGGTTATGGAAAAATTTAAATTTTACATGTTATTATCATTATTCATTGTCATTATACATGTAGCTAACAAGTGTATTAACTCGGGTAAGGCAATTTTAGTAGCGTTGATACATGCTCTCGTATCAGAAGGGATAGGTATAATTTTATCTAACATTATCTAGATATGGAGACATGTGATGACCAGTCAGTACCTTGTCATATATGGCTGTCTCGATACATGTTCGAAGGTCCCCCCACACTATAATGTCCTCCACCAAAAAAGCTTAAACTTATTTTTATTGCTGAACAAGCTAATACAACTTATAGCATATGTTATAGTACATAATATGTATTACATTGTACATGCATTGCACTATGCCGTTGCTTCCCGTGTTAGGTACTACTAAGTAACTAGGCCCCGATCTTCGGAAAAACCTCAAGTAGAAATCTCAGCTCAATTTGAGATTTTACTCAAATCATAGTCTGAATTGGTTTGAAGTCACAAGTGGGGTGAGACAAGGTTGCATCATCTCACCTCTCCTATTTTTGGTAGCCATCGATTGGGTAATGAGAAAGACAAACAACCAAAAAAGAGGTATAACTTGATCCATGTTTACAACACTAGAGAACCTTGACTTTGCTGACGACATATAGCTCTTCAGTCATCAAAACACGACCATGTGCAAGTAAAAAAACAAGCCGACTCGGTCATTTTGCAAACCAAGTTGGACTTCAAATTAATGCAAAAAAGACACAAGCAATGCGCCTCAACACAACATCCAATGCCTGACTAGTTGCTGACAACAAAGAGATTGAAAAGGTAGAACATTTCACATACCTTGGCTCAGTTGTTAGCACTGCAGACCCTATGCACAAGGACACCAATAACCGACGAAAAACAAAGTTGCGAATTTACAACAGCAACGTTAAATCCATACTATTATATGGAAGTGAAAGCTGGAGACATGAAATCATTATCAACCTTCCATCATTGCTGCCTCAGACAGATCGTCAGAGTATTTTGGCCTAACCAAATATCCAACAAAAACCTGCTCAACATAACCAATTCCACATGTATCATCCAACAAATCAAACAGAGACGTTTTCGATGGCTAGGAAATGTCCTCAGAATGCCAGTATCAAACAACACGAAAAAAGCTCTTCGATGGACACCTCGGGGTAAGAGACCAAGAGGAAGACCAAAGACCAGCTGCCGCGCCGAACAGTAGAAACAGAACTGAGAGAATTGGGACTAAGGCAAAGACCGAAGCTAAGGACAGAGCTGGATGGAGAAATCTTGTGGCGACCTAACGATCCGGCACGGATCCAGGAGATTAAGTAAGTAAGTATAGTCTGAATTTGAGCTCTTGAAATGTTACTGCAATAAACTCATAACACTGTTTCTGCTTGGTGATGTCATGGAAAGCCTCTTATGGGAAGTATCATTAATGCACATGCCAATACTCGTATTTGAATTGAGCTTTAGGTCAGGTCGAGATGCTTCGGGATATCGAGACTATACGTACATCCCTAGTTCTGGGATTATGACGGTCAAGATTTAAGCTCGCATAAAGCGGGTTTCGAATGCAGCATATATATACGGTTCTGGGGTCAGATGCTCTAAGTACCATTTAATACCACTGCGCCCGTATCCTCTAGCAGATCATACACCTACTAAGTCTAGATATTCTATATGTAGCCTAGAAATCCATTTATAAGTTGTATTCCGTTTATTATGTGTTTTAAGGTGTAGCGTACCACAGGTAACTGTATCATTGATAAAAAGTTTATTTTACAAAATTTATGTTATCTAAGATATTATAAATTTAAAAAAAAAATTTATTTACTCTTTATTAATGATACAGTTACCTGTGTAGCGTACATTGTAAAAGCAAACTACGCATTATAAAACAACATTCAGACCCAAACCTTTATGACTTTAAATAATTTTTACTAATTTATTAGTTAAAGGTCAATTGGGAAACAACTTTAACAATCACTCTCAAGAACAATTGAGAACAATTTCCCCACTACATCAATTGTCTGAGCGTCAAAGCAAGGGAGCTTGATTATTGATTCATTGCAGTTGAAAATGCCTTTAAATCAATGTAACAAACTAGTTCACGTCCTCATAATTTAATGAAGATGTTCTGATTCTCAAAATACGACATACCCTTTTAACAAATACACACCTAACTGCGTAATTTCGCCTTATTCGGTCACATTGAATGTACGAGTAACCTAGTATATTATAATATACAACGTATGTGCAAACGAGGCATTTAAATGGTAGTCAAGCGTTAAGATCCTTGTTTGGTTGTTTAAGTGTTTATCGTTTGAAGTTTCTACCCAAGTATCCTATATATAGACATTTAAAAGACGACCTAGATACTACAGGTGGACTAGTGGTAAGGGCTACTGACTGCTGATCTGAAGGGTGTGGGTTCGATCCCTACTCCAGACGGTCAAAAAGTGAAATGCTTTTCAGTGTTTCCCACCTAACATAACTAAACTTACTAACAGTCTTTCGGACGAGACGTTAAGCGAGGTCCCGCGTATGATGCTTTACATCGGCACGTAAAAGAACCAGGGATGCTTCTGGAACTGGAGCATCTTCTGTATCATGCACTATCCCCCAAACACTAAAGTGACTAGCCTCTTCTGGGGGCCTCGCCCATATGGATTATCCGGATGCGAGGATAAATAAAAGCAAAATAAACAAATAAACCTAGATACTATATACATGTATATACAAGTTACAGTCCTGTTTCAGTATGTAAATTTATATGTATTTTACAAAGGGGGTTCAAGCGTGAGACAGGTCTCTATTGTACACGTAGATCTACCGAAATTTACAACGTGAGACAGTCAGCTTGTTCAAATATATGATATGGCAAATTTATCAATGATTCAATACCATATTTTATTTATAGAAACGTATTTTAATCATAGGCATTCAGTACATAGCCTATTTTGGACATATACAATCCGGCTCCCAGCAAAATCTAATTCTACCACTTGTCGATGACTGTGCTCTGGATTACTAACCAGTGTTCGTATCTAATTGAATAAGTTTAGTGTTTGGTCATGCTCGCTAATTATGTGACATTCAGATTTATGTTGCAGGAGGAGGGGCACTTCCTTGTTAATTTTGTAAATACAATGGATCTATATAGTAAAATCAATAGATGGATAATAGATTGATAGATAACAAAATCAACAACTTGATACAACCGGATATCGTCACTTGATCGAGTTCATTTAACTGTTTAAATATACGTGCGATACACATACATTTGTACTTTCATTAAACATTTGTATTCATGTATTTATTTATATGAGAAGGAAGACTATTCGCCTTAATGTCCTCGGTTACTTACAAGTCGTACCAGGGATTGTAGTTTGTGACCTGATGTATGTTTCTAGCACCACAGCTTGGTCTCGATGGACGTACGTGTATGTCGTGCTTCCTTCAGTATATGGAATGGTGTCTGCTCCCCTGCTCAACACTAACATCAAGTCTATTCATATGTTTCCACAAACCAAAGTTTCCAGTACGTTGTCGGAAGATGATAGCTTGACTGTGCATGTTAAGTGTGTGTAAATTTCTCTGGGCATATAGCACCCGGATGTAGACTCCATTCCAGCATTATGAACTGTCTTTCTGCTGATCCATCTGTGAATACTTGGACCCAGGATTGAGCTGGGTATCGTTCATGAATCGACTCTAGATAGTGTAAGAGATTTCTGAAAAGCCTGGTGTTGTTCTATTGAGACACTTACAGTCTGCTTTTGGAAGCATCCTGTCATGGATCCCACGTGTCAGGTACCGATACGTCGGTCTCCGTATCAGGGCTGCTGCTTTCCTCTGTGTAGGTCCTTGACGATATGATTGAGACTTTTTCGTTCCAGTCTGTTCTTGGTTCTGTCTCGAGTGGGTGGGACGGAAGTCTTTTAGCCTTCTCCGCTTGCAAAATGGTTTTGTGTCGCGCATGTATGTCATGGATGTATAATGTGCTTTGGGCTGTACGGTTTTTTGTGCAGACTTGTCGTATGATCTTGCATTTACTTCCTAACTTGTTCCAATAAGTTTCTTCATTATTTCAGGCTTTTTGAGCGTTATCTACGTAAAGTGAAAGAGAAGGCAGGGATTAATAGTACACCCTGTGGAATTCATTCTCTCGCTGTGAGTGCCATTGAGTTTCACTCTGGCAGATTGGTTGTACATGAAGTTCTTGGTTCAGCGGAACATTTTTCCTGATATACCATTTTGGAACAACTTCAGAAGTAGACCGTTCAGATTCAAATTAAAGTAGACTGCCAAACATTTTTCTTCTATTTGAAAGCGTCTTCAATGTCTAGAGTGATGTAAACCAGTTGATCTTCTGTACTGTGATACTGGCAACATCCAGTTTGTGTTGCGACAAGAAGTTTGATTAATTGACTATAGATGGGTTCGTTTCGCCTTGTACCCGAGGTCCTTGAGCATTTCGTTGGCAATAAATGCTCTCGTGTAATACAAGGTCTTTCTTCACCTTCTCGTTTTACCTGTAAAGAACGAATCTCTTACTAACATCTCTAATCATGTCTTGTGAAAGATTGTCAACATTCAGAAATGTTGAGTTGCCAGTCTCAAAATTAAGATAGGCATATTATGTTATCTCATGCCAACGCTTCACAATCATACAGTTCCCTGCGTCTTCTCTTTCCACATTGAGAGCCTTGTAGTCCCAACTTGGGGCTCAGTGACTGTTGAAGTCTCCCTAAGCAATCTAGTTTCCCTGGTTCTCTGCAAGCTGAGGGAGCCAGGGGACTGTATATACTATATATTGAAGATAGTTTAAGTAATTTGCCTAACTGGCAGTATAACATCTACTGTGATGGATTCTGGTATTCAAATTTGAGTCAAACTGTTCAAAATTAAGGTATTTAGTATGTTCCCTTTGTGACCTACATGTTCTACTGTTTCTGTTGATTGTTGTCTTCCCTGTTCAATGTGTAATTATTTATTTTTCAATCATGTAATTCATAGAACCCTAATCAGTGCACCTACATAATCATTATTAGTTTAGTTATATTGTAAACAAACATACTCAATACATAGAGAATATTTGTTGATTTTGGTGTAAGATCGTATTTTATATCATCGAGTGATCACAGAAAATCAATATTTTCACGAGTGGCGTAGCCACGAGTGAAAATATAATTTTATGTGATCACGAGTGAAATAAAATTGATCTTTCACCAAAAATCAACAAATTTTCTGTTTATTATATGCTTTAATTTCTCTTAAAAGTGTACCGGAATTGGCTTAATAGGAAAAATCACGTCGAATTCGGAACGTCACGACGTGACAATTGTGACGTCATGATGACGTAACGTACATTTTAAAGCCCGGCGCCGTTGACGTTACGTTTCTTTTTCTGAACGATACTGGAACCAGCTTCTAAAACAGTGAAAATAACAAAGTGGTAATTTCACTGTTATTTTCACTGTTATTTTCACTGAAAAATCTCCGTAATCCATTGAAAGCAAATAATAAATGTTATTAGTAGATACATTGTAATTGGTAATCAACTCCTGTATCCTGACTGAACATGGAAGGACAGGGCTATTGGGGTAATGGCTAAGAGTAAGCATGCTGTGTGTAAATGTTTGTGATGTTGCAGTTTCTGTGGTCGATTTTGTTACAATGTTCATCATCACAATGCTGCAAATCCAAGCTGATGTATGCGCTTGTGGATCAGTGGTGGATCAAGTATGTGCTTGTGGATCAAGTATGTGCTGGTGGATCAAGTATGTGCTAGTGGACCAAGTATGTGCTGGTGGAACAGTGATTGATCAAGTATGTGCTGGTGGATCAAGTATGTGCTGGTGGATCTGTGGTGGATAAAGAATTTGCTGGTGGATCAAGTCAAGTATGTGCTGTAGAGTCAAGTATGTGCTAGTGGATCAATTATGTGCTGGTGGATCAGTGGTGGGTCAAGTATGTGCTGGTGTATCAGTGGTGGATCAAGTATGAACTGGTGGATCAGTGGTAGATCAAGTATGTGCTGGTGGATCAGTGGTGGGTCAATTATGTGCTGGTGGATCAGTGGTGGATAAAATATGTGCTTGTTGATCGGTGGTGTATAAAGTATGTGCTGTGTATCAGCGATGGGTCAAGTATGTGCCGGTGGATCAGTGGTGGGTCAATTATGTGCTGGTTGATCAATGGTGTATCAAGTATGTGCTGGTGGATCAGTGGTGAGTCAAGTATGTGCTGGTGGATCAGTGGTGAGTCAAGTATGTGCTGGTGTATCAGTGGTGAGTCAAGTATGTGCTGGTAGATCAGTGGTGAGTCAAGTATGTGCTGGTGGATCAATGGTGTATCAAGTATGTGCTTGTGGATCAGTGGTGGGTCAAGTATGTGCTGGTGGATCAAGTATGTGCTTGTGAGTCAAGTATGTGATGATGGATCAAGTATATGCTGGTGTATCTGTGATGGATCAAGTATGTGCTGGTGGATCAGTGGTGGGTCAATTATGTGCTGGTGGATCAGTGGTGGGTCAATTATGTGCTGGTGGATCAGTCGTGAGTCAAGTATGTGCTGGTGGATCAGTGGTGAGTCAATTATGTGCTGGTGTATCAGTGGTGAGTCAAGTATGTACTTGTGGATCAGTGGTGAGTCAAGTATGTGTTGGTGGATCAGTGGTGAATCAAGTATGTGCTGGTGGATCAGTTGTGGATCAAGTATGTGCTGGTGGATCAGTGGTGAATCAAGTATGTGCTGGTGGATCAGTTGTGGATCAAGTATGTGCTGGTGGATCAGTGGTGAATCAAGTATGTGCTGGTGGATCAGTTGTGGATCAAGTATGTGCTGGTGGATCAGTTGTGGATCAAGTATGTGCTGGTGAGTCAAGTATGTGCTTGGGGATCAAGTATGTGCTGGTGAATCAGTGGTGGATCAAATATGTGCTGGTTGATCAGTGGTTTATCAAGTATGTGCTGGTGGATCAGTGGTGAGTAAAGTATGTGATGGTGGATCAGTTGTGGATCAAGTATGTGCTGGTGAGTCAAGTATGTGCTTGTGGATCAGTGATGGGTCAAGTATGTGCTGGTGGATCAGTGGTGAGTCAAGTATGTGCTTGTTGATCAAGTATGTGCTGGTGGATCAGTGATGGGTCAAGTATGTGCGGGTGGATCAGTAGTGAGTCAAGTATGTGCTGTTGGATCAGTTGTGGATCAAATATGTGCTTGTGGATCAAGTATGTGCTGGTGGATCAGTGATGGGTCAAGTATGTGCGGGTGGATCAGTGGTGAGTCAAGTATGTGCTGGTGGATCAGTTGTGGATCAAGTATGTGCTGGTGGATCAAGTATGTGCTGGTGAGTCAAGTATGTGCTGGTGGATCAGTGGTGGGTCAAGTATGTGCTGGTGAGTAAAGTATGTGCTTGTGGATAAAGTATGTGCTGGTGGATCAGTGGTGGATCAAGTATGTGATGGTGGATCAGTGGTGGATCAAGTATGTGCTGGTGGATCAGTGGTGGATCAAGTATGTGCTGGTGAATCAGTGGTGGTTCAAGTATGCATTGGTAATCAGTGGTGGTTCAAGTATGTGTTGATGGATCAAATATGTGCTGGTGGATCAAGTATGTGCTGTATCAAGTATGTGCTGGTGGATCAGTGGTGGATCAAGTATGTGCTGGTGGATCAGTGGTGGATCAATATTTTGCTGGTGGATCAGTGGTGGATCAAGTATGTGCTGGTGAATCAGTGGTGGATCAAGTATGTGCTTGTGAATCAGTGGTAGGTCAAGACCAAATTTAATACAACAAATAAGTTCCCTATTAATTTATTACTAACTTTATAAAATACAGCACACTAAATAGCAAAGTTAAATTTAGATGTATTACACTTTTTGTAAAAGATGACATTACCCATTATTGCATAGAGATATTGCATATAACAGCATACATTTGTACTTACCCAGCCCACAGAGCTATGGTCCAGCACAGTATAGTGGGTTAGTAATGAATTCTCCCTTAAATTATTCATAACAAGAATGATGGAACGTAAAGACATATTGATGGGTACATACATGTATGCTCCACACTTCATGGCAAATGAAGCAATCACAACTCCCTCCACCAACATAACAATGTGATCATATCACATCAATTATGATCATATAATGGTAGACACTAGTGGAATAAATTCGGAAATTGCGAATCAACCAGAATGGCTTTGGACACAAAAATCATATCACAGGACTTAACTACAGCAAAAATAATCTGATCTAAAATTCCTGACAAAACAGTAAACAAGAGGGTCTAAAGGGCCCTAAGTCGCTGACCTGTTGTGGTAGTGATTGTTTACAACTTCTGACTAAGAATCAAGTAAATGCAGCCTCTACTACATGTACAAGGTTTTTTCATATTGTCATAACCAGTGACCATGTTATTTACATCAGATGACCAATATTGAAATAGAATCTAGATTCCAAAGACGAACATTCTGACCAATTTTCATGAAGATCCAGGGAATTATGACTTGACCTAGTGACCTAGGTTTTGATCCCGGATGACCAAATATTGAAACTGGCATAGATTTAGCTCAGATTAGGCACTGATTGTTACCTTCTTTGATTTGACCTCGTGTTCTAGTTTTTACCCCAGATGACCCAATATCCAACTTGACCTAGATTTTGTTGCGATGCCGATTGTGACCAAAAGTATGACCTCCAATGACTACACCCGGTTTTTTACTTGGGGGATTTCCCCCAAGTATTATATACCAACTTTTGAAATCACTACGATTTTACCCATGTAATTTCTCCACAACCAATTCATCCGAGCAAAAAAAAGAGTTCCAGCCAATCTAACCAAAATCAAAATTTTCAAGCATTTTTAAGAACATTTGTCCCTAGCAATTGAAGTATTTTTATTTCTTTGTATTGCGAAAAATTTTGGAATGTTTCTTCTGTGAGTTAATGTTTTTGTGCGAATAAATTCCTACGCGCTGTAAAATGACTAAGGGTTTTTGAGGGTTGATAAAAAATGTCGCTGTTACAGTACCAGGTTAAGCAGACGAAATTTACACTGTTTGGTTTCATAACGTTCATATTACAGTTTAGCAACAAACTCCTGTTATAATGTACGAGGGGTGTGAGATATGTATTGTCACTTGGGTCATAAATAAGAAACTTCGTTGATATCTTTAAATCTTTTTACATTTCTGGAACCATCAAGATTTCCACAATATTTCGTGAAAAAAATCAATAAAATTTAATTACCAGAATGTTGTTTCTGTTGCCTTTTCAAAGGGCTAGTAACAGACACTGCGACTTTTTGCTAATATCTGTCGATTAAAACTTCCTTTCAGGAAATAATCTTATTCCACAACTATCACCCGTTAATAATCTAAATTCCTTCCATAAAAACATGATTTGCTGTACTTGATTGCCATTTTAAACAAAATAAGAGCATTTCAAAGTCGCGAAAATAGGTGTCAAAATTGGTCAAAAAAGCATGCTATTATTCAGTGACAATTTTCGATTAGTTTTATTGATTTGAATTTGACATATCATACATGTATGTAAGCCATAGACCATCAACATTGATTTCTGAGAAGAATTTGCGATCAAAATACAATTGATATGAAGTTATTGGTGTGTGAAACAACAAGCACCATTTCGTATAAATAAGAGTGATCTCCCTTGTTTTGACCGTCTTACTCGTAGAAAACAAATAATTTCATTTTGATTTAAAGATCTTAAAGAAATTAAATGAGTCAGCTATCCGCGATATTTCTGATTTTTTTTCTCACAATATTCACACTTGTTAATCCAATACCATTTAAGGTAATTTTTAATAGATTACTAAGATTTGCGTTATCCCCCAAGTAATAGTACTTCAGTACTTTGATTATTATTTGACCTTAGTTTTAGTACCCCAATGACACAAAATCAAACTTGGTCTAGATTTTGTTGAGATGATCATAATGTGACCAAGTTTCATAAAGATTAGGCTATAACTGTGACCTCTTGTAGTCTACAAAAGCAAATTATTGATGGACAGATGACGAAGAGTGATCGCAAAAACTCAACCTCCCTGTCACTTTGTGACAGGTGAGCTAAACTAAAAAACAGCATAAAAGTGTCTTCTTTGGTTAGAATCCTGAATAAATAATAACAAACAAGTATCACATAAAGATATTTACACAAATATATCACACAATTAGTAATACATGCATGGTTTGTATATACAGTTGTACATCATTTCTCCAGACCCCCCAGTACTTGTCTATCACAATAATATACAATAAAATCATTAATATTCATAGTGGATTTCATTTCATGGATGATTAATTACGTCCCCACAAAATGGGCTTTTTCACCTGAACCACAAGTTTTGTCCAAATGAAATTAAATGACTTTACAGTATACAGTCAACTTTTCTCGAATGTTTCAGCATGGTGACCATGGGAACGCTACGTTAATGTTGGAAGGCTCATACTGGTCAGTGTTCATGTCATAAGTCATTGTCACTATAAGGCACTGTTGGGCAATCTCTAAATTATAGTGTTACAAGTTACAGCACTACAACTATTTGTACAGAACTTTAAGATTAAGTTTGTATAAATGGAGAACTCAAGATAGATCCTCTATTTACGCAATATATAGAAGAATATAGAAGAACTTGCAAAAGTGCTTCTTACATACAAATTTTACGAAACAAGTGTACAAGAGTATAATAAAAGCCATATGTAATGAACATGAATGTAAGATTCTTTTAATCAAATGCTCATTTTTTATTTACAAAATAATGATGAATTATTGGGACAATCGCAGACATGTCTGTGGGACAATGAACAAGAGTCTTGTAAATGTCAATGTAATCATGACGCCAAGTGCCTATCAAAGCACTTTGGTGGTGTGAAACGGTACTATAATGTTTACCCGAACAGTCACTTTAAACAACCAAAATGCTAGTTCCAGAGTTTCTACAAATCAGTGAAAGTAAAATGCCCTGACTTTTTCCATACCCATTTAGAAATTTTCGAGACCAAAGTTAATAGCAGACTAGAAATCAACAGATTTAAAACTGCCTATTAAATAGTTCACATGATTTTGTTTGAACAGCAAGACAGATAGACAATGATTTAGATAATATAGTAAATAAGAACAACACTTGAACACCATAATGAGGAAATGGGCTTAACCTTTTTACTGTTATATTACTTCAAACTGAATGCACGGTCATTTTCTTTGGATTCCAAATTTCTCTCACTTTTCCCTGATTTTTGTCTCATAATTATTTCCCTGACCATGAAAAAATAATAATTTTACCCTGACCTTCAAAACTCATTGCCTTTCCCGGACTGTCAAAACCCTAGTAAAATAAAAGGTAAAAAATAAATATTTCTGCACCAAAACCCATAATACAATAAAGTTTTACCTGTATTATGAAACATCTATTTCTTCTGTTTATATAAAACTGAGGCCATACTAAATAAATTGCTAGATTATCATCATTTTGTTCTTACAAAGGGGGTAGGTGGAAGGATTTATTATGTCTATTTTAGATAAAAATTTATACATGTGGTTATACCAGTACACTTTTTTAATGACTTTAGTATGTCGCAGCCAGAGATCAAATCTGCAGCCATCCTATCCTGAGGTGTATGCTCTAACCACTTGGACAGTTTTAAGGTTGTTTTAAAGGACATAAAATGTTATATATGGGGGACACAGAAGAGGATAATCTAGACATTTATTTATTCTGACAGTAACAACCCGATACATAAGTAAGAATCCAGATTATCCATAGTGATGTCAAAAGAGGGGTAAAACTGCAATTCATTTCCCCTGCCGAAGGCAGACAACACTTTTATTGTTCAAGTTTTTCCAGTGTGTTCTGCATAATTTTCTCCATTCTTACAGAGTTACTTCCCTTCTCTTATTTTTGCAATGACTTTCAGACCCATTCTTTTGGTAACCCTGAAATATATAACAATAAAATATACAATCTTTGCCGGGGAAATAAAATATCCAATCGTTGCCGGGGAAATAAAACTAACTCTTCTGTTATTGAATACAATAAAAAATCCTATCTTTGCCGGGGGGGGGGGGGGGGGGAATTTATATCAATTAAACTCAATCTTACAGTGAAACACATAAATAATCTGCATTTTTGAAAGAGTTACTGGTAAATTATCAGTACAACTACAATGTACATAAAATTACCCATTGAAAGCCCTTATGCAACATTAAATGTTACATAATGTTGCTGTTACATAATTGATAATACTCGTTGATAAGTTCACTGAGTTCATCAGATGTTATTTCACTGCTATGCTATTGTAAGAATGGAGAAATCTTGTGGTTCAACTCAGGACAATGAGGATAAGTAATTCTGTAGTAAACCATGGGAAAATCACGACATGATGCCACATGGTACCTCTTACACCACATAATTCTGTCCATCACCATTTTCATATTATTGTATTTATTATCCCTAGTACAGTGGAACGGACAGGGAGGGAGGGAGGGCTAACAATAATACCTACCAGTTTGATATTGTTGGCATATATTGGCTGAAGTATACAAACAGTAGAACAGGGTGCAGTGATATCCACACTTCATCAAGTTTATTCGCTATAGCCACAGCACACAGTCTTGCACAGCGAGACGTTGCCATTCTTTTCTCACCCACTTTCATATCTGCCCCCAGTATCTACAATGAAGACAAGTCATTAAACAATTACAAGCAATAAAGTCCTCTACACTGGTTTGAAGTAAAGACTAACAGACGGACGGAGGGCAAACCGATAGTCTGTGCTCCAGTTGAAAACTGATAGGGGACTAATAAATCATGTATAATAGAAATATACCCAAAAAATGCCATACAATATACAGTATAACATCACCAGAGTGACATTAGGTAAAAAAATTAAGTGTCACTACACGAACAGTAGAACCCTCATGCCACAAACTGCCTTCAAACCAGTTACAAAGTTTGAGTCATGTACCTGTTCGAAGCATCTACTGTATACTAGCATGTCATCATCCTTCTTGACATTTCTTCGGTGTTTTAAGTGAAACTTAACTGACCGAGGCATCAAACTTCTACTGTATATTACATTGCAAGCAGAATGTTATTATTGAATAACTGAATCTTCAGACTCTCTAATTGTGACCTTTATATTTGTTCTTAAGCCTAAGGGAGACAAGCAATGTGATGAGTTTTACATCATAAGGTGAAAAGAGTTACTTCCCCTACATGTCCCACATTTAACATTTATGGCCGTTGTTTTGTGTGGTAGAGTGACATAATGTATGGAATAACAAGTTAATACAAATGTTAAATGGTGATCTAGTAATTTGGTATATTGGCCTAAATAACAACAGAAACAACTTTTTGTTGTTGTCATTGGTTTGACTGTATAACCAAAATATCAGCATTTTAATGTTAATTTTTGCATCACAAATTATTCTGCTGGACATGTTAACCCTGATACATTTGTTGTATTCGTCTATCCAAGGTATGTGTCCCCTCAGCTGTCTAGAGTGGTTTATTTCATTTTGATTTGCAAATGTGGCTCTTCTTGCATCATAATTACAAATCTAGATTATACTGTGCAGTACACTAGTACAAGGGGCAGTCAAAAAGTCCCCAGATATGTTCTGGAGACAGTTTGTAAATCATTGTCTCCAAATACAAGATTTTTGACTGAAAATCATAGGATTTCAACTTGTTTGCTAGTTAAATTTACAATTCTATTCATGCTGAAGTATATTTAAAGAAAAGAACCAAGTTATAGTCTATTTTCATTTTCAAAAAGTTTCCATTCAGCCAACTGTACATTTACACCCTGACTATTGAGACGTAAAGAGGCTGTATCACTTGACTCTGATAGCAGCCACAGGCCTTTGACCCTCTCATGCACTCTTTCATACACATGGGTTAAGTGGAGCTTGATCTTGCTAAGAGAAATTAAGCAGTGACGCAGACTGGATTCGAACCTCAAGATCACATTGTGCACCCGACCTCGAGACCGCGCTCCCCATTTACATATTCTGTTTCCCTGCATCAGAAAAACATTTAATCAATATCCAGTAAATATATACCTGATCTGACTTCTCTGTAAAACATTCTTTCAGGATGTTAGAAAACACAGGTCCTGGACATATATTGGTCACAAAGATATTTCTGTGAAACATTTCTATCCTTAAACAATCAAACCAGCCCTGAAATACAAACAAACCTGTGTTAGAGATAATCCTCCATATAGCAACCACCTGTTTTAAAGATCAAACTTAAATTGAATATGACTAAATTTTCCTTCTTTTTGTGTTTGTATTAATACCCTCTATGATTTGGGAGGTAAATCTACTAAATAACTACAATTGCAATGCCAAAGTTTTGCAGGTTATGTTAAATGTCAGGGATATACGAGCAACAATATCAAAATGATGCAAATATTAGACAATTTTCATTTAGTTTTGTATCATTGATACAACGATACTTTTTAGCAAATCGTTTATCAAATGCATTTTTCTTGTCCAGATCACTCCTTGAGAAAACAAGGTTTAAATGTAATTTACTCTTAGCTATAACCTCCGAAACAACTTCAAAATGTGCATACACATGAAGTTTGTTTCCAGATAAAACAAGAAATATCACTGAATGTGATGAATACCCCCAGAAACTGCTTGACACAGTCATTTACATATGCTCTGACAAACAACTAGATTTAGTACTAATAATTGAAATCAAACCAATGGTAACAAAGGAAAAATTCATAAGTGTAAAAAAACAAAGGGCCATAACTCCCTTAAAATTAATCCTATTCATGAGTGTTGATGATATCCACAACTAGACTTAGTACTGACCATTCATGCAAAGTTTCATTGCAATTCGACCATTGGTAACAGAGAAATAGTGCTGAAAAAAATTTATAAGTGTAAAAAAACAAAGGGCCATAACTCCCTTAAAATTTATCCGACCGCCTTATGCCGACGATATGCACAACTAGACTTGGTACTGATCATTCATGCAAAGTTTCATTGAAATCCATCTATTGGTAAGAGAGAAATAGCGCGGACAAAATTTATAAGTGTAAAAAACCAAATGGCCATAACTCCCTTAAAATTTATCGGACTGGCTTATGCCGACGATATGCACATCTAGACTTGGTACTGATCATTCATGCAAAATTTCATTGAAATCCAACTATTGGTAACAGAGAAATAGCGCAGACAAAATTTATAAGTGTAAAAAAACAAAGGGCCATAACTCCCTTAAAATTTATCGACCGGCTTATGCCGACGATATGCACAACTAGACTTGGTACTGATCAATCATGCAAAGTTTTGATGAAACAGACCAATGGTTACAGAGAAATAGCGCGGACAAAATTTATAAGTGTAAAAAAACAAAGGGCCATAACTCCCTTAAAATTTATCCTACCGGCTTATGCCGATGATATGCACAACTAGACTTGGTACTGATCAATCATACAAAGTTTTGATGAAATCCGACCAATGGTTACAGAGAAATAGCGCGGACAAAATTTATAAGTGTAAAAAAACAAAGGGTCATAACTCCCTTAAAATTTATCCGACCGGCTTATGCCGACGATATGCACAACTAGACTCGGTACTGATCAATCATGCAAAGTTTTGATGAAATCCGACCAATGGTTACAGAGAAATAGCGCGGACAAAATTTATAAGTGTAAAAAACAAAGGGCCATAACTCCCTTAAAATTTATCCGACCGGCTTATGTCGACGATATGCACAACTAGACTTGGTACTGATCAATCATGCAAAGTTTTGATGAAATCCGACTACTGGTTACAGAGAAATAGCGCGGACAAAATTATACGGACCAACCAACCAACCAACAGACCAACCAACCAACCAACCATCCTCAAGCATGACTCCAATATAGCCCCCATATACTATGTATCTGGGAGTATAATATTCTGATTTCAATACATACAGAATGACAGTGAAGTGTAAATGTTCAGTGTTTACCTGCATAGCATGTTTAGCCCCTGTGTATGACCCTGACCCTGGTGCACCTGAAGAAATAACAAGTAATTAAGAATATTGCAAGCAATACAGAAGTCCCCTACCGGTTTGAAGCCATTTCCAATGTTTATGTTGCCATAGCAACCACAATTTTAGTCAGAATCAAAATATTTTTAGACGTGCATAATCCCCTTATTGCCCCCTATCCACATATCTAGTTTCATAAACCTAGCTTGGAAACTGTTTGAGTTATGGCAGGATCCAGATTTGGTCATATTTTCACTCTTTCTGTCGCCATAGCAACCACAATATTTGTCAGAATCAAAATAATTTTGGACGTGCATTATTCCCTTATTGCCCCCTATCCATATACCAAGTTTCATAAACCTAGCTTGGAAACTGTTTGAGTTATGTCAGGATCCAGATTTTTTGACGGACGGACTGACTGACTGAACGACTGACTGACGGACGGACTGACGGACGGAGGGCAAACCTATAGTCCCCTCCAGTCAAAAACCGGTAGGGGACTAAAAACATTCCAGGATTGTGAAATGAAAGAAGAATGGTTATAGCTAGGAATGTTGCTTATGAGTTGTTGTTGTTTAAATGTCCGCAATTCTTACTATAGGAACAACAGTTAAGATGTTGAAATAAAGTAGTGTGCATGGACATTCCAACAGGTACCAGTAATTTGGGCACATACACGTTTAGTACCTGGTACTTAACTGATACAGCAAGAAATTGTACAATATTATATCATGTGACGTTACAATTGGCGCACAAATAAGACCATTTGTACCATGAGCAGGTACAAAACATTGAATGATTACAATGATATAAAAATATATTAGTTGTATCCTTTAATGAAAGCCACAAAACATGACAAAACCACAACCCAAAGCACCACATCTATATATTGGTCAGTTAGAAGACAATATTGTAGGCAAGAGGATAGAAGCAAATGTTGTAGGCTTAAAAAGCTTCAATCAATGCTGCAGTTCCATAAAGTATTTACCAAGTTTGCCAGCAACACTACTCAAGTTTACGATATGTCCTTCTTTCCTTTCTAACATGTAAGGGAGTACAAGTTTGGTGAGTGATAATACAGAGAGTACATTTATCTCTAACATATCCCGGTCAACTTGTAGGTCAGTCTTCTCCCATTCAGCTCTCTGTGACCGACCAGCATTGTTCACCAGGATATCAATCTATGAAAACAGGTAGAACAAGAACAGGTAAAACAAGTCAACATGTAACATTGATACCTCAATACATGAGCAATACACTCGAGTGTTTCATTTTGGAGGGAGTCCCGAGTCCCTGACTCATCAAAATTGGCTTTGGACACAATTTTGGAAATACTTGTTAATTTTTAAATTCCGTGGGAAAGGACTCACTCTTAGTTTTCAAAACCAACATGAAGCACTGTAGACTAAATTCTATCACTTTTCTCATATTACAAATGTCAAAAGAAAATGACAAAGTTCATAACTTTCATTTCATAAGACTTAAATTTCACTTAATAAAATGTCATTCTAAAATTACAAATTTTGTAAAATAACTTGTTTGTATGATTTTCATCTTATGAAATACAATGTCATTCGCAAAATGACAAAACTTCATCCGTCTCATAAACATCTTCTCACAACCAGATTTTAGAAATTATAATAGTTTGCAAGTTCTGCCAAGCTCCTGACATACACACTTATCATACTTAATGAACTAAAATCATGTTTAAATCAAAGGGCAACAACTCTTACTATGAGTGGGCCCTGCAAATTATTCAGAAGAAGAAGAATATAACCCTTCATCAAAGATGGGGGGGGGCATAATTACTGAACTTGAACATACCTTTCATTTTCAGCTCTATGTTTGAACGTACCTGTTTGAATCTAGACATGACTTCATCAACAGCTGGACGATGGAGATCAAACTTTAACATATCCAGTGGTAAAACCAAAATATCATCATCTAGCAAGTTACCGTAAGCTAAATAAATAGAATATATGTGTGTATGAGTTGAGCTATCAGTACATTCTGTAAATGCCAAGGGGCACTTCTTTAACACTGGCAGCATAAGTAAGCTACAGAAAATATAACTAAATCAATCCCTCTTGACACCTCATTTCTGATGGTATCCATTTCCAAGAAGCCATGTCTTCCATTTTTGTGCTGCGTGCCAAGCTATGGAAAAACACCACATTAATAACGCCTTTGGTATGATATGACCAGAAAGCAAAAGGCTACACATAGGCCTATTACAGGAATGTTCTTGAAAGCCTTCAAATTTGTTTGTATATAAAACTTAATGGAACACACTCATAAAGCAGTTACACATAGGCATTACTTTGCACACATTAAAGTTTAGGAAATTTTCATAATTTAAATGATAATGCAGTTTCAGATTCAAACTTTTTCATCATAAATAAAACTTCAACTAGAAATAAAGAAATTGTCCATTACTTAAGCATTCCTTCTTCACCCTCTCTAGCTCATCCTCACGTCGTGCAGATAGTACCAGTCTACAGCCAGCTTTGGCAAGCTCATACGATAAATGTTCTCCAATACCACTGGAAGCTCCTGTTATCCAGACAACTTTCCTTGATAGCACACCTGCATGAAATAATAACATTATACAGGCCTCAATGAATCCACTTGTCCGCTCGTCTTGCACAATATCTTCCTTCTTTATTTATATAGCAGGACAAGTAAGATTTTGGGGTTTTCTTCTTTCTCTATATTGCAGGACGAGTGCTTTTAAAAATATTTGTTGAGGCCTGTTATACACAGGTGCAGTTCAACCTCTGTAGAGCAACATCCTTTGGGAGCTGCAAATATTGACCGCTGTATACTGATACTATAGAGCTTGTTGCTCTACAGAGGTTAAATTCATTGCAAGTATTACTGTAGCTTACGGAAATTTAAAATGTGTTGTTATAGAGCTGTTGCTTTACAGAGGGCCTCCCAAGAGAGGTTGTACTGTACTGAGAAACTAACTAATTAGTCTAACAATGGTTCTCAAGCATGTTGGTCTTTGATTTCATCCAGCCAATGACAAAGATAATTATACACATGTATAGGTACATATCGTACACATGGGTATTGGATGGGCTTTATTCAAAATTTATTACTCTTAAAACACAATCATAACCTAATTTTCGAAGAGTCATAAACAAAGAACCCCAATACAAAGGCAAACTTTGGTAATGAAACATTTGAGTCTTCCATGTCAGGTAGTTTATAAATTTAAGAGAAATGAGAGGTAGGTGTTATTCAATAGCGGTTATCTTTTAAAGTTTTAATCATTTTGCACCTGCAATGATACTTCTTCTTCTTCTGTATATGGGACTGGAATCCATCAACTGGAGAGAATTTAAAATGAAAATATGCAGGTAAGCATTCCCTGGAACGCTAAAATAATAGTACCTACATTTGTATTGCATATACATTTTGTTTTAAATAATGCATCTGAATTGTGTGGTGTTCATTTTCTTGATCACACCTACTTAAGCCTATTATAAAGTTGTGAGAAGAATCAGGAATGTAGCCAGTGATATGGACGTATGCACATGCATAACATAATTTATTTGAAAAGTAAAAATATAAATATGGCCAAAATGGCATTTTAGTCGCTATTTTCCACAATCATAAGGACTCCCAACCATAACCACCAATTTAAAGACTTGTGTGCTTTACATCAATTTAAGTCTAGCTACACCCCTGATAGACCTGTGTTGACTGTCAGAGCAAGTACCTGTTGATGTTCCCAGTTTTTCTGCCCATTGTAATTGTAAGTCACAATCACTCAATAAAAGCCTCAATAACTGAACAATAAGGTAACCAAAAAATACTGCTTCCAGTATGGTGCACCATTCCATGTTTGATCTCTGAAAGAAAATAGTGAATACTCCAAGTAATTCTGATGTCAAATTATATGACAAAAAGGGCTAATCATAAGCCCCCCTACAGTAGCTAGGTACAAAAAACCTAAACTTGGGTTGTTTACATACATAGACAGTTTTTTTGATGATTTAATAGCTGAAATTCGACTATATTCCAAATCCCTGAATTTGGGCAAAAAACACCGATTGACATAACAGCGTTTAGAGGGCCTTGGGTGTCGCTGTACTGAATTGACTGGTAAATAGTGCAACAGAATTCCGGAAAATATGCTGTACGTTGAGAGAGCATAATTCTAATATATTTATTCAAAATATTGACCGGTAAACATGAAAGACGACAAAATAAACCGTTATATATGAAACCGAAACTAGACACAGTCAATGCAGGTGCGAAACATTTGCAGGACGATATAACTTGGGACGAAAGCAATGCCTTTAATAACTAGATTTCGCGACATTGGTCAAAATATAGTTTGATGGCATTGTGATAGGGTTTGTCGATATGGATTAAATATATCAATCACTATCTCATACAAATACATACGATATTCCAAGTAGGTACTGTCAGTACGGATTTTAAAGAGAAAGTACAAATACAATTTCTTCGAGCAAAGGGACAAAACTCTTACTGTGTCTTGTAAATGAGGTTATGGGAGAGGTTGAAATTTTGCCCATCCCATTTTTTTCATTATTATTTCCGATGTTCTCCATTCCAATCACGGAGCCTTTTAGTTTATTTTTACGTTTGATGTCTGATAAATTAAAATGAGTACATGTATTTCATTAAAAAATATATTGTGATAAATTAATACATGGTCAATCCAAGTGTTATCTTCAGAAATCCAGGGCGCTGTTTATTTGGCGGGACCACGCATGCAAAAGTTCAATACAATCTTACTTATTTTTAAATGAAGGCAATTATTACGTCCGGTCATCCTGACATCAGTGGTGTGATACTCAAAGACCCTCAATTGAGATCACATTGTGTGCAGTAATGATACAAATGTAATAATTGAAAGATGGCCAATAGTGTTTCCGTAAGAGACGTTCGTGTGAGAGACCACTGGTCTCATACTAACAGTACAGCACCACGGAATTAAATAAATGTGTGAGATGTAATTCCATTGCAGCACCTAGCCTAGAACATTGACATAACGGGGCATGATGACGTCATCATGACTTACTCGACACTACTCTAAGGCATCATTCTGCTATGATAATTTTAGTAATCATGCTAAAACTGTGTCACTGTGGCGAAATGCGTTGGGTTTTAACCTAATTGGGTGGTATTAAGTTACTAATTTCGTCTTTTTTATTTTGATATATACATGTACGTTCTGATTTCATATACCATTTTTTCTTGTATATATAAATGCTTTTCGTATTATATAAATTCAACAGGCATATACATAACATACAGGACAACCATCTCACACGTATGGCCATGGAAGAACGGACATAACATCCAGTAAAATCAGCTCGATATTAGAAATTTCCTGGAAAAGCGGACAGAACAAGAACCGCTTGATAGAGGCCTACTAGATAAATTGGCATCCAATCACACTTTATATCAATGAGACACAAGAATGCGTCTAGGACTATGGATCTATACAGCCAGTTAGTTTGCAGATCATGGTCGCATTTTTACCGCAACAAGAGATATAGCTACACTATGGTCCACAGAGCCTACACCAATGGAAATGTGACTTGTTAATAATGCTTCACATTCAAGAGGAGTTTATATGATTATATAACACATTGTGTTACCACAATATATTCAACATAGTGATACATGATCACGTCGACTCTGTGAAGTACTTCGGTATCACCTTTTTAGGGCTCTTTGACTTTTTAGTGACTGGATCACCTATCTGACTTATTGTCATTTAAAAATAAAATAATGCCAACTTCCTGTACTGTCCATCTGCTAGTACATGTACGTATATTGGCACTACCAGTCTTCTCGTCTAGGGGAAACAACAGAAGTACCCATAAGTACCTGAAATCTTTCTTTTCAGACGGTATCCGAGGATGTGGTACACCATAGGCCTAAGAACTTATATCACAAAATACCCCCATCATCCGGTCATTACAGTACCTAATATATAGTAATTACCGGACAATTAGGAATTTCAAAACTTTGTATTTTGTTATATAATTTCTTAGGCCTTTGGGTACACTGTTAGTGCTTCATGTTTAGACCGCTTTTTGTCTTAAAGCCAGCGTATTACTCTCCGGGATCGGTTGTTGCATCTTTTAAAAAGGACTGTACATAAACAGTAAATGCGTGTAGTTTTTATCATTTTACTACTGACACCATTTTTCATACGTCAGTGCGAAAATGGTGTGAAATAATAAACGGGAAGAAGAAGAAATTGCGTTAGAATTAAACTGCACGTGACTCGCGTCATTGACGTTTTATCCAATTTAGAATAAATTGATCTGCCTGCACAGCAGGGTAACAAAATCCCATGGCGTTCTAAACATGTGAATTTGTAGCTAGTCAAGTAAAATACACTTCTAATATGCGCATCATTAATATCGACATGATCACAAATGATTTAAAAATGTGGGACAAACCGATAATAAAATGAAAGCCTCCAAGGACTGTTTCGAGAAGTGTCTGTAAGATTTGATCGGTAATCCTGGCTTAAACAAAATTGAAATGAAGCTCAGCGTTTCCCACTGTCAGTATTGTATTCATCGGGAAAAATTCAGTCTCAGTGTCGCGTTCTTGTTCACCAGCGTATTCTTCACCTGACTGGAAACTTGACTAACCAGGCCCGTATTCAGAAAATATCAAGATGGGCGTTGCCCAGCTAGTCTTAGGCCAGGGTTAAGCGGGGTGTCCCCTTCATGTGATGATTTTTCCACTTTTCGAATTCAAAGCAATTTCTTCGTAATTCAGCTTTTAAAATCAGAAGTAAATGTTTCTAAATTGTACAGCTACATGTACATCAACAGAAAAAAACGTTAATTCAAACGAATGTTCAAAATTGTCCCCTGTCCTCAAGTTTCTTCCCCATAAAATTCAATATCAATTTTTAATCAAAATTGTGCTCTTTCCTACACCTTTTCTATTAAAAATTATCAAAATTTCACTGCCAGACACCTGAACTCAAAGTCGTTACTGAATTCATGCATTTCAGTTTTCATATCATCTCATAAACCATGGAATTATAGTTATAAAAAAATTATGATCTTTGCATAAACACAAGTTCTCAAAATCTTAGAACTTCTTCTTTTCTCCTGATTGTAAGGGGTTGCTTGTTAGTTTGTGTAGCTAGCATTCAAACACAGATGCACTAGTTAATGTTCAAGCCAGTAGATCAGAGAGGGTTTCACCCCTCCCCCTATGTAATCGGATGGCATTTTTGGTGTACATTGTTCGATCTTAGCATCTAGAGTATTTTGCGCTCGAGAGTTGGGATGTACATCGCTGGCTTAGAATTAGAAGGTCGTAAGTAGTGGTATAAGTACGCTTCTTATTCATGAGCCTTATTCTTACGAAAATCGGAACTGGTCATGTTGAGCAAACTGAAGTTGAAAAAGCTTGTTTTTCCATAAGTAGACTAAAGAATAGTTTTCAGACATATTTTTCTCTCAAAATATTGATTTTGTACTTACAACCTTCTAATTCTAAGTGTCTTCATATGTTTAGCGAAATCTGAATCATCATTCTATGCAGAGGTCTACGCTAGTTTGCGACATTGTCAGTGTCATCAAAGACCTATATTAAGGTCTTTGGTGTCATTCTTATTTTACATCTGTTGTTTTACGCATTGTCGAGTGGGCTTTATAACGAGGAGAAACAATTTAAAATCTGACATGTTGCACTGGAGTTGATGTTTTTAAACGTTCATTTATAAATGCTGAATTTAAGTAGACAACTATATATAGACATTTTGCAGTAGTTTAGACCTATCTATCTAAACTGTGGTTTTAACTTTTAACTGGTCGAACTGCAGTTCCAAACAATTTCAAGTTTCGTCTTATATTGGTGTATGATATACTGATGGGGATCAGGCAAATATAATGTTCTGAGGATGCTGGATTTCAACTTTAGGCTTGATTTCTGGCCACGGCCAATATCAAGGAAGTTACATGCATCACGCACGTTAAATAAATTTAATTAACGTGTGTGCATGCATAAAACGTCTATAAAAGCATAACATGAATTTTGCATTCATAGTTAATTTGTTAATTTACTATTTAAACGTTTCCGGGGTTAACAAACACGGAAATCTCTGAACTATCCGCCATAGACGGGGATATATAGCTACATTGAACCCTCTGCAGAACCTCGTAGTTACATGAAAACGAGGTTGGCGTTGTCACGTGACTTTCTATATACTTCCGCTCTCATGTGATGACCCAAATAATGTCGAAAACACGTTGTTTACTTTAACGGTAAGTTTTACTTATATATTTCGTTTGTTTTGACAAATTTAATAAAACATACGGTTTAAATTAAATTTTGACAACGAACCGAAGGACTGACATTGGTTAATTTTGCTCCGTTCAGTTGTTTTGCCCAAAAAATTCGTTCAGCAGCTGTGTGCGTATGGCGTAATCCCATTTCCCGCGAAAATAACACGCAATTCGGTGTGTTTTGTCTATTATTTACACTGATATGAAGATAAGAATATCAATTCACGTTCTGTTTAACAGTAAATCTCTATTTCATTTTTACACCAGTGACTGTAATCTGTGATATTCATTGAATCTTGACTTGAGATGCACATGAGATCTGTCTCAAGTTTTCTAGCAAATATGATGGATTATTCAATATATGACTCACAAATGGATGGAGGTAATAGGCCTCTGCTTCTTGGTCTGATGCACATTTTGTAATATTGATATAAGGCTGTCGGCAATGTTTGATGCCATAGGTAAGAACCCTGTCCTAAATCAGGCTAAATGTCTAGGGCTGCCAATTTTCTGTTTGATGCTGAGTCACTGACCCTATTGATAACGGTATGCTTGAGGGTAAGTCTCTTGACTACGGATCAAGATTTCCGTGGTTTGAATCTCAACTGGGATACTTGATCATTTATGAAACACTTTCTGTGTTTCCCACTTGTCTAGAGATGAACTGGTTGGTTTAATACCAAGAGGTAGTCTCGCTTATATTGGTGCTATACAGTATATACACCAGGCATGTTCAAGAACCAAGCAGTTGATTCCAAAAGAGCTAGGGTATCAAACCAGGATTCTGTGTACTCTTAAGCGCCAAAAGTGCCAAAAACGCAATTAGACAAGGAAATAACCCTGCCACACGTTACAACTGTCTCTGTCAAACGCAAAACAGAAAAAAAAATACAACTATCGGTCCAATGCAAAAAAATAATCTGAATTAGCTTCTGATTGGAAAAAGGTAAATACACCATGCCAAGCATTTAACTTGTTAAATGTATATTGATATATATGTATATCCGTTGTATGAGGGTTATTAGAAAATAGTAAAAATGAACCTTATAATTATTAGGACAGTTGAGAATACTGAATGAAATGTCCACTGTAGCTTTATTCATCATATCAACATTAGATAAAAGTTTTTTCTGACATTCAGTGGGTTGGTATTTTAAAGATTAACCGACAGAACAACTGGGTACAATGTTTGCAATTATTCTGCTAAAAGATAATGATATATGAAAATTCTTAATTCCGCTCAATGAAAACACTCTGTTATGACATCAGCAAAAAACTTTTACACAAATAAAAAATTAAAAGGAAGAAGAAGAATACTGTTAGAAGTGCATTTTAATTTATTAATTGTGGACACAAATTGCCTTCTGCTCTTCATTTCAATAAAGAGAGAATTAATTGCATTTGATGAGCAATAAAATTGATGGTAGTTGTAGACAGATTTGTATGTAGGTGCTCTTGAATGCAGGGTTTATTGTATATATGTATTCCTTTTGAAAATGCCTTCCTGTTTAAACATCTATTTTTACATCTATTTAACATTACAAACTATTGTTATGAAATATGCCTTATGATGTTATTGTTTCTTAGATCTCTGCTTTCTATTTGGAAATATGCCTGAAAATAATTACCTGATATTGCAGTAAATGCAGAATTAACCAGAAGTTTTGTTCAACAAAGTAATCATTGAATTATTGAAGTATCATCTACATTGTCACAAAATGATACCTAGTGAATTTGTTTTCAGTATTGATATAAAGTAATTAGAATGTTGTAGAATTAAGTTATTTATTGGTGAATTTCACTGAGTGTGTATTAATTATTGTTTTGTCATATCATAGCATATTGAGGGATGTCAGTGAGGCAAACCTGTCTGTTCCTTTAAGTCTTATTATGATCCTGTATTCCTTTTCTCGGCATGCACTTGTTCACATCCGCAAACAAACCTGTTTGAATCTGTTGATTACATCTATTTCATGTCTCAATGTTACAGTGTCCACTAGTTATTGTTAAGGAAGCAGTATAATATGACTGTCACTCCAATTAAAATTGCCACTCTCATTATTTTTCATAAAGCCTATGGCTTTCACATGTACAATTAGCATTTCAGTCATAGTACTGGAATGAGCGCTTTTTAAAGACCCGAGAAAAAGTGCAGTGCACCGTATAGTATATATCACGTGTGCACCTGTAATCAATCATATTTAGTCTAGCGCTTGAATGAGCAAGACGTTCGTGCGACAATGTCGCGTGGTAATTTTTGGTTTTTGCGGCGAAATTACGACTTTCGTTGGCAGTTTACATTCGAGGAAGGTAATTGCGATGAATGTATTGTATTTTTCAATCGTTATGAGTTTTTTATCTTCCGTTATTATCCTTTATTGTTGAACTACGAAGACTTTTTTGGGAACCGGAAGCTAGTTTGAAAAACAGCTTATGTCACGATAATGATTACTTTGGCAGAGTTTTGAGCCGGTTTTGTCCCATGTCTTCTATTTTCATTGCTAGTTTGTGATAGTAAAACATGATTATTATAAAAATATGTCCTCTGGACAATTTTATAGACGAATTACGTCTTTGTGCATTGTACGTAGTACATGCTTTTCGGATGTTAAAATTCGGACAAATTTGTTCCGTTATCCGAGTGAACGCGTCTTAGGACGCCGATTATAATGCAATGACCTAGTCTTTTGATTAGAGGAAATGTTTATTTACATGCCAAAAGTGTTGGCTTTGTAACATTAGTATGATATTGTCTGTGGGTAAGTTTTGAGTTTAACTGACTGTTAGGCAGTTATCAGTTTTAGATGAATTGTGACTGTATATGGGCTCTGTCTAACAGAGTTTTGTGAAAAGCCTGAGAGCACATGCTCATTTGATATGAAGGTTACGTTTTTGTACCTTTTATGAGAATATGAGAAATTAGCTTTATAAGCAGTTACAGTAAGTCACTTTGAGTCTGACACGGTTTATTTGATAATATAACAGTGTGTTATGAGTACATAACCTTAGATGGAGACCATTTGTATATCGGATATTTATTCAGAGATTATTACATGGGCAGTACTTATTTTATAATTAGAAAGGTACTAAGAGTGTTATATTTCATGACAAACTCAGTTTGCGTGTAATTAGTTGATAGTTGAGAAGAAGTTACGTGATTAAGTAAGACCTGTTTTGAAGCATAACGTAGAGTTCTTTGACATTTGTCAGGGGAGAACGTGTTTGATGCGTGTTTATGCTTTTTTAGAATCCATATGAACAAGCATTTAGGTTGCTTTTTGTCTGCTATGGGTATGTTTATATATGAATTTATTAATTTGCATGCTTATGCAATCAAGATATATTTTATGTAAATTTAGATTGGTTATCCTATGAGATAAATCAATATTTGGTAGTTTGGATAGTTGCATTGAGTTGGAGTAATTCTAAGTATTGAAATCAGGTATAACGTATTGCACTGAGTTATTCTGACCAGAGACTTATACAGTTTGTCATTTGCTTTTGTGGTGTGTCGTCAATCTATTAAATTTGACATAAGTGTGTATTTGGTTCTTTTTTGAATTAATATATTTTTGGTCATGGAACATGATTTTGGTATTTGAGGGAAGTTATATTTATATGACACTGTTTTTAAGTGACATGCAGGATGGTTTAGCATGTTTATAATTATATTTTGATTTAGCTATGAGTCTGTCAAAGGCATCTAATAGTGGGTATTTTGTGAGTTAAAAGGTTTCATTTGAATAGAGATATCAAGTTCATGTTTATGAATTGTCTTTTATGATTACTTTATTTATACGGCAGTATTATGATGGCTTATATTTATATATGATACTGAATAACTCAGATGTTTGGTGGAGAATTGGTTACAAGAGGAATGATGTTCTTTTTGATGAATTGGTACCTTTGGATACAGGTTGAACTTATTTAGATGTATCTGCTTTTAGGTATTCATGTCATGAATTTTGGAAATATATGTTGCTGTATTCTTAAATTTAGCCATATATCAATTATACTTATGATATACTTGAAATGAGTGACTCAGTACCAATTACTTATAGACTTATTACCCAATGCTTTTTGCATTCTGAACATTATCACTGTAGCAACAAGTGTTGTGTATTTATGACCGATGAGAGTACAAATTTTTAGTTGTTTATATTCATTTATTTGTCATGTGATGATAGGATGTTGTCAGTTGTTAGTATAAAATCTACTATAATCTAGTATTTTTACTATAGTTCCTCTTGAGAAGGGATATATATATATATTATGTAACCAGTATCCCTGGATATATGTTTATAAGTGAGACTGTTTTGGAGTATCATGTATTTATAAATACACTGGATACGTGTAGTTTTACGATGCATAATATTTTAACAGACTTATTTATGCACATCTACATGAGTAAATGTTTTCAGACCTTATGTCTGAACTTCAGGTTTTGGGTGTACCAAAGAGTATGTTTTGCTGTATTTTCCCAATATAATGGTCCTTTTCTGAGGATTTCAGGGTTTTCAGGATTTTAACTTTCACCTATGCTTTAGTGATTATCAACTATAAACTTTACGGAGTGAAGCTGATATTTGAAAATGAGTGATTGATTATCAACTATAAATTTGAAGCTGATATTTGAAAATGACTTTTACAGTAAAGTTTAGCAGGATTGTTTAGTCATTGTTCATAGTTGGAAAGGAAGGGTTGAATTCACATACATTTGTACTTCTGTTAAGCAACCTGGGAATTTGAATTAAGTTTTTTTTTTTTTAGAAACCTATTGGTAATAGTTGTAAAATATTAACAACTTGTTTACTGTCTTAATGTAGTGTTGTTTTTATGGTTGTTTGTTTTATATGTGCTGCTAGTGTTAATTAGTTAACATGGATCCAGTTTAGCTTTTTGGAAGCGCTTATATGTTTGCTTTATTATATATGTTTCTTTGGAAACTCCCTAGCTTATTATACATGTTTATTGGGAAACTAGCTTTTTGTGTCCAGGAACATTTCAAGCATAGATAATATTTCATAGTTTCGGCTAATGGTAATGTATATATAGTGGTTGTTACTTTTTTATATGTAATTATATGAGTATTTGAGGTACTTTATTCTTTAAGTTTTTATTAAGAGTAATTATAGACGTATCTGTTACATTTGTGTGTTATTGTAATGGATTTTATTTCTTTTCGAAGAAACAGGGTTAGTGTTACCTGAGCGGAATTTGGTTTAGATATTGACTTTACTTATTTTAATGAGGAATTTAGGGATATAATGGCCTTTGTCATTTATTAGTGGTATCTTTTATCATAGTCATTAAGATGGTCATGATACGAATATGGCAGTATTGTGTTTTTGCAGAATGATCTATTTATATATATTATATATGGAAAGTCTGTAACAGTACTATTATTTTCTTATATTCGTGTGGTTTTATTTACTTTAGTTTTATTATTTATATTACATATTACATGTATATCATGTTTTAATACGTGATTTCTTTATTGTCAATGAATAGCACTTAAGCTGCATAGCAGTTTTCTTTACGGACCATATTGTATATTTTTATGATTTAAGAAAGGTTTGATGTCATTTCGTTAAGGATGTATTGGAGTGTTATAAGTTTATGATCTTGACATAAACTGGGCTTTGATAGAATTGTATTTGCCGTATACAAAGAGTGGTTATTGCTTGTGTCTTGTATATATGTTAAGAGTAGAATTATAGGTGTTTATGTAATGGTTATTTATTAACCACTTTTTCAATTTGAAAAAGATACTCTGATTCAATGATGGTCTGAAGTTGATGAACTATTTATTATATCATTTAAATTTAATTTATTATTTTGTTAAAATCTATAAGCTTTAGCCTTTGACAGTTAACAACTGATTGTTGATTTGCAGGTTTAGAATGTTTATTTGAGGATTTCTGTATCGGCATTGTTCTTTTGAACGATCAAAGTGTTATAAGGTTCATTTTTTGGTTACTTAATATTTTTAATGGTGTTTGTTTGGTTGAGGAATCCTTTTTTCAAGTCACCTCATGAGTTCATGTTTAAATTTACTTTGGTATTTTCAAGTTTATATAAAGTAATTTCCTTTGAGATATATTTGAATTTCAATTATTGACATAATAGAGGTTTTATTACCTGTGGAGAAGTATTCTAACTCTATGATGGTATTAATATATATTGTTCATGTATATATTATTGTTACTCTTGATTTACAAGGTGTCTAGTCTGTTTTACATTATTGTATTACACTTTTATTTTTAAGAGGGTTTTTGTTTTAATGGCAATATGTTTTGTTGCCCTACTTTGAAGATGCTAATTGTACATGTGAAAGCCATAGGCTTTATGAAAAATAATGTTCCCTCATCCAAGCTTTAGTGCAGGATGAGGGTCATTATTGGAATAAAGCCGGAGGCTGAGCATGTACATACCCTCCCTTTGTGTCAGATTATCATTATATTTAAAGTGTATATTTGTATACATACAGGTATATTTATTTTATGATGTAATGTTATAATTTGTGTTGTGATATTATGTGTATCTTTCAGCCTTTTATGCTTTGCCCTCCCTAGTACATGCTTATCACTTAGATTAGAGATTAGCCTATTGTTTAGGGCGACAAAACTTTGGCTTTGAATTATGATTGATTACAGGTGCACACGTGATATATACTATACGGTGCACTGCACTTTTTCTCGGGTCTTTAAAAAGCGCTCATTCCAGTACTATGACTGAAATGCTAATTGTACATGCTCAGCCTCCGGCTTTATTCCAATAATGACCCTCATCCTGCACTAAAGCTTGGATGAGGGAACATTTTTAGCAATATTTATCAAAGGGGTCTGTAATCGTGTCTTGATAATAAAATGCTGATTTGTTACCTCAGAAAGGCCAGTTATCAAATACATGGAGTAAGTTGTCTCTATGTGGCATATGGATACATGTGATAAGACATGGAATACTGGCCCTGGTTGTAAATTGTTGATTTAATTAAAGTAGATATAATATACAGTTAATGTTTGATTATATTTGTATAAAACGTTATGAAAATCTGTGAGTGTTGTTTTATTATAAAACAAACTGTCCAGGCTCAATTTACTCATTACTTCCATTGAATGTCTTCAAGGGCTGTTTAATACAATTATTGCAACATATGTTTTTGTGTCTAGAATGCCTGTGCAACCCATTTTCACCATTTAGAATGTACCCTAACTCAGTGCCTGTCTATTCTTAGACATAGGTAAATCAGGCTGGAAAAAATGTGCAAGTTATGAACATTGTATATTTCTGATAATATTGTCTTGATGGTAATTCCATACTTTCTTGTGGATAAAAACATAATTTCAAATTCAGATACTGCAGGCATTTTACCTTTATAATGAAGAGTTCTTCTGACTAAAGGGGTCACAGGACCAAACCTATTACTTCATGCTTTTAGCTTTGTTTTTATGATCAAACAACAAATGTTTCCTAATTAGAGGTTGTTTTTGGACAATTTCAGCTAAACTGTGTATTGGCAACACTAATAGTAAATAATTTGGTCATTATCTCCAAAATTCACAAAAAATATCCTATGATAAATTTCAAATACCATGCTATTACAGTGATTTTTTTCGCTTCTTTGGGAAAGGGTCCGAGTCCGTTCAGATTGGGAATTTTCGCGTCGTGACTACTTGAATTGGGAATTTTCATGGAGCAGAAAGGCCAAATAAAACAGAAAAAGAGATTACATGTGACTGTTTACTGGTTTCTGTAAACTTTTATGCTTGACCTCTTGTCAAAAATGTTCATAACTTTGTCATTTTATGTCCGATTTTGAAATTTTTTTTTTTAAATGTTCATTGCGAATTTCTCCCTTCAAATTTGGGAAAATTATAGCTTTTTTCTAATGGGAAGGTACCGTTTACCTGGTAGCAAACAAAGAAGGAAAAAAATCACTGTATTATTTCAAGTATTTCTCTTAAATTGAGATCCCCATGAAATGATACTTGACATTATGTGGCTGTTGTGAGGATAAAATACTCATAAATTACAATGGTGCACACCAGCCATCACATAACTAACATGTATGTGTCATCTATCGTGCTTAAATAAAGACTGTCAATAGAAAAAAATATTGCAGTGCAATGGACTACTGTTTTAGCACATGGCTAAAATTAAGACAGAAGTTGTTTTGCCATCTGTCTAGATCCTACCTAACAAAGGTACAGGTCAACTTCTGGTTATTGCAATAAGTCAAACACATTGAATTGTATAGACTCCCAATAAGTCATACAGAGACCAGAAATCACAGATGCTTTGCTCACAATAATTCATACAAGTTGAATTGAATATTCTCCCAATAAGTCATACAGTGACCAGAAATCACAGATGCTTTTGCTCGCAATAAGTTGTACATGTTGAATTGTATAGTCTCCCAATAAGTCATACAGTGATTAGGTTTATACGCTGTGAAAGTGTAATAAGCGGGCTGCAGGGATTTTTTCTTTAATATATAAAAGGATATGTTCCCCGGGATTTTTTTTTAAATCCTGCAGTTTCCCCCAAAAATCATGTTTACCTCCACAAAATCAGTTCATCATGTTATAAATTCCTTAATCAAAGATTTAAGGCCCTAAGGCCTGGTATTTTATTATCATGCAGATAATAAGTCGTAAGTACAGTGATTGCTCAGTCTTCTTTTTCAGGAAAGTTGTATTGTATTTCAGAAGTTTTCTAGGGAATTCATTGGACTATGTAGTCACATGCTTTATAATAATTTACCATTAATGAGGTATATGATAGAAAACGAGTGGGACCGTCTATACGATATAGACACTCCCTTCGCTCGTGATACGATATAGACACTCCCTTCGCTCGTGTCTATATCGTATAGACGGTCCCACGAGTCTATCTATCTGACTTAGACCATGTGGTATGTTATACTTAGCACAATTAAAAGCACAGCATTTTTAAAATCAATTAAAAAGCAAGGGTGTTCATTTATATATTGGCACGAAATCTCGGCGAGTAGCTAAGAATGAGTATTTTGTGATAAGTCTGCTTCGAATGCGGAGGGCTCGATCGTGGTATGTTAAAGACAAAATAAAACAGGACCAAAGAAAAATATTCAATTTTAGACTTCTAGCATAAAAATGGCAAGCTGTTTTCGCCTCTCTCGAACTGGCATGTCGAAGGATACCATCATGATTGGAATGAGGCGTCGAGTGTGTGAGAACTTCACAATCGACCTAAAATGAATTATTACCGCATATCAATATTGATACGTATACATATACGGTTAACCACAAAACATGTTTTTTTCTACCTGTTGATCTGAAATGATACTCAGAAAAAGGGGAATTCATGCATGGGACGCCTGATGCAGATACCGCCAAATAATAGATTCTGAGATGTTTCAACTGCTACATGTATTTCCATCGGACTGCACGAAATGTCAGTGACCATCCACGATTTGGATAGCCGCATGGGACAGGATCAGCAATTGTTCGTCACTCATCTTCCAAAATCAGTTTAAAAAATAGTTTATCGATCGCTATCTCAACCAGTCCATTCCCTGGTGATAGAAAGCCTCATATGTTTACATGGAGACCTACTTCGAATTGGCCGTATAATTACTGGAATCTTATTTTCTAAATACGAGGTAAAACACGGATGCATTATTTAATTGAATAATGCTATATCTGTTTCAGACTGCACATGTAAAGAAATATGTTTCATTTTAGACTGTATACCCCACACCGTTTCTTGTGGTCTAACAGCACGTTTGAAATGTTCAGAATTGATAGGAAATATAGCTTATTATTGTTTTTAATTTTCCCTCCGAAAAGTAGTGTGTATGTGTGCTGTGTTTTTAAATGGGCTGAGTATATACATAATCCTGTTGACTTGGCACGATTTTCTCGACTTGAATGGGCGATTTTCTCTATCTAAATGAGCGTTTTTCTCGATTATAATAGACTATTTTAAAACACAGTCTCTGTGATATTTACCACGGCAATACAAGGCGCTGATTGGCTGACAGCGACTAACCATGGTCTAATCTTCGTTTGACCACTGGTCAACTAACAATCCTGAAGTATATATACACTTGAAAGCAAATAAATGTGCCACCCTAATCCACCCGGTCCCCCGAAATATATAACAGTAATTTGTACTTGTCATATTCTGCAGGTTTATTTTAGTGACTCTGATATTATATGCATTTTGTCACATCTTGTTATGATATTATGGATTTGTATTGGTTTTGTTGTTACACAATAAAAATTGACTTTTTATGATATAATAAAACAACATTAAATACACCGTTATTAGGTTATGTTGTTTTGATATCAAATTTGTTTGTTTAGTGTTTAGACTATTCTCAACATGGTGCGGAATTTAGCACCCTATATTGTTGTGTTAACTGTATATATAACATCAAAGAGTGCCTACATCTTGGGCGACCCAAGTTGTTTGCACGTTGCCTGATTACCCAATAAATTGTGACTGGGGAAATTTCTGGTGATTGGCAATTATTCACCTTATTGATTGATCATTTCTGTATGGTTTTGGTGATGGAAATTTATCAAAACGGAGAGCTTTGGTGAAATGGATCTCATAAAGTCCTCTCTGTTTTATAGGTGTCCTCACTATAGATCTGTCTGCAACTATAACCATGACATTGTAGCAAACCAACCCTTATCATAGCCATAAACGGAATTAAAAACAGAATTTCAAAAACAATATATCCTTGGGACAAATCACACAAGTTTACAACGTCTCTTGAAATTCACATGGTCCCTAGATTCTGTCCCCTAGACATATTTGACTTTCAGTATTGAGATAAACTTGATATATCTGGAAACATCATGCGAAAGTGAAAACAGTAGAACATTGTAAACATTGCACTTGAAGGCTTAAAAATGACACACCGGTATGTCTAAGATGTCTTTTTACAAAAGCAGGCCTAATTTAGGGTATTGTCCAACCCCGTTCTCAGTGTAGCAATACCATGTGACATTTGGCTACAGGTCCAAGACAAATATTTAGCTTGACAGTTTTTCCAGCACCCTATGATACCTACATTTTCACAGGGTGCTGAACAAAATAGCACAACTGCTGAAAAAGATTTTATATTTCATGGAAAGCAAATAATTTTCCCCTTACATGTATATTTTATAGAAATCAATGAAGAAATAAAATACTTATTGATATTTTTGTTTTCCAATGACTATGTTGACAAATTTCATCTTCAGGGGTGTCAAATTTCCTGATTTATCCGAAATTCCGGATTTATTATTCCTCATAGAGCAATGGCTTCTGACCAAAATAAAAGTTATTTGATGAAAATATCTCAAGAAATGGCAAAGTTATGGTAAATTTCATCAGACTATTATTATTCTGCTCTGAAGGATTTTCTTCAATACAAACTGAGTTAATTATTGAAACAATGTCATTGAAGGCCTCTTGTTTGGCAAAAATGGTCGGCCGCATATGATTATCCTGATTTTTAATTTTGCCCTGTTGACACCCCTGCATTTTGGACCTGTAGCCAAAAGTCACGTGGTATTGCTACACTATTTCTTTAGCTTTATATATCCTTCACCCATTTCCTTCTTCCAGTTTCAGTACCAAACAACCTTTTCTTTTACTGCATGTATTTGCAGCCAACATCACATTACTTTAATTTGAACTTGAAGCAACAACGATAGATGATTTTAATGTCGTAAAAGCTTTGACTGCATTTTTAGGGGTTTTCTAGCTAGTCAATGTATACATGTCATATTTCACAGGAATTGAATGTACACGATTTGCCAGAAAGACTTATATTAGACATTTAGTTAAGTAAAGTGGTTGAAAAATTGTTTAAAATGTAATGGGGAAAAATCCCCTGATCGTTGAATCAGGTGAAAGAAGCTAATCTCTGATTCCTTGACACCAGTACCTGTATAAAAATGAGATATTAATAAGTTGTTTGGTCCTTCCAGGTATTTCTGGAAAAGGTTGGGACTCAAAAGCCTCCTCGATAGCCTAGTGGTTGAGTGTCCGCTTCGAGTGCGGGAGGTCCCAGGTTCGACCCCTGGCTGCGTCATATCAAAGATGAAATAAAAATGGTACCAGAAAATTCCCTTGCTTGACGCTCAGCATAAAAGGGAAACTGGCTTCTCTTCTCTCATACCCTCATGGCGATGGATAACATCAGGAATGAGGTAGAGTGATTAATATAAGTTGGAAAAACTTTTGTTTCACAATCGACTTGAAATAAATCAGTATAAACTATAAAAAAGTTCTTCAGTTTAAACAAAACACCAGGAGTAAGTTGGCAGAAATTGAGACTTTAAAAGAAGTAAGGTGTTGGGAATGTGTGAGAATATCTGACATTATGATGTGAACATTTCAACAAGGTTATAACAACCAAGATTCTGTCTCTGAAGGATTAAAATGTTCTCAGCTTCACTATAATCGCTCGGGTCAGGCCTCCTGTAGTTTTCCCTGTATAGAAAATGTCAACCTGAAAAAAAATTGCTTGAATTGTTGTGTTCTCTTCTTTCACCTAACTACTGTTTGGATAAGGTTGATAATATTAAAATGCTGGTACATAATGTTGTATATGTAATGTAATTCTTATTGTTAACATAACTGTATACTACTGTAGCAAGAGGTATTAACATGGTAGAGCTTTAATTGTCTATTCTACAAAAAATGTTGCTAACATAAAGTTAATGTTTGGTGTGAAATTTAATGATGTACTGTTACCGAGCCATAGATTAATTTGAGATTATGTACTAGTATATACTATTATGTGAACAGTCCAACCCGTTCTAAACAGCCAGTGAGGAATACAAATGTGGCTGATTAAAAGCAAGTGGTTGTTCAAAGCAGGTGTATCTGATTTAAAAATGACCACATTAATAATGCAAGAAAGAACAGGTAGCTGTTCAATTCTGTCAGGTTACTATTGACACAGACTTGACTGTGGGAAAACTCACAATGAAAAGGACTTGTCACTGGGGAAAGCTTTTTGTTAAAATTGGTCTAAGTCTGTAACAAATGGCATGTTTGATTCATACGTCTACCTAGGACACGTCGGCTTGGCTAGAGAAATGATGTGACCGAAATATAAAGCTTGTGTTCGATATCTAAAACATATCTGCTGATGTCATGATTGTATATAAGTCAGAAATACCAAACATCAAATAATTTCAGAAAAATACCATTTGGATGATTTCAAGCCATTTTGAGAAAAAATTATTGCATGCCCTACTGCCCTTCAACTCCAACCTACATGACTGTAATACTATTATGTAACAGAGTGAAAAGTAATTACCAGGCGGTATGGTTCTTCTTGAAAAATGACTTCTAGTTGAAAATATTAAAATGTTAAACTGAAGTGTTTTTCCAGAAACTATTTCAGAAAAATGTCTTATGTATCTAGGTTGTGAGTGTAAGACAATCCTAACTCGGATTTTGTAAAGTCGTTGATATACCGAGGGTTTCAGATATACCTAGGGTTTCAGATATACCGAGGGTTTGAGATATACCGATGGTTTCAGATATACCGAGGGTTTCAGATACACCAAGGGTTTCAGATATACCGAGGGTTTCAGATATACCGAGGGTTTCAGATACACCAAGGGTTTCAGATATACCGAGGGTTTCAGATACACCAAGGGTTTCAGATATACCGAGGGTTTCAGATATACCGAGGGTTTCAGATATACCGAGGGTTTCAGATATACCGAGGGTTTCAGATATACCGAGGGTTTCAGATATACAGAGGGTTTCAGATATACCGAGGGTTTCAGATACACCAAGGGTTTCAGATATACCGAGGGTTACAGATATACCGAGGGTTTCAGATATACCGAGGGTTACAGATATACCGAGGGTTTCAGATATACCGAGGGTTTCAGATGTACCGAGGGTTACAGATATACCGAGGGTTACAGATATACCGAGGGTTTCAGATATACCGAGGGTTACAGATATACCGAGGGTTACAGATATACCGAGGGTTACAGATATACCGAGGGTTACAGATATACCGAGGGTTACAGATATACCGAGGGTTACAGATATACCAAGGGTTTCAGATATACAGAGGGTTTCAGATACACCGAGGGTTTCAGATATACCGAGGGTTTCTGATATACCGAGATATACCGAGGGTTTCAGATATACCGAGGGTTTCAGTGAGTGTTGTGTTACGAGGGGTCCAGTGATAATTTTTCGTGTTACATACTGGCTGTGCCTGGTCTGTGGAAATCAGTCGCTAAAATCTTTGTGTAATACTTTCACGTGTCAGACTGTACTCTTTAGTAAAAAGGAGCTTTTAAGTTAAAAAATATAAGAAACTAGTTCAATATTGATGTAATTTTCTTATTGGGATATTTAAAATAAGTATAAAATGAAACCTATTTGCTGATTCTTTTCTATAGTATAGGCATTTATCTTGTTGAATTATTGCCTGTAAGGATTGTACTGAGGCTGTGTGTACACCTTGTTACAAAATATATACCAAGACTTAGTGTAACTTTATTAACTAGTTTTTCATAAATTGAAAGAATTTGGAAATATGCTAAAAATGTTTATAATATTTCTAAAATGTTTTGATGTGTGGTTCATGGCTTATCAGGAACTTTTATGGTAATAGTACCGGTATTTTTAAAATGTTAAATATGTACATTTTATGTAGCTCATGGATTATTGGTTACTTTCATAGTTACAGTTTTTCTAAAATGTGAAATAATGTGTGTATTATATGTGGTTCATGGATTATCGGTAACTCCACATTCTGCAGCACAGTATTCTGGTAATGTCATGGAATCATGCCTCCCATCAGCTACTTTCTCTTATACTTCCCAATTTTTATTCCAGGGAATTATTTGATAACTTATCCTCCACCATAATATTGAGCTCAATTTCGCCGCCTGATATAACAGTTGCTTAGTTACAGAGCAACACAAGCAAAATGTTACCATGGCAATTGTCCCGCCATTCGATTTTTTCGTGAATAAAGCCGAGAGAGAGCTCTGGTATAGAGAGGTAATACAGATCAGGGCTGTTCAATAATAGCGACTGACAGATTGGATGCCGAAATTAAATAACTACTGCCGGAGATATAAATAGCAATATGTGGATGCCGCTCTACCAGCACTGGGGTGTTGTTACATGGTAGACTGTGGATTGTAAATTGTTTTTCTTTGCTTTGCGAAAAGGTTTCTTCTGCATCTTCTTGATTGTTCTTTAATTTGCTATATTGAAGACTTTCATTTGTGTCTAAGTATTGTATATCTATACATTGGTGTTCTGTTCTTGTATTTAATATTGCCTTCCATTTGAAATTTAATATGTCCATGAAATTGTCTCAGTTTCGAAATTGATTATTTCATTTTTTGTACATTGACAGTTGTAACAATAGAAGTTATAATATAAGTAATAATATTTATTATATAGGGTAAATATATATAATTATGAATAATAAGATCTTTTTCCTACTCAGGGATAGGCCCCTAGTTCTGTTAAATTGAAAGAAAACCTATTGGTATTTTGTTGAGATTGTCTTCCCCTACAGAAAATCCATCTGGAATTCCAGTGGAATTCCGGTGAAATAATTGCATTCTGGTGGGATTCACTGGAATTTGTCGAGTGATGTCTGATATCTTCTTTTTATTAGCTCACCTGTCACAAAGTGACAGAGTGAGCTTTTGTGATCACACTTCGTCCGTCTGTCCGTCCGTCCGTCCGTCCGTCTGTCCGTCCGTCCGTCCGTCAACAATTGGGTTGTGTCCTCTCTAGAGATCACAATTTTGGCCTAATCTTTATGAAACTTGGTCACAATGATCATCTCAACAAAATCTAGGTCAAGTTCGATATTGGGTCATCTGAGGTCAAAAACTAGCTCACTAGGTCAAATTATAGAAAAAAACCTTGTTTTAAACCTTTCAACATGTAGTCTTCATAGTCACTAAATTCTCTGCAGTAACTCTCTACTCTCTATACATACAATAAACTTTCATCAACCAATGAAAATGTGTATCAGGGTTCACAGCAGTCGTCGGTTCAACCCCCACTGGAACCCTTTTTTTTTTTTTTTTTTTTTTTTAAATGTTTAGGCATTGTTTTGTCTTTATAACATGTATTTGTACATTTTCCTGATGGTCGTGGGTTCAACCCCCACTGGAACCATAATTTTTTTTTTTTTTTTTTTAAGTGTTTAGGTATTGTTTTGTCTTTATAGCATGTATTTGTACAGTTATATGGAGGAAAAATACCAAAATATTTTGTTTAAAATAAAGGTCAAATCATAGAAAAACCTTGTGTAGTCAGTCACCAGAGGTTACAATTTCAACTTAATCTTTATGAAACTTTGTCACAATGATCCTGCCAACAAAATCTAGGCCAAGTTCGATTTTGGGTCATCTGGTGTCAAAAACAAGGTCACAATGTCGACATTTTCCTGAGGGTCGTGGGTTTAAACCCCACTGGAACCATAATTATTTTTTTGAGTGTTTAGGTATTGTTCTGTCTTTATAGCATGTATTTGTACAGTTATATGGAGGAAATATTTTGTTTAAATTATAGGTCAGATCATAGAAAAACCCTGTGTAGTCACCAGAGGTTACAATTTCGACTTAATCTTTATGAAATTTGGTCCTAATAATCATCTCAACACAATCTAGGTTAAGTTTGATATTAATTAAGTCATCTGGGGTCAAACGCTAGGTCACATGGTCAAATCATACACAAACTTGCAATAGAGGCTGAATTTCCTTAAATTTTATTCAGAAAATGTGTAGGATCACCATAGGGGTGTGCATGCACTAGTACGACAGGTGAGCGACCTAGGGCCCTTTGGGCCCTCTTGTTTACTTCTCTTATCAAAAATTACACATATTTATTGTTCTTTTCACATTATCATAAAAATGGAGAGGTTTATTAAATTAATTTGACAAAATTGAAAATTCATAATTTAAACATTACATTAACTAAGCCACAGTACATAAGTTTTATAAACTTAACTCTGTCATTATTTAAAAAAACTGAATGATTTTCAGTGACTTGCATGTAAGCAGCAATTCTTTTTCAGTAATTGCCTTTTTAGCTCACCTGTCACATTGTGACAAAGTGACAGAGTGAGCTTTTGTGATCACTGTTCGTCCATCGTCCGTCCGTCAACAATTTGCTTGTGTAGACACTACAGGTTACAATTTTTCACCTAATCTTTATGAAACTTGGTCACAATGATCATCTCAACAAAATATAGGTCAAGTTCAATATTGGGTAATTTTGGGTAAAAAACTAGGTCACAAGGTCAAATTATAGAAAAACCTTGTGTAATCACTAGGTCAGAATTTTGACTTAATCTTTATGAAACTTGGTCTAAATGATCATCTCAACAAAATCTAGGTCAAGTTAGATATTGGGTAATTTGGTGTCAAATACAAGGTCTCAAGGTCAAATCATAGAAAACCCTTGTGTAGTCACTAGAGGTCACAATTTTGACCTAATCTTTATGAAACTTGGTCACAACGATCATCTCAACAAAATCTAGGTCAAGTTTGATATTCGGGGTAAAAAACTAGGTCATAAGGTCAAATCATAGAAAAACCTTGTGTAGTCTATAGAGGTTACGATTTTGACCTAATCTTAATGGAACTTGGTCACAATGATCATCTCAACAAAATCTTTGTCAAGTGCCATATTGGGTCATCTGGGGCCAAAAACTAGGTCACTAGGTCAAATCAGGGCTTGCAGGTGAGCGACCTAGGGCCCTTTGGGCCCTCTTGTAGTTCTTACATGGTGTCTGACCATGATACTATAGGGTTCTAAAGTGAAATGAATGATAAATCAATTAAAAATATTTTATGGATATATATAAGTTAAATTTTCCTCAAACCTTCTCAGGAATTCTGGTAGAATTTTCTCACGAATTTCGGTGAAATTCTCTGGAATTCTGGTAATTCACCGGTGAAAAATTACTTTTTCCGGTGACATTATCACTAGGGTCCTTTTTGGGGATAACTTATAACGATTTCTCCTGGGGAAGATAAAAATTACAACAAACAATCAGAACTACCGGTGCATTTCTCTATATAAAGGGGAAAACAGACCTGGATGCTGTCAGTAGGAATTTAGTACTGGACCTTATGTAGGGATTGTAATGATTTTGGACATAGCAGGGCGGGGCAAGGCTGCAGGCAGGATCTATTTTACCACCTGATCAATAGTCAGACGTTCTACCCTGTCACCAGTATACTCCCTTACTTCACTCTGTTCACTAACCGACTGATCTAGCTGAGTCAGTAAAGCACTAGACTTACATCTAGCACCCAGCAGGTGAAAAAATAGATCTGGGCTTTTTTGTACCGATTTAAACATTCAGTTTGGAATAAGTAAGTTCTGAACAAAGATCTTGATTCCTACCTAACAGGGGTGTTCATGGAGACATTTTGATGTAGGCCCATATAATACTAGTGGTCTTGGGCATGCACCCTGTGTCTGAAACCGTAGATTTGCGTTTTGGCATATATGCCATAAAAATCAGCCTGTGCTTAAAATATCTGTAGCAAAATGATGTGTTGGCCTTGGCCTAATGGCAATTATGCTACATGTCAAAGCTATCGGCTAACTCTACATGATTCCGGCTAATGTTTGATGCTTCTTTTAAATCAAGTTCCTGTTGTAATTTCCTCAGCAATAAATTTCAAATGCAACTGAAGTCAAACTGTAAGCCTATTAACTTTCCACTTACTGGTGTCTTGTGCATCTAATAGGGTATGATTGATTTTGAGACAAAACCTTCCTTTTGTGTGTATAATCTGCATGCGGCAGCTGGCGTTGTTGTTGTCCGTTACTATAGCGACTAAACAGTATTTATTGTATTTAAACTATCTAGCTTCTGGGATGAAATCTAGATGGTTTTCGCACGCATGGGCTGTTACATGCTCGGTAATCAACAACAAATGACTTTGTATATGGTTGCCATGGTAACTTGACGGCTATTGGTTAAGATGAATTTTCGTTTTACTATAGTTGTCCTGGGGCTAAATTATGTAGGAAATTGACAAACCAGTGTGTACAGTGTTTGTTATACTGTTTTATGATGTAGTTTTTTGTCGAGTGTACTGAAGTGATTTAACATACCAGACATCAATATAAGGATTGTTGAAATTGTATGTGCAAGTAGGTACACTTAACTTTCTTAATCTTAAGCATGACATTATTTCATACCCTATAATTAGATTAATATTTTTGCCGGATGAAAAAATGATAACTTGCACTAAGATTGGTTATTAGTGTGTTATTATAATGTACAATTTTCTCAAAATACTACAAAAGTTGTAATTGGTTTACGGTAGAATTTACATCTTTTATAGTAATAACTAACGACTTCATAATTTTCACATTTAATGATAATAACTGTGTAAGAATGTAAAATCTGGTTGTAAATTACATGTGTCTTACCGAAAAAAAACAACAACGCAACATGTTATAATTCACATCTTTATTTTGTTACTGGATTTATGATAGCAAGACTGTGTCTCCTAATTGTGTCAGAGTAGTAAGACTGTGTCTCCTAATTGTGTCAGAGTAGCAAGACTGTGTCTCCTAATTGTGTCAGAGTAGCAAGACTGTGTCTCCTAATTGTGTCAGAGTAGCAAGACTGTGTCTCCTAATTGTGTCAAGAGTAGATGAGTTGAAGCATATTTATATTAATGGCTCTGTAGCTAAATGGTTAGCACGCTTGCCGTCTAATATAGCGACCAGGGTTAGCACGCTTGCCGTCTAATATAGCGACCAGGGTTAGCACGCTTGCCGTCTAATATAGCGACCAGGGTTCAAATATGGTAGGAGTCTTTCATAATTATGCTTGCCATATTTCAGCAGAAAGCTGAGTGTAAAAAAATTCTTATTTGTCTTTTATTACTGAAATAAAATCTTAACCTTTAAACAATGACTCACGTGAATGTGTGACATGATTTAAATATAAAATGGCTAGATCTTTCAAATTTGACTGTACCTGGTCACTTTTAACATCTTTATATATAATCTTCATTCTTGGGTTACGTCCTGAAGGTGCTACTTAGAATGATCAATGTATGAATAATATCAACTATATTGGGGACCGTGTCCCCTTCCTGTATGTGACTCCTTCCATTTCCTTTTGTCTGGATCAGATTTCATTGCAACATGTATTAAATGACGGGAAATGGAAACCGTCAGATCGTGTGGGAAATGACAAACTGTCAGATCGTGTGCATCTTAAGGTACATTAATACAAAGTTAATCTACTGGGAAATATACAAGGACAAGAGTGAAATGTTTATGTTGTGTGGTACACTACAATATCAGAACCATGTGAAATGACTATGTTGTCCAGTTTGTGTGCTCAATGTTACGAGCTGTTTGCACACAAGTAGGCTTACTCAATGTGGGCTGTAGAATACACACAACTTCTGTTTTGTGAAGTCCCCAGCCGGTACAAGGTCAGCATGTTTGTCTTCATCATTATAAATACAGGCCAACCTGTCTTCTACAGCCAGTCAAGGAATATATCTATTGTGGCGGTTTAAAGAAGGTAGTTGCTTAATATACCATATAGATATATATATATATAATCAATAATGTGGCATTGGCAACTTAAGACAGATGGTTACTCAATACAGGTGACCACTAAAACATGTTTAATTCTAGTACCAGCTTTAGAGATCAACAGTACTACCATAGAAAGAATCTGACCTCTGAGCTATAACCTTTTGGTATACACTATATAAAGTCTATAACTAAAGTGCAGTCACTGCTCAATACTCATTTTCGATCTATAGTTATGGATTAGCTTGAATACAAAACTAGTCAGAGTAGAGGTGTCCAACCTACAACAGAACATGGTCCAGGGCTCGACAGCAGTGACAAGTTAGAACATTGAGCTTTACTATGAGACATGAACTTTATGGTATCATACTGGTGTGATCTTTTACAACAATTTTATTTCCTATTAATCTGGAAGAATTTTAAGAAATCCTGCTGGAGTGTTGTTTGATTGTTGTTCGAGATATTGGTTGGATCATGGAACCACTGGAGCCAACATTTGTCTCGGTGTTTTAAGTATGACCATCAAGTGATTTGGATTTAATTGATGTGTAATTAGCAAGCACCTGTCCTTCTTATTAAAATTGCGATCCTATTCCCACATTGTACTGTTACATCAATGGTTGTCCGGTATGCCATGACTCTCTGTGCATTTTCATCAAGCTCGTTCTGCATCCGTCTTGCATATGCACAATATTCGAACAAGCTATTTTCTATTGTCCCTATGGCTATTCCATGTTTGCCTACCAGTACAATACAAGTCAAATAGTTCCTGCGAGCAAATGATGTACCGACTTCATTTGACAGAGAATTGATACGATCCTCGACCTTCTATCTACATAATTCAACAGCTGATGTGTATAAAATTAAGCATGAAAATCTCAAAATTGTGAGAAAAAAATAAGCGCGATAGGCCGGTAGCTTTCAAATTGGGGAAACTATATGCAGGATAATTTGACGTACGAAATTAATCAACAAATTGTTGAATAATTTCATGTATAACAAACCAATTTTCAAGACACTTATTGCATATTATGACTCCCTTGTTCCATATAATATTGATATGCTTATAAATAAAACCTTGTATCAGTTCATTAAAAGGTATTATCATAAGACATGTTTTCAGTGTTCAACAATATCAAAGATCATAAACCAATTCCGATTATTCCATGACAATTGACTGGGAAGCGATGTGCTTATGCAGCTGCAGTCACCTGCTGTTTAGATCCATGGTCTCAATATTGCCTAGCGCTCACTGAAATTTCGGAAAGTTCTGATTTCTTTGGTAAATAAACTATTGCAATGCGACAAAGACCGATGTTATCTGCATGGAATAATGGAATTAGTCTGGTTCATGACATTCTTACAAAATGCATCTTTTTTTTGTTGTTTTTTTAAATTGTAAACCATCGAGAACAGGTCACGTGCCCCTCCATGGACTTTTTACTTAATGCTATCCAATATACCTGCTCGCTCGAGGCTCGCAGGTAATAAAATATATTGTTCTAATTTTGTGCATATTAATTGAGTACTGAAACGGATTGTGCATGAGGAACGTGTACACAGAGTCCTAGAATACAGGCTTAACGGTTACTGAGTCATTATTGACTGTACTCGTATATAATATTTAATATACATCCATTCATATATTTATATTGATATGTGGTGATAAACAGAATTTGTTGATATTAATAATTTTGCCTCGGGGGGGGGGGGATATTAATTAAACAGATAACAAATCTTATCACTGTCCTAGCAGCATAAGATAATAATTATAAGTCACATGTCAAAAGCTTTCTGTATTCCATAATTATACAAGGCATGTACTGAAAACAATGTATGACATTTTTCTTTTTTTTTGCAGGAAATGAAAATGATATTATTGGTATAATATGCGAAACCATAATGATAAGATTGTGATATCCGTACTGCACCCAGCTTGCATCAGTTTATATATTTGTCTATTCATGGTTTGAAGTTTGTGGGTGTTTTTGTTATTGATGGAATTTTCTTTAAGTTGTAACACTCCAGATTGTGGTTAAGGTTATGCTATATATGATGTTATATTGAATTGTGGATGTCTATTATTAGTAATATCTCGCTAATATAATGTTACATGTATAATGTTATATTGAATTGTTGATGTCATAGTAATATTTCACTAATTTAGAATGTGACAAAACCGTTTAGTATGAACACTCCTTACTCATATTTAGCCTTTTATTAAATGTGCACAAAAACCTGAACTATTTTTAATGCTCTAAGAGCCGCAGCCGTGGTGCAGTGGTTTGTGTTCTTGATTTTAACTGAGCCATCCTGGTTAAATCCCAGTTTGCGGCCAATCATACCCTTTCATAGAAATTTGACAACATTTATTATCCTCCACATGCGGAGTAGTTGCTGGTTCTATGTGGAAGGATGACAAGGTAGTACTGGTCCAGGAGTACCGGTTAGGATACAGTCAAGCAAAACTGGACCAGTTTTACCATATCCTTCCACAAGGAATCAGCAACTTCTCCACATGTGGAGGAAAATCAAAATGATGTCAAATTTCTATGAACAAGCTGAAAAATTGTTGAGAAAGGGTGTTAAACCCAAATAAAAAAATGTAAAAAAAATAAATTCAGCAGTATATTGTTTGAGGCACATGTTTCAGTTTTCATAGTTGTGTCAGTATTAAATCCAGTTTTACCACATCATGGCGGAGGCTTCAGTTAATTACCTCCGTGTGGTGAATATTGCAACTATGACGGTGAATATTGTGTTGTAGTTTTCACACAGAAGTTGTTCAGCTTTCACAGAGATCATGTTTCATGTGAAGGTGACATTTGATGTTTTTAGAGGCTTGGTATTCCATGGGGAGAGACATTAAACAATTAACTTATTGTTGGTTGTTTTTTTTCCATATGATCATGACTGTGACATTGAAATTAAAACATTTAACTAGATATTATTGTAGTTTGTCATTGTCTCGTACTGTCTTGATTTAGGAAATTCTGGTTGTTTGTTAATTTGTCTTTAAAATTTTCTAACTGAACAATATTTTCTGCGCAAATTCTTTTTCATGGGCACATTTGTATAAAATAATTAACACTTTCCCACATAAAAGTGTAAAGAACTTGGCACATTTTAATTGGTACATCTTAATTATAGTTTGAATTTGTTTATACTTGAACATTTCACTGAATATTAATTATTTGATTATTCATGAAAAATTATATGAAAATTTAGTGCCAGACTGTTGTATCTGTTGTGTTATAAAGATACGAGATAGGATACTTTTCCGCTCATCCCCTAGGAGTTAGGTCAGTTTTCCCCTCAACCCCAAGGAGTTAGGTCAGTTTTCCGCTCACAGGGGCGGATCCAGGATTTGGCGTTAGGGGGGGCGTACATTCATGTATTGATCCCCCCCCCCAAGAAAATGCGCGAGCGAAGCGAGCAAGAAAAAACTGTATCTCTGAGAAGCATTCCACACAATTTCGTTCTTTATCTTAAAATATTCATTGATAAAGTTAATGGGAGAGCAAGGCGAGCAAGAATATATGAATTAATTATTTGAGCAGCATATCCCTTATAGTCATTCCCTACTTGACAAAATTAACTGATAGTGGTTGTGCGAGCGCAGCTAGCAAGAAAAAATGCAGTTATCTATTTCAGCAGCAAACACCACATCCTTATTACTTATTTATATTCACTGATGTAGTAATTGTAAGAATTAGAAAAAAATCAGTGTTTATCTGAGCAGCATACCCAACCAACTCATTGGTAAATCAAAACTTGGCGGCTTTCATTGAATTTACGTAGTTCTACAGCGAGCGAAGCGAGCAAGAAAATTCGTTGTTTATATGAGCAGCATAGCCAGGACTAACGATTATCGACTGGATAATATTCACTGATATATATATATAGCTTCTGTAAATTCGTCACGAAGAAAAAATGCAATGTCTATCTGAGCAGCATACTCTGCGAACTCCAGGGCTTCAGTTTTGTTTAAGAGGAAATGTGAAATACTTGGGATCCAGCGACTAGGGAGACCGGTGGCCTTCTGCCTCGTGACTTTTTAAATATAACCACGGAATTCGTCAGCTGCATTTTGAGATATTTTATTTTTTAATGAAAATGACAGGTTTATAAGAAAATCAAGCCAACTGTATTACTGACTTGTCGGACATTTTTAATGTGCAAGAATCTCGGCAATTCTGTAGCCGATGTTTGGCATTATGCTACCAATCAGTCCCATATTTTGTTTTTTGCATATTTCACTTAAAAATTAATTTATTATTGTGTTATTGACGCGAGCGAAGCGAACGAAAAAAAATTGCATATCAATATTGTTCTTACATCCAATCTATGATTAAATTACTTAGGCTCCGGCGATTTTAGGGGGGGCGTACGCCGGGTCCGCCCCCCCTTGGATCCGCCTATGGCTCATCCCCTAGGAGTTAGGTCAGTTTTCCACTCATCCCCTAGGAGTTAGGTCAGTTTTCCACTCATCCCCTAGGAGTTAGGTCAGTTTTCCACTCAACCCCTAGGAGTTAGGTCAGTTTTCCACTAGGAGTTAGGTCAGTTTTCCACTCAACCCCAGGAGTTAGGTCAGTTTTCCACTCAACCCCTAGGACTATGACAAGTTCATGATCTGGGTTAAATTAAAGTGACTTGACAATGGCCTTGCTTATTAACAGTGACTCTCCTCATGTGACTGCATAATATTTATTATATATACATGGTAGCTTTATAACATATAGATAGTGTCTGATAATGCATCTAGTGAGCCTCTAATTTCATTTTATCAGTCAACTTTATCTCCATTAGTTGTTAATAATTACAGCATAAAATTGGGACATCCTAACTATGTCCTCGGTGTTTTATCACGAGATTGCCTATCTACATGTTATATTTCCCCTGTGGGCCACTATCCAGTCAGCTGTAGATTGCTGAATTCTTATTAAATTCAGTTGCTACGACAACCGTGGTCTGTTACCATGGCTATGATGCCTGTGTTGTTAAGATGCTCTCTATCTCATTGCGCATAATTGCCCCAGTGGCTGATGGGATAGGAAAGTTACTACACACATCTCTATGTTACACTCCACTACACTGCTTGTGTTGTTATTTTTCGGGAGGAAGGAAACAAACTGAACTGTCTCAATCCCACAATGCATTTGATGATGTGGTATACAATGTTAAGGAAGCCATATTGTGTCACTGGATTATAACTTATAAATTTGTAGTTTAGAAACTTTTACTTGAAGTGTTAAGAGTTGTTTGTGGAGAAATTAGATGTGATATTGAGAAATTAGATGTGATGTTGTGATTAGAAGTTTCATCGTTTAAATGATGAAGTGATGTTGTAGCTGACTGTCTCGTTTGAAATTTTGTTTTGTAAGTATATTTCATGATATGAAGATAAGTTGGTGTTAATTTAATAATGTTAATTTTATTCACGTTTATTATCTTTAACGGTTATTAACTTACGAAGCTTTGCGAAGCAATACTGGTCAAATTAAAACTTTATATGAACTAATGTTTCTAAATGTGTTAGAATAATGTTGTTTACTTTGATTCAAATGTTGATGTTTATTTTGTCTAATCAGATAGGATGATATATGACATTGCAGGAATATATGACTGGTTACATAGTGTTAGGTTACTGACATTGCAGGAATATATGACTGGTTACATAGTGTTAGGTTACTGACATTGCAGGAATATATGACTGGTTACATAGTGTTAGGTTACTGACATTGCAGGAATATATGACTGGTTACATAGTGTTAGGTTACTGACATTGCAGGAATATATGACTGGTTACATAGTGTTAGGTTACTGGTATAATCTACGGGAGTTTCTGATATCTCTTCCTACAGCTGTCTATAGAGTGTAACATTGATGGATATATTTCCTCATCTTCTTTTCAATTTACGAGAGTTGTCGCATGATTTTGGATTTTTATTATCAGGGATTTGATAGCTCGAACTTAAGCTGATTTGGTTGTCAAACCCTTATAACATAGGGGTGGGTAGTGTACCCATGACATACATACTTTGAAACATCAATTAAATAGTTATTTATCGGGCATAATACATGGGGGGGGGGGGGGGACCGCATGGATGAACAGTTTAATACTGACCCCTAAAAAGGCTTTGTTTGAAGTGTTCAAATTTAGTCTGGCTCTGCTTTTGCAAGGGGGGAGGCCCAGCCCAAGTTTTGAAACAATCATTCAATCATTCCATGATAGCATATCTGTTGTCTTGCAATTTGTCTGTCCACTTCTGCAGGCAAACTGTAAACATCAATGAAGTTTGATTACAATAACTAAATGGGATTTATGTGTTATTTCCTCAATCAGGTTTATAATAGTGTTAATAATAGGCTTGAGAACATGAGATGATGATTTATGAAACCACTGTATTATAATATTAACAGTTTTATGTAAGGCTGTTACAGACCGGATAGTATTATCATGTTTATTTCCTGTTGGTTTATGATTTTAGAATGGATTTTAAGTTCCTTCTTTATTCTATAATGCTGTTATAATGATATGAACAAACAGAGAGACAGGATGTGTAAACAAAAACCACTTGCCCCATCTTAACCAATGTTAGATATCTTCTACTGATAATCTGGTATGCTTTATTACTTGAACAATAACTATATAGGACAGCCCTCTATCCCACTGGTAACAGATAATGTACTCTACATAACTAGGACTACCCCTCCATCCCACTGGCAATTTGATATCAATGTCCATTTTCTTCCACATGTGGAGAAGTTGCTGGTTCTTGTTGCAGGGTAGGTAAGTACTGGTTAGGATAGAGTCCAGGAAAACTGGTTAGGTGGACCAGCGAATCAGCTGCCATTTATTACTGAAAAGTTGTTGAGAAATGGTGTTAAATTATAACCTGGACAAACTATTCCACTGTGTTGCCATATCTCAATGGTTAGAACGCTTGCCTTCTAATCTGGTGACTCGGTTTCCAATACGGGTGGAGGCATTCATATGCCTGCCATATTTCAGCAGAAAGCTGACTGGCAAATAAAGGCTATGCTCGGCATCTCGGTATGTCTCTCTAGTAAATGTTTAAGACTTACCATGTTGCTTATGATTTGTGTGTAAAGTCTTTCATGCATGAGGCTTAAAAAAACGGCTTAAAAGAATCAGGGAATTGCTCCTTGAACTTGAGCATACTCTGTATTATGCACTATTACCCAAACCATAAAATGATGATAACCTTCTCTTGGGGGGAACCATCACCCTTTTGGATTGGATTGTCAGTTACATGTCTTGTAGCGAGACTACATAAACTACATTAATTGCCCCTTTTCTTCAAAATAACTGCTTACTTACTTTTAATACCATGAATTTACTCTCTTTGTGTTAAGCCTGATCTTTCTACAGCCCCTTTTAGCCCTTCGGGAACTGCCACATTATCCAAGCAAGGTAATTAATTCATGATTAACCCAGGTAAAGCTTATAGAATGGCCTTGAAAATTGATGGAATATTAATTATTATGGAAATGGTGGCCTAATATTTGAACCATGATGATTTTGTAAAACCTGCGTCTGAATTGGGTTCACCTTGAATTGTGCTGTCATCATTAGATTCTTATGGAACACACTATGTTTTAATTCTGACCTGGGAGTCAAATTGTCTGGGCAAGAATTCTGGCTTACGTCAGTGTAGTTGTTTGATATGAATTCATTGAATATAAAATATAACAGTTGAATATGAGGATAAAGTGGTGATTTATTGTTGTTTATTCTCCCACCTGTTAGTTTTGCTCCTTTGTAACTATAATGTAACCTAGCTGTCTGTTAATCATATAAAATCTGGTACCGGAAATATTTCTGACAAGTCATTGGTTGTATCATATCATAATGTTGTGTTATACATAATCTTTGGGGTGAGTAGCTTCTGACGGGGTGATCAGCTTCTGACTGATTCCTCAACAATTTATTGATAGACTGCTGACCAGCTTCGGGTTCATGATAGTTTTTGAAAAAAATAATTTGTAACAAAGGGTGGGGGGGGGGTAGAGATTTACATCAGATTCCTGAAAAGTTGTTTCTTGAAATGTATTTTAAACCCCTATGAGCATAACTCATAGTTTGAAGATTCAATGGGTTTTCCTCCTTTGAAAAGAATTTATAGTTTTGCATATTGCATCTTTACTGCAAAAACGTTCCTTGTCCCTGTGAACAGATTGTTTATATTGCAGATATAATCTTTTATGTTGCACGATGATAATTTCTTACCCCTTTTAAATGGAGCGGGACTTGTATTTTGAAGACAATTTCATCCTATGTGATATGAGGTTCCTTGCTCCTGTGAACAGGATTCAGTTGAACAGTGGGTACATGTTTCCAGCCCCTGTGAACAGGACTATATTGAACAGTGGGTACAGGTTTCTAGCTCCTGTGGACAGGACTACATTGAACAGTGGGTACAGGTTTCTAGCTCCTGTGAATAGGATTCAGTTCAACAGTGGGTACCGGTAGTTTTGTGTTTGTTCTTCAATTTGTTAGTTTCTCTCCTTCAAATGTTTCGATATAAATTTTTACTATAAGGGAAGCATACTGTTGATTCTGTGTTTTATATCTCGTAATTCACTCCAGTATGTAACACAAGAATACTTTGACCATTAACATGGTAATTGAGTGGCGGCAATAAAAGTTTTATTGTTAAGTTTTATAGCGTTAAGAGTATATGAAAAGAGAAGTTAACCTACTGGACTACAAAACAAGTTTGTCTACTGTTACTGTATTAATGTAAATGGCTTACTTCAAATTCTTCATATTGCCCTAATAAAGTAATAAAAGTTGCGACTATAATGTCTGGTCTGTAGTTCTCTGTACTGTTGTATACAATGTTGTATGTGGTTGCCTTGTACATGGCCTCGTTGCCATAAGCTACACTACATTGATGAAGTGGTCTCGGAAACTGCAATAAATCTACATGTTGTAACAGTGTATATCACCGTCCTGTTATCAAGTAATACCAAGTTCCTGTGTGTATATCACTGTCCTGTTATCAAGTAATACCAAGTTCCTGTGTGTATATCACTGTCCTGTTATCAAGTAATACCAAGTTCCTGTGTGTATATCACTGTCCTGTTATCATGTAATACCAAGTTCCTGTGTGTATATCACTGTCCTGTTATCATGTAATACCAAGTTCCTGTGTGTATATCACTGTCCTGTTATCAAGTAATACCAAGTTTCTGTGTGTATATCACTGTCCTGTTATCATGTAATACCAAGTTCCTGTGTGTATATCACTGTCCTGTTATCAAGTAATACCAAGTTCCTGTGTGTTTTGTTTATCCATTGCTAGTATTGTTGGCTCCTCTCAAAGCTCCACTCAAACTCTCAGTACAAGGTTCGCCTCAACATAATCTACAGTCTAACCTGTTTAAAAGCTGCCAGTCAAATGCTTTTATTAAATCTGACTACTTTAAAATTAATTTGCCACTATTGGGATTTCTTAATACTGGTTGTTTAAGAGAGATTGCTGCTTTGACTGTTTTCCTTCGCTCTGTCAATGCCTTCACAAACCCTTCTGGTGTAGCCTACACTAGGCAAAAGGGATTCAGTTTCTGCTCTAAGGGGATTTTGTTCTATTTTGCTACTGTACTTGACCCCCTTCCTTATATTTTGGGGTTGATGACATGTTCAATCTCCATTCCTCTTTCTCAACTTTTAGTTACTAAATTATGTTACAAGTTCACTCTTTCTAGTTCAGTGACATTCCAAGTATGTGCTAGGTATTGGTAAACTTATATTTAAAGCTCTATATTTGACTACATAAAGCCACTCCTACTGTCTGGTAATTAAGCTAATGAACCAATGTTTTGTCATTGTTAACATACAGGCTTGTAAAACTGTGTACCCTATAGGAACACCCCTTGTCTAACTCTTAGAGAGCCTGCATGTACAGGAATCTCTAATACAGCAGTCTGCATGTACAGGAATCTCTAATACAGCAGTCTGCATGTACAGGAATCTCTAATACAGCAGTCTGCATGTACAGGAATCTCTAATACAGCAGTCTGCATGTACAGGAATCTCTAATACAGCAGTCTGCATGTACAGGAATCTCTAATACAGCAGTCTGCATGTACAGGAATCTCTAATACAGCAGTCTGCATGTACAGGAATCTCTAATACAGCAGTCTGCATGTACAGGAATCTCTAATACAGCAGTCTGTATGTACAGGAATCTCTAATACAGCAGTCTGCATGTACAGGAATCTCTAATACAGCAGTCTGCATGTACAGGAATCTCTAATACAGCAGTCTGTATGTACAGGAATCTCAAATATAGCAGTCTAGAAAAGCTTGCGAAAAGGACTCCTGGACTGAACCCATGGACCAAACTCATGGAACCAAATATTGGGCCTCAGAGTACCTATCTTTGCCCTCTGTTTAGTGCCTCAAAAATATATATTATGAAGTAAGTCTCTAGAAGTATTTGAACATTTTGATGTGCTTGGACATCCTACAAGGGGTTATTGCAGGACAATTTAACTGCTGTCAAGCTATATATACTAATTGATACTGGATAAATGAGAGTAATAATTGTCTAGTTTTATGACATCTATGACATGGAGATAATGTGTGCAGAATGGTGCACTTGTGAAACATATCAAAATACAGACCTTTACATCTCTCACCCTGCAGTGCATACCTGTCAAATTACTAAGCTATTGATAACAAGTGTTATAGTATACACTGGTTGTCATGGAGATGTATACAACTCCTTGGTTACCATTATAGCTACAGGGCATATACACATTCCATAATATACACCATACAAACAGGGGAGATTAATCATACAGGTACTTAGTGTCCATACTGCAGCATGACACATTTATAACACCTAATTCAACCATCCTCTTATTATTACCTTCATTATAAGTCAATTACATTGAAAATCTTATTTTGATAAAGGAAATAATTCTGCCAAATCTGCTAAAATTTGTATGTATTTAATAACTGCAGATTTACCCTAGCCTGTGATGGATAAGAAATTAACATATCAAGATTATACAACAATAATTTGTAATGTATATTCTGTAATTTTCAGGTTTCAGTTCTTATAGAATCAATGTGGAAACATTTATTTCAATATTTTGAAAAAAAGTTCTGTATTTCTATTAAAATTTGTTTATATAAATGCAGATTTTAACTAAAAAATTTAACATTGCTGGATGAATTTTTCTAAGACAGTAATGTGTAGCATACATATATAATGTGGTTGGACTATGTAATGTTTAGATATGGTAGGAATGCAATATTATCTCAATAATTCAACCTTTATCTGACTTTCTTACTCTTCTCATTTTGATACTTTGCTCTTCATTGACTATATTATGTAAAGTTAGGGTTTGTTTAATGATAATAATATTAGGGAGTACATAACAAATATCTCTCAAACCATGAGCTCATTGTCACAGCTTATAAACCTTCACTGTTTGACTTATTGGGAGACTACTGGGTACAATTTGTATGACTTATTGAGAGCAAAAGCATCTGTGATTTCCAGTCACTGTATGACTTATTGGGAGACTATACAATTCAATGTGTATGACTTTTTGCGATGATCAGAAGTTGACTCATTTATACACTGAGTATGACTTCAGAGTCTCTGTAACTTTATGTTTAATATTTAATGGGAGGTTTAGTTTTATCAGATATTTCCGTTATGGTAGTGGTTATGCTCCAACTTCTGACACCACATAAGTGGACAGGGTTATTTCATACACCCATATTAAATTAACTAATTCTTGGAATTGACTACTGTTGCCACACACCTGTAGGAATGATGAATCAACCCATTCTCAATTCTTTAATAAACATGTTTTGAGTGCAACTTATTACATGACCACAATGTTAAAATATTACATGTAGCATGTGATTTATGATTTTCTCTGGGTCTCCGTTATTAATATTGTTAACAAACAGAGTGAAATGAAGTTATGAATTATGCAATCACAGGAGAAATATTGTCAACATGTCATCAATCTAACCTGGTTTAGGTTGATTGGATTGGTTTGATTAGGGTATGACACTGGTCGTGTAGGATTTGTTCAACTTTGATTTGTTGAAAAAAATCTTAATTGGTGACAGTCGTATTTTTCACAAATGCATTTTTGGTAACAATTTTTATTGAAGAAGGTCCACATGTGTTGTTGTTGTTACATCATGACTTCTGATTGAAGTATGTACATCAAAGATTACTGTACAATAAACAGTTGATTACAGCTTTCTCCTATACTTACCTTGTTTGGTACAAACTGATACCTGCATGTGGGTTCACACCTATTATATCAAAGTATCTATTGTGTAATTATCATTCAATTAAGGCCCATTAGTGATCCCTATTGTTGCTTGTCTGTGTATGGCAAACTGTGATATAGGGATGTCAATTAGCTCCCTAAGGAGTTGACAGGAACCCCCATTAATTAAACCAATAAAAACTTTGTAATTGTAGGAAGTATTTTGAGAACTGACACAGTAACTATGAAATGTATATATATAAATTTTTAATGATGGAGTTATATTGATGACTGATATACAGAAGTTGAATGTGAAAGTTGCATTATATAATACTGCTGAATAAATATTAGGATTTACATACGTTTGTTCTGCTTCTAGCTTAGAAATAGGTATTTCTTTTACTCTTTCTTTAATATTTTCAAGGAAAACAGTTAATGGAGATTTAAAAAAAAAAGAGATAATTTTAATCCTGTATTTCTTTACAAATTGTGAATTTTACCATTAGGGCAGTTATTCTGTTTCAAAATGATGTATATATTATACTATGTTAATATTTTTGCATCAATATAGGATTTCAGTATTTTGTGTAAAAATCACCCATGATTTAAAAAAAATTCATAACATGAAAGATTTTTATGATTTCTCAACTTCATGAATATTTAATATTGACTGATAGTTGGCGAGAAAAATGGCTGACACTTGGTAATTATACAGTGAGCTGAGAGAAATAGCTAAAATATCAGATAGAACCACTGATGATGCGGTATTGTACTTCATTATATTGTCATGTGATTCCTCGTTTCCATGGATACATTACAACAATATGGTGGCTGAGAATAACATTTCTCATAGATTTGTTAAAAATTATAATCTTTAATGAAAATGCATAATGGATTTGAAGCTGGATCGTAAAGTGCCGGTATTGAGTCTAATGACTAATTGTAAGGAGTATTTCTCTTGTTGAAAGGTGCAACAGACTACTTAACATTGATAATAGCGTGATGTTTGATGGTGTAAACATTGCAGATTATGTTGTTTTATCAGGAATCTGTTGTTTTACCTGGAGGAATTATAGTACTTTACAATGCTGGAAGAGTTCAGTGTGATTTGTTACCTGTTCATATATGGAAAATAACAGTGGATATGTCGAAACAAAGGCTGTGACATTTTGCTATAACATTCACTGAAATTCATATGTCTAATTAATGTTTCGTTTCTAGGCGTTAGATGTTACATTGTTGTTGAAATGCTATAGATATTTTGGATAGATATGGTGTTATTGAATGCTACACTTCACTGAATGTGTCTGCTGTTGTTATAATCTTACCATACTGGAATAATTACCGTAGATTGATACATGATAAAAGTGACTGTTAGTAATCTAACATTAGAATCAATACCATGTACCTGCAGGTAAGCAACCAGGGGACACAAATACTGAAATAAAATACTGATGATAATTGGCAAATATGTGTGAAGTAACTGAAGTTATTTTACTGATGTAGATTATTTCGTAAAGATTGGTATTTTGATATGAAAAATGTCAGAATTGATATGTTGGTTATTTCTAGTTATTGCTGGTATTGTAACGTTATCTTGAGTGATTAGGAAGGGCGTGTAACGTATTGTTGGTTTGTGTAACTGCTGATTGGTACGATTATAAGAAATTAATTTTCAAATTTCTTTGAAATACTGATCAAAGGGCTGATGGTGAAACTGTTTTACCTTCATCTTTATTTATATGAACTTAGACTGGTTTAGCATTACATCCCTTGTTACACACTTTCTGAATTTGTTTTAGACCAGTCTACAAACATTCCTGTCATGCTCTGCATGTTACTTATTGTATATTTTGAGTTGAAACTTGTAGTTGGTATATTTTTCGGGGTTATTTTGTGACACACTTGAGATGTTTGCGTCACTAAGTAAGCTAGGTTGCTGACTGTGTGACTGCGTTGATGTTGATAAAGTCATACATATTCAATATTATGCTACAACGTACATGACGTCTGCTTCCTGTATGTATATAGTGTACAGTGTACAATGTGTATTTTCTTTGATAATAAGTGTGATAATGAGGTATACGTCAAGTTTCATATTAAGTTAGGCTTTAATACGATGGTAGTATTTCACAATGGAGTACTAGGGATCAGTTAGAAGAGGCCTTGAAGTTTTATGTTAACCAAATAATATTAGGGAGCTAGGATAAGGGTCAGTAACTCTGTATTTCTCAAGATAACTCTGTATTTCTCAGGATAACTGTATTTCTCAGGATAACTGTATTTCTCAAGATAACTCTGTATTTCTCAGGATAACTGTATTTCTCAGGATAACTGTATTTCTCAGGATAACTGTATTTCTCAGGATTATGGTCAGTAACTCTGTATTTCTCAGGATAACTGTATTTCTCAGGATTATGGTCAGTAACTCTGTATTTCTCAGGATAACTCTGTATTTCTCAGGATAACTCTGTATTTCTCAGGATAACTGTATTTCTCAGGATAACTCTGTATTTCTCAGGATAACTGTATTTCTCAGGATTATGGTCAGTAACTCTGTATTTCTTGTATGTTTCAGATAATTGAAGGAGATTGTACAATAGAGCAAGATGCCGTGTCGGAACCTGGAGGAGAGTGATGCGTCGATGCGGCAACGTTTAGTGAACAGTTTAAGTCAGAGTTTCCCAGGAAGTGCCCTGTCTAAAGCTCTACAGTGTATTAACGATGATGAGGAAGAGATGAAGGATCCACTGAGCTCAAGTTGTTTCGCCGAGCTTCGTCTAGATAAGGAAGTACCGGACGAGGATGATGAGTTAACTAGTTTAGCGTGGTTACAGGACAGTAACTTGTTGAAAGACATTAATGCTGGTGAGGATGAGGCGATGAAAGAGAATGGTGATATCAAACTTGAACCTGGCTATGCTCAGACACATCCCTCACATGTACCATATAACCCACATAAGCATATAAATAGTAAACCACCATACTCATTTAGTTGTCTCATATTCATGGCCCTCGAGGAGTCGCCCACTAAAATGCTTCCAGTCAAAGACATCTATCAGTGGATCCTTAGCCATTTTCCATACTTCCAGAATGCACCAACCGGATGGAAGAATTCTGTTCGTCATAATCTCTCGTTAAATAAGTGCTTTAAGAAGGTGGACAAAGATCGTGGACATCAGGTGAGACATTATTTCTTTTTAGTCTTTTTATTGATGGATGCTGATTATTTTTAACATATTTCCATCAATTGCTATCTATAGGTAAAAGCTGTCTGGATTTTCCCTGAAGTTCAGGATTTTTAGTGTCCAAAAATGAATTGTCTGCTTTTTTTTCTCTGACCAGATTGACAATTTTTTAGGATTTCAGGAATTGCAAAATTTCAAAATTTCTAACTTTTACACATGCATATGTTGACTCAGGATTAATTTATCAAAGCCTTGCCTTGTTTTCATAAGCTACTACTAGACTTCTACAGATTTTGCTCAACTGCTGATTACAGTAGCGACTATTCATGTTATGATATCATAATTATACTGACGGAAAGAAATATTTCAGATTTTGTTGAATAAAATTTGCTTTAGTGCGCTTAAACCAGTTTCCGTGGCAACAGTTTTACTACTGGTTAAACCTGTGTTACTTGCCCTGACATAGATTTTATCTAGAGGATGTATTTACCAATGTTCTTCATGCATATCTGAATTTGCTTTTTATTCAAAATTTTCTCTCCATTCTTTGGGCTATTAGGTTTCAGTGTTTATTTGTGTTACCATGGCTACCACTCAGCTTGAGATGAAGTGTTCCATTTATACACACTGTGTCAAACTGTTGAGACAGACAGATGGGTTTGATTACAAGCTTGTAATATTTCACTTATTGCTTGAGTAACATTAGAGAATTGGGACCTCCATATTCTTGATTAAAAGACCATTGTAAAGTTATTGGAGAGTCTAGTCCGTCTGATTTGTACTTTGCTGTGTAGTGAAAGATTACTTTCTGCGGTATAATGTCGGACACTTGCGGTGAAGTTTAATACCATGCATAGTTGACTAATGTTTTTTATACGTCTCCCACCTTCATTCATAGACCGACTTACTCAGTGTGCATCCATTTTCAATCATCAAATCTCCATGCTTGAATGTTATCATTAGTTTGTCATGTTCAGCTTCATTAAAAATCTCGATAGTTGGTAGTAGACGTGTTGCTGAGCGTTGTGACAATTGATGAAAACTAGACTATAGTACTAATATGTCATAATGTGTGTAACTCTTCAAAGTAGAAGTTAAACTATTTAAGTGATCGTACTTTGGTCTCATACTGTGCAATAAGACACATGCATGCATATTATACAGAATCTGTTGCCATCTCTTGATACCTTTATGTTAAAACCACCTTTTACTGTTTCTGGAATATTGATAACCTTGCGATTTTTCGTCCCTTTGGCTCAACTAGGTTGTATCTCTCTATATACTTTAAAAATGAGATACAACCTTGGTGCAGAATTTTTGAAAGGGTGACATTTCTTTCTTGAATAATCCTAAACAAATAATTGTCCATACTCCGTGTAAGAAAATCAACCCATGTTCTTAGTTCAAATGAATTATTTTGGCAATTTGGTGAAGGCACCTGTTACTTCGTTAGCGTTTGTAAATTGGCAGAATGCATCGAATTCAGAACTGTATGTTTATGTAATGAATTGATTCCAAATTTTCCAGTTTGTTTAGTGTTCCATCAGGGTGGGGGGGGGGGGGGGGGATAGATTCATTTGGTCTGGTAACAAATTGAAGGAAATGAGCCAATCATTGAAAAAATTATCCTGTCTTACAGTTGTACTGTAGCAAATGTGTAGCACAATTCTGAGATTCCACGACTACAAAGTCACCATATTCAGTTGCTCTCAACTTCACACCTGGTACATTTTAACCATCGGCATTGTCTGTATAGATATACACTATATTGTGACCCATCTCTTTCTCAGTTACAGCAAATTGTATTACTTTCTGCAGTTTATGCCAACTTTTCTGCAATCTGTCTCGTGAATCAATCTAGCTTAAAGATAACACATGGCATGCTTATAATCATAAATTGTTGATAACTTTGATTACTTGTTATTTTGTTCATCTTAGATTTGGCATACAGCAAAATCTCAATTTTAAGAACCACCTTAGTACTCGTTTGGTTGATTGATATTAAATAATGTTATTAGCATAATATGTTGATAATAATGTTAGTCATAATAATTAAAATTAATCATTAATGTTTGTTATATTTCTGGCTCAGTTTATTGTTTCAAATGGTTTTCTCTTTGTATAAAATATAATATTATTATGTTAAAGTTGCGTTAAAGGCATTCATTGTTCATTGTCGTATTTTGTATTTATATAATATATTAAAGGTGAATTGTCATATTTTGTATAAAAAATATTTCCAGCAAAAATTTGGAGTGTTTGATGCAGATAATTATGTGTTGCTAAAAAAATTTGCCACATGGGTTTTTCTGGAACTGCACTTGATCTGCGTCTTATACCAATATTTACATTGCTAGGGTCAACATAGCTTGTAGGTCAGGATTAACTCCTGTTGAACAATTTTTTGGCAATACTGAGAAACAATAATATTATAATGTTCCCCTTAATATATTATATTCAAAAGAAATAGGAGAATACGCCTTTAAGTCATTACAAGACTTGCATCATTAATTCACATTTGATTTGCTTGTCATTAAGAATGAATGACTGATTGGTTGATGGATCAAACATTAGTCTATTGGATATGTTAACACAATATTTACATGGTGAACATGGCAACAATACACAGATGTACCTGGAGAGGCTGATGTAAGATAAAGTTCACAGAAATTATTGATAGCTGGAAAAATGAATTATAAAAATTGAGTCGTAAATTGCTTGTGTATTAAAATATGCAAACTGGTGGTGAACTTGTTACTTGTTAAGTGGATGGTGTGAGATTTCATCTCAAAGACTGTCAATGTTCACTTCACTATCTGATTAGATAATACATTAACACACCATTGTCATATGGTCATTGACCAGCCTGCCTGTCGTTGTGATTGCTCACTGTTGCTGCCCATTTTTAATGCATAATTATGCTAATGTATATAAGCAGGGTGGTGTTGCATCAGCCGTTCATTTAAGGATTTATGCATATTTAAATCACATCAGATGACACTTTCTGTGAACCACTTCCTAAAACAGCTGGTACACAGTGTCTTGTTAGGAAGTCAAAATATCTTTTGGGGATTTGAGCCCAAAAATCTCAGTGTTCAGGACAGGGGCCAATGCATGATTAGCTATACTACCTAACCCTTTCTCTAATGCATTTATTGACTTATAACATTATCTTCAAGACATACAAATAGTTTAAAATATTAGCATACTATGTGACAGTTGATTGAGGTTTATATTTTCAATGTCAACACAGGCATTTATCTACCGGAACTTGTTGAGGTTTGATGTGCTGAAACTAGCCGGGTAATAAAACTGTTACAGTGACAGCATTTAGCCAGCATGTCCAATCCTGTATGACAATGAATTAGATACACATCCCTAGTACAGAAATAATCTAATCTATAAACTTTGTCTGGTTTGTTATCCCTGGTTATCTTATAGTGTTGATAGATACATAGAGTACAGGTCCCTGTCATCTGGTGTCTGTGGCCACCATGCTGCTACGATGACACTCGTCATTGTTATAAACTATTTACCTGTCACATCGGTCTGATCATGTTAATGACAAGTTAGAGTCTCCAATTACTGTGTATCTAGAATTGATGCTATGAATTCTGTTGTGATACCTTGATACTTTGACCCGTACTTGATGAGAGAAATAAACATCGCAACTCACTCATTGATATTGGATCAAATTCAAAATCTCTTTATCCCCTCTCCACTGCAGTATTTTGTTTGTTGCAATAAAAAATATTGATTTTAAGAATTTTGAAAAATACACTTCAAACATGCATAAGAAGTATCCAAGGATAACGTTTTAAAGAGAGAGGGCTATGATAACGTAGCATAGCAAATCATGTATTGGCCCCTGAACACAGAGATTTTCGGGCTCAAACCCAAAAATAGAGTCTGATGACTTCCTCAAAGAACATTGAGTACCAGCTGTTACAGGTCTGGGCCTACTGCAGTAGCTTCCCTTCTCTGAAATACAATGTGTTCCTGGTACAATGTATTAAAGATGACCTGAAAGATGTTTTGGTGACCATTGATAAATATGGAAGTTTTTTTATCATTATGGATGGCAAAATGTTGTATTGACTGAAATATAAAATTGCCAAGCACAATTTGAGTAAAAAATTGCGCGTCACAATTTTAAGATCATTTTTAATGTGATCACCAAATCACTTATAATTATACTAATTGCAAGTGTGTAATTAGGTTCATCTGAAGATATTATTTAATTATTCGTCATTTTTAGGACATTTTGATATTCAATTTATTAATTACACATCAAAGCAAAGTTTGGTGTTCAAACAATCTAATGATCAAAATGTTCTACGTTTCCACGACTATTTGGATTCTCTGCTGGGAAATGATTATTTTTACCACAAATTTGACATGATCGTTGGGAGAAATATTTTTTGGAGAAAATAGAAGCTAGTTACCATGGCAATGGGAAGCTTTCTAATCAATAGCGACTTACAGTATTTGTGAAAAGCATTGATATTTGCCACCTTCCTATGTCTCTCACTGCAGTCTCTATTGGCTGTGGTTTGAGGTTGGTGATAACTGAATTAAACAGAAACTTTCTATCCACTGAATCAATGCTTGAAGTTGTTGTATAAATGGGACTAGGGATACACTATTTTATTAGTTCATCATTCTTATTTATTCATGGGTCGTGTACATTTTGGTACTCTCAGTGATAGATTATCTGACCATATTAGGGTGTTTGCCATCAATTGGACTATAACTGTTACGTTCAGTAAGTCTGTTAAGCATTAGAATAAGTTATAGATGTACTCTGCCTGGTCTAACTTCTATAGAAGCCATTGTATACATGTACATGTAGACTTCCTTCCACATGTCTGTCTGATACACATGACTGAAAAAATTTGAGTTAAACAAGACTGACAAAATATTTAACAGTTACTGGTCTGAATGTTTCTTTTAACCGGTATCTGTCCAAATATGTGGCATGTTTTTGTCCAACAAATTTTTGGTCTCATGGCTTTTCATCCCTTGTCAATATTCATACGACAGAATTGTTTTGTCCACTGTCCAGGTCTTGACTAGGTCACGTGATTTTGTTAATTTTCTAACTATGATATAGTTATATGTATGAACATGCTACGTTTTATGCTTTCAGACCATTGGGAAGGGATCGTTGTGGTGTGTGGACCCTGATTATAGACCAAACCTTCTACAAGCATTACGGAAGACACCATACCACCCTTATCATCAACTCCAGATGTTAGCAAACCCACCACCCTCACAACAGAACCATTATCAGTTGTATGGGTAAGTCTCTTAAATAGTTAGATTATCTACAACCAGTCCATACATGGCGTGAATCTACCAACCTAAATAAGGAAGGGACCAGTCTGTATAATAATTGTGAGAACATATTAAATGCAAAGTAGGAACTAGTCATTACAATAATTTTGAGAATATATCGACCAAAAAATAGGGACCAGTACTATAACTGAGATACATTGTGTGATTGTAATAGTTAAAACACTTAGGGGTCAGTTGATAACTTTGATGTATTGAGATTATGATTACTAATCAAAGAGTCCGTAGTTTAACTATTGGACCCTGTAGCATAATCCCTATATCTTCAAATCATATCTATTTGTTACTTGTCCTCAGCCTACTTAAAAAATGATGATTTTGTACCAAGCTGTTACGCAGTGTATTTGTCGTATTGAAGTAAACCTTCAATTGTGAGGGTATGGTTTAAAATATCAATCTACAGATGGTACAAGTTCACATTTCAGTTGATCATCGATTATGAGATGTTGATATAGTAACCATGGCGATATAATTTTATAATCAATATTTTTATCAATTTTAAAGGACTGAATATGCTAATACATAAGTGCTTTTGAGTAATTCACAATGGTTTGCTTGCTTGAAAATTAGCATGAAAATGAGCACATGCTCTGTTGAATTTATTGGTATAGATTCCCATCTGTTCTTATCTGACGGTGTCGCGTGTCCCCTAACATTGTTGGCAATTTATTGAAGTGCTACTCTCACTGTGTAAGCGAAGTGTTGAGAAGTTTTAAGAAAAGTTACCATCTCCATTGAGGGTTTATCTAATTCCTTATCAATATAAGCAGGTGACATTTCACAACAATAAGGGTCTGAAAGGGGACTTGAATGAAGAGTATTTTGACATTATCACCAAGTCGTGGTATCGAGTGTCTTTGTCTGATAAAAACAATGAAGTTGGAATTTTATAATAAAGTTGTAAAAAAGTCATTTTCCTGAAGAAGCCTTAACAGTGAAACACTGGCAAAAGATTCTAAATATAAATTTAGTGTTTAGTGGTAATGTTGTCATTATAATAAAGTTGAAACAAATTTAAGATGATTTTTTTAAGCGGTCATGTAGCCATGTGGGATTTAGTAGAGAAACATTCTGTCCTGACTCCTGGCTTTGTGTAAAAGCACTTAAAATGATCATACATGCCCAACTTGTAATATATTTACCCTTGTTTTGATGTCAAGTTGTGTCACTCTATTGGAGCCTTGCTGTATGACTGTAGTCACTATTAACGCTCTTGTATGACATGGAATGTGTGCACTCATTTTACTGAATGCATTTTTCGGTGGGTCCTTGAAATAAACACTGACAATGGTATAGAAACATCTTTTACATGTATAAATTATGCATAAAAGTGTGAAAACAATAGACTCGGATATGTGACTCAATACTGTTTATTTTCCGATGGAGTTGTCCCGTACAATTTGAGTCATGATGCGTAATTTACGGCAGCAAGTCATGCTTGCCTTTCAATAACATTATAAATAACATCTATCAAATCTCCTGTTTATTGTCAGAACAATAAAAGGGTTGCTTAATTAATTTGAAATTCTGTGGCTGTGTTTGATGCGGAATAAGTGTTGACAAGCATTAGCAATGTTATATTGATAAGTTCTCATCTTTATGATAAAAGCGTGGCAAATCCCTTATTAGAAATCATCACATAATCCTAAAATCCCAACAAAATCCCTAAAATATAAACTTTCCGAGCCTCTCCATGATAATAGCTTGTGACTTGAGTATATATAAGGTAGTCTTAAAATTAAAACTACCAGAAAGGGTTGATATTATACTTTCAATTAAATGAAGTTTATATATAAGCCCCTCAGGTTATTATGTTAAGTACATCTGGTAGTTTGGTGAAGATAACTTTGTGACATGTCACAAGCACATTTATACTAACTAGTACACCGAGCTTTAATTATCATATGTAATCATGCCTGTGTATGTTAATTGTATGTGTATCATGTATATGTATAACAATCCAGAGTAGTGTAGCATTTATACCAAAGTCATTTAGCGTCTAGTTTAATATAATGTCAGCCAGTAACTGGACAATGAGTATGTTGTCAAACTTGTCTGTGTGGTCTCCGTACCTCAATGGTTAGCGCGCTTGCTGTCTAATGTTGTATCCTGGGTTCAAATCTGGGTGGAAGCACACAAATGCCTGCCATGTTTCAGCAGAAAGCTGACTGGCAAATAAAGGCAATGCTTGGCATTTAAAAAAAGAAGATGAAAAGGATTGTATGTAACTATAGTTGTAGGAAGTTGTAGGCTGTAACTCCATTTGTAGGATGTTGTAGGCTGTACCATAAGTTGTAGGTGGTACTTTTAATCATAGTTAGCACAAAAATTGATACTAACTTGACCGTGCAGATTTTGGTGTAGGTTTTATATCTGACCATATGAAAGATACATACGTCAGTGTAATGATTACAAATTGCCCTTGAATCCGGAGAATTTATCAGTATTATCAATTTCCAGTGTCTGTTTTCAATTAGAGAATAGATAAACATTGGGAAGACTTCAAACAATATCAGCTTACAAACACATACAAACTTTGGGTCGGAGTTCCCCCCTCTCCTGAGGTCTTGGGGCTGTTTTGATGTTTTATAACCCTGGCCTGATTTCTAGATACCAGTAAACTGTTCCTAATATTTTACTACAACAGTTGGTTGTGAGTTCTGTTTCATCAAGGACTTTTTCAAGTCTACATTTTCAAACTCATTGTATAAGGCAAAAAAGAATGGTACATTGACATCAACTGATCAGTAACAAATGAATGTAAACAGTAGTTACAGTACTACCCTGATGTTTTACTGTATCTGATTTATTTCTTGTTTGTAAATTAAGAATATCTTTAAAAAGAAACAAGTAGGACAGGCTCTGAGGTAAATGTACGTTTTATAGTAGGGCGGCCAGTAAAATGTCCGGGTAGTGCTGAATTGATATCTGATTATGATATTATATACTTGCCTTGTATTTCTACATACTAGTATACGATATTAGGCGCTGGGGTGTATAAATGTTTGCATGTAGCCAGTTGATCTTCAAAAGTAGGCTGTTGGTTTGAAATCTCACTTAAAGTAACAAAGAATAAAATGACAAAAAGTAGCCAGCAAGCATGATAAAATAGCCAGTGGATTTTACCACCTTTCCGGCTAATTGCTACACCCCTGTAGGTGTACTTTATAATTGAGTTATAGGTGATATGCTGCAGGTTATGAGGTATGATATTCTGTAACATACAGACTATTAGTGTAGGATATACTATCTACCTGTTTTATGATTAGTCAGCCACATCTACTCTACTTGTCTAACTGCTGTAACATTTTAAGTGTTCAAAGTTCAATCTTCAAGTTTTATCTAATTAACCGACTTGCAGTGTTATCATTGTGAGCATATTGTACTGGGCTTTGATTCAAGGTTAATATAGTTTTTGCATAAAGACAACATCAAGTCGGACAGGGAAGGCAGCACTCAACAATATAGTTTTTGCATGTCCATTTTATATAAAAAGAATCGTTCCCCTCAGCACTTCTTTCACTTGGGTCTAAAACTGCCCATGGGATTAAGATGGGACCGGCGGGGAGATTAGGGGCTCCTGACCTGACTGGAATTTGGTAGAAATGTAGTTAGTCATCTTACATCATAAAGCAAGTAGTTAAGTAAAGTAACTGGTTCCTACCAGGTTCTGTGTTCCATTTTTGATGCATGACAGGGTCTAGCTGTCAGTGTAATTTCTTTGAATAAATCTTCTAGTTTTCATAAAAAATTAGGTTGATAAATAATAAATCAATGATTGAACAGTGTGTTTTCCTGCAAATTTATATAATCTAAAGTCAGCTCATATATCTCTCTCCACTCGTCTGGATGCTGTCAGCTTTATTGGTTTATTAGTTCCGAATATTAGAAAAAATAATGAAACATTGAAGTTTTTCGTGCACTGAAATCACATAGTCGATTCTTACTTTCCCTAACTGTCATATCAAATCATGTGACACGCGCCATGTTGTTAGAGCTACGCTATATTCTCTGCAAGCCTCTCTATAACCATAGTAATGAAAGGACGATATACAACATTTTATTGGTTTCCATGGTTACAGTATACAGTAGGAGGGAGTATAGGCTGATGTTATCCACGGTGTGCTGTTAAGTCAGCTTTCATTTAGTAACATTCAAAATTTCTTGCTGTCTGCTAATCTATAATGGTTACATAGAAACTGGGTCTCCTTGTTGGTCTATCTTGGATGTACAACACAAAAAACTATTGTGGCTCAATAAACTTACTGTTTATTTACACTTGAAATAGACATTTGTTCATTGAATATTTGACGTTTGTTCATTGAATACTCTGGAATGTGCTGTACAACGATCATTTACTAGTATGCAAAAAAAAACCGGGAAAAATGTAGAAAATGTAATACGCGTGTGATCCGGATTGTGGGGAAACAATCCTTACCCATAATGCATTGTGCATATTTTTCTGATACTTACTATCAACACAAATCAAGCCAATTAGTTACTCAACATTACTTGATAGGCTTAGAAGTGAACTATATTGGTAGGCTTACTAAGTTACTATGTATATAAATGTCTGGATAATGGGATTTCCTGTGATCATCAATATAAGTCATCCATTGTATTCAAACTTTCCCTATGATAATGTATATATATGATTATATATGCAGTATTATTGTATTATTATTATTTTGTATTTTCAGATTGAAACCTCAACCATTGGCTCCTAGACTCGGACCTAATTCAATATCTCCTCGTAAGTATTCCAAACATCATTTAAATGTGGCACAATGATCCAGGTATAGATTATACAACTTCAGGTCTGTCCAACTCGCTCCGATGGTCGTGGGTATAAATCCTACCTTGCCTGAGGCTGAATCTTTACCTTGCTTATCCCTGATATAGCTGCAAATACCAGCTAGTAATGATCTTATCGTCAGTCTTGTTGTTCGAAAATTTTGCCCACAATGACTGCATGGCGCAAGCTATTGAATGGTCGCTTGAGAAGGAAGTGACAATCACTTACAAGTACCCCCCCCTCCCCTCATCTCACAATCATCCTTTTTCCTCTAATCTTTATCTACTCAGATTGTTCTATGATGGGGAAAATATTTAATTGCTGTATTAACAATAACTTTTTGTTCAAATTTTCTTCTGTGGTTGAGTTTTTGTGAAAATGTTGAACATTGTGGGTGTCTAAATATTATATTGGGGAGTTGAACTTTAATGTACTTAAAATTCCTGCATCGGTTGACTGATGGAAGAGTGAGCTTGATTGTTCGCTATATAATTTATAGTTCAAAGTTTGAATGAATAATGTTAGACAACTCAGCAGTATACTATATAACATTTTTTTTTTTCAGATTTGTTTCCCTTCCTTAGCAGACGGTTAGGCCAGTCTCATTTGGATATAGGTAAGGCATCTTCTTGATATGTCTAATGCTTCCTGTGCACATTTGGGACTGAGCACCCTGTGGGTTAATTCATTAAATTTGTCAGTTTAGTTTGAGGACATTATAAATTGCTTTCACATCTGTATAAATGTGTTTAAAAAGCTTTAAATATCAATGAAAAGCTTGTTATATTTCACAGAAAAAAAATTATTATAAACTTTGAGACTTGATGTTTAAATTCCTCAAGTTGCAGCATAAAAAAACTTCTCGGTTGTATGGAAAATTGAGAATTACAGTTATGTTAGATGTAAACAAACTTATTTGAATATCTTCAAAATTCTCAAGTTGTAGAGAAATTTTTCTTTCAAATGAATATCTGTTTAATATTGTTTGCTATTTCTTTGTGCTCATAAGAAAGTATTGGAAAACCATTTGCATGCAGTAATCTTTGATTGTGACCATTTGTTACCGTGACGTCTGCTTGCAATGTTGGTGACACACGGTGTAAATCTAGAACTGAGTATCTATTATTGATTTACTTGATGCTTTTATTGGTATTGAGAATGAAGTCTGAGTGTTTAATGGTTCATAATCCGTCAGTGCAAGTTCTATCAGTTCTTTGTGTCTGCCGGGAGGTCACATGTCTAGAAATGGTTCCAACTTGTCGGAAATGGTTCCAACTTGTTAAAATTGTACTTAGTTATCAACTGTAATGAAAGTCAATCTATAAACCGGTATATATATTGAGTGCATTGTTGATGTAGATGGTTTGGTAGACTAGTTAGATCCCAGACAAAGTGCATACAGTCTGAATATCCTTTCCGATCATATTACTGCATAAATGGATATTTGCACTGATCCAAAAGTTATATCAAATATTAGTGAATTTAAATTGCAAAATTTGCCAATGTTTACATGTCACTTACGTAAGACTCATACAGTTATTTGAACCAAAATATTGTGAAATATTTCTAGTCAACAGGGTAATGTTTTATCAAAGCACTGATGGAAATCGTAAACTTACGATCAAAATTAAAGTCTTAAAATAATAAAGTGTGGTAAATGGAAAATTATAAAGTGTGCTAAATGGAACTGCAATACTAATAATGATTCAGTTAATGAATTCCTATAAACCATATCCGTCACTATTTTGCATTTGTTAAAGAATTATAAAGAATTTAAAGATTTTTGTAAGTGCTTTGATATAACAGTACCGTGTTCTTCATTCTGTTTATTGACAATGTTACTAAATGTATAACATATTTCTGTTCTTTTTTTTTTTCATCTGTACCTTGATGTTAATGTTGTATATATTTTGTGTTTACAGATAGTGATATTAAAGATGTAGCGCAAACTTTGGTCTCATTGAAAAGTTGGAGCAGTAAGTAGTCTTTTATTAATATTGCTAATTGTTGCCATGTTAATGAATATTTAAAATAAATAAAGTTAAAACAAAGATTTTAAACAAATAACTCAAGAACGCTTGACCTCGAGATCCTCAAAATTTACCTGGAAGTTAAGTCATCAATAGAAGATGACCTCTATTGATTTTGAGGTCAGTTGGCAAAAGTCATGGTGACCTTTAACATGAATCTAAATATTCCAAATGGTTCCTGATCAATAACTCAAGAATGGTTGGGCCCAGGATCTTCAAACTATTGGGATATTGGTCATCAACAGTAGATGACTCCCTTTAAAGTAACAATAAAGATTTGAAACAAATAATTTACCTATCTTGACTGCTTAAGCAGTGTAAATGCAAACTTGGTATTCAAGAATCTTGAAATACAATACAATTGTTGTTGTCATCAATGAAGCTGTTGTCGAATAGTTGATAAATCACGTTTTTAACAGCTTAAATATGAATTATAATTAATTCAATAAATTTGTGAAAATTCTTATTTTGTTTTTTCTGTCTTTGTAGAAGCCAAGGCGGATAATGCAAGTTTTGCCCAAGGACTGAAGAGAAAATTAGGGTAAGTTTAATCATACACACAGCATGTTTAAAGCATCTATTACAGCATGTTTATATCCTGATTAATGTTTGCCTGTACTTTAAGTTATTATTAAACAATGCACCCAGTTTTATTATAATGATGAAACATATCTAGGAACAAGTATACTGGTATTCAAAGTAATGCAGTTGTTTATCTCTCATTCATTTATCTGGCTTATCATTTTTTAGGCCCCCACCCACCATATGGATGGGCATTGCATTTACTGTGTGCTGAATCTAGAGTCCTCTTTTAAAGTCCCTACTTGAAATTATGATTTACTAGCCAAAATACATAATATGCTTTATAATAAGGCTTTTCGTAATTTTCAGGGGTCAAAATAATCCTAACTTATTTTTGTAGCAAATAAAATTTTCTGAAGATTTGACATTAGATTATTAGAGATGTGACTTCAATTATACTGAATTATTAACTATTTTCTGTAGGATTTTAGAATACAGAATATAAGTAAACTGGACATGTAAGTTTCAGCAAGTTGTGTTTTACCAATATTGGTAGATTTATTTACGTGTTTTACACCGAGTTTGTTGCTGTTTCGTTCTTTCTGTTCATTACTGTTGTTAAAATCTTGACATTTTTGTAGTGACGTATAGTTCTCTATCACTTTAACCCCATCACCTATACATCAAACTGTGTGTGAACCAACATTCACTGAGTTCTCCAGTATTTATTTTACTATCATACTATATATACTTTCCACACAGGCAATCAATGTCTTATAACATACATCAATGATCATTGTCCATTTCACACAACTGGTGTCTGTTTCACTACTCGTGCACATTTCACAAAATGGTGTAGATTAAAAATCATTTTAACCAGCTTGCATCTATAGGTTGATTTGTCATAAATCTTATTTATCTAAATGATTCTGTTATGGTTGACTGAAAGCTAGAACTGAGTAGAACATCAACAGATGACGGGATGGCTGTGGATTTTTGGTGATGTCCACTTATGGCTTCTGTGATATTCTAGTTGCTCGAATGATAGACCTCTAAATCTTGATAAAATCAAACAACAGTCTTTTGTGTGGTGTTTGTAAAATTTATAAGTAATGGAAACTCTTCTTCTTGGTTTATAAATATAGCATAGCAAATAACTGTGACACCACTTTGCTAGATAAAAGATAGTAACAATATTTCTTTTTTTTTCTGATCAAATTCTATGCTAATTATGGATATTTAATGAATTAAAAAAGCTCAAAGTAATTACTTAGTAAAATCCTGCTGTCTTATTTCCCTCTTCAGTAGGCTATATATTTTCAATAGCATTGATAAGCGATTAGAAAATAGTTTCATTATGAACAATAAATACATACATTAATATTTTAGTTTGTTGGTTTGCTGTGTGATAACATGTTGTACTCAATATTATATTGTTAATTCGACTTGCGTCATGATGTCAGAAGTATTAACTGTTTGATTTTTGAAATTAAAAACATTTTTACAGCTTAGATTAAATTAAAAAAGTCTTGTGTGGTGTTGAATTAGTATTATGCTGTTATGTATATTTACTATTTACTGGGTGTTGCTCCCTTGTTGCCATAGTAATTGAACCGTCTTTGTTGCATTTTCCAGGGAGATGAAGAGTCCAACGAAGCGGGTAATTCCACGAGGACCAGTTATATGTACAGACAATCCGAGCGAGGATCATACATACAGTATAACACGTGTAGAAGCGGACGAAGATGAGTACGTACCTGGTTCTCCAGGCTCTTCCATTGATGATGAATATGACTTTGGTTCGGACGATGACGTGGAGGATGAGTTCAGTGATGCAGATGTTGATGATCTTACGGAACGTGCCAGAAAGCGTGATAATTTAGACAGTGAAGGAGAAAGTGGTGTGGATGAGGTTGATGGATGTATTAGCAATAACAATAATTTGCGGACTTCAAAACGTGCTAGATTATTAGAGAATGCCAAACGTCATAGATTCGCGGAAACCACTGAGGAGGAGAAGAAGAAGATTGAAGAGGGAGCAGACGCATTACTGAACTTGGCGGGAATTTGTTTGTCCAGGGCACATACATTCAACAGGGAAATAGTTACTGAAAAACTGGATGGAACTAAAGAGTACCCTGAGGATATTGATAGTGCTAGTGATTGCTCGTCATCAAGTTCATGATATGTTGTAGACTTTTAGTGCTTCCTTTGACAACAAAGGCGAAAAGATACTCAATGAGATTGTTGCGTTATTGAAATTATTGTTATAATTAATGTTGACTAAGGATAGGCTATATACGCATCCTTACAAAGGCTCGAAATTATTGTTATAATTAATGTCAACTAAGGATCGGCTTTATTCGCATCCTTACAAAGGCTCTTCAAAATGGCAATGTGTATGTTTGAGAACGAGTTAGCGGTAATATTTGTGTATATAATGATATGTTTTAAAGCCATGATGGTGATAGTGTATTTGCTATAAAGCTGATACTGAGTGACAGAGACACTTAAACAAATGCTCGTAATTCTTCCATTTTCTTTCATTTTGGTGTAGGATAGTATTTTTCATGCTCTTTTTTTGTTGCTATGGCAACTTAAGAATTTTTTGTCTTCCTGAATTACATACAACATCACCAGATCTCAAGTTGGCCGTGATAACTCATTTCTCATGCCCCTTCATGTGACCGCCCCGTCATATGACCTAAAATGTTTCATGTGTCATTTTTGTTAAGGAATACAACATTATACATGTAGTTATACAATTGACTTGCAAACAGAGTTACCTAGTTTTAATGAGAAATTGATGTACTATGCAACCTCTCCAGAGTGACCGCCTACATGATGTGCAACTTTCAGCCGTTTCCTAGAGGTTTTGCTATAGACTAGAGGAAAATTCATTGTTAATTTTCTCTTGAAAGCTGGGATGTAAATTGTCTTCCTGTGTGCCAATTACAAATCTTAGAATAAGCAGATGTCTTCTTATTCAGTCTGAAACACTCAAAAGAGACGTTAGAATACAGTACTTTGAGCTGCTCAGATTCCTTAGAGGTGGTAGAGAGGTTTTGCTGTTGTTATAGAGATGGCCACAGTGGAGAGGTTGTATTGTGTACATTAACATTATGGTGCATCGTGTCATATATGAATAATTGATCATTCCATGCTTCACAGTCTGGGAATGATTTATATGTTAGCTCATTCATGTGCCAAGTTTTACATACATTGATGTTGTAGGTTTGTATCATCATGTATCTGTCACACTGTGTCCCGTGCCATACACCATACATACTGTGTACTCGTGTACTCTGTTACATCACTCACTGAACTGGTGAATAAAATATGTGTAGGTATATACCAATTTATGTCATAGTGACTTTAGATTGTGTCTGTCAAGATGTCCGTCTGTCTGTCTTGCATTTTAAAACAATAATAGATATTTTCTAGAATTAACGATGTCTGTTAAAATCACTGTCTTGAAATTTGTAGATGTCTTGAAATTCGTAGATGTTTTTCATAATTTGTTAAGTATTCAACTTATTTTAATTTTGATGATTTAGTTAGTTGAAATGTTTTTTTAGTCTTTTGAATCTTAAGTTGTTTAAGTTTATTCAGAAATCGAAATCAAACTTATATTCCAATACCTAGTCAAAATAGATCGCAATTTTAAGTACATTTACTGTTACGCATCATTTGGCTATAGTTTGAGTAGTCGTTTTTATTCTGTTTCCCCACTATTTTTTGTGTACATGTGCAATTCAGTTTTATATGAAGGATTTTTCCTGTTACTATGTGTTCAGTTATATCTTGCCTACCCCCACTTTACGCAACATTTGTATCTAGGGTACTGCTTTAATACATGTATATTTGTTTATGACTATCAAACAGTTCTAATCAAGTAGACTCTAGTTCTGGTATGTGGGTCGGTAGATGTCCTTGTTAAGGTCAAACGTTTGCCATATTTTTGTGCTATATAGTGTTATATGTGTGTATTTTATGAGGGACATTATATGCTAAAACTTCACTGTATAGGTTATATGTGATTACGCTTTTACGAGGGACAACGCTTGTCTGATCAGGTTTTATGCGTGGTAAAAAAATGTAATTTGATGTGGCTTGGTTTAAGATTGTAACAAAATCTTATGTTGAGATTCTTCAGTGATCATATATTTCCGCCTCTGTCTCGGGCAAGTTATGAAAAAAAACAGCTTCTTTGACTGGCTAAGCACATATGCCATATAGACACTACTAATTTGTGTAGTGGACTTGAAACTTTTGAGACAGAGCTCAATGTATATTACATTGTAATGTAGCCAGTGCAATGTTTTGAGGTGATATTTAGCATATATTGTCCCTGATATGTGACATTATCCACAGGGTGTTCTATAAAAGTGTTCAATTATTGCCTGATATTTGATTCCTATGATATTTTACTGTGTATTGTACAGCATATTTTACTGTAGACCTGATTTTTTAAGATAGATTTAGCATTTTTCCCGTACCTGGTAAGACCCCGGTACATAAACACCATACAGACTTTACTCACCTAGAGTGAATGTTATTTTACTCAAATCTTTGAAATAAAAATAAACAGTAAAACTATTTTTGTCTCTAACTTTTTAAACGTTCCTTTTGTTGCTGATTATTGGAAGTTTTTATCTTTAATCAGTTATTCTAGTAAGACATTTATATTTGTTAGTGCTATGTGTAGTGGATTTTGTTTTATTTGCCGATTTTAATCATTGAACTGTTCGAATTTACCGATTTTAATCATAGAACTGTTCAAATAAATTCTCATTTTAATAAGATGTTTTAAATTGAATTTGTTTTGAAATAACTTGCTGTATTTCATAACTCAATTTAGAGGCAGTTCAAAATTCCGTAATTTTAGATCATCTGTTTTGGTTAAGACATAAAATTGATGTTTTTATGCGAGTGGTGTTTGCATTGTGACAGTTGTACACCATGTGTGTATCTGTGTACATACGTGGCTAACATTGTACATTTGTATTATTTAGAGGTTCTATTGTTAGTTCTATGGGCACTCTGTTATCTTGTTATTGATGATACTGCATAGTTGTTGTTGACACTTACACGGTGGTAATCCTGATAAGTCGTTTCTCAGTTCCGTCAGCTTTTGTAAAGTTTTCATATTGCTATGACCATACTAAAAACCAGCATAACGCTCGAACGGAACTTAGGATACAAGACATCTCATTTTCATCTGAGCGTTGTTCTGATTTTCAGTTCCGTCATAGCAATTTAAAAACTGTACAAAACCTTGGAAGGAACTGAGAAGCTGTGTATCAGGCTTACTACTGTGATTTAGTTGGGTTTTAAAATGTTCATCTGTGTTATTCATACACCATTCATTCTATGTTGTTATACTGTTACTATTTGACTGAAAATTTGAGCCGTCAGGTGTTGTCCTGATATAGTGTATATGTTATGATTGGTTGACATTGCTGAGGTAACACAAGCAATCTAATAGTATTGTATGTATACATTATACGTGTAGGTATATTATAGTACTTTTATATTTACTGCAAGCAGCTTTATCAACAACTGTTTGATCAGTGTCATGTTGTATACATTCTTCCATGTCATACGTTGGAAACGAGTGTTCCAAGTGCATCATAAATAGACAACATGGATTATTAGCTCTAAATTTTGCTAATTTTAATGAGAATGCATAACAGTTTTACTCGCTTTTCCTGTCAAAATACAATCATAAAATTTTCTGTAAACATGGAAAAAATAAAATGCACAATACTGTACTTATATTTATTTTGAACTTTAAAACATTAATTTGTTTGGGGTGAATATAAAAGTATTATAAAATACGAATGAAACTATTATAATGTTACCATTGCTTGTCTAAGCTGGGTATGTTCTGTGGCATTTTGCAAAACAGTGCAGCTTTAATGCTCAAATATTCAGATCTGTGAATATTGTTCATCATCATCGTAATCATCATCATCATCATCATCAGTATTGTTATCATTTTATTCATCATCATTCACATCATCATCATTGTCAATATCATCACCGTCATCATTGTACTTATTTTCATCATCAATACCAGGGTCAGGGATTTCATTTATGTTGTTAAATACTTTAGTTCCATCAATAATATGTTCATGTTGTCTGGTATTATTAGATATATGCTTGCATGCATAAACCACACTGGGGAAAGTTGGAAATTTTCTCTCCAAAATAGTTTTTTGAACATGTCTTTTTGAATAAGAATGTTACGCCAAAATTTTGTGAAAAAATACTTTGAAACTTAAATAATCTAAAATATTTCTTGAACATAATAATAATAATGACTGAAACAGATATAAACTGGTACTGTTCAGTTAAATTTTGGCTAAGAACTGGATTTGTAAGGAAGTGTGCATTATGAATGCAAGCATTATACCTTTAGTACTAGCAAGTAACAAATATAGTAATGTATGTGAAAACATCATATTCTGTTATATGTATATGATGGTTGGCTTCCACGATTGGCTGTTTTACTTTGATACTCATAAATATGTAAATGAGATGGTATATGCAAATAAGATGGTCAGGCGTGGTGTTATGTACATAATGAGGTACAATGTTGTAATGTTTTCACATTCATTACTTGCGATGGTAGAACAAAGTTAATGCTCATTGAATGTTCACATTGTCATCATTTGTTACAAACAGGCATTACTGTTTATAATGACTTGTGGTATTTTACATTGCAGTCTTCCAACGTGTTTGTACACGTATGTATATTTGTGTACATGCGTGTATATTTGTGTACATGTGTGCATATTTGTGTACATGCATGCATATTTGTGTACACGTGTGTATATTTGTGTACACATGTGTATATTTGTGTACATGTGTGCATATTTGTGTACATGTGTGTATATTTGTGTACACGTGTGCATATTTGTGTTCACGTGTGTATATTTGTGTACATGTGTGCATATTTGTGTACACGTGTGTATATTTGTGTACACGTGTGTATATTTGCTATGTAAACATTTTATAGTCTCAATGTTTTCCTGTTTGGACGATAATACTAAAGCTTGTTGCGTAATAATCTTGAGTCAATGATAGATATACAGTCTAAACTGTCTTAAACAGCTCTTCAAGAAATAAACAGATTTACTTTAAAAATTGTCAATTTGGATTTTATTAAATTGGCTGCTTAAAACAGGTGGTTGCTTAAATCAGGTGATCACTATCACATGTTTGACTGTCTATATTTCAAATGATTAAAAGGAACATGTTTTAAACCTTTGACATCTGTCACTTTTAATATGTTTGTTTCAAATATCTGTTGTTTTAGAATCATGTTGTTATGGTTACCAATTTGTAAGTCAGTTTTGAGATTGAATCAAATCTTAGTTTTAATACTGTTTGTAGATGTTAAATTTCTGATAATTTACTAACAAAATAACTTAAAAAAATAGATTTTAGATCTTTTTAGCATCATTGTTACGTTTACAAATTCATAAAAATTCTTTTTGAGAGGAGGTGCAATATTGGTCCTTGATTACAGGAAACTAATGTGTTCGTATATTTTTTGCCATGTTTAGGATTATCATTTTATACACTTGATAATCATTCTGATTGTATATCTGAAATACTTGTTCATTGCTTTAATATGTATAAATAAAATTGAATACAAATCTATACCGACTTAATAACTTTGTTCTGAAAATGTAGTGATTCTGTTTCAGCTGCATTGCATTGAGTAATCTTGATGTCCATTGTATTACTATACACCAGGAGCCCGTTGCCTAACCAAGTTACTACTGAGCGCTTGATAGCGCTATGCTAGGTAACAGCTTGCTTGAAAAAAGCACTATGTAGTGGACGAAGCGAAAAATTATATGCTTCCGGCGAGCGCTCGCAACTGTTGCGTAGCAGTAAGCTATTGGCGAGCACTGCTTGCTGGTAGCGTATCGTTGCATAGGTGTAGGAAAGCGCTCAATTGTGCATTTTGGAAGTGGCTTTGCTAGGCAATGGGCTCCAGATGAGAATTTAGTTGACCAATGAATATATAATTGTGGTTGTAAAATATTGGACATATTTGCATAATCCAATATATTCGCTTGCTAACCTTGGACAAAAATCTTGGAAAAACATTCTATACTCTGGCGTCTGGTCAATTATATGAATATCATGATACGAATATTTTCAAAGTCTATAGACCTTTTCAACTGTGCTGTTTCATGGAGCTGGTTATAGTCTGATTCCTGTCGGCAACATTATGGTAGGAGTACTGTACAATTGCTTCACAAAACCGCCCTGGCTAAAAGGTCTTGTATCTTTAAATATAGTATTATTGATGCTGACCTTGTTCTGTCCAGTGATATGGATGTCAAGATATCGGCGTATGTAAATGAACATGTCTGACCTGCTTTCGTCAGCAGTTCTATATTATACTGCCTAATCTCAATCTGGTTTTGGTATACCAGTAGTGCAGTTTTTTATGGACCTGTCAAAAATACATGATTACACTGTAGGTGCACACTAAAAGTCATCTCCAGAAAGGTGTAGATTACTTATACAGGGTGTTAAATAAGTTTGTTCTCAAAATATAAATTTTATCTCCGCTATTTAAGCAGTGTACAATTGTGATTTCTTGCTCTAATGGCTTCATTTAATGCTAGAAAGATTAGAACTACAGTAGAACCCCCGGGAATTTAATCTGAAAATTTTACATTCTTCTGACATCAGAAAAATAAACTTTAAACTGAAATATTGAGAACAAACTTTTTCAACACCCTGTATATACTGTACAGCTACTGTGTTATGTTTATTTGAACAGGTTAGAAGAACTGCTCTATAACACTGTAACGTCTTCAACTTTTCCTGGTCCAGATGAATCTTTGTTGTCCGTCATTTGAACAGAATAACTGCAGATTTTGTGCAATAATGTCTATCATGCTATACAGAAAACATGTACAGAAAATATAATAAACAATTAACTACTACTTTTATTTGTTGTTTATTTGTTATAATGATGTATCCAAGGTAACAGAAATAGTACAAAATATGTTAACAGTTTTATACAGTAACAGAAATAATGATAATGACAGAGAAAATTACGAAGATGCTCTTTGCACCACAATGATACAGTTTCACAAACAGCTTTCATACAAAGGGGTTTACACAAGCTATACATGTCATACAGATGAACACAAAACAAACATTTGCATAAAAGTTTGAATACAGTTGGTTGCAATGAATTGCAGTTTTTTAGTCTACCAAGAAAGTTATGGAAAAATATTTGTACAGATTTAAGTGGAACACCCTGCAGACAGGCAACTAGGTTGTAAATTTCATGCACACATTTCATATTATTGTTCTGTGTTGCACAGTATAGAGGAGAAGAGTTGTCTGCCTTAGAGCAAACAATTTCTGATTGGTCAACAGGTTTTGAGGCGCAGTTCTGACCGGTTATTTGAAAAAAGTTGTCATTTCTACAAAGGGCAACAACACATGTTCTTTATGGAGTCAGAAAAAGAGCCTATGGTGGATGAAAGATTTAAGAAGAACACTCTCAGGGTAGCTATATCGTGTGACTTTTACATCCCCAAAGGCTACAAATTCAAGACGAAATTTGCTTCTCTTCGAAAACAAAAATAGCTGATTTTATTTATTAGAAATTGGTATAGTAATAAAATGCTTATGGCTATTTTTGTCAAAGTGAAGCAAATTTCATCTTGGATCTGTAACCCAATACCACATGGTATTGCTGCACTGAAATGCAATTAGTAAATGAAATTAGGAGCTATGTTTAAATAAAGTACAGAGAAGAATTCAAATTCCACAATTTGGTATTTTTTCCACAAAAAAATGTAGTCTATATTTGCAACAATTTTAACAAGGCTGACAAAGCCAGTTTATTTGTGTGACAAGCAGACAAGGGAAGCGATCTGATTCCACCTGGCGAGGTTGGTCAAATCAAGGTATTTCCCCTTGTATTCATTTTACTTACAAACACAATGTGACCTTCCTCAGGCCAAGCATCGAGATACTAAACAGAAAATCTGATCTACTGAAAGGCCGACCAACATGTGTAATGTCAAATTATACACCCTCATCTTGCATAATAATGCACCAGTCAATTGAAACAACGGCCCCCAAACCCGGGGAAGGGCGGGTGATCTGTCCAAAGTTTTTACCTTTCTGACGTCCCTGCACTGCCGTGGCCTTTTGCTTGGCTCAAATAGGGGGGAACTATAGCTGTGACTATACCCATGAGGTGAAGGGCGGGGCTATTGCAGGTTTTTTACAATCTGTATATCCCTGGGGGGGGGGGTGTTAGGGATTTTACTAGGGGTTTAAAAAAGCAAACGTGAATATCCCAGCAATTTCCCGGGGGTTGGGGGCTGTGGTTTCAATTGACTGGTTCATAAAGAACTGCAATTTAACACTACAAGCAAACACTATCACCACTTCACGGTGTACAGAAACAATGGATTCCATTAAAGGCAGAAAAATTAAAATAAATATTGAATCTGTGCAAAAGGCAAGAATGTCACAAACTTGCAAATTGCTCCAGAATGATCAGTCTGAGAGATTGTAAACTGAATACCAAAACCACCCTTGTTACCCTGATAAAACAACATGATTGGATTTTCGCAACATGATTGAAAATGGCGGATGTATGTTTACATATTCATCGCATTTTCGGCCAGTTCTTCAAAATCTACGGGTTTAACCACCTTCTGATGCTGTATGAAGATAAACTTGTACATTCCTTCCATGAAACTCATTCATTTCACTATCAGACTTAGTTTAGAGTAAGTTATTTACATTTGCCGTTTCTATGTGATAACTATTTAAATTAACACATGTGTGAAAAATGGATAAAAACCAACATGATTGAGGATAAAGATCAACATGATTTATCTTTTAAAGTGGATACTGACCAACATTGAATTTTCATTGATGCACTGCAGTGCGAATTTAATATGTAGCTTCACTATTGGAAGAATAATGGGATGACCCCAACACGTACGTAGGAGTAGATAACTCTATGAAGTATTTATCGGAAAATATGTCCCTTTTTTCAACTTCGTGCAAATTTGTAAGTTTACGTTCAAGGTATAAACCTATAATATCTAAGTGCATGTTCATATTGCTGTGATACTTTGCATACTTGTCAACCGTCTTTGACCACAACATCTGCACTCCATCAAGCATGTTGTTGAATGTTATGCCCCATTTAGACTAATGTACTTAGAAATACAAAAGTTTACAGTTTATGTACACAATTTTAACCTCTAAGACACGTATCTTTGATACTTTGCATACTTTATCACCATCATGACGCCATGACCTCCACATGAATAGGATACTCTATCAAATATATTGTGAGGCGTGGCCTCAGATGTTTAAAACATCATATTATGGCCTCAGATGACAAGAACAGGTCTCTATTTAGTCTATTTAACTCCCAATGGTGTTGTGCTATTTTTAGTAACAATGACTTACATGTACATTTTTAGAGTTTGGAAAGCGCTATTGTCTTTATTATGCTATGTCATGCCATAATATTATAGATATACTTAGATATTTATTAGATTTAACTATTTACCTTAACAATCAGATGCTAGATCGTTGCTGTATCACGATATTTGACTTTATGTTCGTAGCATTCTGGAAAATGTGACATTTGTCCGCCATGTTTTTTTTTGGTAGTTGCAACTTCCGGTTAGTATTTAATCTCTAACCTCAAAGTCAGATAATATTTTATTTAAAGCTAGATTGTAATAAGTTGGTATTTTCTAGGGATTAGTATGTTTGTTTTATGTATTTTTGGTAATGTAATCTTAGTAATGTTCAGTCTGTTTACCGGCTTCATTGCAAGTTTTATTCTCTGAGCTGATTTGCATACCAAATTCGTTCTACATACCAGCTTGCTCATTAGCATACCAAGTTGCTCATTAGCAGCGCGTGATTTCTTCACATTGCCACTGTCCCAGAGCAGGCCAGACGTGTTTCTGGAGCTCTCTATTTTTTGTAAGTATTTGTTAAGTAATTTTTCATTCAACTTTTGTTCTGAATTGCTTCGATTAGATTATTATTTTAGACTTTATTGAGGTCATTATCTGTAATGTTATTTGACATTTGGCGGTCGTGTAACTTGGGCCTACTTTAAGCAATCTGTCGTCTGTCTGACTCTGGCTTCGAACTATCGTTATTTTAGTCTTAGTAATTATTTAGTATTTGGTCTGATATCCCTCTTGTCTATTTGTTAAGCCCTTTTACCTAATACATTCACGTTAAGCCGAAAGGAACGTCGTCTGTATTCTTTGAATTGATTATTATCTTGGCAATTGTCACGGTCTCGCACAGTTGTTAGCCGCTATCTGGTCTCTTGTAGCCAGTTTAGCCACTCTCAAGCTGTGATACACGCTACCAGTGTATTTAACCAGTTTTCGACCAGGCTATCGGTCCGAGTTGTTGTTAGACCTACGTCTATACTCTTGAGCATATCATATATTGATTGCTGTTGTAGCACAACAGGTGTTTGTGCCCACACATATTTTGCACACCGGTACTTGAGTGCCTTTCAGTACAGTTCACAGTCCCTCAGTGCACGCACGTACAGTACAAACACACGCACGGGCGTTACAATATGTTGAAATGATGTCCGCTTTTTTAAATTAGAAATGCAATTTGGCACCATTCAAGACATGCTCACAGCGTTTAGCCTGGTCCCCATAATTCACTGTTCCTATTCCCGGTGAATTTTGCACATTTAGATACATGTGTTAAATTTACCTGTCTTGACGTATTATGAATTTTACCAACATATAGCAGAAAAAAGTATTTAACTAGAAATATGTCCATAGGACACGGATGCCCCCGCTAAAAGCTGTCATCAGACACCTAAGTATAAAGCTATGCAAATGGAATAACTTGAAACAAGTTTGTAATTGCTTAAATGTGACATTGAACAGCAGACAAGAGCTGGGTCTGTAAGTGTGACCTTTACATTTGAGTCAGGGTGTAAATGCGAATGTAACCAAGTAATTTTAAAATCCAGAACGAAATAACAAAAAAAAAAAACAGACCAGAAGCGTATACTTGTGCCTTTTAACTTTTAATCTCGAAGTATGACCTTGACCTTTGCGTTAGGGACCTGAGTTTTGCGCATATCACCTCGTCTTGATGATGTAAACATTTGTGGCAAGTAATATAAATATAAAATAAGAAATGACATAGTTACTGATCTGACATGAATCACATGCTAATTTGAGAATTTTAACTTTTGATCTCTAAGTGTGACCTTGACCTTTGAGTTAGGGACCTGGGTCCTGCGCATGACACCTCATCTTGATGATGTGAACATTTGTGTCAAGTAATATTAATATAAAATAAGAAATGACATAGTTACAGAGCTGACATGAATCACATGCCTATTTGAGCCTTATTACATTCGATCTCATAGTGTGACCTTTACCTTTGAGCAAGGGACCTGGGTCTTGCGCATGGCACATCTTCTTGATGTGGTGAACATTTGTACCAAGTGTTATAAATATCCAATAGGAAATGACACAGTTACAGAGCGGACATGAATCACATGCCTATTTGAGAATTTTAACTTTTGATCTCTAAGTGTGACCTTGATCTTTAAGTTAGGGACCTGTGTCTTGCACATGGCACATCACCTTGATGTGGTGAACATTTGTTCCAAATATTATAAATATCCAATAGGAGATGATAAAATTACAGAGCGGACACGAATCACATGCTTATTTGAGCCTTTTAACCTTTGACCTCTAAGTGTGACCTTGACCTTTAAGCTAGGGACCTGGGTTTTGTGCATGACACATCGTCTTGATGTGGTGAGATATAGTCACATATGCCTATTTTGACATTCACGACAAGATCGGCAGTAAGAAAACGAACATTAAACGTGTAAAGTTGTTTAAGCTTTAGTAGCAGCAACCAGATCGCCTCTCATCAGCACTCTTAGTGCTTTGATTATTAAATGTCCTAAAAGCATGTGCTATAGACTGGGTGTGAAATGCCTTACATCGGGTATGCTCATAAACCTGCTACCACAATTCATGAGCACACTTCTTTAATGTACAATTATTTGTACCTTGAGAATCCCACTGGCAAGATTTCAATTGGTAATGTTGGTTTTTATCCACAATTATGTTGGCCAGTATCCTAATAAATTTAACAATCACGTCGGTCAGTATCCAAAAAATACTATACATGTTTGAATTATTGCTGGTAAGCGTTAATTTATCTAAGATTTTAAAATATTGAAACGTCCAAATCATAGTTTATACAACTGCCGATACTTCCCAAATGATATTCATTACATAGAGTCCAATAAATGAGTTTTACAACGTTTTTAAGTACAAAACTCATTCTCAAATGCAAAATCCACACATTCTTTAAGGCTTTACATAGTAAAAATATTACCTATATGCAAAATGTTTAGTGCAAATAGTACATTTTCTTCATATGTTGATTATGTAATATTGAAATAAACAATCTGGATAGTTTATATGGAAAATATTGCAAAAACAATGCACTTACCACATTTTTCATGTCGGCCATTTTCAATCATGTTGCGATTATCCAATCATGTTGTTTTATCAGGGTAACAAGGGTGAAAACTGAAGGTTACAAAACTGGGAGTTGGAAAATTACATTGTCTCTTTATTTTCTACACATAGTAACATGTCTACCAAGTATAAGAAGAATTACATGAAAAATAAGACTTGTTTAAGGAATTTTGTCCTTTTTGGGCGTTTACCTTTTTAGGAATTCTAGAGATAGAACAACAAAAATAGAGAAAAGGAAATTACATTAGCTTAATATGGAACAAAAAAGTATATATGTTGTATGAGAGAAGAATGAGAGGGTTGATCACCGGTAGATTGGATAAATGAGATGTCAGTTTGCGCATCCCTGGCGATCTGGTTTTATACTGGCACTCCCTATGTCAGATCTCTTATGAGATAGACTTACTTTGTCATCAGTATACTTTATACTTAAGTTTATTAATCAAATCATTTTGATAGAATTATAAATTTATAAGAGATATCAGAAGTTCACTACTGTGGTAAGATTTTATTTGTCATTTGCTTAGTTTTTACATGTATTGTATGTATTAGAACGCGTGAACATCTTGATTAATGTGAAATTATGTATTGGTTCAACTTTATTATCTAAATTGCTAAATTATTCTATTCTTCTGTTTTAGGCGTTTTGCTTCTCATATTAAAAGTACATGGAACCTACGCCAAGTGCTAGTAGTATATCATACCCAAGTAGCCCTGTGGCATTTAGATTTCCCTGACTAATTTAAAAATTCCCTGACTTTTCCCTGAAAATATGAAGCTATTGGAGGAAAACAGAACAATGAAAAATGAAATATTTGAATAGAAAAGTCAAGGTACAAACTCATAAATAAAAAACTGCCTGCCACTCCTTAATGAAAAACGGTCAACAGAAACAGTTATAGAATTAAGACAAGAAATGGACGGTCTTCAGGCAGACGTCTTAACCCGGACGAAACATTAAAGCTAATAAGATGTATAGAAACAAAAATTCTAGAAAAAGGCAAGAAATCACTCTGAGGAGCCCAGGAGTTCATTCAGAGAGGGGACATCAGTTGGACATCAAACAGTACTCTTAGTAGGAAATAATGACATAAAAACCTTCAAGTACCTGCAAGAAGTTATTAAAACATATGAGGATAAATTTCCATCTGGTAAACTAAACATCACTTCAATATTGAAAAGACACGATGACAATGATTACAACAAAGATGCCGACACTTGAATGAAGAACTAGATCACCCCAATATTGAAAAGACACAATGACAATGATTACAACAAAGATGCCGACACTTGAATGAAGAACTAGATAAGATTCAAAAAGGACTCAATGGTTGTAATGCAAAGGGGTCCCATTAACCCCTTCAATGAATCTTTGTATGTCAGAGATGGGAGTCCACCTTACACCAAGGGGAACAGCTGTCCTCATAGCTGCTCTCAAACATCACCAAGGGGAACAGCTGTCCTCATAGCTGCTCTCAAACATCACCAAGGGGAACAGTTGTCCTCACAGCTGCTCTCAAACATCACCCAGGGGAACAGCTGTCCTCATAGCTGCTCATAAACATCACCAAGAGGAGCAGCTGTCCTCATAGCTGCTCTCAAACATCACTAAGGGGAACAGCTGTCCTCATAGCTGCTCTCAAACATCACCAAGTGGAACAGCTGTCCTCATAGCTGCTCTCAAACATCACCTAGGGGAACAACTTTCCTCATAGCTGCACTCAAACATCACCAAGGGGAACAGCTGTCCTCATAGCTGCTCTCAAACATCACCTAGGGGAACAACTTTCCTCATAGCTGCACTCAAACATCACCAAGGGGAACAGCTGTCCTCATAGCTGCTCTCAAACATCACCAAGGGGAACAACTTTCCTCATAGCTGCACTCAAACATCACCAAGGAGAACAGCTGTCCTCATAGCTGCTCTCAAACATCTCCAAGGGGAACAGCTGTCCTCATAGCTTATTTATGTTGTTACATGCAACGTTGATAGCAACTTAAGGATAATGAATAATTACAACAGATAAGGTTTTAGGCAATTGGGTATTTTACCCCCAAGTTTCAATTTTATTTGGGTTTTGACAAATTTTAATTGGGTATTTAATAAAACTAATTGGGTAATTGGTCTTTTATGTACTATTTTTCACAATAACATCATTTTCTATTTGCTTTTTCTTACCCCCTCCTCTCTAAATCTATTGGGTTTTTTTAAGAAAATTAATTGGGTAATTACCCCAATACGCAGCTTATTTGTAGCTCTGTTACAAGCAAAACTATTTTACAGGAGCCCAAACCTCGTCACCAGTGATAAATAAGTTCTTGGAACTAAAACAGGTGCGAGGGAAAAAAAGATTTCAACATAAAAAAGTAATCACATGGTCTTAACAACACACTGAGTACGAGTCTGATGGAAGCACCATATAGCTGACAACAAATACAAAGTAATGATCTTGAAAGAAGGCGGAGGGCAACAGATGGTGGATCTGGAAAAAAGTATGTCTCTCGAGAAGGCAAGTCAGAAAATCGTAAAGATTTATTTCCCGCATGGCCAATCATATGTCACCAGTGATAAACAAGTTCTCGGAACTAAAACACTTAACAGGTGCGAGGGAAAAAAAAGATTTCAACAGTAAAGATTTATTTCCTGCACAGCCAATCCTATCAATACAAATTGTCTGATGTGGATCACTACGTCGCGTCCTTTACCAATGAAAGGTCGATCTGTCACCAGTGATAAACAAGTTCTTAGAACTAAAACAGGTGCGAGGAAAAAAAAAGATTTCAACAGTAAAAAGTAATCACATGGTCAAAACAACACGCCGAGTATGAGTCGAATGGAAGCACCATATAGCTGACAACAAATACAAAGTAATGAGCTTGAAAGAAGGCGGAGAGCAACAGATGGTGGATCTGGAAAAAAGTTTGTCGCTAGAGGGAGCAAGTCAGAAAATTGTGCAGATCTACTTCCCACACGGCCAATCATATAAGTACAAATTGTCTGATGTGGAGCACTACATCGCGTCCTTCACGAACAAAATGATCGATCTGACTGGTAATGTGGGTGATTACTTTGAGAAGGTTACAACCAATCCAGTGAGATGGTACCTCCACACCAAACTCAAGGTATGCGTTTACTGTTGCTGCTCATCAATTTAATTATTTTTTATTGACATAAGATATGTGACACTGTACTGGTTTGCCAAGCATTTAAAAAATTTGGATTGTTGATAGAAATTTGTGAGAATTTACAGCTTTACCATATAACAGGAGATGTTTGTAAAACATGCATGCCCCCATGGCAGTCAAATAGTCATTCATGTTATAGGTCACAGTGACCTTTGACCTAGTGACCTCAAAATCAATAGGGGTCATGTTCTGATGATGACCAACCTCCAAGTATAGTTTGATGATCCACGCCCAACCTTTCTTGAGTTATTGAACTGAAACAATTTGGTCTACCAACCAACATGCGCAAAGCATTTATTTACCCCCTCGTCTTCAAAGGGGGACAAAAGCCGTAGCTGCTGTAAACACTACACATTGGTTGGTGTATTAGGTGAGTTTTCCGTAAGCCACGTGGAGTGGCAGTAATTTGTTTTTTGTATTTTATTCTGCCTTTAGATGTCCTATGTCGTAGACACACTACTACCAGTACAGTTCATTTATTCTCTTTTGTGATTTTTCAGGTGTTTTACAATTGTATTGACTTGTATTTGGACTTGTAACTTGTATTACGATTCTGGATACAAGTTTCCAAGCCTTTATTTATTTTTAGTTTTTCGGAACCTTTTATTTAAGAGCTGGTAATTATGGCAGAGTCTGACCATGACCCTGACACTCTTATATATCTGATCGCACTAGTTCATTTTCGGGTTTCAGTAGAGTGGACGCAGAGTCCTGCACAGCTAATAATAGAATACGTAGCGTGGTAAAGAAGGTTATGAATAATCCTGGGATTTCCCAGAGGAAATCTGCTATGCACATGCAAAAGAAATGCAGTTAAATCTAGTTTTTGACCCCGCATGACCCACTTTGAACTTGACCTAGATTTCATAGCAGTAACTATTCCCTCCCGAGTAGGTTTACTTTAATGGTGGCAGCGGTGGGATTATCTTTTGTCGCAAGCCATGGCAAGGCCGATTCTTGATCCAATGCCATGGATGTGATAAATGGTTCCATGGTTCCTGCGTTAACATCACCGCATCCAATGCACTAGAGATAGACATACAAGTACTGGTGCAGAAGGTGTTGCGAGCATGGACATAGTCCGTAAATGTAAAACAATGAAAGTCACACTGTTAGGTGAGCGTTGAATTAACACCCTATCAATGCCTTACCTGTTGTATGTCCTTTTCAGTATGTCATCCTCAATCCAAGAAATAACAAGAGATGTTTGTAAAACATGTATGCCCCATGGCAGCCCAATAGTAAGAAATGGAGTAGGTCACAGTGACCTTGACCTTTGACCTACTGACCTCAAAATCAATAGGGATCATCTACTGTTGCTGACCAACCTCCATGTAAAGTTTGAAGATCCTAGGTCAAAGCGTTCTTGAGTAATTGAACGGACACCATTTAAATAGTCAGAAATAGTAAAGGTCACAGTGACCTTGACCTTTGACCTACTGACCTTAAAATCAATAGGGGTCATCTACTGTTCCTGACCACACTCCATGTAAAGTTTGAAAATCCTAGGTCAAAGCGTCCTTGAGATATTGAACGGAAACCATTTTATACGACCGACCGACAGACATGTGCAAAGCAATATACCCCCTCATCAAAGATGGGGGGCATAATTAACCATACAGAGGCCAAGAAGCTGTTGCCTAGCAGGAACTTGGTTTGGCAGCTAATGCTACAGACAGAAACGCCGAACAGCCAGGTTGAAGCCTTGATGAGCCAGGTGTGGTTGGCTAAGTCCCGAGTACCCAGTTCTCGTAGCTGGCTTAAGCAAGTGGCCATCGAGGCCAAACAGCTACAGTTTCATGATCTCGCCTGGATAAATGAGAACATTATGTTCGTCCAGGCGATTTTGCGTCCGACAACCCGAATCATATCACCAAGGGGTCCCTCAGAAGACATATGAAAAATCCGAGTATCGGAAGGGTCACCGCTGATGAGGGAAATAAAGCCCTATCTAGCGCTCCCACACATGAGTCCATGTAGGTGGACGCACCCTCTAAGGAGAGTGTCAATACTCCGGAGGAAAGTGAGGGTGCCACTGTAGGCTCACTCTGCAAGAAAGAGGCTGCATCTCCTTGTCAGATGGTGGCAACGCCAACCATGCCGGCAAATCCTCTTGCAGAGACACCATGTCTGGTGGTTGAAGAACCCACTGAGCAGGTAGCACCTCATCCAGTGGTATGCGCCCACGTGGTTGGTGAAACCATGTCACGTGTTTCACAACCAGGTGAGCCCGGTGTGGTGGTGCAAGAATCCACTGAACTGAGTGCTCCAAGGTATACCCTTCGGTCTTCACCCCGCAGGCAGCTGACCCCTACACCCAGTGTAGGTAAAGCTGGCCCACCTCCTGCCAAACAAGGTCAAAGAAGCCAAAGAAGGAAGTACACTGATGGGTCTGGTAAGACGTGCAAGAAAGTCACCTCAGAAACTTCTGAAGTAAGTACTGCTCCAAGTACTGGTATGGGTCCAGGCTCTGTCACGAGGTCAACCCCTAAAGTGGCAAACAAGGGCCCTGGACCTATGAACAGCCAGGAAAGGCAGACTCCGTCAGGCTCGGGTACCCGCAGTACTAGTTCGGTCCGCGGCAAGGGTGGACGCAGGAAGCGTACATCCTGTGAGGTCCGTAATGCAAATGAAAGCCATGAAATGGGTAGTGCAAACAGAAGTCCCAAGACCAGGGGCCGTCCCGTCTCCCAAATTGATATAAGAAAATGCCCAATCCCAGGGTGTGGGGCATTCGTCATAAAGAGCATGCCCTAGGGCTACATCTTCCTGGTATCTTAGACCCAAGGTTCGCACTCACTCCCAAAGTCAATCGTAGTAGAGCTAACCTTCTCTACAAGTGTACCACAAGGATTATGGGATGCCTAGATATTGGCATGTTAGCCAGTTACATTTTTGACCTGCGGAATAGAAATAGCCATGACCCAGTTGTGCGAGGAAATCGGGTTGCCAGTACCAGAACAATTCTGTCTGGATTGTGTCAACTCCCCCGCTCTGTTAACGCACTGGAGAGTACTTCTAGTGGTTATGGGTTGCCTTGATCCTGGTACTCAATGGGAGATAAGGGAGAGTTTCCCATCAATTAATGTTCCTCTGCCCATGTGGCTCCAGGGAGTGGACAGTCACTTTCATCTGGATAGACTGTGCATTAAAATGGGATATGCCGCTTCATACAAGCAATTGAGGCAGTGAACCCGGTGATAGGTGATGAGGTATGTGTCACGGGTGGTATTGCAGTCTTCTGTGACAATGCAAAAGGAGGCCCTAGCGTCTCTAAACTCTAACAGGTTGCTAATTGAATCAGATGCTCCTTATTTTGTGGGTAAAGGACACTCAAACTCAACACCTAGTATAATTGGCACAACAGCCAGAAGGGTCTGCAAGATACAAGGTGAAACTTGGGAGAAAGTAGTCCAAACGTCTGCGGCAAACGTGCGTAGATTGTATAAAATGTACAATCTCATGATACCTGCAGAGTGCGCGTAGGATGGAAACACATGATCTAGTTTTGGATAGTGACATAGAGGAATTGATGCATCCTAATACTACTCGTTACGTGGATGCTGTGTCGGATGATGAATTTACAGATGATCTGGATGAATTTTTCTGCCAGAGTAAGTCAGTCAGTGAGCCATTAATGGACAAAGTGGCAGAAAAGGTAAATAAGGCTCTGAGGCCTACGAAAGTAGATGCAACGAAAATAAAAGAATTAAGTGAATGTTACCAAAGGCCTGAGAATGTTGAAGCGTTACAGGTGCCAAAACTAGATGGGTTTCTCTGGAATCAACTAAACAAGAGGGCCCAAAGGGCCCTAGGTCGCTCACCTGTCGAATTTAACCTAGATTTTGTTAAGATGATCATTGTGACCAAGTTTTATACAGATTAGGCAAATATTGTGACCTCTAGTGACTACAAAAGGTTTTTATATGATTTGACCTAATGACCTAGTTTTTGACCCCAGATAAACTAATATCGGACTTGACCTAGATTTTGTTGAGATGATCATTGTGACCAAGTTTCGTAAAGATCAGGCCAAAACTGTGACCTCTAGTGACTACACAAGGTTTTTCTATTATTTGAGCTTGTGACCTAGTTTTTGACCCCAGATGACCCAATATCGAAGTTGATCTAGATTTGTTTGAGATGATCATTGTGACCGAGTTTCATAAAGATTAGACCAAAATTGTGACCTCTAGTGACTACACAAGGTTTATCTATGATTTGACCTTGTGACCTAGTTTTTGACCCCGGATGACCCAATATCTAACTTGACCTAGATTTTGTTGAGATCATCATTGTGACCAAGTTTCATAAAGACTAGGTCAAAATTGTGACCTCTAGTGACTACACAAGGTTTTTCTATGATTTGACCTTGTGACCTAGTTTTTGACCCCAGATGACCCATTATCGAACTCGACCTAGATTTTGTTGTTATGATCATTGTGACTAAGTTTCATAAAGATCAGGCCAAAACTGGGACCTCTAGTGACTACACAAGGTTTTTCTATGATTTGATCTTGTGACCTAGTTTTTGACCCCGGATGACCCAATATCAATCTTGACCTAGATTTGGTTGTGTAGATCATTGTGACCAAGTTTCGTAAAGATTATGCTAATACTGTGACCTCTAGTGACTACACAAGGTTTTTCTATGATTTGACCTTGTGACCTAGTTTTTGACCCCAGATGACCCATTATCGAACTTGACCTAGATTTTATTGTGATGATCATTGTGACCAAGTCTCATAAAGATTAGATCAAAATTGTGACCTCTAGTGACTACACAAGGTTTATCTATGATTTGACCTTGTGACCTAGTTTTTGACCCCGGATGACCCAATATCTAACTTGACCTAGATTTTGTTGAGATCATCATTGTGACCAAGTTTCATAAAGACTAGGTCAAAATTGTGACCTCTAGTGACTACAAAAGGTTTTTCTATGATTTGACCTTGTGACCTAGTTTTTGACCCCTGATGACCTAATATCGAACTTGACCTAGATTCTGTTGAGATGATCATTGTGACCAAGTTTCATAAATATTAGACCAAAATTGTGACCTCTAGTGACTACACAAGGTTTATCTATGATTTGACCTTGTGACCTAGTTTTTGACCCCGGATGACCCAATATCGAACTTGATCTAGATTTTGTTAGGATGATCATTGTGATAAAGTTTCATAAAGATTAAGTCAAAATTGTGACCTCTAGTGACTACACAAGGTTTTTCTATGATTTGACCTAAGTGACCTAGTTTTTGACCCCAGATGACCCAATATCGAACTTGGCCTAGATTTTGTTGAGATAATCATTGTGACCAAGTTTCATAAAGATTAGGCTAAAATTGTGACCTCTAGTGTCTACACAAGCCAATTGTTGACGGACGGACGACGGACGGACGGATGGACGGACAGATGGACGGACAGATGGACGGACGACGGACGAAGAGTGATCACAAAAGCTCACTCTGTCACTTTGTGACAGGTGAGCTAAAAACACGGTAAATATCTCATCCTTAATATGAACTAAGGCATTGCCTAAAGGGGATTCAATCATCCATTGATAATAGATCAAAATAACTCATTACAGTTATTAGTGAGGGGCATCTTCACAGTATGGTTGTTCATACATTTTGTATTTATTTTACATTTCATGAAATTCAGATAGAATTTTAATAACTCAAGGAAAATTGACTAATACAACAAGAGGACCATTGGCTCTAAAGTGCTCACCATATGACCAGCAGTTTAGGCAGAAACAGTGACCTGGTGACCTAGTTTTGACCCCAGATGACCCAGTTACGAACTAGACCTAGATTTCATAAAGCTACACATTGTGGCCAAGTGTCATAAATATAACATCAAAAATTTGACCTCTAGAGAGTAAACAAGGTTTAAAATTGATGTGACCTAGTTTTTTACCCAAGATGACCCAGTTACGCACTTGACTTAGATTTCATAGCGACAAACATTGTGTCCAAGTTTCATGTAGATTAGGTAAAAAATGTGACCTCTAGAGTGCTAACAAGGTTTTTTCTTTGATGTGACCTTGTGACCTAGTTTTTGACATTGTTGCACATTATCATTAAACATCTTCATTTTTAAACTATAGCAAGAATTATCTGAAAAAATGTTCAATATTTGAAATATTGCATTTTATTCTACACTGTCGCTTTCGAAGCTCGATACCGATGGTGAGAAAATATACTCATTTTTCAAGTTAAACATATTATTGTGGCAAAAAATTGTCAGCGAGGTCGTAAAATAATGTTGTCAATGTGTTCAAGTAAGACTTTATTCAAATTCTTATCTTTTGGCTAAAATAATCGCGATTTTTGTACCTAGTTGCTTTATACGCTATATCAGTTTCCCCCCTGATGTACATTCGGAATATCTCGCACATTGTCGCTGAATTAATTCCGTAATCCCAGACAACGGGTTTTAACTAGTAATGTCGATATGGTGAATATTCTAAAATGTGAATCGATAATCGACTGGTTAAAAATATTGCTGATACCGCTTAGGTCAATGACAGCTCTTATGATGGCATCACACCGGAGGTCACATGGCAGCTACATACTGTAATGGACAGTCACAGCAGAGCGACAGATGAATACTGATCAACACGACAGAAACTTTGTTAAACACGGGTCAACCAACACAGGCCTTAACTGGATCTGAGGGTTCTTTGAACTTGAAGGGTCTTGGGACAACTGTCACTTCTTCGGTCTTGTTATGTTCATACTTTCCACAGACAAAAAGCACCCAGGAATTCATGTTCTTTGTTAACTTATATTTTTAGCTTTTTTCCCAAAAAAATTTCTTATAAATAATCATAAAAGCACTCATGAAAAGTTACATTGTTTGTATTTTGGTCAATTCTCATATTTTTTCACGGAGATCTGTATTGACAAACCAGCAGTAGACAGTTGTCCTACATTATAAAATCAATTAACATGGTCATCTAACACAGAATGATTGTTGATAATTAATTCACAATAAATGGTTGGTTGGTTGATTGTTTGTTGTTGACAATTTGGGAACGAACAAATTTGGATACGCTTCGTTTATCAAACTTTATGATGCAAATTAGCATCGAAAGTTGATTTATTTGTTTACCTACGCTAATTATGTGTATAAAAGACAGTTTTCCTTGTTTAAAACAAGTACTTTAATCGTATAAGCAGTTATTTTACTTACTTGACCGAAGCGAAGATGGCAGACGAATGAAACTTCCGTTTGCGAGGGACAGTCTAAAATGCTAACCGACCGCCTTTATCTCGCGCGCTAGCATTCTTACCTCCCCTATCGCGTTTAATGTTTTGTAAGCTAGGGCCTTCGGTTATCTCAAGGAACATTTTTAAACATCATTAGAAAATAAAAGATAATTTATTAACAACAAAAATATTTTTTAAATGAGTTTGCCAATTCCATCATGTCTTCAGAGTACCCCGAAAAAAACACTTCCGGTACACACAAAATTTCACTCTGACAGGGGTGACCAAATTTTGGATGGGCTAAAAACTCGCAACACGAAACAATGCCGTCTGGCGATTCAGGCATCGCGATTCTAGAATCCCTATTAACACTACAATATTTATTGATGCACCTGTAAACTCATCTCAGTGTAACGACTCGAATAATAATAATAGCTTCCGGTAAAAAGTAGATACAAATTTTGAAGTGAGAAAATTTCTCAGGCAGACGTAACAATATGATGTAATAAATAACCAGTAGTTGAATATAGGAGGACTAGAGATTTGCTAAAAATAATCAATTTATAAAATGAACATCAGAACATGAACAATAATAATAACTCTAAAAAGCACTGTACCTGTGAGAAAGCTACTGAGGTAAGGAAAAGAGATTCAAAACTAGAAGAGGAATTTAAGTTTTAAGGGAAAAAATTGGACAAACATGTTTGGGAAAAGATCAGACATGAAACACAAATAAAAAATATCTTATCTCTATTTTTTGTCTATTTATACAGCGCAGTTTGATAATGCTGTCTATTAGGCCACTCTATCTACCCCTCATTGTAATTTGGACTTGCTTCGACTATGTCGAGGCGCCATTAGAGAAAAATGGGGGCGAGAGAAGATGTCTCGTCCAGTGATGATAACTTGTCAGATAGGTGCATTCATGAACGTATTTTATCAGACTCTGAAAACAAAAGTTAAGGAAAAGAAATTGAACGAAAATGTTACATCAATAAAAAACTTGGTACAGATAGATTATGATGTAACAATCATAAATGGTCATTTATGTCAAGATTGCTCCCTAATTTCATGGATTATGCCCCTTTGTGCCAAAGTGCCATAGTGGAGCATGATGTCTGTTTGGGCATTCTTGTTATTTTTTTTATAATTAACACAAACATAGTCCTTCTCCAACTTCCAAGAAGGATATATAATTCTGGTAATCAGGGCGGGGGATTAAACGAAGCAAATGATCTAGAAATGGGAAAAGTATCCTGAAAATGTTTAATTGTAAGCTTATTCTCCATATAAAGCTAAGTTTCACATATTTTTAGCTATTATTTATTAATTACTGAATTGCTAAATTCCCCAGCATTATTGTAAACAGTTTCAAGAACTAAAGACTATAATTATTATTATTATATTATATGTTCACTGTAATTGAATTAATGTCATCTGTGTATCTTATGACAGTACTACTTAAATATTGCAAGGATATAATATCACATATTTATTGATATACAATATGCATGTTTATGTACACAAACTCACAAGTGATCTTATGAATTAAGTTGAGTGATTTTTGGTCTTACTTATACATAGATACACAAACTCCAGAGAATAGCACAGACTTGCCATACATAAAACACTTGTGGAAGAAGCAGAGGTAACGAAAGATCCATGAAACCAAGGAATGCACACTATTCTAACCTGCGATCAGCAGAACAATCCTTTACAGTTGAAGAAAGTGTATTAGTAGATGAAACTAGAGCTGTCGCCATTCGGCAGACTAGTATACCCCCGCCGGCAAAGGGCCATAATTCTGCCAAAATTCATTGCAGCGCAAATTCCTTTCTTCATGCACATCTATATGTTGAGGTTGTTCATCTGTAAAAGTTTGAGCGAAATCCTGTAAAAACTGTAGGAGGAGTTGCGTCCACAAGAATGCGTCTACGGACAGACAGACAGATTGACGGACAAGCAGAATCCAGTATACCCTTTACAACTCGTTGTTTGGGGTATAAACAGTGACAGAGAATCTTTATCAGCAGACAGCAGTGTAAGTTACTCTGATCTATCCTTAAGTTGTATCAGATCCATATCTAGAATATCAGAACTATCAGAACCAGAAAATTACCGATCAATGATGGCGCACAGAATCGATATGCCAAAATTTGAGGGCCATTCTGGAAAAAGTGAGGAAGATTGTTTAACAATTTCACAGACTTAAATGGAATGGACGACACCAAATTCATTCAATTCTACCTCATGGAACATGCCTTAGCCTTTTATAATTCATTAGACACAACTGTAAAAATGCATTATGATGACCTGTCAACAAAGTTAACAACCCAGTTCAATGGAAGTGATGGATTAGAGTCGGATCTATCACTTCTTGAACTCCAACAAAAGACAACAGAAAATATAGCTAGCTTCTTTACAAGAGTATTAAAGGCAACAAATGGGAATAAATATCCAGAAAATTTAATTGTTTCCATTGCCTAAAAGGGAATCATTCCCGAAATTAAAAAAATAGTGATGTCACAATATTTATTGACTATTGAAACCCTGTGGAATGCAGTCCACCATGCTGAAAGGACAATATCAAGCACAATCTCGTCTACAAGGGAATCAACGAAGATGTTTGGTGTTTTAGTGACATGTTTAAAAAACTCAGCATATTTATACAAAGATGTTTGGTGCTTTAGTGACATGTTTAAATCTCTCAGCAGATTTATATGAAGATGTTTGGTGTTTTAGTGACATGTTTAAATCTCTCAGCGGATTTATATGAAGATGTTTCAAATTGGAGCTTAGTGACATATATGGATACATTGACACAGAAAGAGGAGTGCAACTTTGGTCATGCTAGTACTTGCCATGATGATTGTACTTAGTGAATCCACTTAAGTTCAACTGTAGTGTGGTCCACTAGGGATTTATACAAAGATGTTTGGTGCTTAGTGACCTGTATGGCTACATTGGCACATACAGAGGAGTGCAACTTTGGTCATGCTTGTACTTGCCATGATGATTGTACTTAGTGAATCCACTAAAGTTCAACTATAGTGTGGTCCACTAGGGATTTATACAAAGATGTTTGGTGCTTAGTGACATGTATGGCTACATTGGCACAGACAGAGGAGTGCAACTTTGGTCATGCTTGTACTTGCCATGATGATTGTACTTAGTGAATCCACTAGAGTTCAACTATAGAAAGACGTGGTAGAAACTTAATTAACAAGCAAATTCGTTGAATTAATATCCCCAGCCTACAGGTTATCAGTATTTCATTGCACAGTTTGGAATGTAAGCTTCCATCAGACAACAATTGTCAATAAATCAAGGGCAATAACTCAACAGAAAATTGCCCGATAAAAATAACTTCACCGGCATCATCACAGTATAGTTGTTCATATTTATTTTAAGTTTCATGAAATTCTACCCGCTAGTTATTAGATGAAATTAGTCAATAAACCAAGGGCAGTACAAGGGCAGTAACTCTAAGGAAAATTGACCAAATTGAATAAAACAAGTGTGCTAAGATGGCCCTGTATCCCTCACCTGTTCACATTGAACTAGAAGAACCATATTTAAACAGGACCTTGATTGTGTTGCCATGGTTCTGCATGAATTTCAATTATTTAGCTATTCATAGAATGGAGCACTCAAGAAATATTGTTACCAAGTTGTGATGAAATCCAGTCTGCAGATAAAAGTCTTCACTATTTATATATGGGGTAAACGAGCCCCACCCACTGGCGGCTATGTTTTAAGACGATAAACGAGCCCCACCCACTGGCGGCGATGTTTTTAGACGAATCATGACAATAATGTCAATTTTGTAAGAGGGTCACCTAACAAGTATTTCTGTAAAATTATCTTGAAATCTGGCCAGTGGTTATTTATAGATTTCAATTCTTTTAGCTATTTTTATAGAGGATAAGCAAATGAACATTGTTAATAATTCATAATGAAATTCAACCAGTACTTTTAGAAGAAGATTTTAAAGACTTTACTATTTATATATAGGGGAAAATGAGCCCCACCCACTGGCGGCCATGTTTTTTGACAAATCATGACAAAAATGACAATTTTGTAAGGTCACCCAACAACTATTTCTGTAAAATTATTTTGAAATCTGGCCAGTGGTTGATTTTTTTATGATTTTTTAAAGTTTTTCCAATTGGTTGCCATGGCAACCAGAGTTATTTATTGATCAGAAAAAAAACTTGACGGGCATCATCCCAGTATGCTAGTTCACATTTAGTTTAAGTTTCATGAAATTCTACCAGCTAGTTACAGAGAAATGGCTGCGGAAGGACGGACTGACGGACGGACGTACTCATGAGACGGTATTTGTGGGGTTTTCTTTTGTTCTTTCTTTTGTTTGGTTGCACCCCACAAGTGACGGAATGAATAGAATCTAAAAATAGCCTATTGTTCCACACCCCACAACTACCGGTGCATTCGTACGGACGGACTGACGGACGTACTCATGAGATGGTATTTGTGGGGTTTTCTTTTGTTCTTTCTTTTGTTTGGTTGCAACCCACAAGTAGCATTTTGCACCCCACAAGTGACGAAATGAATGGAATCTAACAATAGCCTATTGTTCCACACTCCACAACTACCGGTGCATTTGTACGGACGGACTGACGGACGGACAACGCCATTTCAATACCCCCCTACCGATTTCATCGGCGGGGGATAATTTAGCATGCAATACAAGGAAATACTGAGAGGGGGGAATATTCTCAAAACATGCCCATCAAGTAACAAAGATGTTTTGGTGTTTTCATGAAAGAGGAGTGCAAATTTAGCAATGGTTGTATGTACCATGATGTTGGCACTTGGTGGATCCATTCGAAGTAGTAGAAACTTAATCAATTTAGCATGCAATGAAAAGCCAAATCCATCTATGGACAGGACATTATGGACATAGTCAACACAGAAGTGCTTGGAAGTGCTCCAGAACTCATTAACTGTGAAATTCATGCAAAAAAATTCCCACTGTTCTGTATTTACGGACCTTACAAAGATGAACCAAATGTTTATACAAAGTAAAGTTAATGAAAATGAGAACTATTGTATATTAGCTGGTGATTTTAATTTAGTTCTAGATCCTGAGAAAGATTGTTTTAACTACAGAAATCTTAATAACCCTAAAGCTAGTGATATAGTTTTGCAACTAATATTGGAACAAAATTTGATAGACTGTTGGAGGGAGCAACATATAGAGACACTTCAATATACATGGTTTAAAAAGAATCCACTTAAAAAAGCTAGACTAGATTTTTTTAATTTCAAATTATTTGTTTACAGAAGTAAGAAGCTCAAAAATTCTTCCCGGTTATAGGACAGATCATTAACTTATAGTATTGGATTTAGATCTACTTAAATTCAAAAAAGGCAATTCATATTGGAAATTTAATAACTCTCTTCTAAACGATAAACAGTATCGTCGAGTGATGCAATTCCGCCACTGATGCAATTCCACCACCTTGTTTGTTTTTCTTGTAGTCTCGCGAGACTTGAGCGGTCGCCCGATTGACCGTGTGAATTTTATGAATACGTCATTGCAAACTACTCTCGTTTGATTTTCTTGTCAAAATGCGAATAAATTATGCAATTATGATTATTTACATACCAACCTATCGTAAAAACGCTTATTTTGTTAATGCAAATAATTTTCTTGCAAAATAAAATTTTTAACACAAACTAGGCATTTAAAATATCTAGGTCGCTCCGTCTGCAAGGTTAACACTTCGGTGAATGAAAACCCCGTGACTCCAGATTGATTTAAGGCCAAACGTACTTTAATTAATAGTTATTCGTACCCCTGTACCTTAGGGCATGGTAAGTGAATTTTTATCGGGTTTACTCTATTTTTAGCGCAAATGTTATACGATTAGACACATACCACATGCACTATTCCCAAGCTGCACTTATCTAAGCATACAAGGACATAGCAGAGAACAATATTTTATGAAAAAGGCTGTAAAATGAGAAATGTTTCTTTCACCACTGTTAGAGACATACTGACAGACAGGCTACACCCAGATAGTCTAATGTTACCACTAACTTTCATTGCATGGCTAAAAAAAATCATAAACAACGTTTTTTACAGTTTTAATTAGTTAAACAATTGGTATCATGTAACGATAAACTAACAACATCAATAAGTTTGCCTTAATTTAACCTTATTTGTGAGTGACGTCACAGAGAATAACGTAGGTGGCGCAATTACATCATTTAAATGGCGTCACAGTTGAAGTTGTAGGTGTTACTTCTTTTATTGTCATGAACTTAGTGCATTTTACATTTAAAATGATTCAAATGGAATTTTATTGTTATTAGATTTTTCTTTAAGGTATGCATGTTTTATTTTACAAAATGACATTTATTTATATTCAAATTCTCCGATGAAGCTTAGGGTGGCGCAATTCCATCACTCGAGGATATGTAACAGAAATTAACAATTTAATAAAAAATGTCAAAAACCAATATGCGTCACAACAGCAATCATTAAATAATACTGTTGAAGAAGTCACTGATCATGAGTTAATTTTAGATATTGATGATAAACTTTTCTTTGAAACCTTGTTAATGGAAATTAGGGGTAAGACTATTGCATATACGTCATTTAAACAAAAGAAAGACAAGGCGTATGAAGAAAAGCTAAAAAAAGAAATAGAACAATTACAAAGTTTAAATTCTACAGACTGCACTTTTTTGGAAGACAAAAAGAATGAGCTTGTTACATTAAGGAAGAAAAAACTAGAGGGTGCTTTATTGAGATCAAGAGCAAAATGGACACTAGAAGGTGAAAATCCAACTAAATATTTTTGCAGTTTAGAAAATAGAAATTTTACATATAAGTTAATGAATTCGCTATACTCTAAAACTGGTCAGCTTTTACAAACACAGGAAGAAATAAGTAAAGAAACCAAATCAAACAGGATATTGAAGCTTGTGGACATTACAGAAAGACTTACGAAAACTTTAATACAAACACAATCTAAAGCAACTGAACAAAGAAAACAAATTACATCAGAGAAATTAACATCCCTAAAGAAACAGCTAGCAGATGCCAATGCACAATCATAGGTATACGAAAAGAGACGTAGAAAGAGAAGTCAGCCATTTTGAGGAGAATGTTTCAATCATTGATGATGATATGAGTGTTCTCAAAATGGAAGTTTTTGAATTGAAAAAATAAAATGAAGTACTCTGCTAAAATTACCGATGTTGAAATTTTCAGAAAGGATGTAGCATCAAGTAATAAGGAAATCAATCAGCTGAAAACGAATATCAAGGACATCAAAGAATGAAATCTCATAAAAAATGAACATCAATCCAACTCAACTTCTATAACTTTACCATCAACATTACGTTACTAAATCAGCAGGCTTCTAGAAAGACAACCACAAACAAACCAAGGATATTAGTCATGGGGGATTCAGTGACACAAATTTTGAACACAGCTGAAATGTCCGAAGACAGACTTGATGTCACCATACAAGATACTGTTTGTCTATCACTTAACTGGCCAGGCACAGATCAAGTACCAGTCCTTAATAGAAAGCTTGAAGAACGACAATCTTCTTCAAGAGTTCAAGAAGCGGTTTGATGGTTCCAACGGTGGGTACACTGTCGGAATGCCAAAGCAAAGGACTGGGGAGTCAGGAGATGTTTGGTGTTTTCGTGACATGTATGGATACATTGACACAGACAGAGGAGTGCAACTTTAGTTATGCTAGTACTTGCCATGATGATTGCACAAAGTGAATCCACTAGAGTTCAACTATAGTGTGGTCCACTAGGGATCTATATAAAGATGTTTGGTGTTTTCGTGACATGTATGGATACATTGACACAGACAGAGGAATGCAACTTTAGTCATGCTAGTACTTGCCATGATGATTGTACTTAGTGAATCCACTAGAGTTCAACTATAGAAAGACGTGGTAGAAACTTAATTAACAAGTAATTAAGAATTGCAAGCAATACAGAAGTCCCCTACCGGTTTTAAGCCATTTTTCAATGTTTCTGTTGCCATAGCAACAACAATTTTGCTCGGAATCTAAATATTTTTGGACGTGCATTATCCCCTTATTGCCCCCATCCACATACCAAGTTTCATAAACCTAGCGTGAATCCACTAAAGTTTAACTATGGAAAGATGTGGTATAAACTTAGTTAATTTATCATAGTTGGGAATAACTCGACAACAACATGTGTTCCGTATTTTTATATTATAATTTACGTTTTGGCGTGCGCCTTCATTTTTATTTTTTATTTATCATGTAATACAAGGAAATACTGAGAGGGGGGGGGGGGAATACTCTCAAAACATATGCCCATCATGTATGAACCTGTTTGGTGTTTTCATGAAAGAGGAGTGCAAATTTAGCAATGGTTGTTTGTACCATGATGTTGGCACTTGGTGAAGCCATTCAAAGTAGTAGAAACTTAATCAATTTAGCATGCAATGAAAAGCCAAATCCATCTATGGACAGGACATACTGTATTCCTAGATACTTTCGCGGATACAATATTTCGCGTTTTTCATACCGTCGGCATATTCGCTGCTACAAATTTTCACGGAATCATAACGCCTGCGAATTCCGCGAAACTAAAGTCGCTACGGCATAAAGGTATGTTTGACACATCTTGCCATTTCAATAGGACTGTTTGTCATCACCATCCGTGTATACACGAATCAAAGTCAATTGATTGTGACCTTAGCTGACCTGATAACAATTATGATGATCAATTTATCTCTTTATAACAAAGGATTTCATAAAGTGTTTTCACTAGATGTTATCAACATAAACTGGTAAATAGTTACAATTATGAATTAACCACCAAACATGCATGTTTAACAAATAAATGTGAAATGATTATTGTGAATACCTGTACAGGAATACATTGACTTTAATCATGACAAAAACAAACATTCTACGTAGAAGTAAACTTATTCATTAACGCCCCACCCATGTACCCCTGTGCTTGTTTACATTGAGCACATTACACGCTACGTCATAACAGTGTTTATGTCTACACAAGCTACAATATGCACGATTCTTAGAGGATCGAAATTGATGTTTATTTTGAGAAAATAAGCGCAATTGTTCTTAGATTTTATAAATATGGATTTATTGAGAGAAGTTCCCACGTTATGTATGCGCAATTACAATTATCCTTCGTCTAATGTTTTGCGATTTTAGCATGTTTAGTATGAAGAAGCTAGAAACGTTCGCGGATTCGTTGGAGGGAACATTTTCGCGGCTATTAAACTTCGCAAAATGATACCTCCCGCGAAAGTCGCTAACTTAAAATGCGCGAAACCATTTCTAGGAATACAGTAATGCCTGGCATCTGACAGGTATGGCCCAGCTGTACTACAGTAGCCTGGCAGTGCCTCCAGCAGATCTTAAGACACTTAAAGACCTATTAAAAGAGAAGTTCAAATTAGAACAAGACTGCGTTCAATAAACGCTTATGCCCCCTGTGGAAGCCTTGTCCATAAAGTCTAAGTCCAAAATTAGGTCAAGGTGAAGGTCAAAATGGTGTCAGGTGATACAGGTGTGTGGAGAGTGTTCATATACAACATCCATGCAAGTTTGGAAGCTTTGTAGCAAGCCATAATGATGCTAGAAGAAACGGTCAATTTGGGTTAACCAGGACGGACGGACGAACGGACGGACGGACGGACAGGTGAATCACTATATGCCTCCCGATCTATCGATACGGGGCATAAAAACCAGTGAATTTAAGTATATTTAGCTTAAAGCAAGACATTAACGAGAGTGTGGAGGCTTATCTGAACCTGTTAGAGGTTGAGACTTTTAAAACTAATATCAACGACGACTTGCAGGTGCAGATCGCATTGAGTGGTCTGCTTCCTGTAGTTAGTTCTGCCGTATCAATGCATGGACCGAAAACCCTGGGTGAAGTTAGGCATCTGGCCAGACGACTAACTAACATTAGACAAGCAGCACCTATAGCTGCTGTATCCAGCAATCAAGCATCACCCATGGAGGCAACGGTAAACGCTTTGACATCTGCAGTTGCACAGCCGACAACGATAATGACAAAACCGCAGCAACAAAGGACACCTCCCAACAGACAATTTTTTTATAGATATCTTGGAAGCGGGTCACAGAGTCAGACCCATACAACAACAGCAAAAAACATGGTGGGTAGGGATCGAGCCTGACCTTTTAATTAGCCAAGCGAGAGAAAGTTATGGTGTTAAACACTAGACCATCAGCTGTCAACGTTATACAAACAAGGTCACAGTCAAGTACTGTAGGGGCATCAGGATCATCAACAACTCCTACAACATCAGGACTGTCCACAGAAACTCCTGTTGAAGCAAATGTTGGTCCTTTTGTCCAGGTAACAAACGTGGCAACATTACAAATGGAGACATTTAGTGGAGAAAAGGGGGTCACTAGACCATCAGCTGTCAACATCATTCAAACCAGATCGCAGTCAACTACTGAAGGGGCGTTAGGTTGATCAGCTCCTTCAACATCAGAAGCATCTACAGAAACCCCAGTTGAAGTAAGTGTGGTTCCTGTTGTACAGATAACAAACATGGCAACATCACTACGAATGGAGACATTTAGTGGAGAAATGGGGGTGGATATTGAACAGTTTCTTAACAGGTTCGAGCAGTATTGCCCATGCCTTAACCTCAAAGATCAACAGGCCTTGGCTCAGCTTGCCTGGCATCTAACAGGTATGGCTCAGCTGTATTATAGTAGACTCACCGTTCCTTCAACAGATGTTCAAACACTAATAGACCTTCTGAAAGAAAAGTTTGAAAAAGAAAAACTGGTGAATTTAAGTATATTTAGCTAAAGCAAGACATTAACGAGAGTGTGGAGGCTTATCTGAACCTTTTAGAGGCTGAGACTTTTAAAACTAATATCAACGACGATTTGCAGGTGCAGATCGCATTGAGTGGTCTGCTTCCTGTAGTTAGTTCTGCCGTATCAACGCATGGACCGAAAACCCTGGGTGAAGTTAGGCATCTGACCAGACGACTAACTAACATTAGACAAGCAGCACCTATAGCTGCTGTATCCAGCAATCAAGCATCACCCATGGAGGCAACGGTAAACGCTTTGACATCTGCAGTTGCACAGCCGACAACGATAATGACAAAACCGCAGCAACAAAGGACACCTCCCAACAGACAATTTTTTATAGATATCTTGGAAGCGGGTCACAGAGTCAGACCCATACAACAACAGCAAAAAACATGGTGGGTAGGGATCGAGCCTGACCTTTTAATTAGCCAAGCGAGAGAAAGTTATGGTGTTAAACACAAGACCATCAGCTGTCAACGTTATACAAACAAGGTCACAGTCAAGTACTGTAGGGGCATCAGGATCATCAACAACTCCTACAACATCAGGACTGTCCACAGAAACTCCTGTTGAAGCAAATGTTGGTCCTTTTGTCCAGGTTACAAACGTGGCAACATTACAAATGGAGACATTTAGTGGAGAAAAGGGGGTCACTAGACCATCAGCTGTCAACATCATTCAAACCAGATCGCAGTCAACTACTGAAGGGGCGTTAGGTTGATCAGCTCCTTCAACATCAGAAGCATCTACAGAAACCCCAGTTGAAGTAAGTGTGGTTCCTGTTGTACAGATAACAAACATGGCAACATCACTACGAATGGAGACATTTATCGGAGAAATGGAGGTGGATATTGAACAGTTCCTTAACAGGTTCGAGCAGTATTGCCCATGCCTTAACCTCAAAGATGAACAGGCCTTGGCTCAGCTTGCCTGGCATCTAACAGGTATGGCTCAGCTGTATTATAGTAGACTCACCGTTCCTTCAACAGATGTTCAAACACTAATAGACCTTCTGAAAGAAAAGTTTGAATAAGAAAAACCGGTGAATTTAAGTATATTTAGCTAAAGCAAGACATTAACGAGAGTGTGGAGGCTTATCTTAACCGGTTAGAGGCCGAGATTATTAAAACTAAGATCAACGACGATTTGCAGGTGCAGATCGTTTCCTGTAATAAGTTGCACCATATCAACCCATGGACCAAAAACCTTTGTGAAGTTTGGCAGCTGGCCAGAAGATTAACGAACATAAGACAAGCAGCACCGGTAACTGCTGTATCCAGCAACCGGATAACTTCATCAATGAAAGCAACAGTGAATGCTTCAACGTCTACAGTGGCACATCTATTACCTGTGGACTCATTTTAACGTTTAACTTTGGATGTTTAATTATTGTTGATGAATCGGTACTGATTTTTCTTTTAATGTTTTCACATCACAGTTGAGAGCTGTATTTATTATCATTGACACATTTTTGTCTTCTGTTAATATTGAGCATTTGCATTTTTGCAGTTTGTTGAGCATTTGCTTTATTGCAGTTTGTTGAGCATTTGCATTATTGCAGTTTGTTGAGCATTTGCATTAAATGTGTGTTATCGCATTACCCAGGAAAAAATGTACCAGGTATTACCCTGGAATACCATGGTTAATGAAAGTCTGGAGAATTGTAACTATTCAAGGTACCAATTGACCACTTAAGGAGTGGTACAAGTACACAGGGGACAAAAGGATACTTTGTTACAACTAAACTTCTAGAAAAAGTCAGTGATCGACGTAGTTGGGGAATTTCAATATCTACCATTGAGCTACATCTTCAAGCCAAGATACTGGCTAAGGATCTACAGAACATGGAAGAGTTCAAGGCTTTGCCGAATTGGGTATACAGGTTTATGAATCGCCATGACCTGTCCATCAGACTACCAGAAGACTTCGATGAGAAGATAACCGAGTTTCAACGGTTCATCATCAAACTTCGACGGGGCCACGACTACGACATGAGCCAGATAGGGAATGCAGATCAGACCCCACTGACATTTGACCTGCCAACAAACTCAACGGTACATGCTAAGGGAGCGAAGACTGTCACAATCAACACAACCGGTAACGAAAAGAACCGTTTTACGGTGATGCTGTCATGTACAGCAGATGGGGGGAAGTTACCACCGTATGTCGTTTTCAAGAGAACAACCCTCCCCAAGACTGCAAAGTGGCCCCGTGGGATTGTCGTCAGGTGTCAAGAGAAAGGCTGGATGAACCAGACTCTGGTCAATGACTGGGTGAGGACTGTGTGGGGGAGAAGACCGGTCGGGATGTCAAAGAAATCGTTGTTGGTCTTGGACGCTTTCCGCGCGCATAGAACACCGGAAGTGAAGGCGCTGCTGAAGGAAGAATTCAAGACGGTTCCTGTCATCATTCCTGGGGGGTTGACCTCCATACTTCAACCCTTAGATGTTTCCATTAACAAGCCGATGAAGACTCTCCTTCAACGTAGATGGACTGAGTGGTATGCGTCGGACAACCATACTTACACATCTGGAGGGCGAATGAGAAAACCCGAACTCGAGGACGTCTGCCAATGGATAGTCGACGCTTGGGCCGAACTAGATCCAGCCATCATCATACGAGCCTTCAAGAAGTGCTGCATCTCCAACAACCTTGATGGCAGCGAGGATGATGCACTCGACGAATTTATATCAGGACCATCATCAACACCCGTAGCAGACGACGACAATGAAGAAGATGATACATACTGTATAGCGGGTATATTTCACGGGGTCCATTATTCGCGTTATGTGGATCCTTTTAAATTCACGGTGTCTTGATTTCGCGCAAACTACCTCGACCGCGAATTTAAAACCTTGTTGGTAAACATAAAATGGGAGGTCAATCTTACGTTAGTTACACCTTGGAAACTAAAAAAAGGAAATTGATTGCTGAACACGGCAATTTATAAAGCTTAAAACTTACATGCAATATCGTAAGAAAACCGGGCGTAATGACAATTCAAGTGTTCATTAAGTGTTGATTAATTGCGAACATACGTACGTTTTTACAAGTCCCATATTGCTATCATAGTCCATAATTAATAATTAATTAAACAAGTCCGACCTTTTTTAGAACTGACGATACGCTATGTAATTACGCACTCAAAATCAAATCAACGCTTCCGATATGCCGGAATATATTACTATACGTCATTGTCTCAACACAGTGTGTACACATGCTGCGTTTGAGTTATTAAAGCGTTTGATCTTGTTGGGCGCACGGGGAAACACTTGCCAGGTATAAAGAGTCTAATAAGAAGTCTTTATAAGACTATTTAAACCCCCTGTCCGTGATTTATTTATGCTGTCCATCGGTATAACATATAAGGGCGTGTGGTTCTGTCCTTCCAAATTTGATAATTTATAAACGATTTACAAATTACACAGTAAGATTATTTATTTTGATCATAAATCGCTCGTTGCGTTTCGCGGGTTATTTTGAACGGTTTGTTTGATGGCCGAGTTGACTATCATTAGAAAATAATACAAACAAATACTTTTACAGCAAACATTTACACGTTTTGCAAACAAAAGCGTCAAATCTAATAATTTTGATGCACCTGCTTATAATTAACACCTTTTAACGTTGAGAAAACATGATGCAAGTATGATATTTGATACACATGCATAGAGTTTTTCGAATTATATTTTGTAATTTATTATAAGTCGAAGTCTTACTGCCGTATTTTACTTAATCGACGTACTTCTTGCAAAATCATTGGATCAACGTTGGTTTTTAATCATGAATTGTCTCCCTTTGTAAAATTTGTATATTTACGACGTGAATATTTCGCTGGGTTTAGATTTCGCGCTATCGATGTTGACCGCGAATATAGCGAAAATTAGACCCCCGTGAAATATACCCGCTATACAGTACTACACGGACAATACAGCGGTGACCGAAAATGACCTGCAAGAATATTTATCAACACTGGACGACGATTCCGACTTTGAAGGGTTCGACGAAGATGATCTCCCCCTAGCAGATCTTAGATGACAATGCCACAGATGCTCTACTTACCAACAGCCCTTTTCAGGGCTACCCAACACCATTTATTTCGAAAGAAATATCTCAATGATTGTCAAAATAATAATAGTCCTTTCCACCAGTCCACGTTTGTCAATAAAAAACAAATAGGCCTACAGAACTTTACAATTTATTCATTTTATATACATGCAATAGTAATTATCACGATTTGGTTATAATAACGTTCACCAAAGATGGCGGCCGATTTTCGTGATTTTTTCAAAACAAACCATTTTCTTTCTAATTTTCTCGTTTTTTGTCCGATTTCCTTCAAAAAAATTTTTCTCTGATTCTTGTCTCATTTTTTACGTGCGTGCAATACATGACCGCGACTTTTACATGGGAATTTACGGTAAAGGGGAATTTGATAGAGTCCTAAGAGACAAATGGATATTTTTATGATAGTTACTTAAATAATGTTCCATTTGTTGTTGTTGTAACTAAAAGATAATTTCAACTGTAAACCAAATAATTCAAGATGGATACTATCATAGTTATATATTTTAATGCCGTGGTGATGAAATACATCACACATCGGGCTAAATGGTTATTAACCCACAAATTCACAAGGAACTGTACTGTCACAGTACCACACAGATGTGGCAACCGCCACACCATCGAACAGGTAGAGCGTTTCAGTGAAGGAGTGGTCGATGAAGCAATAATGGAAATATTGTTCAAGGGAGAACCCTACAAGCTGGCAATCTTGATGAAACTGGTAGCGGGCGTGGCCAGACGTGTGGAAAGGAATGAAAGAATTTTTTCAGCTGAAAATATACATCAGGTATGCTCGCTGATGAGGTTGGAGAGATATCTAAACTGCCAACATACCACTGTGTCCTTCATCCGACGGGCAGTAGAAAAGATGAAGACAGAAGCAGAAGAACCAGAAATCAATTTGTACGCGGCGGAAGAAAATCAAGCAGTCAATTTCGATGATGTAGATAAGTATCTTTTGCATGTTTATTGGGGTTTTTGGATTACCATAACTAACAAGGGAATGGTTTAAATAAGGAATGTTTTAAATAATTAATTGTAGTTTAGGAATAAACAATTCTAACTTTTAATTTTTGTTTTAGTATTAAGTAACTTTGACTTATCATATATACCGTAAATAAGTTATATTGTCGAGTACAATAAATATTTTATACATAGTTTAGGAATAAACCATTTTAACTTTTAATTATTGTTTTGGTATTGTAACTTTGACTTATCGTATATATGCAGTAAATAAGTTATATTGTCAAGTACAATAAAAATTTATATATAAATATATATAAAATATTGATATTATAAATAATAATAAGTATTATTAAGTGGTATTTGAACGTATATGAACATTAATAATTATTAGTTTTACGCATATTGCATCTATCATACTGTAAATCAACTGTGTAGGTGAAGTTATTGTAAATTTTTAAATTGTTAGGCTTATATCAATAATAAGACTTTTGGTATCAAGTTTCGTTTTCGGTGCATACGTATAAGTATAAATATGATAAGTACCTAAGATTGTTAATATATATATAGATAATAGGTTAATGGTGTAGGTGTTGTTCGTTGTATATAGGCTCCATGTAGGAACATATTTTTATTTTAAAAAAAAATATATAAATAACTTCCTCACATGAGGCAGGGCAAACATCATATTTCAATAGTCGGTTTACATCAAAATAAAACACAAGTTATCGAGAAAGATAGATATTGATAGTTACAAGCATATTGAAATAAGATTCGAGGAATTGTGCAAGCGACCTAGCCCTGGGTTGAGCGTGCATAGTGTATATTACTATATTATTATTATATTGTGATATAAGTGTATATAATCATTATAATGGTTCCGTTTACCATTGCTATGTTTATCACATTTATGGAACTACAAATTCCAGATAGGTATAAAGAAGATTTATTACAGATATTTCAATATCTAGAGGAAGGATCGTGGGTAGAACGTCTGACTCCGTTAGAAATGTATAAAATGTTGAGCCGGTATCATAGCTATTTTTCAGTAGCTTGGCCGGTGATAGAAAATCAGCTACCTTTGGAAACCATTATATATTTAGATCAATTTTACATAGAACTTGAGAGGGAATTGTTCTACACCATGTTCATTGAAAATATTTTGGACGATGTCCCCAAGGACACTCTTTTTGGCAAATGTTTTTGGCGGTTACGGTAGTAAATTAGGAAGACTCACAAAATTTAGACCAATTACCAAAAGAATGGAAATCTAAAATTCAGATCACCAAAGATTGTATTCACTTCTTAAAAAGGAACTTAAGTATAAATACTCGGCTGCAGATTTGAAGTTCCATTATATGATATCCTATTTTACCATGTTGTTATAAAGTTACATATATATACGGTTAGGGGGAATTTGGTAGAGTCCTAAGAGACAAATAGATATTTTTTTTAGTTACTTAACTTGTTGTTATTGTTGAGAATTGGTGTTGGGAAATAACGTTTTAAATAATTATATAAAGTTATGTTGCAGTTGTTCATGTTTGTTAAAATTGAATTATAATTACGTACGTTAATTAGAGTAAAAACATATATATATATACTTTTAAAGTAAAGTAAGAATTAATTAAATTCATATTTAAACAAGGAGTACAGCTAATATCTTCCAGTGTTCAAAGACGTTCCGTGTGAAATTATAAAATGCCGTGAATTAAAATGTGTTTTTACAACGATATAGACAATTTTGTGATTATATGTGATAAATTTAAAAAGATAAGAATTGACAGTCATAAATATAATAAGAAATTGAAATTGAAATATATTGTTGTACCTTGATCACCATGTGACTTGTATGTATTTTTCTTCATTTTAGGTGTAATATTTATTTGTGATCAAGGTTGTCAGAGGTGATAATTATATGGAGAAATACTCTGTGTCAATTGTCATCTCAAATATAAGGTGTAAACAATAATAATCGGAGTTCTGGAGTAATTAATTATAAGTATATATCGGGGAAAATTAAAATTGGGCAAATTAAATTGAGTATTAAGTAATTACAAGTTTAGTAGTTTTTTTTAATTATTTTTTTTAGTAAGAACAATAGGTATAACATTGTACCAATGTTGACAGTTCAAGAGTTAACACCGGGTTGACAGCTGCTAAACTTTAAGGTTGATAATTTTGACAAGCGTTAGTGAAAGGGGGTTATAATTACCCGGAACACACCGTTTTATTAAGTTTACATAAATATAATGTTATGTATTGTTGTCGCCTCAATTGCTTATATAAATGCTATGTATTTGACTATTTGTCAGTCAGAGAGGAGCGTAGGTACGAAATAAACGTAGATGAGGCGATAATGGAAATATTGTTCAAGGGAGAACCATACAAGCTGGCAATATTGATGAAACTGGTAGCCGGCGTGGCAAGACGTGTGCAGAGGAATGGCAGAAATTTTTCAGCTGAAAATATACATCAGGTATGCTCGCCGATGAGGTTGGAGAGATATTTAAACTGCCAACATACCACAGTGTCCTTCATCCGACGGGCAGTAGAAAAGATGAAGACAGAAGCAGAAGAACCAGAAATCAATTTGTATGCGGCGGAAGAAAATCAAGCAGTCAATTTCGATGATGTGGATTAAGTATCTTTTGCATGTTTATTGGGGTTTTTGGATTACCATAACTAACAAGGGAATGGTTTAAATAAGGAATGTTTTAAATAATTAATTGCAGTTTAGGAATAAACAATTCTAACTTTTAATTTTAGTTTTAGTATTAAGTAACTTTGACTTATCATATATATCGTAAATAAGTTATATTGCCGAGTACAATAAATATTTTATACATAGTTTAGGAATAAACCATTTTAACTTTTAATTATTGTTTTGGTATTGTAACTTTGACTTATCGTATATATGCAGTAAATAAGTTATATTGTCAAGTACAATAAAAATTTATATATAAATATATATAAAATATTGATATTATAAATAATAATAAGTATTATTAAGTGATATTTGAACGTATATGAACATTAATAATTATTAGTTTTACGCATATTGCATCTATCATACTGTAAATCAACTGTGTAGGTGAAGTTATTGTAAATTTTTAAATTGTTAGGCTTATATCAATAATAAGACTTTTGGTATCAAGTTTCGTTTTCGGTGCATACGTATAAGTATAAATATGATAAGTACCTAAGATTGTTAATATATATATAGATAATAGGTTAATGGTGTAGGTGTTGTTCTTTGTATATAGGCTCCATGTAGGAACATATTTTTATTTTAAAAAAAAATATATAAATAACTTCCTCACATGAGGCAGGGCAAACATCATATTTCAATAGTCGGTTTACATCAAAATAAAACGCAAGTTATCGAGAAAGATAGATATTGATAGTTACGAGCATATTGAAATAAGATTCGAGGAATTGTGCAAGCGACCTAGCCCTGGGTTGAGCGTGCATAGTGTATATTACTATATTATTATTATATTGTGATATAAGTGTATATAATCATTATAATGGTTCCGTTTACCATTGCTATGTTTATCACATTTATGGAACTACAAATTCCAGATAGGTATAAAGAAGATTTATTACAGATATTTCAATATCTAGAGGAAGGATCGTGGGTAGAACGTCTGACTCCGTTAGAAATGTATTAAATGTTGAGCCGGTATCATAGCTATTTTTCAGTAGCTTGGCCGGTGATAGAAAATCAGCTACCTTTGGAAACCATTATATATTTAGATCAATTTTACATAGAACTTGAGAGGGAATTGTTCTACACCATGTTCATTGAAAATATTTTGGACGATGTCCCCAAGGACACTCTTTTTGGCAAATGTTTTTGGCGGTTACGGTAGTAAATTCGGAAGACTCCCAAAATTTAGACCAATTACCAAAAGAATGGAAATCTAAAATTCAGATCACCAAAGATTGTATTCACTTCTTAAAAAGGAACTTAAGTATAAATACTCGGCTGCAGATTTGAAGTTCCAATATATGATATCCTATTTTACCATGTTGTTATAAAGTTACATATATATACGGTTAGGGGGAATTTGGTAGAGTCCTAAGAGACAAATAGATATTTTTTTTAGTTACTTAACTTGTTGTTATTGTTGAGAATTGGTGTTGGGAAATAACGTTTTAAATAATTATATAAAGTTATGTTGCAGTTGTTCATGTTTGTTAAAATTGAATTATAATTACGTACGTTAATTAGAGTAAAAACATATATATATATACTTTTAAAGTAAAGTAAGAATTAATTAAATTCATATTTAAACAAGGAGTACAGCTAATATCTTCCAGTGTTCAAAGACGTTCCGTGTGAAATTATAAAATGCCGCGAATTAAAATGTGTTTTTACAACGATATAGACAATTTTGTGATTATATGTGATAAATTTAAAAAGATAAGAATTGACAGTCATAAATATAATAAGAAATTGAAATTGAAATATATTGTGTACCTTGATCACCATGTGACTTGTATGTATTTTTCTTCATTTTAGGTGTAATATTTATTTGTGATCAAGGTTGTCAGAGGTGATAATTATATGGAGAAATACTCTGTGTCAATTGTCATCTCAAATATAAGGTGTAAACAATAATAATCGGAGTTCTGGAGTAATTAATTATAAGTATATATCGGGGAAAATTAAAATTGGGCAAATTAAATTGAGTATTAAGTAATTACAAGTTTAGTAGTTTTTTTTAATTATTTTTTTAGTAAGAACAATAGGTTTAACATTGTACCAATGTTGACAGTTCATGAGTTAACACCGGGTTGACAGCTGCTAAACTTCAAGGTTGATAATTTTGACAAGCGTTAATGAAAGGGGGTTATAATTACCCGGAACACACCGTTTTATTAAGTTTACATAAATATAATGTTATGTATTGTTGTCGCCTCAATTGCTTATATAAATGCTATGTATTTGACTATTTGTCAGTCAGAGAGGAGCGTAGGTACGAAATAAACGTAGATGAGGCGATAATGGAAATATTGTTCAAGGGAGAACCATACAAGCTGGCAAAATTGATGAAACTGGTAGCCGGCGTGGCAAGACGTGTGCAGAGGAATGGCAGAAATTTTTCAGCTGAAAATATACATCAGGTATGCTCGCCGATGAGGTTGGAGAGATATTTAAACTGCCAACATACCACAGTGTCCTTCATCCGACGGGCAGTAGAAAAGATGAAGACAGAAGCAGAAGCACCAGAAATCAATTTGTATGCGGCGGAAGAAAATCAAGCAGTCAATTTCGATGATGTGGATTAAGTATCTTTTGCATGTTTATTGGGGTTTTTGGATTACCATAACTAACAAGGGAATGGTTTAAATAAGGAATGTTTTAAATAATTAATTGCAGTTTAGGAATAAACAATTCTAACTTTTAATTTTAGTTTTAGTATTAAGTAACTTTGACTTATCATATATATCGTAAATAAGTTATATTGTCGAGTACAATAAATATTTTATACATAGTTTAGGAATAAACCATTTTAACTTTTAATTATTGTTTTGGTATTGTAACTTTGACTTATCGTATATATGCAGTAAATAAGTTATATTGTCAAGTACAATAAAAATTTATATATAAATATATATAAAATATTGATATTATAAATAATAATAAGTATTATTAAGTGGTATTTGAACGTATATGAACATTAATAATTATTAGTTTTACGCATATTGCATCTATCATACTGTAAATCAACTGTGTAGGTGAAGTTATTGTAAATTTTTAAATTGTTAGGCTTATATCAATAATAAGAAATTTGGTATCAAGTTTCGTTTTCGGTGCATACGTATAAGTATAAATATGATAAGTACCTAAGATTGTTAATATATATATATAGATAATAGGTTAATGGTGTAGGTGTTGTTCGTTGTATATAGGCTCCATGTAGGAACATATTTTTATTTAAAAAAAATATATATAAATAACTTCCTCACATGAGGCAGGGCAAACATCATATTTCAATAGTCGGTTTACATCAAAATAAAACGCAAGTTATCGAGAAAGATAGATATTGATAGTTACGAGCATATTGAAATAAGATTCGAGGAATTGTGCAAGCGACCTAGCCCTGGGTTGAGCGTGCATAGTGTATATTACTATATTATTATTATATTGTGATATAAGTGTATATAATCATTATAATGGTTCCGTTTACCATTGCTATGTTTATCACATTTATGGAACTACAAATTCCAGATAGGTATAAAGAAGATTTATTACAGATATTTCAATATCTAGAGGAAGGATCTTGGGTAGAACGTCTGACTCCGTTAGAAATGTATAAAATGTTGAGCCAGTATCATAGCTATTTTTCAGTAGCTTGGCCGGTGATAGAAAATCAGCTACCTTTGGAAACCATTATATATTTAGATCAATTTTACATAGAACTTGAGAGGGAATTGTTCTCAAGGGAGAACCATACAAGCTGGCAAAATTGATGAAACTGGTAGCCGGCGTGGCAAGACGTGTGCAGAGGAATGGCAGAAATTTTTCAGCTGAAAATATACATCAGGTATGCTCGCCGATGAGGTTGGAGAGATATTTAAACTGCCAACATACCACAGTGTCCTTCATCTGACGGGCAGTAGAAAAGATGAAGACAGAAGCAGAAGAACCAGAAATCAATTTGTACGCGGCGGAAGAAAATCAAGCAGTCAATTTCGATGATGTGGATTAAGTATCTTTTGCATGTTTATTGGGGTTTTTGGATTACCATAACTAACAAGGGAATGGTTTAAATAAGGAATGTTTTAAATAATTAATTGTAGTTTAGGAATAAACAATTCTAACTTTTAATTTTTGTTTTAGTATTAAGTAGCTGTGACTTATCATATATATCGTAAATAAGTTATATTGTCGAGTACAATAAATATTTTATACATAGTTTAGGAATAAACCATTTTAACTTTTAATTATTGTTTTGGTATTGTAACTTTGACTTATCGTATATATGCAGTAAATAAGTTATATTGTCAAGTACAATAAAAATTTATATATAAATATATATAAAATATTGATATTATAAATAATAATAAGTATTATTAAGTGGTATTTGAACGTATATGAACATTAATAATTATTAGTTTTACGCATATTGCATCTATCATACTGTAAATCAACTGTGTAGGTGAAGTTATTGTAAATTTTTAAATTGTTAGGCTTATATCAATAATAAGACTTTTGGTATCAAGTTTCGTTTTCGGTGCATACGTATAAGTATAAATATGATAAGTACCTAAGATTGTTAATATATATATAGATAATAGGTTAATGGTGTAGGTGTTGTTCGTTGTATATAGGCTCCATGTAGGAACATATTTTTATTTTAAAAAAATATATATAAATAACTTCCTCACATGAGGCAGGGCAAACATCATATTTCAATAGTCGGTTTACATCAAAATAAAACGCAAGTTATCGAGAAAGATAGATATTGATAGTTACGAGCATATTGAAATAAGATTCGAGGAATTGTGCAAGCGACCTAGCCCTGGGTTGAGCATGCATAGTGTATATTACTATATTGTGATATAAGTGTATATAATCATTATAATGGTTCCGTTTACCATTGCTATGTTTATCACATTTATGGAACTACAAATTCCAGATAGGTATAAAGAAGATTTATTACAGATATTTCAATATCTAGAGGAAGGATCGTGGGTAGAACGTCTGACTCCGTTAGAAATGTATAAAATGTTGAGCCGGTATCATAGCTATTTTTCAGTAGCTTGGCCGGTGATAGAAAATCAGCTACCTTTGGAAACCATTATATATTTAGATCAATTTTACATAGAACTTGAGAGGGAATTGTTCTACACCATGTTCATTGAAAATATTTTGGACGATGTCCCCAAGGACACTCTTTTTGGCAAATGTTTTTGGCGGTTACGGTAGTAAATTCGGAAGACTCACAAAATTTAGACCAATTACCAAAAGAATGGAAATCTAAAATTCAGATCACCAAAGATTGTATTCACTTCTTAAAAAGGAACTTAAGTATAAATACTCGGCTGCAGATTTGAAGTTCCATTATATGATATCCTATTTTACCATGTTGTTATAAAGTTACATATATATACACTTAGGGGGAATTTGGTAGAGTTCTAAGAGACAAATAGATATTTTTTTTAGTTACTTAACTTGTTGTTATTGTTGAGAATTGGTGTTGGGAAATAACGTTTTAAATAATTATATAAAGTTATGTTGCAGTTGTTCATGTTGATAGACACGGACTCAGATTGTAATGAAGCTGGAGGATATCCCTAAAACACAGGAGTACAGCTAATATCTTCCAGTGTTCAAAGACGTTCCGTGTGAAATTATAAAATGCCGCGAATTAAAATGTGTTTTTACAACGATATAGACAATTTTGTGATTATATGTGATAAATTTAAAAAGATAAGAATTGACAGTCATAAATATAATAAGAAATTGAAATTGAAATATATTGTTGTACCTTGATCACCATGTGACTTGTATGTATTTTTCTTCATTTTAGGTGTAATATTTATTTGTGATCAAGGTTGTCAGAGGTGATAATTATATGGAGAAATACTCTGTGTCAATTGTAATCTCAAATATAAGGTGTAAACAATAATAATCGGAGTTCTGGAGTAATTAATTATAAGTATATATCGGGGAAAATTAAAATTGGGCAAATTAAATTGAGTATTAAGTAATTACAAGTTTAGTAGTTTTTTTTAATTATTTTTTTTAGTAAGAACAATAGGTTTAACATTGTACCAATGTTGACAGTTCATGAGTTAACACCGGGTTGACAGCTGCTAAACTTCAAGGTTGATAATTTTGACAAGCGTTAATGAAAGGGGGTTATAATTACCCGGAACACACCGTTTTATTAAGTTTACATAAATATAATGTTATGTATTGTTGTCGCCTCAATTGCTTATATAAATGCTATGTATTTGACTATTTGTCAGTCAGAGAGGAGCGTAGGTACGAAATAAACGTAGATGAGGCGATAATGGAAATATTGTTCAAGGGAGAACCATACAAGCTCGCAAAATTGATGAAACTGGTAGCCGGCGTGGCAAGACGTGTGCAGAGGAATGGCAGAAATTTTTCAGCTGAAAATATACATCAGGTATGCTCGCCGATGAGGTTGGAGAGATATTTAAACTGCAAACATACCACAGTGTCCTTCATCCAACGGGCAGTAGAAAAGATGAAGACAGAAGCAGAAGAACCAGAAATCAATTTGTACGCGGCGGAAGAAAATCAAGCAGTCAATTTCGATGATGTGGATTAAGTATCTTTTGCATGTTTATTGGGGTTTTTGGATTACCATAACTAACAAGGGAATGGTTTAAATAAGGAATGTTTTAAATAATTAATTGTAGTTTAGGAATAAACAATTCTAACTTTTAATTTTTGTTTTAGTATTAAGTAACTTTGACTTATCATATATATCGTAAATAAGTTATATTGTCGAGTACAATAAATATTTTATACATAGTTTAGGAATAAACCATTTTAACTTTTAATTATTGTTTTGGTATTGTAACTTTGACTTATCGTATATATGCAGTAAATAAGTTATATTGTCAAGTACAATAAAAATTTATATATAAATATATATAAAATATTGATATTATAAATAATAATAAGTATTATTAAGTGGTATTTGAACGTATATGAACATTAATAATTATTAGTTTTACGCATATTGCATCTATCATACTGTAAATCAACTGTGTAGGTGAAGTTATTGTACATTTTTAAATTGTTAGGCTTATATCAATAATAAGACTTTTGGTATCAAGTTTCGTTTTCGGTGCATACGTATAAGTATAAATATGATAAGTACCTAAGATTGTTAATATATATATATAGATAATAGGTTAATGGTGTAGGTGTTGTTCGTTGTATATAGGCTCCATGTAGGAACATATTTTTATTTTAAAAAAAAATATATAAATAACTTCCTCACATGAGGCAGGGCAAACATCATATTTCAATAGTCGGTTTACATCAAAATAAAACGCAAGTTATCGAGAAAGATAGATATTGATAGTTACGAGCATATTGAAATAAGATTCGAGGAATTGTGCAAGCGACCTAGCCCTGGGTTGAGCGTGCATAGTGTATATTACTATATTATTATTACATTGTGATATAAGTGTATATAATCATTATAATGGTTCCGTTTACCATTGCTATGTTTATCACATTTATGGAACTACAAATTCCAGATAGGTATAAAGAAGATTTATTACAGATATTTCAATATCTAGAGGAAGGATCGTGGGTAGAACGTCTGACTCCGTTAGAAATGTATAAAATGTTGAGCCGGTATCATAGCTAATTTTCCGTAGCTTGGCCGGTGATAGAAAATCAGCTACCTTTGGAAACCATTATATATTTAGATCAATTTTACATAGAACTTGAGAGGGAATTGTTCTACACCATGTTCATTGAAAATATTTTGGACGATGTCCCCAAGGACACTCTTTTTGGCAAATGTTTTTGGCGGTTACGGTAGTAAATTCGGAAGACTCACAAAATTTAGACCAATTACCAAAAGAATGGAAATCTAAAATTCAGATCACCAAAGATTGTATTCACTTCTTAAAAAGGAACTTAAGTATAAATACTCGGCTGCAGATTTAAAGTTCCATTATATAATATCCTATTTTACCATGTTGTTATAAAGTTACATATATATACGGTCAGGGGGAATTTGGTAGAGTCCTAAGAGACAAATAGATATTTTTTTTAGTTACTTAACTTGTTGTTATTGTTGAGAATTGGTGTTGGGAAATAACGTTTTAAATAATTATATAAAGTTATGTTGCAGTTGTTCATGTTTGTTAAAATTGAATTATAATTACGTACGTTAATTAGAGTAAAAACATATATATATATACTTTTAAAGTGAAGTAAGAATTAATTAAATTCATATTTAAACAGATAAATATATTTTAGATGTAAACATATGTTGTGTATGATTATGTGTAAGTTATTAAATAGGTACATTTGTTAGTTAACATGTCATCATTAAATATGTACGGATATTAATTATATACTAATTATAAATTTCGGGCAATTAGGAAATTACGGTTGATAGACACGGACTCAGATTGTAATGAAGCTGGAGGATATCCCTAAAACACAGGAGTACAGCTAATATCTTCCAGTGTTCAAAGACGTTCCGTGTGAAATTATAAAATGCCGCGAATTAAAATGTGTTTTTACAACGATATAGACAATTTTGTGATTATATGTGATAAATTTAAAAAGATAAGAATTGACAGTCATAAATATAATAAGAAATTGAAATATATTGTTGTACCTTGATCACCATGTGACTTGTATGTATTTTTCTTCATTTTAGGTGTAATATTTATTTGTGATCAAGGTTGTCAGAGGTGATAATTATATGGAGAAATACTCTGTGTCAATTGTCATCTCAAATATAAGGTGTAAACAATAATAATCGGAGTTCTGGAGTAATTAATTATAAGTATATATCGGGGAAAATTAAAATTGGGCAAATTAAATTGAGTATTAAGTAATTACAAGTTTAGTAGTTTTTTTTAATTATTTTTTTTAGTAAGAACAATAGGTTTAACATTGTACCAATGTTGACAGTTCATGAGTTAACACCGGGTTGACAGCTGCTAAACTTCAAGGTTGATAATTTTGACAAGCGTTAATGAAAGGGGGTTATAATTACCCGGAACACACCGTTTTATTAAGTTTACATAAATATAATGTTATGTATTGTTGTCGCCTCAATTGCTTATATAAATGCTATGTATTTGACTATTTGTCAGTCAGAGAGGAGCGTAGGTACGAAATAAACGTAGATGAGGCGATAATGGAAATATTGTTCAAGGGAGAACCATACAAGCTGGCAAAATTGATGAAACTGGTAGCCGGCGTGGCAAGACGTGTGCAGAGGAATGGCAGAAATTTTTCAGCTGAAAATATACATCAGGTATGCTCGCCGATGAGGTTGGAGAGATATTTAAACTGCCAACATACCACAGTGTCCTTCATCCGACGGGCAGTAGAAAAGATGAAGACAGAAGCAGAAGAACCAGAAATCAATTTGTACGCGGCGGAAGAAAATCAAGCAGTCAATTTCGATGATGTGGATTAAGTATCTTTTGCATGTTTATTGGGGTTTTTGGATTACCATAACTAACAAGGGAATGGTTTAAATAAGGAATGTTTTAAATAATTAATTGTAGTTTAGGAATAAACAATTCTAACTTTTAATTTTTGTTTTAGTATTAAGTAACTTTGACTTATCATATATATCGTAAGTAAGTTATATTGTCGAGTACAATAAATATTTTATACATAGTTTAGGAATAAACCATTTTAACTTTTAATTATTGTTTTGGTATTGTAACTTTGACTTATCGTATATATGCAGTAAATAAGTTATATTGTCAAGTACAATAAAAATTTATATATAAATATATATAAAATATTGATATTATAAATAATAATAAGTATTATTAAGTGGTATTTGAACGTATATGAACATTAATAATTATTAGTTTTACGCATATTGCATCTATCATACTGTAAATCAACTGTGTAGGTGAAGTTATTGTAAATTTTTAAATTGTTAGGCTTATATCAATAATAAGACTTTTGGTATCAAGTTTCGTTTTCGGTGCATACGTATAAGTATAAATATGATAAGTACCTAAGATTGTTAATATATATATAGATAATAGGTTAATGGTGTAGGTGTTGTTCGTTGTATATAGGCTCCATGTAGGAACATATTTTTATTTTAAAAAAAAATATATAAATAACTTCCTCACATGAGGCAGGGCAAACATCATATTTCAATAGTCGGTTTACATCAAAATAAAACACAAGTTATCGAGAAAGATAGATATTGATAGTTACAAGCATATTGAAATAAGATTCGAGGAATTGTGCAAGCGACCTAGCCCTGGGTTGAGCGTGCATAGTGTATATTACTATATTATTATTATATTGTGATATAAGTGTATATAATCATTATAATGGTTCCGTTTACCATTGCTATGTTTATCACATTTATGGAACTACAAATTCCAGATAGGTATAAAGAAGATTTATTACAGATATTTCAATATCTAGAGGAAGGATCGTGGGTAGAACGTCTGACTCCGTTAGAAATGTATAAAATGTTGAGCCGGTATCATAGCTATTTTTCAGTAGCTTGGCCGGTGATAGAAAATCAGCTACCTCTGGAAACCATTATATATTTAGATCAATTTTACATAGAACTTGAGAGGGAATTGTTCTACACCATGTTCATTGAAAATATTTTGGACGATGTCCCCAAGGACACTCTTTTTGGCAAATGTTTTTGGCGGTTACGGTAGTAAATTCGGAAGACTCACAAAATTTAGACCAATTACCAAAAGAATGGAAATCTAAAATTCAGATCACCAAAGATTGTATTCACTTCTTAAAAAGGAACTTAAGTATAAATACTCGGCTGCAGATTTAAAGTTCCATTATATAATATCCTATTTTACCATGTTGTTATAAAGTTACATATATATACGGTTAGGGGGAATTTGGTAGAGTCCTAAGAGACAAATAGATATTTTTTTTAGTTACTTAACTTGTTGTTATTGTTGAGAATTGGTGTTGGGAAATAACGTTTTAAATAATTATATAAAGTTATGTTGCAGTTGTTCATGTTTGTTAAAATTGAATTATAATTACGTACGTTAATTAGAGTAAAAACATATATATATATACTTTTAAAGTAAAGTAAGAATTAATTAAATTCATATTTAAACAGATAAATATATTTTAGATGTAAACATATGTTGTGTATGATTATGTGTAAGTTATTAAATAGGTACATTTGTTAGTTAACATGTCATCATTAAATATGTACGGATATTAATTATATACTAATTATAAATTTCAGGCAATTAGGAAATTACGGTTGATAGACACGGACTCAGATTGTAATGAAGCTGGAGGATATCCCTAAAACACAGGAGTACAGCTAATATCTTCCAGTGTTCAAAGACGTTCCGTGTGAAATTATAAAATGCCGCGAATTAAAATGTGTTTTTACAACGATATAGACAATTTTGTGATTATATGTGATAAATTTAAAAAGATAAGAATTGACAGTCATAAATATAATAAGAAATTGAAATATATTGTTGTACCTTGATCACCATGTGACTTGTATGTATTTTTCTTCATTTTAGGTGTAATATTTATTTGTGATCAAGGTTGTCAGAGGTGATAATTATATGGAGAAATACTCTGTGTCAACTGTCATCTCAAATATAAGGTGTAAACAATAATAATCGGAGTTCTGGAGTAATTAATTATAAGTATATATCGGGGAAAATTAAAATTGGGCAAATTAAATTGAGTATTAAGTAATTACAAGTTTAGTAGTTTTTTTTAATTATTTTTTTTAGTAAGAACAATAGGTTTAACATTGTACCAATGTTGACAGTTCATGAGTTAACACCGGGTTGACAGCTGCTAAACTTCAAGGTTGATAATTTTGACAAGCGTTAATGAAAGGGGGTTATAATTACCCGGAACACACCGTTTTATTAAGTTTACATAAATATAATGTTATGTATTGTTGTCGCCTCAATTGCTTATATAAATGCTATGTATTTGACTATTTGTCAGTCAGAGAGGAGCGTAGGTACGAAATAAACGTAGATGAGGCGATAATGGAAATATTGTTCAAGGGAGAACCATACAAGCTGGCAAAATTGATGAAACTGGTAGCCGGCGTGGCAAGACGTGTGCAGAGGAATGGCAGAAATTTTTCAGCTGAAAATATACATCAGGTATGCTCGCCGATGAGGTTGGAGAGATATTTAAACTGCCAACATACCACAGTGTCCTTCATCCGACGGGCAGTAGAAAAGATGAAGACAGAAGCAGAAGAACCAGAAATCAATTTGTACGCGGCGGAAGAAAATCAAGCAGTCAATTTCGATGATGTGGATTAAGTATCTTTTGCATGTTTATTGGGGTTTTTGGATTACCATAACTAACAAGGGAATGGTTTAAATAAGGAATGTTTTAAATAATTAATTGTAGTTTAGGAATAAACAATTCTAACTTTTAATTTTTGTTTTAGTATTAAGTAACTTTGACTTATCATATATATCGTAAGTAAGTTATATTGTCGAGTACAATAAATATTTTATACATAGTTTAGGAATAAACCATTTTAACTTTTAATTATTGTTTTGGTATTGTAACTTTGACTTATCGTATATATGCAGTAAATAAGTTATATTGTCAAGTACAATAAAAATTTATATATAAATATATATAAAATATTGATATTATAAATAATAATAAGTATTATTAAGTGGTATTTGAACGTATATGAACATTAATAATTATTAGTTTTACGCATATTGCATCTATCATACTGTAAATCAACTGTGTAGGTGAAGTTATTGTAAATTTTTAAATTGTTAGGCTTATATCAATAATAAGACTTTTGGTATCAAGTTTCGTTTTCGGTGCATACGTATAAGTATAAATATGATAAGTACCTAAGATTGTTAATATATATATAGATAATAGGTTAATGGTGTAGGTGTTGTTCGTTGTATATAGGCTCCATGTAGGAACATATTTTTATTTTAAAAAAAAATATATAAATAACTTCCTCACATGAGGCAGGGCAAACATCATATTTCAATAGTCGGTTTACATCAAAATAAAACACAAGTTATCGAGAAAGATAGATATTGATAGTTACAAGCATATTGAAATAAGATTCGAGGAATTGTGCAAGCGACCTAGCCCTGGGTTGAGCGTGCATAGTGTATATTACTATATTATTATTATATTGTGATATAAGTGTATATAATCATTATAATGGTTCCGTTTACCATTGCTATGTTTATCACATTTATGGAACTACAAATTCCAGATAGGTATAAAGAAGATTTATTACAGATATTTCAATATCTAGAGGAAGGATCGTGGGTAGAACGTCTGATTCCGTTAGAAATGTATAAAATGTTGAGCCGGTATCATAGCTATTTTTCAGTAGCTTGGCCGGTGATAGAAAATCAGCTACCTTTGGAAACCATTATATATTTAGATCAATTTTACATAGAACTTGAGAGGGAATTGTTCTACACCATGTTCATCGAAAATATTTTGGACGATGTCCCCAAGGACACTCTTTTTGGCAAATGTTTTTGGCGGTTACGGTAGTAAATTCGGAAGACTCCCAAAATTTAGACCAATTACCAAAAGAATGGAAATCTAAAATTCAGATCACCAAAGATTGTATTCACTTCTTAAAAAGGAACTTAAGTATAAATACTCGGCTGCAGATTTAAAGTTCCATTATATAATATCCTATTTTACCATGTTGTTATAAAGTTACATATATATACGGTTAGGGGGAATTTGGTAGAGTCCTAAGAGACAAATAGATATTTTTTTTAGTTACTTAACTTGTTGTTATTGTTGAGAATTGGTGTTGGGAAATAACGTTTTAAATAATTATATAAAGTTATGTTGCAGTTGTTCATGTTTGTTAAAATTGAATTATAATTACGTACGTTAATTAGAGTAAAAACATATATATATATACTTTTAAAGTAAAGTAAGAATTAATTAAATTCATATTTAAACAAGGAGTACAGCTAATATCTTCCAGTGTTCAAAGACGTTCCGTGTGAAATTATAAAATGCCGCGAATTAAAATGTGTTTTTACAACGATATAGACAATTTTGTGATTATATGTGATAAATTTAAAAAGATAAGAATTGACAGTCATAAATATAATAAGAAATTGAAATTGAAATATATTGTGTACCTTGATCACCATGTGACTTGTATGTATTTTTCTTCATTTTAGGTGTAATATTTATTTGTGATCAAGGTTGTCAGAGGTGATAATTATATGGAGAAATACTCTGTGTCAATTGTCATCTCAAATATAAGGTGTAAACAATAATAATCGGAGTTCTGGAGTAATTAATTATAAGTATATATCGGGGAAAATTAAAATTGGGCAAATTAAATTGAGTATTAAGTAATTACAAGTTTAGTAGTTTTTTTTAATTATTTTTTTTAGTAAGAACAATAGGTTTAACATTGTACCAATGTTGACAGTTCATGAGTTAACACCGGGTTGACAGCTGCTAAACTTCAAGGTTGATAATTTTGACAAGCGTTAATGAAAGGGGGTTATAATTACCCGGAACACACCGTTTTATTAAGTTTACATAAATATAATGTTATGTATTGTTGTCGCCTCAATTGCTTATATAAATGCTATGTATTTGACTATTTGTCAGTCAGAGAGGAGCGTAGGTACGAAATAAACGTAGATGAGGCGATAATGGAAATATTGTTCAAGGGAGAACCATACAAGCTGGCAAAATTGATGAAACTGGTAGCCGGCGTGGCAAGACGTGTGCAGAGGAATGGCAGAAATTTTTCAGCTGAAAATATACATCAGGTATGCTCGCCGATGAGGTTGGAGAGATATTTAAACTGCCAACATACCACAGTGTCCTTCATCCGACGGGCAGTAGAAAAGATGAAGACAGAAGCAGAAGAACCAGAAATCAATTTGTACGCGGCGGAAGAAAATCAAGCAGTCAATTTCGATGATGTGGATTAAGTATCTTTTGCATGTTTATTGGGGTTTTTGGATTACCATAACAAACAAGGGAATGGTTTAAATAAGGAATGTTTTAAATAATTAATTCTAGTTTAGGAATAAACAATTCTAACTTTTAATTTTTGTTTTAGTATTAAGTAACTTTGACTTATCATATATATCGTAAGTAAGTTATATTGTCGAGTACAATAAATATTTTATACATAGTTTAGGAATAAACCATTTTAACTTTTAATTATTGTTTTGGTATTGTAACTTTGACTTATCGTATATATGCAGTAAATAAGTTATATTGTCAAGTACAATAAAAATTTATATATAAATATATATAAAATATTGATATTATAAATAATAATAAGTATTATTAAGTGGTATTTGAACGTATATGAACATTAATAATTATTAGTTTTACGCATATTGCATCTATCATACTGTAAATCAACTGTGTAGGTGAAGTTATTGTAAATTTTTAAATTGTTAGGCTTATATCAATAATAAGAAATTTGGTATCAAGTTTCGTTTTCGGTGCATACGTATAAGTATAAATATGATAAGTACCTAAGATTGTTAATATATATATATAGATAATAGGTTAATGGTGTAGGTGTTGTTCGTTGTATATAGGCTCCATGTAGGAACATATTTTTATTTAAAAAAAATATATATAAATAACTTCCTCACATGAGGCAGGGCAAACATCATATTTCAATAGTCGGTTTACATCAAAATAAAACGCAAGTTATCGAGAAAGATAGATATTGATAGTTACGAGCATATTGAAATAAGATTCGAGGAATTGTGCAAGCGACCTAGCCCTGGGTTGAGCGTGCATAGTGTATATTACTATATTATTATTATATTGTGATATAAGTGTATATAATCATTATAATGGTTCCGTTTACCATTGCTATGTTTATCACATTTATGGAACTACAAATTCCAGATAGGTATAAAGAAGATTTATTACAGATATTTCAATATCTAGAGGAAGGATCGTGGGTAGAACGTCTGACTCCGTTAGAAATGTATAAAATGTTGAGCCAGTATCATAGCTATTTTTCAGTAGCTTGGCCGGTGATAGAAAATCAGCTACCTTTGGAAACCATTATATATTTAGATCAATTTTACATAGAACTTGAGAGGGAATTGTTCTCAAGGGAGAACCATACAAGCTGGCAAAATTGATGAAACTGGTAGCCGGCGTGGCAAGACGTGTGCAGAGGAATGGCAGAAATTTTTCAGCTGAAAATATACATCAGGTATGCTCGCCGATGAGGTTGGAGAGATATTTAAACTGCCAACATACCACAGTGTCCTTCATCTGACGGGCAGTAGAAAAGATGAAGACAGAAGCAGAAGAACCAGAAATCAATTTGTACGCGGCGGAAGAAAATCAAGCAGTCAATTTCGATGATGTGGATTAAGTATCTTTTGCATGTTTATTGGGGTTTTTGGATTACCATAACTAACAAGGGAATGGTTTAAATAAGGAATGTTTTAAATAATTAATTGTAGTTTAGGAATAAACAATTCTAACTTTTAATTTTTGTTTTAGTATTAAGTAGCTGTGACTTATCATATATATCGTAAATAAGTTATATTGTCGAGTACAATAAATATTTTATACATAGTTTAGGAATAAACCATTTTAACTTTTAATTATTGTTTTGGTATTGTAACTTTGACTTATCGTATATATGCAGTAAATAAGTTATATTGTCAAGTACAATAAAAATTTATATATAAATATATATAAAATATTGATATTATAAATAATAATAAGTATTATTAAGTGGTATTTGAACGTATATGAACATTAATAATTATTAGTTTTACGCATATTGCATCTATCATACTGTAAATCAACTGTGTAGGTGAAGTTATTGTAAATTTTTAAATTGTTAGGCTTATATCAATAATAAGACTTTTGGTATCAAGTTTCGTTTTCGGTGCATACGTATAAGTATAAATATGATAAGTACCTAAGATTGTTAATATATATATAGATAATAGGTTAATGGTGTAGGTGTTGTTCGTTGTATATAGGCTCCATGTAGGAACATATTTTTATTTTAAAAAAAAATATATAAATAACTTCCTCACATGAGGCAGGGCAAACATCATATTTCAATAGTCGGTTTACATCAAAATAAAACGCAAGTTATCGAGAAAGATAGATATTGATAGTTACGAGCATATTGAAATAAGATTCGAGGAATTGTGCAAGCGACCTAGCCCTGGGTTGAGCATGCATAGTGTATATTACTATATTGTGATATAAGTGTATATAATCATTATAATGGTTCCGTTTACCATTGCTATGTTTATCACATTTATGGAACTACAAATTCCAGATAGGTATAAAGAAGATTTATTACAGATATTTCAATATCTAGAGGAAGGATCGTGGGTAGAACGTCTGACTCCGTTAGAAATGTATAAAATGTTGAGCCGGTATCATAGCTATTTTTCAGTAGCTTGGCCGGTGATAGAAAATCAGCTACCTTTGGAAACCATTATATATTTAGATCAATTTTACATAGAACTTGAGAGGGAATTGTTCTACACCATGTTCATTGAAAATATTTTGGACGATGTCCCCAAGGACACTCTTTTTGGCAAATGTTTTTGGCGGTTACGGTAGTAAATTCGGAAGACTCACAAAATTTAGACCAATTACCAAAAGAATGGAAATCTAAAATTCAGATCACCAAAGATTGTATTCACTTCTTAAAAAGGAACTTAAGTATAAATACTCGGCTGCAGATTTGAAGTTCCATTATATGATATCCTATTTTACCATGTTGTTATAAAGTTACATATATATACACTTAGGGGGAATTTGGTAGAGTTCTAAGAGACAAATAGATATTTTTTTTAGTTACTTAACTTGTTGTTATTGTTGAGAATTGGTGTTGGGAAATAACGTTTTAAATAATTATATAAAGTTATGTTGCAGTTGTTCATGTTGATAGACACGGACTCAGATTGTAATGAAGCTGGAGGATATCCCTAAAACACAGGAGTACAGCTAATATCTTCCAGTGTTCAAAGACGTTCCGTGTGAAATTATAAAATGCCGCGAATTAAAATGTGTTTTTACAACGATATAGACAATTTTGTGATTATATGTGATAAATTTAAAAAGATAAGAATTGACAGTCATAAATATAATAAGAAATTGAAATTGAAATATATTGTGTACCTTGATCACCATGTGACTTGTATGTATTTTTCTTCATTTTAGGTGTAATATTTATTTGTGATCAAGGTTGTCAGAGGTGATAATTATATGGAGAAATACTCTGTGTCAATTGTCATCTCAAATATAAGGTGTAAACAATAATAATCGGAGTTCTGGAGTAATTAATTATAAGTATATATCGGGGAAAATTAAAATTGGGCAAATTAAATTGAGTATTAAGTAATTACAAGTTTAGTAGTTTTTTTTAATTATTTTTTTTAGTAAGAACAATAGGTTTAACATTGTACCAATGTTGACAGTTCATGAGTTAACACCGGGTTGACAGCTGCTAAACTTCAAGGTTGATAATTTTGACAAGCGTTAATGAAAGGGGGTTATAATTACCCGGAACACACCGTTTTATTAAGTTTACATAAATATAATGTTATGTATTGTTGTCGCCTCAATTGCTTATATAAATGCTATGTATTTGACTATTTGTCAGTCAGAGAGGAGCGTAGGTACGAAATAAACGTAGATGAGGCGATAATGGAAATATTGTTCAAGGGAGAACCATACAAGCTGGCAAAATTGATGAAACTGGTAGCCGGCGTGGCAAGACGTGTGCAGAGGAATGGCAGAAATTTTTCAGCTGAAAATATACATCAGGTATGCTCGCCGATGAGGTTGGAGAGATATTTAAACTGCCAACATACCACAGTGTCCTTCATCCGACGGGCAGTAGAAAAGATGAAGACAGAAGCAGAAGAACCAGAAATCAATTTGTACGCGGCGGAAGAAAATCAAGCAGTCAATTTCGATGATGTGGATTAAGTATCTTTTGCATGTTTATTGGGGTTTTTGGATTACCATAACAAACAAGGGAATGGTTTAAATAAGGAATGTTTTAAATAATTAATTCTAGTTTAGGAATAAACAATTCTAACTTTTAATTTTTGTTTTAGTATTAAGTAACTTTGACTTATCATATATATCGTAAGTAAGTTATATTGTCGAGTACAATAAATATTTTATACATAGTTTAGGAATAAACCATTTTAACTTTTAATTATTGTTTTGGTATTGTAACTTTGACTTATCGTATATATGCAGTAAATAAGTTATATTGTCAAGTACAATAAAAATTTATATATAAATATATATAAAATATTGATATTATAAATAATAATAAGTATTATTAAGTGGTATTTGAACGTATATGAACATTAATAATTATTAGTTTTACGCATATTGCATCTATCATACTGTAAATCAACTGTGTAGGTGAAGTTATTGTAAATTTTTAAATTGTTAGGCTTATATCAATAATAAGACTTTTGGTATCAAGTTTCGTTTTCGGTGCATACGTATAAGTATAAATATGATAAGTACCTAAGATTGTTAATATATATATAGATAATAGGTTAATGGTGTAGGTGTTGTTCGTTGTATATAGGCTCCATGTAGGAACATATTTTTATTTTAAAAAAAAATATATAAATAACTTCCTCACATGAGGCAGGGCAAACATCATATTTCAATAGTCGGTTTACATCAAAATAAAACACAAGTTATCGAGAAAGATAGATATTGATAGTTACAAGCATATTGAAATAAGATTCGAGGAATTGTGCAAGCGACCTAGCCCTGGGTTGAGCGTGCATAGTGTATATTACTATATTATTATTATATTGTGATATAAGTGTATATAATCATTATAATGGTTCCGTTTACCATTGCTATGTTTATCACATTTATGGAACTACAAATTCCAGATAGGTATAAAGAAGATTTATTACAGATATTTCAATATCTAGAGGAAGGATCGTGGGTAGAACGTCTGACTCCGTTAGAAATGTATAAAATGTTGAGCCGGTATCATAGCTATTTTTCAGTAGCTTGGCCGGTGATAGAAAATCAGCTACCTTTGGAAACCATTATATATTTAGATCAATTTTACATAGAACTTGAGAGGGAATTGTTCTACACCATGTTCATTGAAAATATTTTGGACGATGTCCCCAAGGACACTCTTTTTGGCAAATGTTTTTGGCGGTTACGGTAGTAAATTCGGAAGACTCCCAAAATTTAGACCAATTACCAAAAGAATGGAAATCTAAAATTCAGATCACCAAAGATTGTATTCACTTCTTAAAAAGGAACTTAAGTATAAATACTCGGCTGCAGATTTAAAGTTCCATTATATAATATCCTATTTTACCATGTTGTTATAAAGTTACATATATATACGGTTAGGGGGAATTTGGTAGAGTCCTAAGAGACAAATAGATATTTTTTTTAGTTACTTAACTTGTTGTTATTGTTGAGAATTGGTGTTGGGAAATAACGTTTTAAATAATTATATAAAGTTATGTTGCAGTTGTTCATGTTTGTTAAAATTGAATTATAATTACGTACGTTAATTAGAGTAAAAACATATATATATATACTTTTAAAGTAAAGTAAGAATTAATTAAATTCATATTTAAACAAGGAGTACAGCTAATATCTTCCAGTGTTCAAAGACGTTCCGTGTGAAATTATAAAATGCCGCGAATTAAAATGTGTTTTTACAACGATATAGACAATTTTGTGATTATATGTGATAAATTTAAAAAGATAAGAATTGACAGTCATAAATATAATAAGAAATTGAAATTGAAATATATTGTGTACCTTGATCACCATGTGACTTGTATGTATTTTTCTTCATTTTAGGTGTAATATTTATTTGTGATCAAGGTTGTCAGAGGTGATAATTATATGGAGAAATACTCTGTGTCAATTGTCATCTCAAATATAAGGTGTAAACAATAATAATCGGAGTTCTGGAGTAATTAATTATAAGTATATATCGGGGAAAATTAAAATTGGGCAAATTAAATTGAGTATTAAGTAATTACAAGTTTAGTAGTTTTTTTTAATTATTTTTTTTAGTAAGAACAATAGGTTTAACATTGTACCAATGTTGACAGTTCATGAGTTAACACCGGGTTGACAGCTGCTAAACTTCAAGGTTGATAATTTTGACAAGCGTTAATGAAAGGGGGTTATAATTACCCGGAACACACCGTTTTATTAAGTTTACATAAATATAATGTTATGTATTGTTGTCGCCTCAATTGCTTATATAAATGCTATGTATTTGACTATTTGTCAGTCAGAGAGGAGCGTAGGTACGAAATAAACGTAGATGAGGCGATAATGGAAATATTGTTCAAGGGAGAACCATACAAGCTGGCAAAATTGATGAAACTGGTAGCCGGCGTGGCAAGACGTGTGCAGAGGAATGGCAGAAATTTTTCAGCTGAAAATATACATCAGGTATGCTCGCCGATGAGGTTGGAGAGATATTTAAACTGCCAACATACCACAGTGTCCTTCATCCGACGGGCAGTAGAAAAGATGAAGACAGAAGCAGAAGCACCAGAAATCAATTTGTATGCGGCGGAAGAAAATCAAGCAGTCAATTTCGATGATGTGGATTAAGTATCTTTTGCATGTTTATTGGGGTTTTTGGATTACCATAACTAACAAGGGAATGGTTTAAATAAGGAATGTTTTAAATAATTAATTGCAGTTTAGGAATAAACAATTCTAACTTTTAATTTTAGTTTTAGTATTAAGTAACTTTGACTTATCATATATATCGTAAATAAGTTATATTGTCGAGTACAATAAATATTTTATACATAGTTTAGGAATAAACCATTTTAACTTTTAATTATTGTTTTGGTATTGTAACTTTGACTTATCGTATATATGCAGTAAATAAGTTATATTGTCAAGTACAATAAAAATTTATATATAAATATATATAAAATATTGATATTATAAATAATAATAAGTATTATTAAGTGGTATTTGAACGTATATGAACATTAATAATTATTAGTTTTACGCATATTGCATCTATCATACTGTAAATCAACTGTGTAGGTGAAGTTATTGTAAATTTTTAAATTGTTAGGCTTATATCAATAATAAGAAATTTGGTATCAAGTTTCGTTTTCGGTGCATACGTATAAGTATAAATATGATAAGTACCTAAGATTGTTAATATATATATATAGATAATAGGTTAATGGTGTAGGTGTTGTTCGTTGTATATAGGCTCCATGTAGGAACATATTTTTATTTAAAAAAAATATATATAAATAACTTCCTCACATGAGGCAGGGCAAACATCATATTTCAATAGTCGGTTTACATCAAAATAAAACGATTCGAGGAATTGTGCAAGCGACCTAGCCCTGGGTTGAGCGTGCATAGTGTATATTACTATATTATTATTATATTGTGATATAAGTGTATATAATCATTATAATGGTTCCGTTTACCATTGCTATGTTTATCACATTTATGGAACTACAAATTCCAGATAGGTATAAAGAAGATTTATTACAGATATTTCAATATCTAGAGGAAGGATCGTGGGTAGAACGTCTGACTCCGTTAGAAATGTATAAAATGTTGAGCCAGTATCATAGCTATTTTTCAGTAGCTTGGCCGGTGATAGAAAATCAGCTACCTTTGGAAACCATTATATATTTAGATCAATTTTACATAGAACTTGAGAGGGAATTGTTCTCAAGGGAGAACCATACAAGCTGGCAAAATTGATGAAACTGGTAGCCGGCGTGGCAAGACGTGTGCAGAGGAATGGCAGAAATTTTTCAGCTGAAAATATACATCAGGTATGCTCGCCGATGAGGTTGGAGAGATATTTAAACTGCCAACATACCACAGTGTCCTTCATCTGACGGGCAGTAGAAAAGATGAAGACAGAAGCAGAAGAACCAGAAATCAATTTGTACGCGGCGGAAGAAAATCAAGCAGTCAATTTCGATGATGTGGATTAAGTATCTTTTGCATGTTTATTGGGGTTTTTGGATTACCATAACTAACAAGGGAATGGTTTAAATAAGGAATGTTTTAAATAATTAATTGTAGTTTAGGAATAAACAATTCTAACTTTTAATTTTTGTTTTAGTATTAAGTAGCTGTGACTTATCATATATATCGTAAATAAGTTATATTGTCGAGTACAATAAATATTTTATACATAGTTTAGGAATAAACCATTTTAACTTTTAATTATTGTTTTGGTATTGTAACTTTGACTTATCGTATATATGCAGTAAATAAGTTATATTGTCAAGTACAATAAAAATTTATATATAAATATATATAAAATATTGATATTATAAATAATAATAAGTATTATTAAGTGGTATTTGAACGTATATGAACATTAATAATTATTAGTTTTACGCATATTGCATCTATCATACTGTAAATCAACTGTGTAGGTGAAGTTATTGTAAATTTTTAAATTGTTAGGCTTATATCAATAATAAGACTTTTGGTATCAAGTTTCGTTTTCGGTGCATACGTATAAGTATAAATATGATAAGTACCTAAGATTGTTAATATATATATAGATAATAGGTTAATGGTGTAGGTGTTGTTCGTTGTATATAGGCTCCATGTAGGAACATATTTTTATTTTAAAAAAAAATATATAAATAACTTCCTCACATGAGGCAGGGCAAACATCATATTTCAATAGTCGGTTTACATCAAAATAAAACGCAAGTTATCGAGAAAGATAGATATTGATAGTTACGAGCATATTGAAATAAGATTCGAGGAATTGTGCAAGCGACCTAGCCCTGGGTTGAGCATGCATAGTGTATATTACTATATTGTGATATAAGTGTATATAATCATTATAATGGTTCCGTTTACCATTGCTATGTTTATCACATTTATGGAACTACAAATTCCAGATAGGTATAAAGAAGATTTATTACAGATATTTCAATATCTAGAGGAAGGATCGTGGGTAGAACGTCTGACTCCGTTAGAAATGTATAAAATGTTGAGCCGGTATCATAGCTATTTTTCAGTAGCTTGGCCGGTGATAGAAAATCAGCTACCTTTGGAAACCATTATATATTTAGATCAATTTTACATAGAACTTGAGAGGGAATTGTTCTACACCATGTTCATTGAAAATATTTTGGACGATGTCCCCAAGGACACTCTTTTTGGCAAATGTTTTTGGCGGTTACGGTAGTAAATTCGGAAGACTCACAAAATTTAGACCAATTACCAAAAGAATGGAAATCTAAAATTCAGATCACCAAAGATTGTATTCACTTCTTAAAAAGGAACTTAAGTATAAATACTCGGCTGCAGATTTGAAGTTCCATTATATGATATCCTATTTTACCATGTTGTTATAAAGTTACATATATATACACTTAGGGGGAATTTGGTAGAGTTCTAAGAGACAAATAGATATTTTTTTTAGTTACTTAACTTGTTGTTATTGTTGAGAATTGGTGTTGGGAAATAACGTTTTAAATAATTATATAAAGTTATGTTGCAGTTGTTCATGTTGATAGACACGGACTCAGATTGTAATGAAGCTGGAGGATATCCCTAAAACACAGGAGTACAGCTAATATCTTCCAGTGTTCAAAGACGTTCCGTGTGAAATTATAAAATGCCGCGAATTAAAATGTGTTTTTACAACGATATAGACAATTTTGTGATTATATGTGATAAATTTAAAAAGATAAGAATTGACAGTCATAAATATAATAAGAAATTGAAATTGAAATATATTGTTGTACCTTGATCACCATGTGACTTGTATGTATTTTTCTTCATTTTAGGTGTAATATTTATTTGTGATCAAGGTTGTCAGAGGTGATAATTATATGGAGAAATACTCTGTGTCAATTGTCATCTCAAATATAAGGTGTAAACAATAATAATCGGAGTTCTGGAGTAATTAATTATAAGTATATATCGGGGAAAATTAAAATTGGGCAAATTAAATTGAGTATTAAGTAATTACAAGTTTAGTAGTTTTTTTTAATTATTTTTTTTAGTAAGAACAATAGGTTTAACATTGTACCAATGTTGACAGTTCATGAGTTAACACCGGGTTGACAGCTGCTAAACTTCAAGGTTGATAATTTTGACAAGCGTTAATGAAAGGGGGTTATAATTACCCGGAACACACCGTTTTATTAAGTTTACATAAATATAATGTTATGTATTGTTGTCGCCTCAATTGCTTATATAAATGCTATGTATTTGACTATTTGTCAGTCAGAGAGGAGCGTAGGTACGAAATAAACGTAGATGAGGCGATAATGGAAATATTGTTCAAGGGAGAACCATACAAGCTGGCAAAATTGATGAAACTGGTAGCCGGCGTGGCAAGACGTGTGCAGAGGAATGGCAGAAATTTTTCAGCTGAAAATATACATCAGGTATGCTCGCCGATGAGGTTGGAGAGATATTTAAACTGCCAACATACCACAGTGTCCTTCATCCGACGGGCAGTAGAAAAGATGAAGACAGAAGCAGAAGAACCAGAAATCAATTTGTACGCGGCGGAAGAAAATCAAGCAGTCAATTTCGATGATGTGGATTAAGTATCTTTTGCATGTTTATTGGGGTTTTTGGATTACCATAACAAACAAGGGAATGGTTTAAATAAGGAATGTTTTAAATAATTAATTCTAGTTTAGGAATAAACAATTCTAACTTTTAATTTTTGTTTTAGTAATAAGTAACTTTGACTTATCATATATATCGTAAGTAAGTTATATTGTCGAGTACAATAAATATTTTATACATAGTTTAGGAATAAACCATTTTAACTTTTAATTATTGTTTTGGTATTGTAACTTTGACTTATCGTATATATGCAGTAAATAAGTTATATTGTCAAGTACAATAAAAATTTATATATAAATATATATAAAATATTGATATTATAAATAATAATAAGTATTATTAAGTGGTATTTGAACGTATATGAACATTAATAATTATTAGTTTTACGCATATTGCATCTATCATACTGTAAATCAACTGTGTAGGTGAAGTTATTGTAAATTTTTAAATTGTTAGGCTTATATCAATAATAAGACTTTTGGTATCAAGTTTCGTTTTCGGTGCATATGTATAAGTATAAATATGATAAGTACCTAAGATTGTTAATATATATATAGATAATAGGTTAATGGTGTAGGTGTTGTTCGTTGTATATAGGCTCCATGTAGGAACATATTTTTATTTTAAAAAAAAAAATATAAATAACTTCCTCACATGAGGCAGGGCAAACATCATATTTCAATAGTCGGTTTACATCAAAATAAAACGCAAGTTATCGAGAAAGATAGATATTGATAGTTACGAGCATATTGAAATAAGATTCGAGGAATTGTGCAAGCGACCTAGCCCTGGGTTGAGCGTGCATAGTGTATATTACTATATTATTATTATATTGTGATATAAGTGTATATAATCATTATAATGGTTCCGTTTACCATTACTATGTTTATCACATTTATGGAACTACAAATTCCAGATAGGTATAAAGAAGATTTATTACAGATATTTCAATATCTAGAGGAAGGATCGTGGGTAGAACGTCTGACTCCGTTAGAAATGTATAAAATGTTGAGCCGGTATCATAGCTATTTTTCAGTAGCTTGGCCGGTGATAGAAAATCAGCTACCTTTGGAAACCATTATATATTTAGATCAATTTTACATAGAACTTGAGAGGGAATTGTTCTACACCATGTTCATTGAAAATATTTTGGACGATGTCCCCAAGGACACTCTTTTTGGCAAATGTTTTTGGCGGTTACGGTAGTAAATTCGGAAGACTCACAAAATTTAGACCAATTACCAAAAGAATGGAAATCTAAAATTCGGATCACCAAAGATTGTATTCACTTCTTAAAAAGGAACTTAAGTATAAATACTCGGCTGCAGATTTGAAGTTCCATTATATGATATCCTATTTTACCATGTTGTTATAAAGTTACATATATATACACGGTTAGGGGGAATTTGGTAGAGTCCTAAGAGACAAATAGATATTTTTTTTAGTTACTTAACTTGTTGTTATTGTTGAGAATTGGTGTTGGGAAATAATGTTTTAAATAATTATATAAAGTTATGTTGCAGTTGTTCATGTTTGTTAAAATTGAATTATAATTACGTACGTTAATTAGAGTAAAAACATATATATATATACTTTTAAATTAAAGTAAGAATTAATTAAATTCATATTTAAACAGATAAATATATTTTAGATGTAAACATATGTTGTGTATGATTATGTGTAAGTTATTAAATAGGTACATTTGTTAGTTAACATGTCATCATTAAATATGTACGGATATTAATTATTTACTAATTATAAATTTCAGGCAATTAGGAAATTACGGTTGATAGACACGGACTCAGATTGTAATGAAGCTGGAGGATATCCCTAAAACACAGGAGTACAGCTAATATCTTCCAGTGTTCAAAGACGTTCCGTGTGAAATTATAAAATGCCGCGAATTAAAATGTGTTTTTACAACGATATAGACAATTTTGTGATTATATGTGATAAATTTAAAAAGATAAGAATTGACAGTCATAAATATAATAAGAAATTGAAATATATTGTTGTACCTTGATCACCATGTGACTTGTATGTATTTTTCTTCATTTTAGGTGTAATATTTATTTGTGATCAAGGTTGTCAGAGGTGATAATTATATGGAGAAATACTCTGTGTCAATTGTCATCTCAAATATAAGGTGTAAACAATAATAATCAGAGTTCTGGAGTAATTAATAAGGATTATGACATTTCATATTTCATAATCCCATTTAAATGAGCCCACGTATTGGGTTCCGCTATTCGCCGAATCGGCGATGAAATTTACGGGTCCGGTCCGGATTCGGTTCTTAGCGTCTTCTAGAGGACTCACTTCCGTTTCCGTCAAAATCCAGAAAAAGCATTGTTAAATAATTCAGAAACTAAATCGTTGAAAATCGTGGTGTTTGCATAGTACAACAATGCCAAAGACTAGAAAAGGGTCATCGAGGGGTCGTGGGGGCAGGAGCAGGAGGTCGGATGCGGGGATGCCCAGCCAACAACCGCAGGATGACATAAATATGCCGGCCGTTGATGTCGGTCAGGCACCGGGTGAGATTTTGTTTCTGCACAGCACAGCAGACGGCGATTGGCACTCACCTTGGATTTGATCCACGTTGCACCATTCACTGGTTCGGCAGACGAGGTCTCACCATCAATCTTATGGACCGACTGATGGATGACCTGAGCCAAAAGACGCCCAAGCCGGATTTGCTGCTAATTCACTGCGGTTCAAATGACCTCACAGAGGAAGGTTTAAGTGGTATACATTTGTGTGATAAGTTGAAGTGTTCTTTGCTGAGATACCAAGCTTTGTTTAGCAGCACTAAATTCATATGGTCGGCCATGTTGCCTCGCCGCTACTGGCATTTTGCCCCTATCGGCTCAGGTCTAATACTTGAAAAAAAAAGGAGACGGGTTAATGCCCTAATGAAAGCATTTGTAGTGGAGAACAATGCTAAATTTATATCTAATGACTATATCATTAAGTACCTTTGTTTAAAATCGATGGGACACATTTATCGGCTTTGGGCAATGAAGTATTATTGAATAATTGGAAGGCAGCCTTCGATACCTTCTTCAATGGGGACACTAATATTTTTCCCATAGCACAGCCACACGTGGGCTAGTGGGGTTACTACAATTATCGCTTTGTTTGTGTAGCCTATGTATGTTTATGGCTGTGGTTTCTTTACAACAGGACTGGTGCTCTGTTTCATTATTGTCTTTTGATTTGGTCCCTACTTATGAAAACTATGTTTAAGGGGTAAGTTAAAATTATTTGTGGAAGAAAAATCCTTGAAGCAAGGATTTTCTGTGGCGGCCCGGGGAGACTAAAATGCAGCTCGAGGGGTAATGGCCTGGCTCTCCCAAACCAAAATACTAGCCTGCCGTAAGTGTGCGCCAAGCGCGTGACAAGCGTGCGCACACTTATCGCGCGCTTAACAAGATTGCTGTCCAAAAAATTAAGCGTGCGGAAGTCCGCATGAAAAATAAGCATGCAGAGAAAAGTTTCACCGCACGCTTAATACTGTTTTAGGTTGTGACAAGCGCGCGATATCGCAACTTAAAATAATCTTCTGCAAGCGTGCCATGTGAGAACTTCTGAGAAAATGTGAGAAATTTTCTAAGTACAAATTGTAAGAAAAAATTGTCAAAATATGTGTAAATTTTGTTATTATTTGACACCACACACAGGGTATCAAAAATTTCTAAATTTAAGTATCTTTATTATACTGGAATTAATATCTGTTATATATTTATGACAGTATGAGTTCATGACATTGCATATAACAGAACCGTTTTGCACTTAAAAATAAACACTTAATTAAGTCTAGTATATCAAAAAATAGTTTTCTTTAAGTTTGTTATTTATATTTAAGTTATTTAGCAACATTTATTGCCCATGCTATTTTAAAAATCGGGAAATTTTAATTCACGTTTAAATTCCATGAAAGACTTTTCAGAAAAATAAAGCAATTACAAGAAAAAACACAATCCCTTAATTTAAGACACCTGGAAAAAAGTAAGATATTACTGAAACCAAGATGGTTTAGAAAATGAATAATTTTTACAGCACTTAATTAATTCTAATTATATGCATTTTACATACAGTAAACCTCAAAATAACTATCCAGGTCTATAGTCTGATCCTGAAAGATCTTGTACTCAATAGTAATTTCTACAGGAATTGAAAGTTTGTTTTAAAAAAGCAAGAATATTGCTATGTTTTTGGTACATTTCAATTCAACAATTTTGAAAACAAAAATGCTATCACTAAGTATACAATAAATGTACACTACTGTCAGCCACCACATGCTGTGTGTCTGATTATATAGAGGGCTGATAAGCAACTACACTGTCTGGTCAGTCTCTTACTTACACAGCTCATATTAATTTCAGCAGCAGTGATTGGCTAATGTGACCTGATACTAATTAATAACAGGTGTAATCTTCTTTGTGTTCACTTTTGTGATGGTTTATTCTGTATATTTGTGAAAACTTGCTGTTGGAGGTGCATATATGAAGGACATCAGGAATAAAGGAATAAATGTCAGGCACAAGCAGGATTTATATCTGTTAATGCAGTTGCTTTGCAGTATCATGATCGAGAAGGAAACAACAGTAAGATCTTATTTTTTCATTATTTGAATAAGTTAACAAAGGAAGTCTTCCTTGAAAGCTTAAAGTTAAAGAGATAGTCATCATAAGTTTCCTGCTTATACTTATTAAAGTTATTTCACATCTGGATATTATTGAAAGTTTAAATACTGTTGTCCAGAGGGTAGTATTCACTGAATCCTGCATAATAATTTGATTAAGCTTATTAAAAACAATTTGGTGAACTTATAATGTAAACAATTAAGTTGCCCCTTTTTATTAAGTCATATAAAAATCTTAAGCAATCTAATCACTCAATATGTGTTCAATATGGTTGTGCTAACTAATACATGGTATTGTTAATGTTACAATTTAATTATTTTACAGACTGACTGTGTTTCAAGCTCAAAATCACTTAAATTCTGTTTCAAGCTCAAAATCACTTAAATTCTGCCAGTCTAGATGACAGTGAACTGGATACCACCAAAACAAACAATCAGGTAAGCAAATAAATGGACTTGTATGGACTTGTAATGGTTTGTATTGCTATCATTAACATGATAAAGATTTAAAGTTCCAGCCACATACCTGACAGCACATTTCGTATGATTCTACTACAGATGACAATTGTGATCATTATAAGGTCTTATGATATTTGAATATATTATAATTATGTAATTGAAAAATGGTGAAAGGGGAGAGCTGTAACTAATTTTTGGAACTTGTGGCTCGACACTTTTACCCATGTATATAAAATTTATTTATTTATACATATTTGTATGACAGTTTAAATTGTATGTTTTATTTGGGTAATAAAATATGTTTAAGCTATCTTCTTAAAAATCATGAAGATTCTCAAATGTAAATGAGAGCCCTTGTATCTTTTCAGATTATGTGATAATTTAAGTGCGCAAGCGCGCGGACTGAATAAGCGCGCAAGTGTGCGCACGCTTAAATTAAGGTTGCGATTGTTCCAATCGCACGCTTGAAGCGTGCGCATGCATGCGCACGCATTTAAACCGCGCGCTTGCACGCTTAAATTTGGCAACCTTAATTTAAGCGTGCAAGCGCGCAGGATGGATAAGCGTGCAAGCGTGCGCACGCTTAAATTAAGGTTGCGATCGTTCCAATCGCACGCTTGAAGCGTGCGCATGTGTGCATTATTATGTAACTTGCGCACTTGCACGCTTATATAGATTGCGCACGCATGCAAGCTTAGAATTAAGGCTGCGATAGTTCTGATCACTAGCTTGAAGCGTGCGAAAAGTTACATATTTACAAGCTTGCAAGTGCGCGATATCTAGAATTAAGGTTGCGGCGCGCTTAAAAAGATTGAAACCGCAGTCTTACCGCAACCTTCCCGCAACCTTATTTAAGCGCGCCGTTTTGGTTTGGGAGCTAGCTTTCTTCCACCCTGACATAGTTTCAATACATGCAGGGCGTGGTATACCACAGGTACTGCATTAGCAGTTAATGGTTAATTGGTTATAAATACCAAAACGGTTGGGCTCCTATTATGGTAGACACCGTTTAGTTCATGGTTGGTTACCTGTGGGGGTAAATGGTTTTATTGTGGGGTTCACTTCAGGGTAACGTTGGAACCCCCCTCCACCTTCATACATGAAGGGGAGGCCCAGGGTGTGCGTGTTTCAACGATCGGGACTGGTTTGGGGATTGGGTACACGGGGCATCCTTCGGCTGTTGTCCACAGATGCGCATTTGTGCGAACATCTGGGTCATGTCACTATGTCTCTACATAGGACACAGTTTGCCAGTTGTAATGTCAAAGTTACGGTATTCTGAGTCTCCCCGGAGCTTCTACAAATATTTTAGCGAGGGTGTTTGTTTTCTCTGCAGCCAGTTTTATTCCACATTATGTACAGTAAAAAATAAATGTCATCAAATATATGATGTTATTATGTTTACCCAGTAATACTGATTACTGATGATTATATAGGTCGTTGGGTGTCCGTTCAATACAGGTGTTCATTTAATTATAAGTATATATCGGGGAAAATTAAAATTGGGCAAATTAAATTGAGTATTAAGTAATTACAAGTTTAGTAGTTTTTTTTAATTATTTTTTTTAGTAAGAACAATAGGTATAACATTGTACCAATGTTGACAGTTCATGAGTTAACACCGGGTTGACAGCTGCTAAACTTTAAGGTTGATAATTTTGACAAGCGTTAATGAAAGGGGGTTATAATTACCCGGAACACACCGTTTTATTAAGTTTACATAAATATAATGTTATGTATTGTTGTCGCCTCAATTGCTTATATAAATGCTATGTATTTGACTATTTGTCAGTCAGAGAGGAGCGTAGGTACGAAATAAACGTAGATGAGGCGATAATGGAAATATTGTTCAAGGGAGAACCATACAAGCTGGCAAAATTGATGAAACTGGTAGCCGGCGCGGCAAGACGTGTGCAGAGGAATGGCAGAAATTTTTCAGCTGAAAATATACATCAGGTATGCTCGCCGATGAGATTGGAGAGATATTTAAACTGCCAACATACCACAGTGTCCTTCATCCGAAGGGCAGTAGAAAAGATGAAGACAGAAGCAGAAGAACCAGAAATCAATTTGTACGCGGCGGAAGAAAATCAAGCAGTCAATTTCGATGATGTGGATTAAGTATCTTTTGCATGTTTATTGGGGTTTTTGGATTACCATAACTAACAAGGGAATGGTTTAAATAAGGAATGTTTTAAATAATTAATTGTAGTTTAGGAATAAACAATTCTAACTTTTAATTTTTGTTTTAGTATTAAGTAACTTTGACTTATCATATATATCGTAAGTAAGTTATATTGTCGTGTACAATAAATATTTTATACATAGTTTAGGAATAAACCATTTTAACTTTTAATTATTGTTTTGGTATTGTAACTTTGACTTATCGTATATATGCAGTAAATAAGTTATATTGTCAAGTACAATAAAAACTTATATATAAATATATATAAAATATTGATATTATAAATAATAATAAGTATTATTAAGTGGTATTTGAACGTATATGAACATTAATAATTATTAGTTTTACGCATATTGCATCTATCATACTGTAAATCAACTGTGTAGGTGAAGTTATTGTAAATTTTTAAATTGTTAGGCTTATATCAATAATAAGACTTTTGGTATCAAGTTTCGTTTTCGGTGCATACATATAAGTATAAATATGATAAGTACCTAAGATTGTTAATATATATATATATAGATAATAGGTTAATGGTGTAGGTGTTGTTCGTTGTATATAGGCTCCATGTAGGAACATATTTTTATTTAAAAAAAAAATATATAAATAACTTCCTCACATGAGGCAGGGCAAACATCATATTTCAATAGTCGGTTTACATAAAAATAAAACGCAAGTTATCGAGAAAGATAGATATTGATAGTTACGAGCATATTGAAATAAGATTCGAGGAATTGTGCAAGCGACCTAGCCCTGGGTTGAGTGTGCATAGTGTATATTACTATATTATTATTATATTGTGATATAAGTGTATATAATCATTATAATGGTTCTGTTTACCATTGCTATGTTTATCACATTTATGGAACTACAAATTCCAGATAGGTATAAAGAAGATTTATTACAGATATTTCAATATCTAGAGGAAGGATCGTGGGTAGAACGTCTGACTCCGTTAGAAATGTATAAAATGTTGAGCCGGTATCATAGCTATTTCTCAGTAGCTTGGCCGGTGATAGAAAATCAGCTACCTTTGGAAACCATTATATATTTAGATCAATTTTACATAGAACTTGAGAGGGAATTGTTCTACACCACGTTGACAGCTGCTAAACTTTAAGGTTGATAATTTTGACAAGCATTAATGAAAGGGGGTTTTAATTACCCGGAACACACCGTTTTATTAAGTTTACATAAATATAATGTTATGTATTGTTGTCGCCTAAATTGCTTATATAAATGCTATGTATTTGACTATTTGTCAGTCAGAGAGGAGCGTAGGTACGAAATAAACGTTGAAACTGCTATACTGTTGAGTGTTAACTACGACCATACCATTACGCTATAATGTAATAATCTTGAGTACTCTATATACCTCACTACACTACACAGGAACACGGTACTATAGACAATATCAAGCGAAATTGTGATCATATTTTAGTTTTTACTTTGATTACCCTGAGATTTGTATTTGTTTCATGTTTTAAGGTGTTTTTATAATGCAATCAAGGTGGTCAGAGGCGACTATTAGATTGAGCGAGTACTCCATCTCAATTGTCATCTCCGCGTAAGGTGTAAATGATAAGTACACAAGAATGTAAAACGAAGGAAAATCACATAAAACATCATGTGAGTGCATTAGCAAAGTCAGACAAGAAGCAGAACCGAAGGAAAATCTCAATCCACAAGCGGTGGAGCAGTTGGTCTGAATCAAACAAATTGGTGAAGACCAAAATCAGAACAACATGCATCGTTTTTGAACGTTTTACAGGTTCACATTATTGTTGCTGTAGTTCTATTAGGCTATTGCCATAGTGACTATTGCCATAGTGAAATGGTATCCCTGTACTTTGGTAATTCTCTTAGATTGTTAATATATATATAGATAATAGGTTAATGGTGTAGGTGTTGTTCGTTGTATATAGGCTCCATGTAGGAACATATTTTTATTTAAAAAAAAAATATATAAATAACTTCCTCACATGAGGCAGGGCAAACATCATTTCAATAGTCGGTTTACATCAAAATAAAACGCAAGTTATCGAGAAAGATAGATATTGATAGTTACGAGCATATTGAAATAAGATTCGAGGAATTGTGCAAGCGACCTAGCCCTGGGTTGAGCGTGCATAGTGTATATTACTATATTATTATTATATTGTGATATAAGTGTATATAATCATTATAATGGTTCTGTTTACCATTGCTATGTTTATCACATTTATGGAACTACAAATTCAAGATAGGTATAAAGAAGAGTTATTACAGATATTTCAATATCTAGAGGAAGGATCGTGGGTAGAACGTCTGACTTTGTTAGAAATGTATAAAATGTTGAGCCGGTATCATAGCTATTTTTCAGTAGCTTGGCCGGTGATAGAAAATCAGCTACCTTTGGAAACCATTATATATTTAGATCAATTTTACATAGAACTTGAGAGGGAATTGTTCTACACCACGTTGACAGCTGCTAAACTTTAAGGTTGATAATTTTGACAAGCATTAATGAAAGGGGGTTTTAATTACCCGGAACACACCGTTTTATTAAGTTTACATAGATATAATGTTATGTATTGTTGTCGCCTAAATTGCTTATATAAATGCTATGTATTTGACTATTTGTCAGTCAGAGAGGAGCGTAGGTACGAAATAAACGTTGAAACTGCTATACTGTTGAGTGTTAACTACGACCATACCATTACGCTATAATGTAATAATCTTGAGTATTCTATATACCTCACTACACTACACAGGAACACGGTACTATAGACAATATCAAGCGAAATTGTGATCATATTTTAGTTTTTACTTTGATTACCCTGAGATTTGTATTTGTTTCATGTTTTAAGGTGTTTTTATAATGCAATCAAGGTGGTCAGAGGCGACTATTAGATTGAGCGAGTACTCCATCTCAATTGTCATCTCCGCGTAAGGTGTAAATGATAAGTACACAAGAATGTAAAACGAAGGAAAATCACATAAAACATCATGTGAGTGCATTAGCAAAGTCAGACAAGAAGCAGAACCGAAGGAAAATCTCAATCCACAAGCGGTGGAGCAGTTGGTCTGAATCAAACAAATTGGTGAAGACCAAAATCAGAACAACATGCATCGTTTTTGAACGTTTTACAGGTTCACATTATTGTTGCTGTAGTTCTATTAGGCTATTGCCATAGTGACTATTGCCATAGTGAAATGGTATCCCTGTACTTTGGTAATTCTCTTAGATTGTTAATATATATATAGATAATAGGTTAATGGTGTAGGTGTTGTTCGTTGTATATAGGCTCCATGTAGGAACATATTTTTATTTAAAAAAAAAATATATAAATAACTTCCTCACATGAGGCAGGGCAAACATCATTTCAATAGTCGGTTTACATCAAAATAAAACGCAAGTTATCGAGAAAGATAGATATTGATAGTTACGAGGATATTGAAATAAGATTCGAGGAATTGTGCAAGCGACCTTAGCCCTGGGTTGAGCGTGCATAGTGTATATTACTATATTATTATTATATTGTGATATAAGTGTATATAATCATTATAATGGTTCCGTTTACCATTGCTATGTTTATCACATTTATGGAACTACAAATTCCAGATAGGTATAAAGAAGATTTATTACAGATATTTCAATATCTAGAGGAAGGATCGTGGGTAGAACGTCTGACTCCGTTAGAAATGTATAAAATGTTGAGCCGGTATCATAGCTATTTTTCAGTAGCTTGGCCGGTGATAGAAAATCAGCTACCTTTGGAAACCATTATATATTTAGATCAATTTTACATAGAACTTGAGAGGGAATTGTTCTACACCACGTTGACAGCTGCTAAACTTTAAGGTTGATAATTTTGACAAGCATTAATGAAAGGGGGTTTTAATTACCCGGAACACACCGTTTTATTAAGTTTACATAAATATAATGTTATGTATTGTTGTCGCCTAAATTGCTTATATAAATGCTATGTATTTGACTATTTGTCAGTCAGAGAGGAGCGTAGGTACGAAATAAACGTTGAAACTGCTATACTGTTGAGTGTTAACTACGACCATACCATTACGCTATAATGTAATAATCTTGAGTATTCTATATACCTCACTACACTACACAGGAACACGGTACTATAGACAATATCAAGCGAAATTGTGATCATATTTTAGTTTTTACTTTGATTACCCTGAGATTTGTATTTGTTTCATGTTTTAAGGTGTTTTTATAATGCAATCAAGGTGGTCAGAGGCGACTATTAGATTGAGCGAGTACTCCATCTCAATTGTCATCTCCGCGTAAGGTGTAAATGATAAGTACACAAGAATGTAAAACGAAGGAAAATCACATAAAACATCATGTGAGTGCATTAGCAAAGTCAGACAAGAAGCAGAACCGAAGGAAAATCTCAATCCACAAGCGGTGGAGCAGTTGGTCTGAATCAAACAAATTGGTGAAGACCAAAATCAGAACAACATGCATCGTTTTTGAACGTTTTACAGGTTCACATTATTGTTGCTGTAGTTCTATTAGGCTATTGCCATAGTGACTATTGCCATAGTGAAATGGTATCCCTGTACTTTGGTAATTCTCTTAGATTGTTAATATATATATAGATAATTGGTTAATGGTGTAGGTGTTGTTCGTTGTATATAGGCTCCATGTAGGAACATATTTTTATTTAAAAAAAAAAATATAAATAACTTCCTCACATGAGGCAGGGCAAACATCATATTTCAATAGTCGGTTTACATCAAAATAAAACGCAAGTTATCGAGAAAGATAGATATTGATAGTTACGAGCATATTGAAATAAGATTCGAGGAATTGTGCAAGCGACCTAGCCCTGGGTTGAGCGTGCATAGTGTATATTACTATATTATTATTATATTGTGATATAAGTGTATATAATCATTATAATGGTTCTGTTTACCATTGCTATGTTTATCACATTTATGGAACTACAAATTCAAGATAGGTATAAAGAAGAGTTATTACAGATATTTCAATATCTAGAGGAAGGATCGTGGGTAGAACGTCTGACTCTGTTAGAAATGTATAAAATGTTGAGCCGGTATCATAGCTATTTTTCAGTAGCTTGGCCGGTGATAGAAAATCAGCTACCTTTGGAAACCATTATATATTTAGATCAATTTTACATAGAACTTGAGAGGGAATTGTTCTACACCACGTTGACAGCTGCTAAACTTTAAGGTTGATAATTTTGACAAGCATTAATGAAAGGGGGTTTTAATTACCCGGAACACACCGTTTTATTAAGTTTACATAGATATAATGTTATGTATTGTTGTCGCCTAAATTGTTTATATAAATGCTATGTATTTGACTATTTGTCAGTCAGAGAGGAGCGTAGGTACGAAATAAACGTTGAAACTGCTATACTGTTTAGTGTTAACTACGACCATACCATTACGCTATAATGTAATAATCTTGAGTACTCTATATACCTCACTACACTACACAGGAACACGATACTATAGACAATATCAAGCGAAATTGTGATGATATTTTAGTTTTTATCCTGAGATTTGTATTTGTTTCATGTTTTAAGGTGTTTTTATAATGCAATCAAGGTGGTCAGAGGCGACCATTAGATTGAACGAGTACTCCATCTCAATTGTCATCTCCGCGATAAGGTGTAAAGAATAAGTACATAAGAATGTAAAACGAAGGAAAATCACATAAAAACATCATGTGAGTGCATTAGCAAAGTCAGACAAGAAGCAGAACCAAAGGAAAATCTCAATCCACAAGCGGTGGAGCAGTTGGTTTGAATCGAACAAATTGGTGAAGACCAAAATTAGAACAACGTGCATCGTTTTTGAACGTTTTACAGGTTCACATTATTGTTGCTGTAGTTCTATTAGGCTATTGCCATAGTGACTATTGCCATAGTGAAATGGTATCCCTGTACTTTGGTAATTCTCTTAAGTGTTCTAGATACATTTCCATAAATTCAACAAGTTCTAATTAATATCACCGAGTTCAATATCATCAGATAAATGATAAAAGAAGCATTTAATCCACTTTATGGTCAGGCTGGTCCTAGATAGACCTTCTACAAACCTCCAGGAACAGGGACATCACAACTTCTTCACATGATAATAAACAAGTAATTGTCCATTACATGTAGTTTATAATTCAATGAGACACTACTGTGTTATGAGTTGTCAAAATCTTTGCTGTTAACTTGTATCTATACATACATTGTTGCATATTATATTTCAATATATTTTTAAAAATTTAATATATCTCCAATCAATGCATACAAAGAGATAGTATACTTTCATACATACCATGTAACTTATATAGTGTAATCCTTTGCATATTCTCAACATATTTTGCAAATATGGAGGAAAGTGAGGATTGTTCTCCAGAGGGTTCTGCTTCTTAGGCCAACAACTTTTAAGTCATTGGATTGAGAAGCAGACCACTCTGGAGAACAAGATAGGAAAAAATAGATAGATGTACTGCGGAGAACAAGATAGGAAAAAAATAGATAGATGTACTGCGGAGAACAAGATAGGAAATAAATATAGATAGATGTACTCCAGAGAACATGATAGGAAAAAATATAGATAGATGTACACCGGAGAACAAGATAGGAAAAAAATATAGATAGAAATTGTAACATTTTTTAATTACTTTTTATAATAATTTTGATTGTCGTTACATTATGAAAATCTAGATTTAAATGTTGTCAGCGAAGTTGAGATCACACATTGGATAGTGGTGCCCAACCAAAGAAACGTAAGAGACGTTGGGTTGTGAAAGACGCAAGGATTGTTGCTATCAAGGAGAGTTTCAATCAAATTCCACTGGGAGAATATATCAGATTTGTAGCAAGACTAACCGGGTTATGAGTCATAATGCCAACTTAAGATCATCAGTGCAAAATATACTTCATGTTCCAAAACTAAGAATTGAATTCTCAAGAAAATCCTTTTCTTACTCTGGTGCAAAACTATGGAATAATCAACCAAAATCAGTGCAAACTGCTAAGACACTTCATTCAAAAGCAAATATTTAAAGTGGAAATTTACTGGTACTTAATAATTATTGCCAATACATTTAAAAATTATAATATCAAAATTGTTGTTTATGACTGTTTACACCCGAATATCTGATTCAGGTGTTAATATGCATACTTTTACTTGTGTAATTTGAATTGTGTACTATTGTTGTAAATAATGTCATTGTATAAATTTGTACATATACCTATTGTTATTGTGGACCATAATGAAAATTGATCTGCCAATTATGTTATCCACAGAACATAAAGACGTTATTATTATTGTTATGAGTCCCCAAGTGTGACTATGTGGTTACTGATGTGCTATAGTGTGAATAGAATTTGATCAATCAAATATGTACCAAAAATGATACTTTACAAAAATGTAACTTATGAGTATCTCCCTTGTTGTAGGCACCCTCAACTGGTACTTGACAACAACAACAGGAATCCATGATCAAATAATACGTGCAATGTCGTAATTCAGGAATAACAAACGCACAGTTCCAAAATGAAGATAATAAAAAACACAGTTTATAGGTACAAAGTAACAATGATGCTTACAAAGACAATTTAATTAATTATAATAATTATAGTTCACAAAGATAAATTATATAAGACATAAAATTCAGACCTGACATTAAAGATACACTAAGTCCAATCCTATATTCACTGATACACATTGTTCATAATGTCCTTAGTTAACTTATAATTCACAAAGTTAAGTTATTATGAGCTTAATATTAGTGTATGTACATCTTTCTCTATATATCTTATATTGGGTTACAACTAGTATTTATATACAGTCAGACAAAAGATAATTATAACACTTACCCCCTTAGCACTTTATATATTAATTTAAATAATTAGTGCCATAACTATTAAAACAATTATATGCCCTGACACCTTAATAAAAGCCTACTTCCTACATTTGAATAGTGATAGGAAATCTTAAGATAATTCCTAAATAACTAGAGGGCTAATGAACAGATAATGTCACATCAAAAAGGAATAATTTATTTACCAGGGTGATTCTTATCTTGTGTCAAGTTGTGATTTACTGTATTTTGATGCAAATTGTGATAAAGTTGTATTTCGTTAATTTGAAATAGGGATTTCTTCATTATTAAAGAGTAAGGTTTTGCAATTGTAAAATGTTATGTAATTTAACAATAATATCCTGTGAGTTTCAAATTCAGTTGATTGATTGTAATACTAAATCTAGATATCCTACAATCTTATGTTTGCTTATTGATAAAAGAACCTAGAATTATTAAAGGAGTTCATCTCAAAAGGGCATTGAAGTCTAAGCTGAGATATTATTGACAATTGTTTTAAATAGTGTAATAATGGTTGACGTTTCAATTGTTTCAGTACACAATATACTGTATACTGAATGTTATCTTTTCATTGAACTCAGAATAGCCATGTAATATTTTTGTTGCTCTAGTCATACATTACTTAGAAACTGGTAGACATAGTAACACTCCATTAGAATCACAACTTTGTCAATATTGTAATGAAGTTATTAACATCAGAGACATTGAATATGAATACCATGCATGTGTTTTTTCAAGTCCCAAATTTCAATTAATAAGAGAGAATTTTCTTCTAAATTGGTATACATTGAACACGAATATTCACAAATTTTATAGACTTGTTAGTTCCAATGACGAACAAACTATACAAAAAATTGCACTATATATTGAAAAACTGCTTAAAACATATGATTGAAAATTGAGTTACATCCCTTTGTCGTTGTATCGAGATCTGACTGTAGTAAGTAAAGGTAAGCCTAAGGCACCATTTGTTGTGAGGAAATTGAAGTCAAAGGTAGTAATTCCTGCTAAAATGTCTTCGGACGTTAGCAGGAAAACTTGCAAGTCTTCGGACAAGTAAGTTTCGGATACGACCTCACCCCGACCTTCGACTTCGTCCGGAATTATGCATAATAAGTCTTCAGACTTTGACATAACCAAATTATCACTTGCAGATATAGAACGTCTAAGGACTGTTCTCGGCAAACAAACCATTGCTTATGATAGTGCAGAGGAGGAATCCTTAGGAAGACCTAGGCCTGACCTGGGTCTAAGGCAGTTGCAACCGCTACCCTGTCAACCAAGGTAGCTGAAGTGTTAAAGGACCTGAGTTTACCCTCCACCCAAGTAGCAATAAGGCCTAAGGTTAAAACCTCTTTTTCATGTAGGACTCTAAGTGCAATAGACAGTCATAGGCACGTAGATCGACTGGGAAGAACATTGCATGGCAAGTCGGGCATAGACTATATCTTCAACGACTCTTTGGTCTCCCCAATTCGCGTGAATCTGCTGGGTATTGTGGCTGGGTATTGCGACCCGGAAACTTTCCCAGACGAGGTCCCTACCGATCCAAGGGTTAGGATGGCAATAGGAAAGCACTCTCCCAAGATTCACAATCTCACTCGAGAGAGGGAGCTAAGGTTTCAACGTATATTGGCGCACTACGCCATTGTGTCCCTAGGGGAAGTAGGTTTTGACCTCACGGAAAAACGGGTTTCTTATGATGAACAGGTATATTTTCTGAACCACTTTCTTGGTGCATTCTGCACCACGTCTAGGACGCTGGTTATTCATTCAAGGGAAATAACACTGTAAAGGGTTTGGCTATTTTTCCACAGCGTTTGAGATAGTTAAAAACCACTGTGGGAGACTCCAACCTATCCATTTACATTGCTTTAGTGGCAACTATTCTGATGTAGAAGGTTGGAGTTCATATTTCACTAACTGTTATTTTGGCTTCACAGCATCGGTTATGGACTTCTCCCAAGACCACGTGGCGGGTCTCAGACGGGTCCCAAGTGACAGACTCTTGGTAGAAACGGATGTTCCATACCTGTCCCCTAGAGGGTCTTCTCATGTAAATCATGTAATAGGGGAGGTGGCAAAAATGGTTTCGGACTGGAGTTTCTCTTCTATCTGTCCTTGACTTCACCGTGGAAAACACCAGGAGATTGTACTGTTTTAGCTAGGAGTTGGTTTCTACCTAATGGGGGGGGGGGGAGTGCTTTAGGTCTATTTTACACTTTGGTCAACTTACATTACTGCCCCTGAGAACATTTTCAATTTAACGCAAGTTAACCTACTTTTTGTAAAGATGGTTTTTTTTTAAATCAGGTCTTTATCCTGTAAAAATCAAACTGCCTAAATCACTGCAGAAGCCCTAATGAACAACTTTATTGTCCACTATGGTGTACATACTAAATCATTGTCAGATCAAGGATGTAACTTTGAAAGTGAAACCATCCGAGAACTTTGTACTTTATTAGCAATTAAAAAGATTAGGACTTGTAACTCCATACCACCAACAGTGCAATGTGTAATGGAATAACTGAAAGATAGAATAAAACTTTATTGAGTATGTTGGGAAAATTGGAACCCGAACATAAACAGAATTGGAAAGTTTTATCCCTTCTCTTGTTTTTCCCTACAATGCCATGAAACACGAGTCCACTAGTTATTTTCGATTTCAATGGATGTTTGATAGAAAACCTAGATTAGCTATTGACACTATTTTTTATATTGATTTCCCCGACATTGAATGTAACATTGCAGCATTAATTATCAAATGTGTACCCAAAGTGTTGATAAGCCCGACTTTAATACTAGCATGATTTGTAAGGATTTTTCCAAAACAAATACACTCGCAATTACATTCATACCAAAACCTACACCAAACGGGAGCAGACTAAAAGATGCACCTCATGAAGATGCTGTCTGTCTCCACTGCAACACAACTGTTGTAGACCAAGGCATCGGTTGCGATAAGTGTAAAAGATGGTTACATTACAATTGCGAAAAAAAAGATCTACAGGAATTGCAAAGTGGTGATGAACCCTACAAGTGCATATCCTGCAGACATTTAATGGAACCCAAACATCTACCACCGTTCTTACACACTCATGATCATATAAGTGATCCTGATGATGGTGACCAAGTTGAACAAGTTGATGAAGTCGAGGGGGACAGTCTTGCAGTGCTCCTACATTCCAACAGGTTGCATCGTCATTGTGATTTCTACAATGTGTTGTAGAGTGTAAACAGGCATTGTCGCATTTGTTCAGATTGCTACAAATGCATTATTATCATTTTACTATCTGATGCATTGCTACAAATGTATTATTATCATTTTACTATCTAATGTTTTCATTGTTAAAATGTAACAATACAATACCGAATTAAATTGTATAACTGATAACATTGATCTGTTTTATATTGTAGCTAGATAAGAAAATCCTCAATAATAGATCCACCATTGACACATTGAAACGTAGTCTTTGTATTGAGTTGGTCTTTTGTTAGAGTTATTGAAATACAATCAGTTGGAACAAATCCACGGACACACAAAAGATCAAAACCCCAATAGAACCTGGGTTAAAATGGCTCCTGTTAAATTTGGTGTCGTGACTAGGATTTATCAGGGACTTTCATAGGGTAGAAAACCAGAAAAAAACATATTGGCCTGAGGAGCAAACGCCATGCCCTGTTCCTTAATGTGTAAGTATAATAGTCACATGACATTTGAAAGACATTGGGAGAATAAGATTTACATGCGATAAATGACTTGTTTGTTCTATCATGTTGTATTATGTTCTCATAACTGAGAAATTTTCATGACGCTATAATTTTACAATGACACTGTATTTTGTGATATTTCCAACATTTTCATTTATATTACAATGATTAGTGTAAATAAAAAGTTTGTATGTTTGTATTTTTTTTTAGAGCTCCTCATTAAATATCCAACACATCATATTATGCTATCAAACAACACCAATCAAGTCTATCTACAACACATTTAAGATGAAAAAAATAGTTCAACAATATTTAACATTTGTGCAAACCGAACAAATCAAGTGGTCCAAAAGGTGTTTGGTTTTCTAAGATTACACAGTATATAGGTACAGTTTTCATTAAATTCAATTATTTACCCCATGAATAATCTGCACCATTGGAAATAATTTGTAACTACGTCCCTCATATTCGGATGCTTTGAGCCAAGGCCTTGCACGTGGCTGCCTTTTAGGCAGAAATTGTCAACATGTCAACACTTAGCCATATATTAGAATGCCAGGACGAGGTAGAGGGTGTAAACTAAGAGCCCAACAGGCAGCTGAAGTCGAACAACTAGTTCGTTAATAAGGGCGCGAGCCAGAAGAGATTAACCTAGGCTACCAGAACGGAAGACTCAAATAAGAGTGAGAAAATTAATGAAATTGTCGATTTTGAAGCTATCTTACTTCAGGCACAGTGTGTACCACTCCCTGAGCAGCCTCAGCATGCACCAATAGGGGAACAGGGCCACATTCTCAGATTACTGTATATTTGAACTGCTTTTAAAAAATTCAATCCAGCCAAAAAAAGGCCTTGCAAGTAGCTACTAAGTCTTTTATTCAGCATCAAGACATATTCTATCATCATAATGCCTGGAGAGCAGAGGTTGAAAACTGAGAGCCGAACAAGCACCAGCCATTCGGCAGACAAGAGAAATGGCAAAGGAGACCTACCGAAAAGAAAAAGGATCCGGATAGGGATATTTGAATCCTTGAGATTCACTCTTCTACTAGGCAGGGAGAAGAGCCGCATATAGAGGCAGATTGGACCTTCTGCTCCCTGTGTCTACTTCTTGGAGGAGAGTCGGTGGCATGATCTGGGAAGACTTCTCATGCAGCCTCCAGCTTGGATGACATTGTTTTTCAGCAGGCCAATGAAAGTATCGTCTTCAGAGAGTGAAAGAATCTTGCAGTCAATCACTAACAGGATTATGAAAGATTACATGCCTCAAGTGTTGTGGAAGGGTTTAAAAGTTTGATGGAAACTGTGATACCAGTGTATAAAGTGCCTGTGAGAAATAATATTTGTTTCCGGATAAGTAACAGATACAAGAATGAACGAGACATACTGATATCTTCTCTGTAGCCTGCAGCTTCTGTTGCTATGACTACCGATACCTGGATGTCTAATGCAATAGAAAGTTACACCACAGTGACAGAGCACCACATAGACAGTGAATGGATCATGAACAGTAATGTGTTGATGAGGAGAGCTATGCCTGAACGACACACAGGTGTAAATCTCCCTCAGAAACTTCAGGATTGTATTACAGAATTTGGACTTAATGGGTATAGTTGAGACTTGTGTCCACGACAACGCAAGAAATATGGAGTGCACCGGACATATGAGCAAGGATTGGAGTGTTCTATGATGTTTTGGACATACTTTGCAGTTTTGTATCAAACCTGCACTGAAGTAACCAAGTGTGTGCAAAACAATTGATACACTGATGTCAAAACAAAAGCAAAAGTCTGTTAGACATAGAGAACAAATTTCGGATAATTCGGACGCAGTATTATCGGTGTCCGAGGAAGAATTTTCAGTATTTTCTGTTAATAATAATTCGTGTGAAAGCGTGAGAAATTATAAGGGTTCTTCTCATCTCCCCTTCAAAATCAATAATAAGCTCTCATAGAGTGAACAGTGTTGTCCGAGGATGTGCAGTCACGGATGAAATGATAAACAAAGATGGCGGCAACCAATGATTCTAACATGGTGAGTTTAGATAATCTGAGCTAAAACAATCTCTTGGATTAAATATTAATCCAAATACATCGGATTATGCAATGATGTGCTATATTAATCTGTATATAATAATTGAATAATATTTAATTAACTCTTCCAGTCAATTTAAATTCTAATATATATGTTGTAGTTCTTGACATTATTCTATATACTAGTAGGTATCCTAAGCCTAGTTTGATCACCCTATGTCAGTCATCAACAATTTGCCTGTTTACTATGTGTATTAATATAATTTATTTGCCTTTTTAAGGTTGGTAACACACAAGTCTTGAGGGAAGTTATCAGGAAAACAGAAGGGGCCTTGAAAACGTTAATTGTTACTAGTTTGTCCAAGGTACTAACGACAGCAGACATTGAAGTGCCCAAATGTCAAAACAACCTCTTCTTTGTATATATGTTTGTTACATATCCCCATGTTGTATCATGTATACCTGGGTGAAATAAAGTTCTGTTCTGCTGATTTTTACCATTTTAAAAGCTGTTTGATTATAACCAGCATCGGCAATCTTTACCAAAAGTTTGTTGGAGTCCTATTTTAGCGAGGAGAGGTAAGTTGATGTACTTTCCCATTTCGGCTAGCAGAAGCCGCATTGTTTGGATCCGGTTCCCGCTGTTTTCCATTCTGCAGAAAACTGGTTCCGATATGTTACCGGAAGTAACTCTGCAGGGCTTACGAACGGAAGGGAAGTAAGTGGGTTTCTTCACTTACTGTACTTTGTTGTATTGTTTTTGTTGGATTGTTTCAATATTTTTCCAGTCTGAATTTCATAAAGTGATATTTATAGCATTTTTCATTGTAATTTGTAGAATTTTGAGCAATTTCTACCAGGATGAGAGCAAGTCTAGAGTATAAGGCTAAAAAGAAGCCTAAGAAACATAATCATGGACAGCAAGAAAAACCTCACCTACAAATACCTGATACAGATGATGACATGAGTTCAGGCCCTTGAAAAAGCACCTATATCTGAAGAAGGTATATGTGAACTTGTCAGGGACAAAGTTTGTGAAACAAATGGTCATGATCAAAGGAAGCTGAGATTAGTCTGCTTTAATGTGAAAGAAAGTGAGGAACTGACACCTGAAAATAGAATCAATGATGATATGAATGAAGTGGACACTAATATGAATTTATCTCAGGATAATATCACTGAGAAATCTAGTACGCTTAGGAAAGAAAATTGACAATCACGATAAGCCTAGGCCCCTCCGTAAAGAGGTTGATGACTTTGAAAATAGAAGAAAAATTCTAAAAGGAAATTCTAATCTAAACAGCAATACCGACGACATCATTAAGAAAATTTTCTTCATTCCGGACCAAGGAGTGAAAAGTGAAAGGGTGAAACCGACCTGCCAGACGCGGCATAGGCGCACTTCCTAATAAGCGGTCCAGTATATGAACGAGGACTTTGGGAGGCCTGGGCGGACAGAGTCCTCACCTTGGGTAATAAAGCGTTGAAGGGCGTAAATAACGAGAACTCCATGCGGTTCTGTCAGGGTTTGCGAGATCAAGAGGCCAGGCATCACGTTCATATGAAGCAGCCAAAGTCTGTGCATGAAGCCATTTAGTTGATTCGCATACACACACATATGCATGGTGCTATGTTTTGTACAGGCCAATCAAAGTAGGGGTATAAGAAGCACCATATTACACACTTGTCGAGTCTTAAGTTTCAATAGCCTTTTAATTTACTTTTGTAAGATATTGAATCCATGCTAACCTATAATAATAATTGTAATGAGTTACTGCAGTCTGCAGATATGGCTGATTTAACGAAGTTATAAGGAGATCAGGTCTGTTAGAATGGTGAGAAGCCTTGGTGGCCTAACCAGTAAACCAGTGCTCGGGTGTTGTGAAGTACAGTACACATAGTACAGTGGATTCCAGAGACACTGGAACCAAAAACACTCGCCAGAACTATTTGTTTCACATATAAAAGGTGCAAATAAAAATTAAGGATTTGGGTGGCCGCCATCTACCGACTACCCATGCCGGGAATGACACCGCTCTACTGGGAATGAAAGTAAGATAAAGAGGAATTTGCGTTGGTAGGGTATTAACTTTCCTACCGTTCCAGATGATTCATCTATCTTTTGATTTTAGGAATGTGTTTATGTAATTATACTTAGTATTATGGCTTTTTATATGCCATAATCCCCTTCAAGCAGTTGTGCATCGGGGCCATGCAAACATCTGGGTCATGTAACTATGTTCTCAACATAAGGCACAGTTTGCCAAATGTCATGCAACGGTATGAGTCTCCCCAGACTTAAACAAATTCATCGCTTATTATTTCAGCAACCAGTTTATTCTCACTTTCTCAAATATGCAAATACAAAATAAACATCATCAAACGTTTACGCTTGTCATTATGTTTAAATTGTATATCACTTTTATAAGTAACACACGATTCTTTTGGCAGATTCTTTACCTAATCCATATTTTGTACAATAAGAACTTCATGTCAAATGACATGTCATGTATTTGTAGCTGTTCAGTATTTTGTGCTTTTATTTCTGATGAGTGCTGCCTTTCTGTCTGATTATTATTATCTTCTTCGCATGTCAAATGAGAAATCAGTCGAGCATTTCATGAGCCATTTCTAGAAACCATGCAATGGACAGACATACAGACCAACCAACTGACAAGCTCACTCATATAAACCCAACCAAACTTTGTTTTGTTGAGTATAATAAAGCTCTGAGAATGAAATATTAATACAAATCTGCTTCTACACTTTGTGAGGTAATTCAACATCTTCTTCAACTGAAAGTGTCACATCTTGAAACCAAGCTACCTTCTGCTGGTCTAACAACACATGCATTAACTCTGATGTATAAAATTGTATTGATAATATCCAGATGAGGTAGTGTCCAGTTTGTACTGGATCCGCACAGAATGAATGTCAGCTGGCATGCTGATCGAGTAGTCTATTGTAACATCCATACTTCAGTTGTTTGTTGGAGAAGTTTGGTCGGAGCGTCTATTCGGAGCGTCTGGTCAGAGCAGTAAGCAGTGCCTGAATGTCAGCAACACAAAGTCGTGTGTTCAACTTCCTATGAAAGTCTGGCATACTGTAAGCACTGTATCTTCAGTTTCTAACTGTGTTACAGGGATGAATACAACCTCATCATGGTACAGCTTCTCTACCTCTGTAATAGGAGAGTAACAGGAGAATATAACTTTAGTCTTAATAGAATTACACGTACCAAGTGTTCTATATTAATAGTAAAATGTATGACTAAACAATTAAATTACTTGCATACATTGTACCTGCAGAACTAAGCACTTCAACAGAACCATTTAACTTATGATAAAACAAGAAATATCACTGAATGTGATGAATACCCCCAGCAACTGCTTGACACAGTCATATATGCACAACTAGACTTGGTACTGAGCGGTCATGCAAAGTTTCATTGAAATCCTACCATTGGTTGCAGCAAAACAGCGCAGACCAAATTAATAAGTGTAAAACAACAAAGGGCTATAACTACCTTAAAATTGATAAGACCAACGTTTGTCCACCATATGCGCAACTAGACTTGGTACTGATCATCCATACAAAGTTTCATGAAAATCCGACCAATGGTTACAGAGAAACAGCGCAGACAAAATTTATAAGTGTAAAAAACAAAGGGCCATAACTACTTTAAAATTGATCCGACCAACATGTGCCGATGATATGCACAACTAGAAATTGTACTGATGAGCTATGCAAAGTTTCGATGAAATACGACCAATGGTTACAGAGAAATAGCCCGGACAGAATTTATAAGTGTAAAAAAATGAAGGGCCATTACTCCCTTAAAATTAATTTGATGGACAACAGCCGACATTATGCACAACTAGACTTGGTACTGATCAGTCATGCAAAGTTTCAATGAAATATGACCATTGGATGCAGAGAAATAGCCCGGACAAAATTTACAAGTATAAAAAAATAAAGGGCCATAACTCTCTTAAAGTTAATCCGACCGACATCCGCCAACGATATGCACAACTACACTTGGTACTGATCAGTCATGCTAAGTTTCAATGAAATATGACCAACAGTTGCAGAGAAATAGCACGGACAAAATTTATAAGTATAAAACATAAAGGGCCATAACTCCCTTAAAATTAATCCGACCAACGTCCGCCAAAGATATGCACAACTAGACTTGGTACTGATCAGTCATGCAAATTTTCAATGAAATACGACCAACGGTTGCGGAGAAATAGCGCGGACAAAATTTGTAGGGACAAACCAACCAACCAACCAACAGACCAACCAACCAACCAACAGACCAACCAACCAACCAACCAACAGACCAACAGACCAACCAACCAACCGACCAACAGACCGACCAACAGACCGACCAACAGACCGACCCACCGACCGACTGACCGACCGACCGACCGACCGACCGACCGACCGACCAACCAACCAACCAACCAACCAACCTCAAGCATGACTCCAATATAGCCCCCATATACTATGTATCTGGGGGTATAATAAAATCCTTCCACTGGCTACCAGACCTACTTACTGGTTGTTACCTGTAATATTAATTTTGTAATACATTTTTTGAAAATTTCATTTTCTGTTCCTCTGTAGCTCAATGGTAAGCGTTTTTGTCGTCTAATCTGGTGACCTGGGTTCAAATACAGGTGCAGACATTCATATGCCTGCCATATTAAAGCAGACTGGCAAATAAAGGCTATGCTCGACATTATTCGGCATCGATAGATTTAATTTATGTAATGTGAAATTCACATTCAATATCTTAATGAAACTAACCTGACTTTAATTCCATGAACTTGAACAAGTCAGCTTTATAAAATATTCTGATTATTGATAACACATTGTTTGGTTTCTCCGCTTGTCGGTTGCTTTCAACAAATGTGATCTTGTAGTGCTGTAACAGTTCTGTTACCATGGAGATTGTTACATCTGAAGTTGGGGTAGAATCTAAAATACAAGAGAGAGAAACAATGACTTCCAGTTGGTCCGACTACCCCAAAATGATTAAGATCAGCTCTGTAATAAAACCACATTTTCATTGATTAGTTTTAAAGTTTTAGTCTACCTACCAATTAACAAGACGCAAGCTCCGCCCACATAAACAGCGATAAAAATCGTTAACCAATCAGAACGCGCTATCGCTATAACAATATCGCGTGGTGCTAATTAGGATTAAACCCTCCGACACCATTCAATAAGAAAATATAGGGATATTGCATTTTAAATCGATGTTTCCTCTTTTTCTTTTTTATTTGTGAATATATTTAAATGACAGTGGGTGCAAATGAAAGCTATAGGTTTGTAGAATATGACACCACCAAAAATAAGGATATCTATAAAAGATTGATCTTTTTATCTAGGTTTAAAAATCAAGATTTTATTGGGATCATTGCTTTATAAAACCCGACAACGCAAATATCTTTTTTGCCTGTAAATATTTTTAATGACAGTGGTTTAACTTTCAAATATATTTCTGTAGAAAGGAAAACACCAATAGTTTTGAAAATCGGTGGAACAGAAACATTTTTATGACTGTTTAAACTCGATAGATTTAAAAATAAATAAGATCGACATGAAAAATGCTTGTTTCGAACACAAACTGTTTTATTCTGATCATTAGAAAAAGACAATAAATGTGTTATCTACAAAAATATAGGTATATGGGCATCATACTTTTCTTTTTCTAACACATTTGATGCCCGAATACTAATTTAAACGCCTGTTGTCATAACAGGTTCCCTCTTTTTCTTCCACGTAACTTGCAATTAGCATCCAACAGAATAAACATGCAATACAAACATATATACTTGTATTTCTTTTATCATTATTGTACATGCATTTAATTTGACAAGTCATGATTCTCCTGCATTCTTTGATTCTGCTGATAATAAGGGAAGATAATATAGATCTGATCTTGTATATTATTTGCCATATACTTTATAGCCAAATAAACAGGAAATGGGGACTGGTAGATGCGACCGGGCGGTGTCCCTCTATGATCTAGGGAGCTAGACAGCATGCTGTGAAATGACATTAAAGTTAACAGATCACATGATATGTAATGTACTCTTTGAGAATTATGGTCCCTTGACAAATTATACATGTTCACAATTGATTTAGATATTTATACCAGGTCTGTAGTTATATACTGCAGCTACCGTTATGCTTGTAAAACACAAATTATAAACCCCACAAAATGTCGCGATAAAATCATATTATTTAAGAAATTTATTGATCAGACGGATTATCAAATTACAAAATATTCTGTGGATAGTTTAGTCAATTTAAACGTTTTTAACGTTTAATCAAACCTATATCATATGCATATATCAGTATGAAACGGGCGATATAGTTGTCGGGGTATTCGAAAACAGAGTCACTTGATGCGGGTGGGCGGAGCGATAGTCATTCTCGCATCTTGTTAATTAGATAACAATACCATATCAATTTTAATGACCAATGTTCTTCATTGCCACAAAACCTTTTTTCCATACCGTTTATGACAACACCCGAAACTAACAGTCTCAAACTTCTTGTGACAGAGCATCCGCATAGTTTTGGATACTGAAGACATAGTAATCGGTGTTTCCATTGGTAGAAGCTCACCATTAAAATGGGGAAACAATTTCAGTCATACCCATGTGGCCACAGATACCTTCAGAAATGAGGTGGCAAGAGATTATTATGAGCTGTAGAACTTGTTTCAAACTTAACCAAAAACTAGAAGCATTCTTATCACATAAATGTGCAACTCCCAACAAACGCCACAGCCCTGGCAATATTCATCGGACCTTAAATTTAGGACAATACGCACAGCTAGGCTAGGTACAAACTATTCATGTGAAGTTTCATTGAGTTCTGACCAGTGGTTAAGGAGAACAAGTGCGGACAAACTTTGTGACATTCATCCAGCACAAAATCAATATGTCTCACCCACTATATGACTGTGGGTAACATAATTAACAACTGATTCATGTACAAACTAACAGAACATTCTTTGAAAGTCATTGACATCCATCCTGCATGAGCACAGACAAGTATATTACTTACAGATTGATATAACCATGGAATAAGGTTGTGATGTAGATGATCGGTATGTTCTAGCCTTGCTGCTCAGTGTACTCATACATGTTGTTTCTCTTTCAACTGCAATAGAAAACATCTTAAACAGTAGATAAAAATTCTAAATTGTGTTTCATACATAATCTAGGCATTTCAAACAAATCACCAAAAAAGGTCTTATTCAGCATAAATACCAACTGTAATGTACGGGATTTGGTGTAGGTGGGTACATGTATATGATATATTGATATCCCTTCCTCAGAAAATTTATGCAAGCAGAACGAGCTAGAAAAAAGCACTTTGTGACAGGAGGCAAAATATAGCAGCAGGGACTGAATAGAATATAAAGCACTGAGTAGGACTTTCATAAAATGCTTTACCTTTCAATGGTTTTGAGATGTTAGTTCTACCGATCACCTGCCATTCTACCAATGCACCCTTTGGTAACATGGGTACCACAACATACACAGGTACACACACTACATCCTGAAGTGTTCAAACATCATACAAACTTTAAAGAATTGCATCTGAATTAGTAAAGGACATCATTAATATTTTCATTTTAGAAGGTTTTTAAATATCAATAGGAAGCAGTTATTCATTGAGATTGATATGAGTAACTCACAATTATTACTTGCTTCACAATTAATGAAATAAGACTGTGTTCAGTAAATTCTTATGCCCCGGTTGAAACCTTGTCCATAATAACAGTATTAGCGGGACAGACAGACAGGACTATTATTATATGCCTCCAGCATCAGTAGATGCCGGGCCATGAAAAGAAATGAGCTTAAACTTAAAAGACTTCTTAAAGTGAGATACTACACCAATCTGTGTACAACATAAACATTTAACCACACTGAAATAATGGAACAAAGTTCTAACAATTACCAAATGTTTTTCTCTGTCTAATTCTTCCTGAGCGATGGTAATATATTGTGGATGAGTAACATAGCACACACAACATACAATGTTATGTACTGGATATGTGGGACACATAGCTGTGAGAACACTACACACATGATGTACACTGAGCCTAGCCTGTGCACGTATCCCACCGTCTATCAGGGATAGATTGGCTGGTACCATTCCTATCTGACCAGCAACATAGTATATATCATCAACCTATAATATCAAAAAAATAATACATGTAGGACATTAACTATATGTATATACACATATAGAGCAAATAATGACACTAGTAGAGACATCTGCCACCTAATATGGAGTTATGGTGACCTTGAAACACAAAATTAGGCACAAGAAATAACCTATTAGAATACACAAATAGCAACAATCCTTACATACGCCAGAAAACGAACCTTCAAACAAATGCTCAATCATTAGCAATGCAAACTTGTAGAAATCAACCACACTTAAATGAGGATGAAACATGAAAATAGATGATTTCAATAACAATACAATAAACATTCCAAGACGTGATAATACTTAGGTTCTCCCAGCAATGCCATGGTGACAAATAAAACATGTAAATGCAAGCTATCTCATACTACAATCATTCTTACCTTAACACATTGACTATAGGGTCCAATATTTGCAGGAGCCCAGTGAGATAGACCCTGTACATGCATAGTTTGCCTGTCACTATAGTTACTGGTACCATAGCAATCTAACATCATAGCAACATTCTTAGGTAGATTTGTTTCTACACAGACCCTGAAACAGAAGTATAATAGTGTGATCTTTCAAGTGGAAACAACAATTTCCTTTGCTGTGACCTAGCAACCCTATATTTGGACTTCAGATGACACAGTATTGAACTTAGCATACAATTCACAAAGACAAGCATTATAAACAGGTTTCATAAAGGTAAAGTAAACAAGAGATGTTTGTAAAACATGTATGCCCCCATGGCAGACCCAATAGTCAGAAATGGTAAGTCAAAATGACCTCAAAATCCATAGGGGTCATCTAATGTTGCTGACCAACCTCCATGTAAAGGTAGAAGATCCTAGGGCAAAGCGTTCTTGCGTTATTGGACGGAAAACATTTGGTCTATCGACCGACCAACATGTGCAAAGCGATATAACCCTCATCAAAGATGGGAGGCATAGTTATGTGACATCTATAGAGTATTTAAAACATTCACATCGTTGATGACAGTTGATGTACATTGGACACATGGTGATCACAGTAGCTTGCCTTAATGGTTCAGATTTCACCATCTTTTCTTGGCAGGAATACATAAGTGGGTTGCGTTGATGCATCACTGAACCAGAAGATGTACAGTCAGGACTCGATATAACGACATCCGATATACTGACAAATTCATTATACTGACATCAAATTTGGGGACAAAAGTCTTAAAACGCTCTTTGTATCAATTCAGTATACTGACATATTCGTTACAACGACATTTTTCTTGGAAACGAACAGCGTCGTTGTATCAAGTCCTGACTGTATCCTCAAAATTTATTCAAATCTCTACAAAGTTGCCATTTTATCAAAATCCACAAAATTTAATACCCATGAAATTAATAATTTTACAGGAAATGGAGAATGTAAATACCGGTAGAGAACAGTAAGAAGAGGCGAGTATAAAACCAGTTATCTTACCTTGCTGCAGGATTGTTACCAAAGTATGTTTTATACACTGAGTTAATGGTAGCAAAGTCGGCCATACTTCGTACATACAGGTGTACTAACACTACAGATGACATTTCTAATGGTTGTATGAGGTTTGTCAATGTGTCCATGGTTTGTTTAGCACTATCTATAACACTGTTGTCACTATCACATAGCAAACCTACCAGATTGCTAACTATATATGACTGGTTGTCCAAACTCTGCTTTGTTTTTCTAATTGTGGGATGTAATGCATCTGAAACAGATAAACTTAACGTTATTTTTATTTTAGTGTAACCTCAGGTCCAGTCACCTAGTTCTACTGCTGGGTTTAATACCAAATACAGTGATATGAAATTCATCAGTTATAAACATACAGTCAACTCTCGTTATCTCGAATTTCACGGGACCGTGGAAATTACTTCGACATAACGAAAATTCGAGATAGAATTTTCGGCATCGAAGTTGCAAGTTTTCTAGTTTCTGTCATTTTACGCCGCCATATTGTTACGGTCGTAAGAACAACATATTCGTGATAATTGCTTGTTGTGATATTAATGTACATGTATTCTTCGTCGAGGAAATGCATTTTATTTTAATAATATTTTTTACAAACAATTGTTCGAAATGACATGTTTATTGATGTTAGTACGTAACTCGAAGCTTTATGACATGTTTGCGCAAATTGTTGCAAACAAATATTTGTTCAACAATGGAAAGCGCGAAAATTACAGGTAAATCGAAGATTTCAGACTGGCAAAGTGTGAAAAAGATTCGACGCTAGTCGAATACGATCAGACTTCGACCTGACTTCGAGATGAACAATTGATTTAAAGTGCAAATTGGTTAATCGGGACCAAAAAATAATTCGACATAACGAAAAATTCGAGCGGAATTCGAGCGGAAACTTCGAGATGGGTCTTGAGATTTCATATAGACAAAGAGGGAGAAAAATCGTGACTTGAAAAATTCGATATAAGCGAGTTCGAGATAACGAGAGTTGACTGTAACTACATCAAAACAAGCAATAGGCATACCTAGGGAATTTAAGATAAATTGTCAAGTTTTAATATTGTCAAAATCCCAACCCTGGTGCTGTAAAAATGGTCTTAATTGCCTGGAAGAGGAGTCTCTTATGGTATCAAAATAGTTGACGGACGGGGATCATAATTTTGAAATTAATCTAATCTGGTAGATTTATTTCTGGTTTATAAAACGAACCTGTGACATAATCGGAGGAAGTGGAATGTTGAAGTTGTTGACACTGGTGACATTGTAACACTGATTGATCAGGAAACAATTCATCTAATAATGATACACATCTCATCATAGGTAAACTCTTCATCAATTCTTGTTGGCTTAATGTTTCATCCTGTAACAATGTACTAGATAGTTTCACACACACCATGTCAACAGGAGGGTTAAAACATGAAGACACATTTTGTGAGAACTAGAGTAATAAGATAAAAGTCAGATACAAGGTAAAATCATCACATCAAACAGTTATTATAGTGCGCCCAGGATAATGAGATATTTACAAACATGAATCTGTTTGGTCAACTGTTGCTAAATTGGTTTTACAGATTACTTAAGTAAACAGATAAGGTCAGTATTGTACTCAAAACATCACCGATAAATTGTGCACATCTGATTAATTCACCTTTGTGGAATATACCAATTTTTTCCGCATTTCGCATTATCCTGGGCACACTATACTTGTCCTTGTACATTTATACCAATACAAAACGTAACACTGCAGGTAATGAATAAGCATATGGTCTCACACACATATTCATAAAACAAGTGATACTTGCATAAAATACAATACACATTTACACTTGTATTGGTAGACACCAGCATTAAGCCGCCACTGTTCTCTCGCACACAATCAGTATGATTAAATCCCAATTAATATTGTTAATATCAAATCCACTAGTTAGAACAGGCACTTGTATTGCTTAAGAAGGTTAAACTACATAGACAAGTTTAAGTAAACTGCTTAGACAACAAGTTGAGAAATAACAATTCTATCTGATCACATACCAACTGTTTGTTGCGTAAATGAGCTTTCCTCAGATTCAGATATCCGACTGGAGCGAAGGCATCATCAGAATGTATGACTAATTCTGTCTCATCTCTGAATATATAAACACAAAAATTATACAACATATCTTTATTAAACATTAAAGGGACATTTTGTTTGAGGATCTCTGACTGAAATGTCATGGATTTTTCCCCTTTGAGGGCAGGGTATAACAGTTAGCTTCATCATCGCTCATTATCTGTTCACCGGGTATGATAAAGAACCAAGAAGTCTATTCAAATAGAGCTAGGGTTCCTACTCCCAAAGACAAGAGGTCATAGGCCAATCTGGCAGCAGGGAAAAACCGAATAACAAATCATAAACAAACAAACTCTCCTTAAAATTACACCATGCCAGTAACCAGAAGCAATCAAATGCAAGATAAGTAAACTTAAACCAAGACCTAAATATATGTATATTTTGATTAAATCACAATGCAAAAACATTAACTAGAACTTGCTTATTTAAGAAACTTCAAAGGATTATAGCTGCAGATTGTACTACTCATACAATGAATGGTCATACTTACAATACAATACTTTTCTTGAAGAGAGGACAGTCTAATGTAAAGGTCTCGTACTCCCCGCCCTCACCGCAGACATTTAACTCAAACTCTCTATTCTGTAACATAGTAAGATACAGTAAACTTCAATAATAACCACCACTATTCTTCACCAGTAAGTTAGTCTGCAGAGATAGCAATACACTGTTCTTATTTTGGCTTTTGATGCTCTGCTGATTCTGTGGAGCTCTGCATTCCCTGATTGGTCTGTTTGCTGTAAGGTAGCCTGATTATTGTATCCAACAAGCGAAGAAAACTCAAAATCTGGTTTATATAATTACAGTACAACCTCTGTAGAGCAACATCCTTTGGGAGCTGCAAATATTGGTCAGTGTACAGAGTTGTTGCTCTACGGAGGTTAAATGTATAGTAACGATCAGCTTAGGTCAATTTGAAGTTTATGTTATGGAGAGGTTGTTGCTCTACAGAGGGCCGCTTTTGAGAGGATGTACAGTACAGTCTTATTTCAATTAGACAACTTTTATTTCATCATAGTTATTTTTCAAGCAATGATTTACTGAATACCATACAACAGACAGTATTAGTAAATGAACTAGAGCTTGTTAAAATTTAATTAAATCGTAATTAATCAACATAAAATTTACAAGTATGTGATAATAAAAACGTACCATTTTGTGTAGATAGTCCCTCATTTCTGACAAACTTTTTCCTAAATGTAAGTTTGGCTTTAAACCTGAAAGTAAGTAAGTTAATAGCACTTGTATAATACAGTCCTCCTACATCTCAGCTGGTAATACAGATATTTGTCAATAAACTGTAAAATCATTAATAATCATGGGAGATTTAATTTCGTGCATTTCATTTTCAATGAAAACTATGCCATATGGTTGTAAAAATTTGTTATTTGAAAATTGAGTTCAACTTAACTTTATTATAATTGCACAGATTTAATCAAATAATGCACAGTGTATACAGGACTGGTTAGAATTAGAAAGTCAACACCTCGTGAGATTACTTTATTTTTTCACTGTTCTTACACTTTTTAAGTGAGCGTGTTGTTAAATAGTTTTGCCGAGATAAGCGTAAAAATGAAAAACACTGGTTAGTTCTGATTACAGATCAAATCATCCACTGCTGTTATTTGTGCAACCTCTTACAAGGGTTGTTGCGATAGTAATTGTTCAAACTTTGCATTGCAAGGTGATGGTGCAACACAGTACGGGTTTGAATCCCACTATAGCTGCAAACTATTCAAAGACCAAGAAATCTAGCATATACAACAAGTAATTAACAAGACATATCATACCCATGGCAGCAACCTTGATAAGTACAGCTTCCAGTTTACATTCTATCATTTCATCAAGAAGTTCCATCTGATCGCGTCTCCATAGATACGCCAACGACACCAAACCAAGTCTCTGACATCTGTGGTTATCAATTAAAAACATGCAATTTCATTTCATTCATTGAACATATATCTTAATATACAACCAGCCTTGTTTACTTTCATTGAGTTGTACATTGTCATTCAGTTACATATGACAGCTTGATCTAACCAGGTGTCCTGGACATAATTATCAACCACAGGTAACTGTATCATTGATAAAGAGTAGATTGTACAATTTTTTCTTTTTACTCTTTATCAATGATAAATTTACCTGGGTTATGCACTAGTATAAGTACTAACTTACTCTCTGGCAAGCAACTGACATGAACTTATTCACCAGAGGTCCTACTGAGCTATGATGACCACACAACTCAACAAATGAAGCAACAAAAATAACTAATATTAAATGCTTACACATAACCCTAGTCCAGTGAGTCGATACATCTCCGTGAAAACAAACAATCACTCACCACATACAACATTAGACAATGATTACTTATTTATTCCAAGAAATAAACAGTTTTCGTTATAAAGTTTACCTTGTGAAAACGAAATACAATGGAAACTTAATGGTGCATGTCATGATGGATTGTCAAATACATACAAACATATTTTTTGTAATTAACATGAATTAATTGTGCATAATATCAATGTTAATGAACAGATGTTGATAAACCAACACATCCACTTGCATGTAGTTTATTCAGGTTTAACATCATTTATCAACAATGTTTCATTTACATCCAGCAACTGAATAACACAACTAGTTTTCCTGGACTGTATTTGACAAGTAATAACTTACCCTTCCACCTGAAACCAACAACTTTCAACACATTCATGTCAAATTTTCATGGAAGTATGAACTGCTGCTACTGAGAAATAAACCCGGGTCACAAGTTTACAAATTTAGCGCACCAACTACTGGACCACGGTAGCGGCAACAAGTAATGAGTAAACAAAGTAAAACGTACACATTCTCTACTCGGACTCTCTGATAGTTTGATAAAATTGCACCAACAGATACAGCATCAATATCTTCCTTCTCCTGAAAGAATCAAAATACCACAACTACTTTAGTGCGCCTATGATAATAAGATGTTTACAAACATGAACCTGTTCGGTCAACTGTAGCAAATTGGTATTAGGTACTGTCGGTTCAATAAGTAATACTAATGACGGAACTATCCCATTCAAAAGAATAGGGGGGCTTACGTTTTATATAGTAAAAGAGATACATTCAATCAATAGTATAATACTTGAAACTTAGCTTTTCATATCGTCTCGTTAGTCGAGTGGATAAGCATGCGCTGTTAACCAGAGCTACAGATAAGCTTTTGGTGGAATTGGGTAATTACCCCGGGTTTGTTTTCTAATTGGGTATTTTGTCATTACAATTGGGTACCAAAAAATTTTTACCCACCAAGTTCAAATCAATTGGGTAACATTTTTTATTGATGAACATTGTATTTTTTAAACATAACATAATCTTCGATATTGGAAGTTACCCACCCACAAAAGACCTGTAACAAGGGAAACTTGGTCATCAAATCCTTAATTTGCTTACAGAAGAATAGTCATGTTTTTTGGCTTTGACGAAACCAATTTGTAACCATCGATAATTTTGTTTAAAATACTGTGGCTGTATAGTTGAATTACTAATTACTTCATCTATTGTTTGCTTGCAAATCATCGGAACCAGAAGAAAAGAAACGATACAAAGTATACAAAGCCGCGAGCAGCCATGATTGAAAACGAAACCGGAAATTACGGCGAACGGGGTTTACACATTTCCAATCATAGACTGGTTTAATATATTGACTAATTACCGAAATGAACGGAATGGAGAGCACTAGCTTTACCAACACGGTTCTGTACGAAGCGTTCCAAATTGAAATAATCAACCAGTCTACGGAATCGGAAATTGCGTAAATATGTAAACATTGGCTTTTGTTTACGTTTTTACGCTCGTGTTTTAAAAGTGTTTACGTTTAGGGCTGTTGCGGGTATTCGGGTACTCGGATATCCACGATTTGGGCTAGAAAATCGAGTACGAGTATTTGTCATCCCCGAGATCGTTGGATCGCGATCTTTGATAAAAATATATACCCTATACAAATGGCTCTTAAATGAGTTACCATAAGTTTATAGGATAACTTTGGGACAAAATACTGACAGTAAGCAAGACTGTGAGCATCTTTAATTTGCAATTCGAAAGTAAACTTGTACTATATTTGAAGCTAGCAACATCATTGAATTCGAATAAATTATGGTCGGACAAAGTCTCGTTTATTAAAGTTCCTACCGGTAACTATAAATGAAACATTAATTCGTTATTCAATTAAATTGTTTACGTCATATCTTGATGATCAAGTACATTTAGTTCATGCCAATAAATATTATATTGTCAATTATTAGATCACGCCATACGACGAACCATCTTCAATGCCTGAAGGAACGTACCGAGTTCACATTGAAGGCGTGTCTGTACTTCGGTATTTTCATTCAGGATGATAAAAAGGCAGTATGCAAAAGCTGTCTAAATGTATCACTAGCTAGTCAATGGAGTGAGAAGACAAATTGTTGTTTGGTGTTTAACTTGTTTTTGTCGCTATGTGATTACAGATTATCCGTTTTAAATGTCTTCATGCACCCTTATACATGAAAGTACATTAGTGTTTCACAAAGTATGTGATGTTATTAAAGTAAAAGGTCTCTATGGCAGTATTTATTTTCATGACATATGTAAATGCTGACTCGTGGTTCTATCTGTGAATTGCTCACCCCGAATCGTGGATCGAATCGAATCGGCACTTACCTGACGATCCACAGCCCTATTTACGTTATTCGTATTTTATTTGCGTTTTTGTACACACTCATTTAAAAATAATTACGTTTTTTTGAAAATTAATTGCGTAATTACGCAAATACGCAGCTTATCTGTAGCTCTGGTCAACCAACTAATTTCGTTGAGATTTTGTTCAATCTCGCCACTGGTTCGCCACCCATCCAAGTTACATAAATTTTAAAGTTTTTTACAAGTACCTTATTTTGTATTTGTAAGTACAAATGTAATATTATAATAACGCACATAGTAATTACGTATTTTTTGGTGTGTTATGTTTTCATTCTATATATATCAAATTTTGTCTTTTCAATTATTTTATTTCTATCTACAGTACAATAATCATACACTTATATAATATATTCACTCACTGCAACATAAAATATGTAGCATTTGACTATCGATTCATTAAGCAGTAGTATAATATAAACTTTATATCATGGATATATGTTATAAAAAATACATTAAATTGTGGGGATCGAACCTACTACTCAAAATAAATTTGAAATTTGTAGGAAGCGTGCGTATCCAGTACACTACAGCGCCTTTGATGAAGGGAGTGCGCTTTGAACACAATTTGATATCGAATCCATTTAAAGTTTACCTACCAGACGAGTTTATGTGTATAACGATTATCGTTTGACTTTGAACGCACTATATTACAAATTACTTAAGTAAACAGATATTGTCAGTCTTGTACTAATAAAACATTACTGATAAATCGTACACATCTGATTAATCCATCTTTGTGGAATATGCCAAATTTTCCTGTCTTTCTCATTATCATTGGTGCACTATAATACAAGCAATGTATTTGGATTTAGTGTTGTTTTATTAAACTATCAAAACAATGGAAACTATAAATACCTGCAATGTACTAAAGAACTATAACTATACACGTTTTTAGCAGAACTACCCAACACTACAAAGAGGATTGATCAGTTATTTAATTTTATTTGTGCTCACGAAAAAGATGCCTGCCATAATTAGTGCATAATACCATATCCCCTTCGGCGGGGGATAATAAAACAATTTCAAATTTGTGCATCACATGATAGCAATCTTACTTTGACTTCTTTCAGCAGCTCATATAGATCTTCCACCTCATCTTCCTCTGTAGGAACATAATCACTGTCTGTAGCTTTAGAGGTTCCACTGATCTCTCGACGATATATTGGTAGATCTAAAGCTTCAGCATATAGGTCTATGATATGGTGACCCACAGATTGATACATATAACTGTCCAACTCATCTACAAGATAACAATACACATACACTCACTTTGTACACACAGACATTCATTTAAATATGATTGTGTCAAAATATACAGTTATTTTTACTAACATAGAACAATACAAAGAAATTTTGAAAATCACCAATATTCACTGAAATTCTGAACTTTCAAACCTGTGGATATATTCACTTATACAGAATAAGATGTATCATTATTAATTGTATTTAAAACATCCAACACTTCAGTATTGTTGCGCAACCAATAATAAACTAATTCAAGTCACATGTTTTATAAAATTTAATGGTTATAAATTACTCCATGCTTTATTGCACACTGTTAAAACAAGTCAGTGAATAGTAGATGGTAGATAGACTAGTTCCTGTGTTTGCACTCCAGACAAGCAACATGGATGTCTAACCAATGACTCTTGATATCTGCTCTTCATTGGTTTCATGATTATTACCTACGCATACAGTCATTGACATTAAATTTTGAATATTACCTGTCATTTGGGCGAGTAAACTGATGAACTAGCTAGTTCAATCGAAAGCCACTTGCCCGAAAACATAAAATCAGCAAAATTAATATATTACTTGCCATGCATAGCCTTATGACGAGTGCTTATTTCGATGACTGCGCATTAGTGCTTGAAATAACTTGTATGCAGTGAGAGGGAGGTGCATTATGGCTAGAAACTTGCAATCAAGGTTGAATAAAATTAATTATCACAGTGCCACATGGTAAAAACTTGTTATTAATGATGTATATACAAGTAAACTGTCTTAACCTTTATCTTTTGGTTTAAGATTTGCCAGAGCAACAATACTGTGTCCCTCAGCAACACATTGCATCAAGTTATAGCAGCTGTCTTTACCACCACTGAAACAAACAATAATACATAATACCCTATCTTCTTGTTTAACTGGGACTTAAGGACAAAAGCAATGCTCACTGGTGTGTCTTCAACTTTAAAACGTTTACTGCTGACACGCATGTTAATTAAATTTGATAAAACTTTGTGCTGCTGACAATCACTTTCTGATTATTATTGGCAGGTGTTTGACAAGGGCAGACTAAAAATCAATGAAGAGACAGAGGTGTGATACAACGAATGCAGGTGCGGTACCCCAACTCTTTTTGAAGATTCCTTGGTTCTTACTTAGAACACCAAGACACAAGAGACTTAGTCACTACCTCTGGGTTTCAAACCAGTTCATCTCTAGTCTAGTTGGGTGGGAAACCACGGGCGACGATCAAAATAGGTGTGCAAATAGGATATACGGCATATATGAGACTTAAAATGTGCAGGTATATTTCCTGAAATGAAAGGGACAACGATTTATACGTGACAAAAGCTATTTTGTGAAGGACGATAAAGTCTAGAAAATGACGAGTGGGTTGGGTGGCCCAACAATTTTACCCCAATATTGGTGACGTTGGTTAGGAACATCGTCAAAGAGAATCGGGGCCATACGATAGCGGTTAAAGTAGAACTCGTAGATTCGTCAAATATACAGGACCCATGGATTTTTCCATTTTTCAGAGATTAAGTGTCTTCTTTAGTTTAGGTTAATACTTGCCTGCATGATAGACAACCAGCGCATTCATTTGTTATGTTCACTATTTAACATTGGTGAAGTGCAAAGCTTTATTTTTATGAATCACACTTTTGATTAATTGTATAGGATGTGTCCCAAAACTGCTTAACATAAATTTAAAGTTAATGAAATAATATTATGTGTACATGTAATACTACTTTTAACGAATCGGTATTAAAGGTTGGCATGTGGATATACATGTATATAGATAACATTATATCACATGTGAGAACATAGCTGCGCAGACATTATTCTAGTGACCTGTTGGAGCTTCAGCATGCATGCAACATTTTATATCAAACTACGAATTATCATTGTACCGATACCTGTTTAACAGATGATTTGAACGCTTCAGGAAATGTATCACCGCTGACTATCGGTAATTTGAAAAGCTAAAGTGAACTATAACTTAAACGGAAGTGCGAACAAACCGGACGTCAGAGTGACGTCAATCATCAAATGACGCTGACGTGCTCCAGTCTGTTGTTTAAGAAATAAAAATCTGTTCGCGTATTTTGTCAGTGAATAAAACATGGGCAGGAGTTCGGATGCGGAAAAATTAAATCACGAGTGCCCGTGTTTTATTCACCGACAAAATACAAGAACAGAGTTTTTATTTCGATTCTAAACACGATAATATACCGCACTATTTAACTGCGCGCATTCCATTTTCACTCATTTGACATTTAACATAATTCCACGCTGAAATTGAGTGGCTTATTAGCTGTTACAATTACCTCCCTCGTTAATGAAAATGACCTTGTTCATAATTTTCTGAAGGAAATAACACATTTTAAACATTGAAACAGTTTAAATAACATGAGTAGGGTAGTGTATCTATTTCATGAAATGAAAAATATAAATGAATTGATTATCAGAAGTTTGTATGAATCTTAATTTCGAGAGTTTCTAAAAATAGATGCGTCGTAGCTGTAACACTGGATACTCGTGCATCACTCGGTCGGAGTCGGGTCCGTTAAAGTTTTTACTATAAAGTTTACGTTCATTCATTCATAAATAGGTAACGTGATACGGGGCGTAAATAGTAACAGCTAATTTGATACAATGTTTTATTGCGGTAATAATACATGGCCTTGTCTGCTCTATGTTTAATAGATTAATCCGCAGATCGTGTTAGAATATTATAGTATTAGTGTGTTTCGATGTAAAAATCATGTGGTTTAAATAATTAAATGATATTTGACAAGTTGTTTTGTCATACATATAGTCATATCATATAAAATTTGAAAGCATTCGGAGATGTGGTGCGTAAGTTATGATATGATTCCGCATACTTTTTGATCCTCCCACGTACTCCGATAAATAGTCTTAATCTTTTTTAATTAGCTTGCTAAATGTGCCATAGAAGGTAAAATGTAAAAACGCAAGAAACACACTAATACGCATAAAAAATGTTACTTGTGGTTAAACATGCGTTACATACACATATTTTTAGTTTGTGCAATGAAATGTGCTTTTTCCTCATCAAAAAATATTTTTTTATTCCTTAAGGGATTTCAATAAATGAGGTGTCATTTTAAAGCTGAATAATAAATCTATTGCATTAACTTATTCGTTTTTTCCTTTGTATATCAAAACAGGAGATATAAGGTATTAGGAACAAACAAGATTTCGCGAGATTTCAGAGGATCAAAGATCATACACACATGGATAGGCATGTCTAAAAATAGCCCAATTTTGACTTGAATACCAATAATGCATTGCGCACGCTTCGGTAATTATCGGCCGTGTCGAAAAGAAATCGTGTTTTTGTGTTAAAACCCCAAAACGAAGTGATTTCATCATTTACAACAGATAAAGAACATCCCAAAGATTACAAAAATTACAATTTATAAGAATAAAAGCCGTAAATAAGATTCTTTAGGGATCAGAAAATTAAATCTTGGAAGCAATCCAAAACCCGCCGATTGAAAAATCATCGACCCGGAAAGGTCACAGAAAAATTGGTTTATTTCAGAATTGACAGATGAATCGTCAGAATTATTTATACAACAACATTCCAAACAAATATTGGACACAATCAAAACCCACCTCCACTAAATTTGACCAAGGGTTGCTCTAAATTAATCCAAATATTTTGCAGGTTAAAAGCTTTACATATCCAAGATGGCGGTGACTGGCCGTAAAAAAAATAGCGTCATCGTGAAAATCACTTACAAGTTCGCCGATCGCCCGATTTCTTTCCAATATGGCGGCCTATATAGGCGATATAATGGGGGTCGAATGAAGTTACTTTTCCATCTATCGTATTCTTTGAGAGGATTGCTGTGAGATATTGTGAGATTTGGTACATTATTCCAATCTTTGTATAATTAGGTCTTTGTTGAAATTCAGAAATTTTGTTTTATACCTGCAATGTTGTTCTTTCATTTCTTAATAGTAATATTTGGACGATCAGTTACAAGTTGATTCTCTATTTAATAGTAAATTTTAATATGAAATGCACAACACTATCTACAGATCAGAGCTACAGATAAGGTTTTAGTTAAATAGGTATTTTACCCCGAGTTTCAATTTTGATTGGGTTTCGACAAATTTTAATTGGGTATTTAATAAAACACAAAGGGTAAATAAGCTTTTATGTACTATTTTTCACTATAACATCCTTTTCTATTTGGGTATTTCAATTTGTCTTTGCCTTTTCTTACTCCCTTCTCTCAAAATCTATTGGGTTTTTAAGAAAATTAATGGGTAATTACCCCAATATGCAGCTTATCTTTAGCTCTAAGAAATACAATGTTACATTCAGCATTCTGTATGGACCGGTATGGGCGTTTCATCCCAGTCTATTTTCTAAATGAGAGCTTGTCAGTAACAGGGCCTGGATAGTGTTTTGGGCCATATATATGATAATAACTTGTCAGTAACTACAGACCAATTTCATTAACCTGCATCACATCAAAACTCATTGAACACATAATAGTATCAAACCTAATGGACTTTTTTGACAACAACAACATTCTCACAAGCAAACAACATGGTTTCAGATCCAAACGTTCATGCGAAACACAACACCAGCTTTGCCCAAGAGACTTTTGACAAACTGGATAAAGAACAACAGACAGACGTAATAGTCATGGATTTTTCCAAGGCTTTTGACAAGGTAGACCACCATAAACTTACAAACAAACTGCAATCCATGGGAGTTAACGATGAAACTAACAACTGGATAAAGTCATTTCTACAAAATCGATCCCAAAGAGTGGCGGTCGATGGTCATCTCTCTAGCAGCCTGCCCGTATTATCTGGTGTCCCGCAGGGATCTGTCCTTGGACCATGTCTTTTCCTAGCATACATAAATGACCTACCAGATTCCATCAAGTGCAAATCAAGACTTTTTGCAGACGACACTATAGTTTACCTGGCCATTAACTCATTGACTGACACACAGACACTACAGGACGATCTACGCCGACTTGAAGACTGGGAACGCGAATGGGCCATGGAATTTAATCCTGACAAATGTGAAATTCTGAGAATTACTAGAAAGAGAAACCCTATCATATACCCATATACCCTACATGACACCCCCTCAATAGTACCGACTCTGCCAAATACCTAGGTGTGACCATCACGAAAGACCTGAACTGGACACAACACATAAATAATATCACTTCAAAAGCAACTAACTCACTCAGATTCATCAAAAGAAACATCAAAACAAGCAACCAACAAGTCAAAGAAGCAGCATACACCACATACGTAAGACCCCAAGTAGAATACTGTTCAGTTCTATGGCACCCCTGGCAAAACCAATTAAGCAACAAAATAGAAAGCGTCCAGAGGGCTGCCGCCAGATACATTTGCAATGACTACAGCTACACGAGCAGCGTTTCAACCATGATAACCAACCTCAATTGGCACACACTACAATACAGAAGAATCTCCCAATCACTCATATTCTTATACAAAATTCAAAACCAGCTTGTTTATGTAGACCACAACCACCTCATTCCAACCAGACACTACAACTACCTAATACCTCACTCAAGAACACAATATCATCTGAACTCTTTTTTCCAAGGACAATTAGATACTGGAACTCTCTCCCAGCCTACATTCAGTCCAGTCCCAGCCTTCACAATTTTTAGGGAGAGGCTGGCGACAATAAACTTCTAAACTCTCACACCATATTTTTACTGTTTTTAATTTAGGCCTTCACTGTATATTCTTTTATCACTTTCACTTGGCTATACTGTATAATTATTGCACCTCTTTATTTTAACCAACTGTTTACCTAGACCTGCGCCTCCCTGTTATAATCAGCATTGATTGTTGGGAGTATTAAGGTTCACTCTAATGGACGAAAATGTGTATTTTTCTTCAGTAAATTAAATACCCTTTTGGCATAAAAACACATTAGTATCATACATCATTTTGTAGCTTAAAGTTCAAATAATCAATATCAACGAGTGTTTTTGTTATATTCACTTGTTATAAAAATGTATTTATAAAAAGTTAATTACAAAATAGGTATACATTTTTCAAAATGTCAGTCTCATTTATTGGGTAACAAAATGCTAGAAAAGTTAGAAATTGTGGTTGTCAAATATTTGATCAAGGTCATGCCCGCCCATTTATTTAAATAAAAGCAGTCAAAATGCATTGATTTTGAACAATAAAATACATCAACATGAATTAAAATCTATCACATGTGTATGTGTGAAGGCCTACTTTTAATAAATCCTAAATAGTTTAGGGTACGGTGGGCCTGACGGACCAGATAGATGTTGGTTTGTCAATAATCGATTTTATCGGGTCTATAAGACTTAAAACTTGATTATTTGTACAATTTTTAAGTTGCCTCGAAAGAACTGAAACAGGTTTATGAAAATTAACTAAAGCTTTAGTATTTCTTTCAATTATAAACATATTTAGTTAGATATTCCTTTCCACTGTATTTTATTTGTATATATACCAAAGAAATTGCCTATTTATCTTTAGTCGTACTGGTCCCTCATAACGTTTGTTCCATCCGTTAGCCCGTTTCTTTTAACACGGAAAAAATGCTGTATTTGGTCAGTTTGTGTGTTAAAATGGTTAAATATTACTCAAAAAACTATTTGCAGATGATAATATAGCATGGCAGTAACCTCACACCATACATAAACTTACCGAGCCCGTTGTAACATTTGCACGGACTATCCGTGTGGATTGAAATATTTTGACAGCTACATGTAATGACCGATTTTACTCAAACTGTATGTGATCGCGAAACGATCCAGACAATCGAGTTACACAACTGTGTTTGCAATGATTATACGAGCATAATTAACATAAGGATTATTTAAAAACGCATATTACTTTTGTTATTTAGCTGAAATAAAGTTTGACAGACAACCTCGTAACACATATCAGATTATCAATTCGCTAACATGTGCAGCATGTGTTGAGATAGGAAAATGCTGATATTGATGATTCATTGGGACTTAAATTAAACCGTAAGTATCATATTGTATTCGATGTTATTATTCGTTATGAACGGCACATTATGAACACCGCATCATAATGGTTTTGTCGATAAACTGTCGCACTACTTTGGCGCATGAATATAAATTTGCTACACAGCGCGAAATTCGTAAACAAACGAGATGAAAACAATAATAAATATTTGGATTTCATTGTTATTATCGTATGATCGTTTGTAAAGTTGATAAATTATGAATGTAATAAAGTTCATTATTCGATCTGGCTATCGATTATGTTGATTACTTTGTTTGAAAAAACATGTTGCTGTACGTTTACTGTGGTGACAGGAGGGAGCAAACATGGCGACTTCCTTGTCGAAATTACACATCAACATGAAGGTGTTTTTGTCGTAAACAAAACACCAGCATCTAATTTCAAGCCTGGCATGCCCTTGCGACGATTGGTTATAAAGTATTGCCAATGAGTTCGTATTATGAAATGCAATAATGATAACGTTAGACATTTTGAAAAAAATGTTGTATTTTTCATTCGAAAATCGCCTTTATTTTAGTGTTAGCATTTGAATTAGGCAACTATATGGTACATTTTACATCACACGCAAGTGCTACAATGGTTTTCTATCATATATAATAAAAGCAAATTGTATATGCCGTTTGAAATAGGTTTTTTCAAGTGGGTGTTTTTCAAGCATTTTCAAGTGTTATGATCTACCTTAAATAGAAATAGAATATACATGTGCCATGATTGTGGGCCTAGTCGAATACATATGACATGTCTTTACTTTAGAAGTTGTCATGTGAAGCGTATGAACTGTAGCATGCAAATTATACAACAACAAAATTTCTTCAAGAAAAGTGGAGTGCACGTGCGAACGGTCACTTCATAAACAGAGCTACGCACCTGCGGCGGCCCCCTTCCCCAGCCGCACCTGAACATTGTCAGTTAATGGTAAAATACCTGATTAAACCAACACATTTCATGTTGTTTTGTGCAGTTTTATCTTGATAAAATGCTGAACCGACTCCGAACCTCCTCAACACGTGCCAAAGCGAAAAACACGGGAAATTTCGCTAAATTGCTCTTTCACATCCTTCCACGCATGCGCAACATGTACCACGTCACTCGACGGATAGACGCTCTATAAAAATAGTGACAGTTGCAAGCCTTCCTGTAACAAAGATTAGTTTGTTTACAAAAATATCTAGAAAAACATTTTTAGGTTATTCCAACGACGCCAATTTGTCATAAATGATACACTGAAAGTGTTGTCCATCTTGCCTCAGTGTTACAGATCTCGTTGGTTGTATTTACAACATATCGTGGTGAAATTTGCCAGGTAAAGAATAGTTTTCGGATAGTAAATTTCGGATAATAGATATTGTGTTATGTTTTGACATTATTATATTTATCATAAAGTATAACATAATGGGATTGAAAGTGGGATTCGTTGGATCAAGGTCGTCGTTAACCTGGTTTTCGTGTTAAGCACTAGTCAATTGAAACCACGGCCATCAGCTGTTGGCGTGTTTTAATTAAATGACTGTTATTTTTTCAGGTGTAGATGTAGAAAAGTCAGCATGAAATACTCCAATTTATAACAATTGGGCATATCATCAGTCAGAATGCGATATATGTATATTAATATTTATACATTAAAAGCTAGCACATCGGGTCTGAAAAAGAGATACATATAATAGAATGTTACAAACAAAAACTATACAGAAAATAGCACATTGAGTCAGATACATGCATTGTATGTTACAAGTAACATACAGCAAGTTATGAAATAGCACATTGATTTGGCATTGTATATTCACAGGAATTCACTTCGTTACAGTGTTCATTGATCTTCTGGATTGTCGTTTCCTGACGGTGACACAGGACCAAGTCCAATAATGTGACTACAGGTCCTCAGAACATGCGTGGTTGTGTAGTCAGAAGTCCCCGTCTTTGTACTCGTTCCAAGCGTCAAAAAGTCGCCCATGAATATTTCGATGCAAACATAAACTTTTCTGCTCTGTTCTGCTATTTGAATGAATGTAGTCGGGACGTACAATATGGAGTTAATAAATTGAAGGAACACGATAAATTATAAAAAATGTTTATTTTGCTAATATATTGAAAATACAAATAAGACGATACAATTTTCATATGACAGTAACAGGTGGCAAAATATAATAATGCATCACTTATAAAAATCACAATTGCCTTCACAACAGAATATTGTACAAGACACATTGTTTATTCAATATAAAGATGAAAATCATGGTCATGAAATACGTATAGTAATATAGATCTATGCATTTTTACTATGTATTATAATCGCGAAATATTAATTGCCGTAAAAATACGATATTTATAAGCACTTATATCAAGTTCTATTAATGTATACATGTGTATCTAAATGCATTTACTTTAACAATTATTTCAATTCAATCATAATTATCCTTTAATCACTTTATTTGTTGTCCGATGCATGTATACATATCACACTATGACAAACATACACGGTAATTACATGACTGGTGTGAATCACTCTATATTATCACTTTGACGAACCGGTTTAGTGTTTATACGAACCGGTTTAGTGTTTATACTATAAATTCAATTTGACGAACCGGAGATTTGACGAAACAACAGTAATTCCATCAGCCCCTGGGAAGGGTGGGCGATAGCGACGGAATTAACTGTCCGTGTTTTTACCTTTCCAATGTGAGTGCCGGGCATCTGTTTCACGTAAAAATAGCAGGGAAATATAGCCGTGATTTTACCGAGTATAACTGGCCCTGGGTGATCTTCGTAGTTTGACCAAAGACCTAAAAATACAAAAATGTGTTTAGATCTTTGGTTTGACCAACAGTATTTATCTGCGTTATTTGCATACATCCAAATCAATGAAGATTGGTATTGTGTAACTTGTATTAGTTGTAACATACATTATCCAATTATATCTGATTCCTGTTATGAGGCCTATACTGTCAAACAGTTACCAAATCCTACCAAAGCGTTTACTCTATAGTATCAATTCACTGAACTTGTTATTTACCAAACAGACTGTCACCCAATATTTCTACTTCATGCATGCAGACCCAAAAGTCAGGGTAACAGTTTGTAAAAAAAGTTGACTGTTGAGGGGCGCAACAGTAATTCAGAACAAAGTGAAAGTGATAAAAAGAATATACACACAGTCAGAGCTATACAGATAAGCTGCATATTTGCGTAATTACGCAATTAATTTTTACAAAAACATAGTTATTTTTAAATGAGTGGGTACAATCACGCAACTAAAATATGAATAACGTAAAACTTTTAAAACGTGCATAAAAACGGAAACAAAAGCAAATGTTTACATATTTACTAGTGATGTACCGATTATCAGATAACATCGATTAGTGGTGTGCAGAAGTCAGCCAGTTCTAATGATCGATGTCATTCATCCATAATCGATCATCGGATAATTATAACGAAATGTTAAACAAAACTTCTTTAATCAAATATTTGCTAGGAAAATTCAAAGCATGGAAGTTTCTACCAATTGAATGCTTATTAGAACCAATTCAAACAATTTTATCAAACTTAGATAGTAAAACGTCTACCAAAAATCATTGATTTACCCTTTTTCGCGACTTGGGAAGTAGGATATAGGCATCAGCAGACTGCGTATTCAGTCACTGTCCTGCCGATTATTAATTGGAAAAATCGCATCAGAAGTGCCAGTCGATTGTAGCTGATGATCGATTATGATAAGCAACCGATGTCCCATCACTAATATTTACTCAATTTCCGATTCCGTAGACTGGTTATTTCAAATCGGAACTCTTTGTATAAAACTGTGTTGAAAATGCTCCCCGTTTCGTTCATTTTAGTTAATATTTAAACCAGTATATGATTGGTATATGTAAATCCTGCCCTGGGTTCAACGAAAGTTACCTGCAATCGCGTTAAAAAATCACAGGTTTTTGTCGCTACATTTCTTCGTTGAATGCTTTGTTTTCGACAAACAATTTGAACAGGTAAAATCCTGCTTTTTCCAACCTCAGTTCAAAATATGTATGGAAGACGGGTTTTACTATTCACATTCTTTTGTTTGCCTCTGTCCACCATTTTCTTACGATTTACCAATTTAGGCACACCACCTCGGTCTATGGTTAGTCAACTTTGCTTACGTGACAAACTTGTTTTTCGTAACATATCGTTCAACAAATAACAGGTACAAAACAGGTACGAAACGTGCGTCACATAATCCTTCGTTGAACGCAGGGCTGTTCGCCATACTGTCCACTTTCGTTTTCAATCATGGCTGCTCGCGGCAGACAAAAACGACCGCAACCGATACAAAGTGTGACATTGCACAGTTTCTTTTCTTCTGGCACAAAATTTGCAAGGAGATAATAGATGTGTGCAGAAGTTATTATTAATTCAACTATTCAAACACAGCCCTGTGTACTGATAATATTGAACAAATTTCTTGACAGTATATCGTCAAAACAAAAAAAACATGACTTTTCTTCTGTTAGTGACAATACAATTAAGGATTGGATGACCAAGTATCCCCGGTTTCTGGTCATTCGTGGTGGGTCAGTGATCATAAATATTACCCAATGGATTTGAACTTTGGGAGTAAAATTTTTATTGGTACCCAATTGTTATCACAAAATACCCAATTAGAAAAAAAATTAGGGGGCAATTGCCGTACCCAATTACTAGTACCCCAAAGCTTATATGTAGCTCTGCACTGTCACAGTGCATACCTACAAACAGTAAAATATGGTGTATTAATTGAATTAGAAATTTAGTGTCCCAAGCCTCTGCCAAAAAATTGGGAGACTGGGACTGTATGTATGCTGGTAGAGAGTTCCAATATCTGATTGTTTTTTATATAAACTATAAATTCCTCACCTTTTTGGCTAAACTACAAGTCAGAAAATCCCTACCTGAGATCTGGACAATGGTGAATGAAACTCCCATGACATCTGTATTTCAATAATAACTATATTGACTTTTGTTCATTGCAGAAATTAAATAATACACATTTATATTTCAGATAGAAGATGGCTTGGCTGTCTGGTATTACTGGTAAGGCTGAGAACTTCTTGAATAGTTTGGATCAAACTGCGGCTAAAGTCCTTCATGAAACAGATGAACCTGGAAGTTTGTCTGGAGGTGCTCAAAGTAGCCAAGTAACAGTTCCACCTTCAGGGCGGTCTTTGCTCAAAGCTCCGGCTAAATCATTGAGTACTCAGGCTGCACAGAATGCTCCAGTGAAAATTGTTGATAACAAAAGTGCAGAGGCCAAGCATGATGCCAATCTAAGTGGTCCAAAACAACCAGTAGGGAAGAAAAAAATGGACAAAGATGAAGCGCTGTTTGAATTTTTGAACAGTCCAGAACCTTCAGATAGACGGAAGAGTACGCCTGTTAGCAGTACCCGGCATTCTCGACAGTCTAGTGCTTCATCTGTGATCTCTAATAAAGGTGGGAAGAATGATGCCCCTGGTTCCTCATCTACAAGCGGGTCGTCAATGGTTCATGTTGAAATGCCAGGTGAGCATTGCTTGTGAATCATGTTATTGTAGTACTGTGTAAGTGGATATTTTGATGAGTCATTTGAAAAATGGTTCATTACCTTTGGACACTGAAATGTGTATTTCAATATTTTAAGAAAGTTCATGCTTGATATGTTTCTGTTATAGAAAGAAATACACTCTGATTTTCGATTTTCTTTAATTTGCATTTTCACTGTGTAAATGTTACCACTTAGACAGTATAACAGATTACTTCACATGCTCACCATGTGGGAAACCATTACTAATTTGGTACTAGTCTACTAACATTGATTTGACTCTTTGTTCTCTGTCTGTGATATACTGTATGTATGCATGCAATTCATATTGTAGAACATTTTATAACAGATAAAGTAAACATACTGTCTGAGTTTTAACTCTCAGGGTTTTCATTAAAAGGAGACTGTTGGTCAAAATGCCTGTACCAATCGTATCAGCAAAATCTTAATTGTGAGCTAACTGATGTGTTGTTGTATGATAGTTCCAGTTAACAGTTTGTGCTTTAGTTGACCACAAATTTATAATTTCTTTGAGATTATGTTCCATTAATTATTTTGTGAGTAAATGTTGTTATAATGTAGAGTCTACAGACATAGTTGTCGATGAAACTCAAGAAAGTGGTAATAAGCAATTACCCTGCAGTAAGTAACACATTTCATAGCCACCTGTTAGACGGTTCTACCAATACCTTTTGTCAGGCCTGGTCATCACATTACATTTATAGCTAGTTTAATATCAACGCAATTATCGCATTCAACTCAGTAAGTAAAGTTGAGCTGACTAATTGGGCATGATATCAAACTTTTGTTAGTTTGTGATCCCTGATGTTTGTGATCCCTGGCCCTGAAATCATTTGCTTTGTCAAACCCATAGGATTTCTGCTGTTTAAAAACAAGTTATACTTACTCGCAATATTAAAACACAGTATATCACGCTGCATTTGCATAGCTCACTGCTGTTTTAATACATTTAAACACGAATAGCTGCTTTATATGCTTGTATAGGAATCCATGGTCTGCTTGAATTAACATTAAAGTGCAGCTGATTTTGACATCATATACTAAGCCAAATAAATTTTTGAAGTGGAAAGCACCACAATGGCTAAATGTTAAAACTGAAGTATGAAATATGTTGCCTAGATTTAGCTTTATTTAATTTTGATATAATCACTTGTTTGAATGTACCGGTGTGTATTACACATTAAAGTATTTGTGCCACACACTAGCATCTGGTCTCATGAATACTAGTACATGTATTATCAATGTGAACTACTCTTGAATTATCTTAAATTTCAACATTTTACTTAATTATTATCTTTCATGTAATCCTTTCTTATTAAATGTTCATTATTTAATTTGATTGAAGCATTAAAACTATACTCTCAGCTTGTTATGCCTCATTAGAGTACAGGCGTTGATCACCATACTTTTCAAATAAACTTTTATGGAGATGTTGTTTATTGAGTACAGGGTTACTTTCCAAGACTGAGTTTTGAAAACCAAGTGCTTGGTGTCTGACAATCCACTCCGACTAACACATGTCAAACACATTAGCCCGAAGTGTATAAACAATACATGACATACATGTAGCCGTCACACAGAGTTCAAACATTTCATTGCCAGTATTCACATTATCAGTACCTTATTTCACTTACATGTCAACTGCACTCCTCAGTCCTGTTTATGCTTTATTTTGTATGTGTGTTGAATTATTTGTGGTTGAAACAGTCTGTTCTATCGTGTTTTCTCCTCTGTCTTCTGTGTTTGGTGTGAACAAGAAAATGTCTTCAATTTCATATGCATATACTGTGCAAGGGCATTGTGTTTGGTATTACTCTGCTAATAACTGTAGAATGCATAAATCCAGTTTGAGCAGTTGATGCCCGATAAATCAATTCATGGTTTAGCCACAGGCCTAAGAAATTATATCACAAAATACAGAGTTTCGATATTCCCCATCATCCCGTCATTACTATATATAATATTACTATTATATATAGTGTCATTACTATATATAATATTACTATTATATATAGTAATGACGGGATGATGGGGAATTTTAAAACTCTGTATTTTGTGATATAATTTCTTAGGCCTGTGGTTTAGCATAAGAGTATTGTAACAGACTCATTTTGTTTATAATTATAGATCCATGATATCAAATTTCCACAATTTTAGGAGTTTGGCATCCATGCATCGAACTCAAAAGTCAAGGTCATGGGCGAACTGTATGCAGTTTTCAGTATTATCTGCCTTAGCTTACAGCTTGCATATAATGGGATTAATGGCTTTCTACAAATGTTCTTTTGTTTGGAGTCTTATCACTCCCCTGATGGCTCTAGTGAGTTTGTTATGCACCTATCAATATTTTGCAGCCAGGCATACACAGGCCTTCAAACAGCAGATGATTCCCGACAGGCGGGAATTTGACATACAGATTAATTCTGGGTCCCAGGAAATAGACTTAGGTCGGATTTTAGAGCCTGGTATTGAGGAAAAAAAAGAAAAAAGGTTTTCCCAGGGTCTTCTCTTTTGACCCCTGGGGAAAAATATTGATAGGTGCATTAAAATGTTTAAACTCTATAATCTAAAATATTTTTAACATGTATCACATTGGAAGCTAGTTAACATTATTAGTTTATTACATGTAACTGACTACTGATAGAAAACTTTGTTAAAATTGTGTTTTGATCAGTTATCTTTTAAAAAGAACGTTTTTTATTAGCTCACCTGATCTAAATCAGTGTAGCCATACCACATGACTTTTGACTACAGTTACAAGAAGAAGTTTGTAAACATTGGAAAATAAAATAGTCATAAATATTTTATTTCTACATCGATTTCTATGACATATACACCATGCTAAGGAGACAATTATTTGCTTTCCATGAAATATAAAATATTTTTCAGCGGCTGTGCTGTTTTGTCCATTACCTTGTGAAACCATGGAACGTGTATGTTTCACAGGGTAATGGAAAAATCGGTAGTACTCCTGAAAAAGATATTTTATTTCACGGAAAGCAAATGCTTTTCCCCTTAGCGTGGCGTATATTTTATAGAAATCGATGAAGAAATAAAATACTTATGGCTATATTTGTGATCCAATGTTTACAAATTTCTACTTGAAACTGTAGTCAAAAGCCACGTGGTATTGCTATCCTGTCAATGATCAAATGAACCTGATTGGACCTTGGCTTAAAGTTACTAGCATCATGCTTCAAGCAAGTGGGTTACCATGGCAACTGTTTATGGTTTATTAAAAGAATATGAGATTTTGTGTATTTATACAGGCAATGATAGTCGTGGAAGTCCTGCTGAGATGGATATAGCTGCCTTAGAAGACGCAATGCATGACCATTCACCTAGCAACAGTATCCATAGCAACCAAGATATGGTAGAACCCCTACAAGACCATCCTATGTCAACATCATCTATGGACCTTGAGAATAGACTGTTGAAGAGTGAAATAGCTTCTCTCAATCAGGAAATGGCATCACTGGTTCAGAGAGCCAAGGATTCAGAGACTGGTATGCTGTTTCAAAGTTTTCTATATTTTCCTACTCTCATGATTGTGCCAAATTAAAGTTCACAAAACACAAAATTAACAAAAATAATTGTTAAATTTACTCAGCTAAAACAGCATAACAAAAGTAAATTAACTCTTAACTGACGGTGATAACTATCATTATGTAGAATAATCAATTCCTAAAGAAACTAAGTAGCATTACTTATCTATAAGCTGTACATTCTTGGTTGCTAAGCAATTTTAGAACACAGCTAAAAATCTACCCTTAGTCCATTTGATAAAGTTCCCATGGTAATACAAACCATCTAACATTTCTAAATTAAAGTTGTCTTTACCAACAACAGGATGTTAGTTTCAGTAAAGTTTATTTGAAGAAAATCTGAATGTTAAGGTGAAAATGGCAAGCATTTTAATTTTGCTTTGATATTTTCTAACGAGAAAATGACATAATTTACATGGGTGTCAATGGGAACCGCATTTTGTTTTTTACTACTTTCAGTTTTAAAAACTTGCTATTTGACCAACTGACATCTTAATAAGAAATGAACTAGACTTAAATGAAAGACAATTGTTCCTTTATGTTTCTGTATGATAGATCAACACTATTCTAAAAGTTTGTAACCATGGCAACCAGGCTAATCCCATCAGTCATGAATTTTCATTGACATTCTAAAATTGCCTGGCAGCCCGAAATGTAATACATACAAATTATTTCTCTTAAGAACCAAATCATAATTAGATTATTCTAGCATACGGTATCAACTTCTAACTCAGTAAATTTCTAATAATCTTGTCATGCAATTTTAATTCAGAAAACCTGTCAAATTTTCAGCAAAATTTGTAATTTGTAAACTTTAATTTGGCACCTGACTGTATTAATTTGGTTCTAACTTTTACATACACATCATATATTGTTGCTACTTGCAGTTTTGTTAAGGGGTTCTACAATTTAAAATTTGCTGCATTAAAAAGAATGCACTTTTCTGCAGAAAGAAGTTATTTGATGAAAACATTTGAAGTATTTACTAAGTTATGGTCACTTGAAATTTAATTATCTGAATTTGATTATAGAACAATGTTTAAAACAAGGTTTGATCATAGGGATTGTGAGATAATCGCACTCGAAACAGACTTGCGTCTTTTGTTCTGGATTGGACAATATGCCTCAGAAGGACGTCTGTTTGTTGTTTTCTTGCTACGGTTACTAATAACTGCTAATAATAACTGCTGACTGCTGTTTCCTGAACTATATTCACATATCATGAAGTTTACAATCAAACTAACCTTCAATGCAGGACTGCTTAGTATCAGTAGTCAGGTAGCCTTCCCCTTGACCACTGAACTTTCCTTTATTGAAGAGAAATCTCAAATAGATTATTTAATATCTGCTTGTGCATGTATTCCATAGATTCTATGTTCGTAACATCAAATATGTTCATAGTATCCAGTTCATTTAGGGTTTCCATTTATATCAAAATGACCCTTCAGATTCAGAAGCTAGTGGAACCCCTGAGTTCTATCGGTAATACATTTATTGCATGATGAAGTACAATGTCCCAGTAGATTAAAACCTAAATTTATCTCTTTTTTTACAGATTTAGCGAAATTAAGACAACAGTTAAATGATAAGAGTCGATCAGTTTCAAAGTCTGACCAATCTATAAGGGAGCTACAGAATAGGGAGCAGGACCTTACAGAAGCCCTTGCTGCCAAGGATACACAGCTTGGTGTTTTAAGGATCAGACTAGAAGAGGCTGACAGGGAAATGCAAGCACAACGGAAGTCTGTGATGAGTTTACAGTCAGATAAAGAAAGGTAGGTGTTCTATAAGTCAAGGTCTTGAATCCATGAACTGATGTTGGCTTCTTTAACAGTAATCAGTGGTTAAACTATGAAATACGCTTTTAAATTTGTGGATTTTACCACTTTAGAGCCTTAGAGTTCCATATGGTCAAGGGGAAACAACTCTCTTATTATGGTCAAAGGGAAACAACATATTCATTCAAGGTCCAAGGGAAAAAACTATCACCAACAGTAGCCCTGGTTATTTCCCCTTGACCATTAGAATTCTCTATTTTGTGATAGAGTTGTACCCTTGACCTTTAGAAATTAACGTGCTTGTTAGTGATAAAGTCTTTATTTCCAGAATTCTGCGAGATCACACTGACTCCAGTGGTATACATGGACAAGCTCTTGATTCATTGAGACAGAAACTGACAGAAGTCGAATCAGCCTTACAAAGGGAACAAGAGTCCAACAAAATGACCAGAGTAAGATATTGTCATGTTTACATGTGTTTCATGCTGTTTTCCTAAGTATTCCGAATCTGTTCAAAGACTTTCTGTTTTAGCGTTCTAAAAACTGAATATTAAATATTAGTGAACCTCCTTTTTGAATTTTTTATGCCCCCGTATCGATAGATCAGGAGGCATATAGTGATTCACCTGTCCGTCCGTTCGTTCGTTCCTTCGTCCTGGTTAACCCAAATTGACCGTTTCTTCTAGCATCATTATGGCTTGCTACAAAGCTTCCAAACTTGCATGGATGTTGTATATGAACACTCTCCACACACCTGTATCACCTGACCCCATTTTGACCCTCACCTTGACCTAATTTTGGACTTAGACTTATTTATGGACAAGGCTTCCACAGGGGGCATAAGCGTTTATTGAACGCAGTCTTGTTTATGTACTGCTATCAATTAAACCTACCTGTCAGAACACTTTTACTAAAAACATTTAGCATAGTGGTTGAAGCACATACCCCATGACACCTGATCAAAGTGTTGAAAGTTTGAATCCTGTGTTTTCCCTGTTGCTTGACATTTCTCCACCCCTGATTCAGCAGCCACTGAATCTCATAATGTGACTGTTTCATAATCAAAGTGTAATAAGTAAGCCTCTGAAACCAGTAAACTGACACAATGTCAATGGTGAAGTACACTGGGTCAAACACTTTCAAAGAAAACATTAAAAGTTCAACTTGTATTACTTGTACATTGTATAACTATTGTATTGTTGTGTGTTACATTATATAGCAAGAAGCCACAGATCGACAGACTCGCCTAGAGGAAGAACAAAGAAGTTTTACAATAGCTCTCACATCGGCTGAGAAAAAGTCTAATGATGACAAAGGTACAATCTCCATTTATCTCACTTTTATGTGGAATTTGTTTTGGAATACAGTTGCTCCCCTTGTTTATAATTTGGAATGGACTTACTCCTCTTGTTTATGATTTGGAACACAGTTATGGAATACTTCATTATTTGGAATACTCCCTTGTGCAACAAGTTAATAAGCTAGTAAGTGACAATTAATTTTTCAAGGCTAATGAAATGTGAATCTAAATGATTATTTATTTATCATTCTTTGTATAAAATATTTCCTATTTTATTGTAAGTTGATCACATTTATATTGTACAATAATTTCAGTGAAGGTGTCAGAATTAAATAATCATATCAAATCTATGAAGAATAGTTTAGAAGCTGCCAAGCAGGAATTGTCAGAGTATAAAGAAAAGGCTACACGTATACTACAGGTAGATATCTTAAACAATATAAACATTTTGTTCTCAAATTAATGGTGTAAAGCTTTAGAAGGTACTGACAAGAACTTTGGGGCATAAGTGTTAATGAGTCATAGAGTCATCAGCTATTTCAGGTAATAAGAAGGCACCAGTATTTGGATATTCCTTTGGTTGTTACTTTTTCAATCAATATGTATGTGTTCAGGGTGTATTAATATCCAATTTGTTAACGCCTTCATTGCAATAATAAAATCATGCAATATTTAACATATTACATGTATATGTAATAATTTCAGTCCAAGGAGAGACTTATCGCTAGCCTACGAGAGGGTTCAGGAGCGTCCGGTGAAGCTGCTGGTGTGTCCAGTCTGGAGTATGATACGGTAAAACAAGAGAGAGATATGTTTAAAGAAGAAATACAGCAAGCTAGAATGACCATAGAAAACCTGAGGGTGGAACTGGCTGTAAGGCATTACATTTGTTATTATCATTCTCTGAGAATAGGTTGACCAATTTTTGTTGAGTATTTGATCTTAAGTAAGCATTGTTAGCTCGATTTTTTAAGAAAAAAAGTCGAGCTATTGTCGAGACGATCCTGTGCGTCAGTGTGTGGGTCTGCATGTGCGTTGGTTAAGATTTTGTCATGTTTATTTTCTCAAAGACTATTGAAGGTATCAACTTGAAACTCAACATAGTGTTTCTATATCTCAAGAGGAGTATGAGAAAGTCAAACATCAAGCACTCATAGGCGGTGCTTAATTTATTGGTGTATCATCAACTAATGGTCATGTAGCACACATTTAGATTAAAATAAGTGTTAAATTGAATATGCTTGGCCTATTAAATAGAAATTGAATATGCTTGGCCTATTAAATAGAAATTGAATATGCTTGGCCTATTAAATAGATATTGAATATGCTTATTAAACTGATGTTGAATATTGAATATGCTTGACCTATTAAGTTGATGTTGAATATTGAATATGCTTGACCTATTTAAACATTAGCATGACAGACCTATCAGTATGTTCTCATGATGATGAATATCTGTGTCTGATAAGCTGCTGTTCAAATCATACAATTCCAAGTAAAGTGGAAAATCTCCCAGAGAAGAACTGATCTCACATTTGCAAATAGGCGAAAATTATATCTTAACACAAATGCAAGAGAAGTGTTAAAAATATACTACAGTAAAACTTGATGCCACATACATTTTGGCTTGATCACCTTAGAAACCTCAAACAGGTTCTTCAGTCCCAGCATAATAATGATGTCTTTGTATTCAGTAGGTGCCTGAAAAAGTTAGTTGAGCTATCTTGAACAATTGATAAGAAAGAAGAGTTGTTTCCCTTTGACCATTATAGGTACAACTAATTATTGTATTACAGGATATAGAATCTCAGATGCAACAAGAGAATGATACAGCACAAGATTCTATACAATCATTGGAGGAAACAGTGAATGAGGAGAAACAAAGACGAGAAGATGCTGAACAAGAATTACTCAAACAGAAACGGGTAAGTGCCGTAGGAAAAAGAACAGAAATGGATTAGTTTTGTATACCTGGGTAATGCAGTTATATTTTCATGCCCTGTCCCTTCTAAGATGAGGGGTATAATGCTTTGCACATGTCTGTCAATTAATTGACCAAATGTTGTTATTCCGACCACTCAATGAAATGTCATTTGAAAATTGTTTCAGCATCATCAAGTTGTTTTTAAGTCAATTTTTATCAAATTGCTAATTTCCTGGATGATCAGTGTTGTATTTTATACATTTTTTTGTTGTTAACAATATTTTTATGTTATATTTTAGGAGTTGCAATATTCAGTTGAGGAACTCAGTAAACAGAAAACATCCTTCCAGAGCAGATTAAATGATAGAGAAATGGAAATTGATAAACTGAGAAATCAGGTAAGCTGATCCTTATGGGATAAATAATAAACAAGTAATGTATATGTGATTGTTGCTATGCATATTGCACATCTTGTATATGATTGGCTAAAGGTGGACTTACATTTCGTGTGAGTTCAACGTATGTTATAAAAGCTAGAGATATATAGAGATACACGCCTGTGTAAGTTGTGTACATCATGTAGGCACTTTGGACAAGTTAGAAGTCAGTTGTCCATATGTTAAACATAGGATATTAATCTGTAGAGGTATATGTTCCTATGAGGTATCAAACTGTCGTTTTAGGTCATCTCCAGCATATAGCAGCATATGTCCAGCAATCTAGGTAAACTTGTTGGCATATGTCATTGTTATACATGGTAGTATGACAGGGCCCTTACATACATTTTTTATATGACATCAGAAGAAGTAATTTGCCTGTTGTGGCTCATTCATTGTAGGGTTTTTGGTAACTTTCTGTATTGGCAATGTATTTCAGCTTGCTACAAAGTCTATGAGTTCAACATCAGAATCAGAGCTTGAATCCAGGGTGAGAGAATTAACAGAAAGTCTAATACAGAAACAAACCATGGTGGAAGCTTTGAGTACGGAGAAGAACTCTCTAGGTTTACAACTTGAACGACTTGGGGTATGTATTTTACTTCATGTAGTTACGGTAACCTTTTAATTTTAACTATTGTAATAGGAGGCTTGTATTATGGAATTCACAGAAAATAATTCAAACAAACAATGCATTCTGTAATTTGAAACATTATCTTGGCTCCAATCTCCAGGTGCTCCAAAATAGAAATATATGCTGTAAATTGTGATTAATCTCAAGTCTTTTGAATTATTCAGAGATGTTATTGTCTAAAATTGTTCATAAACAGGCCCAGAACATCCTGGCAGTTTTGTCACTCACCATCTAAAGACTGTAGCAGGTACCTGTGTTACTTTCTTACAAAAATGTTAAGATGTATAAACCCTGATGAAGGCTTAAGTGTTAAGCCGAAACATCGGTATAATAAAATGATATACACCTCCGTTGTTTAGTCGTGTGGTTCCACTTACTTCTTTATTTTTGTACTCAAAATTTGTTAACAGTCAGTAAGCAGTCTATACACAATAATCCTACATGTATGTTTATCTTACAGCAACAATATAAGGATATACAAGCATCAGCTGTGAGAACTAACACCACTGTGATACCGGTACATGATGACGATGATGATGGTACGTGCATACATGTTACTGTTATTATGCCCATCTTTGATAAGGGGTTATATTGCTTTGTACATGTCAGTCGGTCTGTCTGTCAGTAGACCAAATGGTTTCCGTTCAATAACTCAAGAATGCTTTGCTTTAAAATGTTCCAACTTTACATGGAGGTTGGTCATTGACAGTAGATGATCCCTATCGATTTTGAGGTCAGTAGGTCAAAGGTCAAGGTCACTGTGACCTTTACCATTTCTGACTATTCAAATAGTTGCCGTTCAATAACTCAATAATGCTTTGCCCTAGGATCTTCAAACTTAACATGGAGGTTGGTCATCGACAGTAGATGACCCCTATACGACAGCAACATGTAATGTTCATATCAAAGGTGTTCCTTACAATTCTACACTGAGTAGGCAAAACAATAATACTTGTTCATTGTAATTTTGAAATGGCGATTGTAAATGATGATTAAGTTATTTCTAAGCCAGTGCCATGTTTCAAAGTTGAAATGTGAGATTTGGAAATCAAGTGATGACTTCAATGCACTCACACAACTTTTTACAAAATTTACTATTTTAAGATAATGTTGGCAAATATTTTACAACAGATACAAGTTTTAATAATCACTAACAATTGGGCAACAGTCTAGACGCTATGAGTTGTCTTGTATTTGTGTCATGCTCTGGTCTGAGTTTTTACAATAATATATTCACAGTGAGACATCGAGTGCCAACATTTATGAGAGAAGTACCAACAGACCATGAAGTCACGAGGAAGATGAAACGTGCAGCAAATACCATCGATAAATTCAGGTACTCTAATTGTGATCCTACAAAACTCACGTAATCTAAATTAAAGGAGCACTCCACAAGTAGATGTACTTGTCATTGTGATACTTATATAACACATGTCATAAGATAAACGTACATGTAAAGTTGCAAGTCATATTGATTTAGTGCTGGACCTCTGATAGGATGTCTGAATGAATGTCACAAAGTTTTCCCTACTTGTTTTCCTTAACCTCTACTTGGAATTCAATAAAACTTCTCATGAACAGTTGGTACCTTTAATGGTAAATGATAAGCTGTCTGTGTTAACTATTTGTGGGATTTCAGAATGTTGATTACCAAGCCTATTTGTGCATATTGTCAGGAATTTTAGGTTGAATGATTATGGCACTTTGTGGGAGACATACCTTTGTGTGTCAAAAACCCTTTCAGTTACAATACTAATATTATACACTACATAAGATAAACAATATGATGTTTCTAACATATTTAATATTTTGCATTGTTTCCATATGTTTGTCATTAGTTACAAGACAGTAATATCTGATGATTTAACACAAGATTTTGTATGACTAGATGAACAACTACCGGGGGTATGTTATATTTTTCAGTATTCGTCTGGGTGTACATTTGAGACGATATCCGATTGCCCGAGTGTTTGTGATTGTTTATATGGTAAGTGATCTATCATCTATGTTATTAGAAATATAGGACAGATTTATAGGAACATGCATTTTTTTGTTTCGATAAAACTCAAGGCCAATTTAAGCCTCGAACCTTGTCCTTTTTGCTATTGAATTCTGATTTAATGTTAAGTTATAGTATTTGTATAATATTTAAAACTATACCCTTGAGTGCACAAGTGCTGTTTATATTTGAACGTCACTTTTTTTTACTATGTTACCATATATTTTCAGGCCTTACTACACCTATGGGTGATGATTGTTTTATTAACATATCAACCTGAGATCCACGGACACGATCCACTCGCAATGCCTGAAGCACCTCAGCCTGGTCATTGAAGTCTCTGTTCATTGTACATGTTTACATCTCCTTGAGGGTCCAAGATTGTCCAATACAGTGTACACCATATCTATCTGTATATGATAGGCATTAACTATGTGCTTCAATCATGTGATTGCTGTATAGTGATAGACTATGATGATTACAGCATCGCAGGTTGTAACTTATAACTCTATTCCTGCTACACTGTGAAGTTAAGAACAAGGTAACTCAAGTGATTCTACTCTTCTCTTATTCTCGTCCACCAGCATATTCTTCACCTGAATGTGAACTAACCACTGATGTATGAGGATGCTCTGCTCTTAGTTCTGGAAACACATACTCAATGGAATATTCAAAACATGTGGTTAACCTGGTGAATGAAACTGATGGAAACCAATGTCTTCTTTGTTGCAGATATCATGTTTGGATGGCTTACTGTGTGTACTGTTACACATCCACCATTGAGAAATGATTTTCTTATGACTTGATGTTTATCAACACACTTGTTTTTGTTGTTACACTTGTCAATAAAACAACATATTTGTTTCAATATTATTTAAGTGATTTCAGAGACAAACTTTGAAACAAAGAAACAAAAGCAGCCAATCAGGGGTCGGTGTTGCACGAGGTCTCCAAGACTTTAGTGCAGATTTATGACTTCAAATCCAAGGATCATGAACTTTTAAATTCAAACTTTGTTATTTAGAAATGAGGAGAAATATTTATGAATTATTTTATAGCCGTTATAAGATGATATTTTGCTATATTTATTATACCCCCGCACAACGAGTTGTAAGGGGGGTATACTGGATTCAGCCTGTCTGTCTGTCTGTAGACGCATTTTTGTGGACGCAACTCCTACAGTTTTGGCAGGATTTTGCTCAAACTTTCACAGATGAACAACCTCATCATATAGATGTGCATGAAGAAAGGAATATGCGCTGCCATGAATTTTGGCAGAATTATGGCCCTTTTCCGGCGGGGGTATATTAGTCTGCCGAATGGCGACAGCACTAGTTTACTCTGTTATTGATAAACTGTACTCTATGTATACATTGTATATAGCATTGAAGATTGTACACTATCATATCACCTATCATTGTAAGAGCATTCTTCTGCTTAATTATCAAACTTATCATTGTTTATTTACAAAAAAATTGGTTTTAGAATAATTTAAGATTTTTGTAAGGATACAAACATATTTATTCCTATCTGGCCCCAATTCCATGAAAAACTTAAGTTATTGCTCAGCTGAGACTGCTATTTAAAAACATATTTTGTTGGTTAAATGACTTTCATGTAAACTAGTATTTTAATTTATTGTTTCATCACAGTGAGATTCCAATTTAATAGAGCAATACATAGTACGTCCGATTTTAACAGGAAATAGTGCTTACAAGTTATAAACATCTGAAGTAAAAACTAAGTTTGTTATAACAAGCTCAAGTACGAAGTTCATTATTGTTCATTACTGTTGGATTTCCATGAGCATTTCATACAAAACTCACATACATGTTCTATATCAGTATTAGCAATAAATACACATTTTCTGGTAGCAATCTTCTTCACAAGACTATAATTGTAGTCATTTAATAAATTCTAAGTAACAGTCTCAGTTGAGCAATAACTTAAGTTTTTTCATGGAATTTGGGGCTGTGGTATGTTAGTGTTTAATAATGATAGTATAGAAACAGATTAATCTGTTCCTTGCATCTATTCTATTTGTGATCTCATGTAGGAATCAATTTGAATAATATAGAATTGTAAACTGACATTGGATTACATACAACCACTTAGAGGTAGGGTTGAGTTATCTTGTGGGGAAGAATTTGTAAATACTGGTACATGTATAGTCACTCTCATATCATTTGCCATATTTTCTGATTCTGTTCCTTAAAGTGATAATGTTTTAGGAGTACATTTGTACCTACATGTAGCAAGTATGGTTATGGCAAACAAACATTTATTTTAGCAATGGTTTCCACCAAGAAGGGGCTTCTTAAAGCTTTGTGTCTCTGGTTTACGAGGCAAAGTCTGCAGACATTCATTCAGAATGTGAACTGCCAAATACTGAAGAAAGTAGTTCAGGTTTATGAATGGCCTTCAAACTGTAGTGAATGTCTGTGATGAATTGAAAACACTTATATTGTTGGTTGTATATATATGCTTGTATAACTTTTACCATGGTAAGCCATGTTGGTTGTATATGTATATAATTTGTATTACTGTTACCATGGTAACTCATGCATTTCTGAATCTTTATGTATTTGATGTCATAATATGTAAATATATGTTAATATATAATATTGTTATGGTTATTATGAATCTGGTTTATGACATACGAGTAAAGGGATGAAAATAACCTGATGTTTGTTGTTTTGTTCAGCTAGTATATAATTGTTAAATGTATTGTCTGACAACATTCAGGAATTCCAGGTGAATATTATTGGTGCTCTAAAGAAGTGGTTAATAAAGACTGACTACCAAAATAATATTACATGATAATGTTGCTCTAGATGTGGTCTCTTAGGAGAGGTTGAGCTGTAGCAAAAATACCACATGCCAACTGCATGAACTTAAGACAGTGGCATAGCATAGACTTGCGTACGCAAGTTTAATGTTGTCTATTAAGGTTCCAATTGCCACTAAAACAATATTAAGGAAATGTTATATACAGGTAACAAATGTCTTTTCCAAATGAATATTCACAAATACAACACAACAACAGGATGTAAATGCTAACATTTATTTTTCTAAAGTGAATTTGCATAACAATGATATATGTCTGATTCAAAATGACTGCAAACAAAATGTACACCATTTTCCTGGAGAAAAAGTATACAAGCCTATCTGTAACAACACTGACATAAAGGTGCATTCTACAAAGATACTAGTACATAAAATATCCAATGTTGAACAAAAACCAGCACTACACATGGAGGTCTCACATAGCTTTTGAGAACAACTCATAGAATTAATAGCATCTCAAATTTCTGTAGTGTTACATAAACTGACATACTTTCTACAAAACCTCATTGTCAGATACCCCTGCTTGTGCCACTTCTTTCTATTTCGAGAAATGGAGAGTTACGTTACGATTTAAAAGTTGGTGTCCGAATATGACAGATAATCACTGAATTTCATGATGATGCCACATACCTGCAACAACAATAAACTGCAGGGCAACTTCTAAAGCATCTCTATAGAAACTGCTGCAATTTATGAGTTTTATTATACACGGTTGAATAAGTTTATGGTCTGTATAATATCATATTTACTTTTATAGTATAAAATACTGTTCTCTGTGGAATACTGGGCTTTCGAGTAATTTGTAGAATGCACAAATCTGACAACATTTAATGACATAGTTTATCAAAATTAGGTGAAACTGACAAAAAATGGTAAACATTTCTACAGTTAATTGACAATGAAAAATACATAACACTCGAAAACAGTCATTCTTTTATATGACAGAAATTTAGTACATCTGTAGAGTAACAACCTCTCTATAACAACACCTTCAGAATGTCTCTACATCAATATTTACTGTAAATTTCATCTGTAGAGCAACAACCTCTCTATAACATCACCTTCAGAATGTCTCTACATCAATATTTACTGTAAATTTCATCTCTGTAGAGCAACAACCTCTAGACAATGAACATTATTTGCAGCTATCAATGGGTGTTGCTGTACAGAGGTTGTACTGTAAAGTATAAACCCATAAACCAGGCATACATCTCAGAGAACACAAAGCTACCATTTAACAAGTGACTGCAAACAATATACATTATGTCAATTATCTAATTGGACATCAAAACTTATCTGCATTTCATTAATTTGTATCATGGTCTTCGTACATGACATTGGGGAATTCACCCGAGTATCAGGAGTTCTTTCCCTTTGTAACATGAAAAGGAGTGGCCATGGAGTAAAGGTATAATCCGTTCTGATTGTAATTTATTCTTGCATGATGTCATATAACCGTCAACAATCACAAGGTTACTATGTGATAAAGAAAACAACAAAATGAAGATGACCTTTCAATGAATCTAAAATGTGACTTTACTAAATGAGGTTTGGAATTCAAGCTGGCTGGAATGTTATAATTCAGCAACTGGAAAATTTCAAAGTGACTTCACAAAAATGCAATCAACAATGCACAAAAATGAAATAATGCTAACAATCCAAATATTTTCAGAAAAATTTGAAACTGAGCATGTATAATGAATATAATTAAGAAATTATGACTTAAAAATACAAAATTATAAGATTTTTTTCACAACTGTACAAAACCTACAAATAATGCAGTGTCCACACACATAGTATGAGAACACTTAAAAATTTCTAGACATAGTCACCATAATAAATATATAATACATTGTATAATGATTATATTCTATCTACCTACATGTATTACAAAAGGTACTTGGCAATATTGCACAGGAAAGTTCTGAATATCTTTTATTTCACACACACATACACACACTTATATTCACCAATTACTTGACAAGATAAGAATATTAGACGACAATAAAAAGGTTAACTTTTTAAACAGCATGACCGGAATGAAGATTTTGCAAACTGACAACATGAATGCTTCGTTAGAAAAAAGATTTTGTCAAAGCTTCCAATGATACAAAGAACATACATTATTGTACATGTACTTTATTGCTTTCAAAGATGATCCATAGCTTTCACAAGCAGCTTAAGTCAGATGATTCTGTATAAACAAAAGGTCAAGAGCCCATTGCCTAACCAAACCGATTGGAAACAGCTTGCTTCAAAAAGCTGGTAGCATCTCATTGCATAGACAGAGTAAAGTGCTTGGTAGCACTATTTGGGAGCCGTTTGCAAAGGCAACAGGCTCCAGATGATATAGACAACACATGAATGGGTACCAGTACATATGATTTTACTCTATGAATTTTCAATCAAGTATTCAATGATTCAAGAAATTAACTACCTATTACCAGACTGATGTACTTATTCACATACAATATATTTTCAATATTAAAGACAGGAGTAACAGTAATTACTTTACTACCAAATGTTTTAAACAAATTACATATCATATATAAATGTTACATGAAAATCTCCTACCTCAAAATCTCTCATATTTACCGTAATATGCCAATTAAAGCCATGATTATGTAGGGATCCACACACGAATCAGAGACACACACAGTCAATTCAAACATTTTATACAAGGACAAATCAAGTATTTCCGAGTTTTGTTAACCATATTTGCTTGTGTCAACATTTTACATACACTAAACAGTGCTGATCCAATACAGTATACTTGTTCATCTCGATGCCATTGACTAGTTTGTACAGCTTATATTTATCACTCTGGTCAGCTCTTTCCTGATAGTTTTTATTGAAACGAGAACAGTGTAATCGGCTTGTCCTTTTTGTTTTCTTTTTATGTTCCAATGAGACAATAAATGCCTGGCATTCGTTCTTTTACCTGCCGGATTAGCCAATGACCTCCAACATAGACAGTTGTGTGATACAAGGAATCTGGGAGCCTTGCCCTAGCTCTTTCTGAATATGACTGCATTGTTCTTTAATGTGCCTGGTATACAACACCAATACATACGAGACTACCTCTGGGTTACCAACCAGTTTATCACTATTATACAGCAGGAGGAAACTCTTCAGTGTTTCAGAAATGACCAAGTGCCCTGGCCATGATTCGAACCAGGGACCTCCTAATCTGTAATCAAGAGCATTACCCACTTGACCACCAAGCCACACCAGCTTTCCCATTCAATTTTTAGTGTCTAGTAAAGAAATACTGGTACGATATTTGAAGCAGACATTTTACCTCTAGACTGTTGAGGCCAATTAACAGCTAACAAGAATTGGACATTGAATTAGATGGTTGAATTAGCTACAATATGTAGTGTAGTCAGGGACAGAGCACATTCAATCCTTGATTGTTATACACTAGTGATAGTACCAACATCCAAGCATAATCAATGATGTCATTACAGTGATAATATGGACACATTCTGTTTCTTAAGCCAATTCATTACTTTGGATGAAATGCTCGTACAGCTGAAAAAATTGCTGTATCAGCAAATAGCAGAAAAGTTGACATGACAGGAATTTTGTTTTCAACCTGTGTTGATCTTACTGTTACAGCATTATGATTTCGTAGGTTGACCCTTTCTTAAGTTGCATGAAACACTAGCGTTTTCCCCAAACTGTGCTCCAAAAAGTTACTGTGGGCAAGTGAACGACAGTAGCAAATCTTATGAGACATAGGTTTTACTAGCAGTAATAGAAGACTTACAGAAGGAACAGAGATCTGTACAAAATGAATCTACAATGTAACAGAAATACATGAACTTAGAGTAATAAATGAACAAATGGCCATACTCAGCAGTCAAATAATACACACAACACAAAAACTAAAATCATACAAAAGTTAGTATTGTATTTTATTGAAGTATCAATATCAACAAAATGATTGATGTTACATGCAAAACTAGGGTCAAAATTTACCAGTGAGGGTGGGAAAAACGTCCAAACATTTTTGGGCTTTTCCTTGAAGTTTTTAAGCCATTTTCTTTTTCAACAGTCTATTTGCGGAACTATTCTGATCTACCAGCACATGAAATATAAGATCTTTTTATAGCAGCTGTGCCATTTTGTCCAGGACCCGGTGAAACCTTGGAAAAGAAGAGGCTTGAAACTGTAGTCCGATTGCATACAAGTTTCACAGGATGCTGGAAAAAAAAACAGCTGCTAAAAAAGATCTTACGTTTCAAGGAAAGCAAATAATTTTCCACTTAGCGTGATGTACAATTAATAGAAATCAATGAACAAATAAAATACTTTTGGCTATTTTAGTTTTCAAAGTGAAGCAAATTTTGTCTTGGACCTGTAGCCAAAAGTCATGTGATATTGCTACACAGCAACTAATGTAAAACTTCAACACTTTAACATATCAAACTGACCTTGGCACCTTTACATGGTGACCTTGAAACTGTAACATTTAATATTATATGGTTATAAATCCATTGATACAAAAGTTCATAATTTTACATCTATTCACTCAAAGACTATCTGGATATTTGAAAACAAGAGTAAAATGAAAATGGGGAAGCTATTTAAATCAAGTACAAAAACGAAAACACCGGTCCAGCACATAAAGTTCAAATCTATGGATTACATCTCCAGATACAAAATTATTTTAATTGAAAAATTGTAGACCAATATAAGAGAAAATTATAAACTTAATCAGCACAGAGAAAATGTACAATCATAATTTAAACAGTCTGAATAGCACATACTGAAAGCATGTCCACAATGAGGTTGACGTATATATTCGGTCTGAATGACACTGACCGAGACTATATCCCCAGACCATAAATACCATTCCAAAATATCAAGAAGAAATAACATTAACACATGCTCTATAAATTATACGAAATAATAATAGAAAATTTTAACAATTTATTTTAGGTCATCTTGGTTAATTCTCTTTTTCACGCGTAGTAACATGGTAGTTGTCCACTGATCTAGTCGGGATATAGTATCGTATTCTTTGATGGCGTCAGTAAATGCGTCTGCGTCCTCTTCCTCACATGCTTGAACCAAACTCTGTAACATATACAATAAATACATAGAACAAAGTGATTAAGAAGGTTGGAGAACTTACTAAAGGGAGTTAAAAAAGTTTGTTCGCAATGTTTAAGTTTCAATAGTTTCTTTTTCTGACGTCAGAAGAATGTATAATTTTCAGGTTGAATTCCTGAGGGTTCTACCATTGTTCTAATCTTTCTGGCTTTAAATGAAACTATCAGAGGTGTAATCAAAATTGAACACTGCTTAAATAGCTGAGACAAAATTAAGTATTCATTTAAATTTTGAAAGCAAACTTTTTTAACACCCTGTACATGCTTCATTTCATCATTTCAAAAAGTTGACTTATTCACAGCAACAGATCTGACATCCAAAATCTGCAACTACAAGTACTTCTTAAACTGGCCAATTTTCACATGTTTAATTATTACACTGCCAATGCATCAAGAATTTGTGGGGCAAAAGGTGTCAATATGTTTATATGTAACTCTTTACTTGTATTCTAGTTCCTTCCTACCTACCAAAATGACTCTTTAAATCAATGACATCAAGGTATCTAGCATCAGGCTTTGTAGAAACTGAAAGGTCTAGGTCATTTTGTTGTCAATTCAAGGTTCAAATTAAACCTCGTTTTACAAAGCGACATAAAACAACTGTAAGCTTATACATGTACTGATGATGATAATGGTGGCGAGCTGATGATAATAACAAGACATGAAAATTCCATGAAAACCAGGTTTTTGTGGCAGCCAAGTCTAATTCTATTTTTAGTAATGGTGACCTTGACCCCACCAGCCCCACTTTCAATCCCAAGCAGGGTCTTCACACAAGCTACATACACAGCAAGTTTCATTATGATATCTCATTCCTTACTTGAGTTATTGAGCAAAAACTGTTTTTCTAATTTTAGTAACGGTGACCTTGACCCCATTAGCCCCACTTTCAATCCCAAGCGGGGTCTTCACACAAGCTACGTACACAGCAAGTTTCATTATGACATCTCATTCCTAATTTAAGTTATTGAGCGAAAACAGTTTTTCTATTTTTAGTAACAGTGACCTTGATCCCACCAGCCCCACTTTCAATCCCAAGCGGGATCTTCACACAAGCTATGTACACAGCAAGTTTCATTATGATATCTCATTCCTAACTGAAGTTATTGAGCGAAAATCATTTTTCTATTTTTAGTTAACAGTGACCTTGACCCCACCAGCCCCACTTTCAATCCCAAGCAGGGTCTTCACACAAGCTACATACACATCAAGTTTCATAATGATATCTCATTCCTAACTTGAGTTATTGAGCAAAAACAGTTTTTCTATTTTTAGTAATGGTGACCTTGACCCCACCAGCCCCACTTTCAATCCCAAGCGGGGGTCTTCACACAAGCTACGTACATAGCAAGTTTCATTATGACATCTCATTCCTAATTCAAGTTATTGAGCTAAACCGTTTTTTCTATTTTTAGTAACAGTGACCTTGACCCCGACAGCCCCACTTTCTATCCCAAGCGGGGTCTTCACACAAGCTATGTACACAGCAAGTTTCATTATGATATCTCATTCCTAACTTATGTTATTGAGCGAAAACCGTTTTCTATTTTTAGTAACAGTGACCTTGACCCCACCAGCCCCACTTTCAATCCAAAGCGGGGTCTTCACACAAGCTACGTACAAAGCAAGTTTCATTATGACATCTCATTCCTAATTTAAGTTATTGAGCGAAAACAGTTTTTCTATTTTTAGTAACAGTGACCTTGATCCCACCAGCCCCACTTTCAATCCCAAGCAGGGTATTCACACAAGCTACCTACACAGCAAGTTTCATAATGATATTTCATTCCTAACTGAAGTTATCCAACAAAAACAAATTGTTGACGCCTGTCTGCCCGCCCGACGAAATCACCAATCTAATAACCAGGATTTTTTTTAAAAAACCTGGTTAATGATGATAAAAATGATAATGATGATTATGATGATGATAATGTGATGATTATGAAGATTATGATGATAATGAACATAGACTTACCTTTAATAATTTACATTCTCTTGAATCAGTAAATTGAGGAAATAAATCTTCATATTTTTGTAAAGCATGTTGAGCATTCAATGTATCCACACATAGATGACACGTCGCTGCTCTAAAGAAATGATCTTTAGCACTGTACTTCAACAACGAGTTATCCATACATGACATAGCAACCTAGGAATAGATCAACAATGAGTATGTAAACAAATCTGTAATTAAATCAATCTGACTGAAGTACTATCATGATCTCCTTGATGGCAAGATATTTATCAATTTGACATTTTCCAAGAGAGCAAATTTAAAAAACAAAACCTGGTTTGATCAACAATTTTTAGCTTCAAAATACTAAAATGGGTGTTTTTATAGATTTATGGTCATTTATCTTAAGCATTACAAAATAGAAGAAGAGAGGTAATGCCTTTAAATAAGTGTGACACTTTAATACATCAACACACAGACATACACGACAGTATATACTATATTACCTCTTCATATATTTCTATAGCTTGTTCAAATCTTTCTAACTGGGCAGCATACTGTGCTACCTTGAGTGAACACTTGTTGGCAGAACTGAAAAACAAGACAATGAAATCACTATAGCTGTAGTATAAAACATAATGCACAAAGACCTCATTCCACTCATTTTTAAGATGTTAATTTTCATTTACGATATTACAGGTAAAATCTTCAAAACTTACTGGTGTACCCGGCAGAAATTTATTGAATTAAATAAAAGATTCTGTGGATGGAATTGTTTGAATTTGAAGGTTTATTTGTTTGTATTTGAATGAGACAACAGGCGTAAGTACATGGTAATTCCAGCTTTATGGGAAGAGACAGAAACTTTGTGCGATACAAGGAATTTGGGTGCGCCGCTCCAACTCTTTCTGAATAGACTCCCGCCTGATGTATAGCACCAATACATGCCAGACAAAAAAACATTCCAGACATGACCAAGTACCTAGGCTGAAATTTTAAACAAGGACCTCTCGATCAGTAGAAGAGTGTTACCCATTCAGGCCTGGTAATAAGCAATCATTCTCAAGTCTGAAAATCCCAGTTTCTAAGCCTGAAATTCTATTTTTCAATATGAACAAAGAAGGAAAATTCAGGATTCAAAAACCTGAAATCAGGCACAAAACTGAAAAATATCAGGCCTGCCCATTAGACCACTGTGTCACTTTATTTGAAGTATAACAGTACCTGTTAGATTCCTCTCCTTTATAATAGTCTGCCGCCTGTTGATAACTAGATATAGCTTTATCCATATCAGCTAGTTCTGACTCGTATATCTCTGCTATAGATACATGATGTTTGGCAGCAATCGTGAAACGACCCTGAGGTGAAATAGAAAATACACTGTTTTAATAATAAATACAAACATATCATAACTGGAGATAACAAAATTTGAATGACATTTCGAAGATTAAAAATTCACAAAATCTTCCATTTAATGATTCATTTTACAGCAGGATAAGTAATAAGTTTACTAATCTGTATCCAGAAATATTTAATTTATGACATAACTAGGACTCGTAGCGCTGGCTTAGAATGATAAGGTTGTAAGTACAAAAACATTATTTTGAGAAAACAATAAAAAACAGTCTGAAAACTACTCTCTATTTATGAAAAAACAAGCTTTTTAACTCCAGTTTGGTCAACATGACCTGTTCAGATTTTCATGAATATAGGCGCATAAGAAGCGCCTTGTGATGCAGATTTCGAATATGTTTGGGTCTTATAAGGTCAAAATTGGAGAAATACGTAATTCATGGTATAACTAGGACTCATACTACTATAATTCATGGTATATCTAGGACTCATACTACTATAATTCATGGTATATCTAGGACTCATACTACTATAATTCATGGTATAACTAGGACTCATACTACTATAATTCATGGTATAACTAGGACTCATACTACTATAATTCATGGTATAACTAGGACTCTTACTACTATAATAACTCACCATATCTGTGTAGATTTCTATAGCTTTTCCCAAACAATTCACTGATTCTGAAATAAAATGAAACAAATTAGTTTGGTTTCAAAGAAACTGTGAACATATCGGTAATCAGTATTAAAGACAGAGATGACAAAACTAAATTTCAGAATTTTCCTATAGATATACAAATGTACAAGGGGTGATCAATATATTCAATTACTTTCATTGTAACTTTTGATATATTGATTCTAGAACAATGGAATTACCAACTGATGTAGATCTATCAATTATATCGTGTTTAATTAATTAATTATAGTGTGATGTCACAATGATCAGGGCTTTTTTTCACCATATACGAGGAGCTGGGGCCTGTATATGGCCCCTTCACAATTTCCTACAGGCCCCTTCACAAATCCTAAAGGCCCCTTCACAATAAGAAATGGCATCTTGGTTTTTGAAAAATTGACTTCACCAAGCAAACCAATCACAGATAACAATTATATATTCCTGTACTGGACAAATTTGTATTATGAAGTATTGTATCATAGATACATGCATGTTAGGACAAGTGGACAAAAATGAACTAACTTCAGAAAAAATTCAATTCACAATTTATCGCGCATATTTTAACTAGGAAATTCCTTGAGATATCTCAAAGATGACTTGACCAAGATGTATGTGGATGCTTTGCACTCTAAGTCAGCAATCAACACATGATTCCATTGGTTATGTGCTTGTAGGGACTCAGCTAAACATGTAAGTCGATAAAATACGGATAAGTATAAATTACCCTATAGAATTAACACTACTATCACTTAAATTGCCTGAAACTGTTCACATTTGATGAAAAAAAACCAAACACATCACTGATGTTTATGATACGAATAACAAAATTCATAAAGCATGTTGGAAGGAAACTCTGGGCCTTTTTTAAAAGAGCCAATATCGAGAGTGGTTTAAATTGCTTATTTGCATCAAATCTTTCATAAAGCAACTGTCAGTGGCTTTCTATTTCATAAATACATGGTTATGTTAGAAAGTTATGTCATACAAAAATTTTAGCCTGATGTGTGTGTTTGTATTACACCTCAAGCGTCATCGTGATACCACTTATGAAAGCATATGACGGGGGTTATAATAATAGAAATGACACCAGCTGTTAAATTATGCTAATAGAAGGTCGAGAATCACGTCTAATTCTCTGCACTATACTGTCTGTATTCTGGCTAGTAAATGAGAAAATAAGTATGAAGATGTACACTTATTTTGGTGGTCAGTTGAATGCTGGAACACTATATTACCTTGGGGATCTGCCTTCTTGTAAGCACTACCAGCATCTACATAATGGGTGGCAGCTTCATGTTTACTACCCAACTGTAACTGTAACTCAGCTGCCCTACAGAAACACTGGCCAGCACCTGTAACAATCAAAGCACTGATAGAATACAGTAAATGGAGGCAGGATAGAATACAGAAGATGGAGGCGGGATAAAATACAGTAGATGGAGGCGGGATAGAATACAGTAGATGGAGGCGGGATAGAATACAGTAGATGGAGGCAGGATAGAATAAAGTAGATGGATGAGGGGCTATAATCAGTCATGTGACATGATGACCTAGTGTGGAATGTTGATGATGGTAAAGATGATGAAGTCATCAAGATGAATGTACAATGTACATGCATTACACACATTTCTACAATGAAGAGTTATACAAGTTTGAACAAATACAATACACAATTAATGACAATGACAGAAATATGTAGGTCATGTTAAAATAATGCAACAAGTGGAGAAAACAATACAATATGTCTCAGTAATAAGATATCATACACTATTCAAGAAATTATCTGTTTTCGTATACTATAACACTTCACTTCATACATTTTACGAACAGTACTTACATCCACATGTAAATATAGTAGATCTACTGGTATGCACGATCGAAAGAGTCACTATAAAGTAGAGGATTAAATGAACAAAATTTACTTATAAGTAAACCATAGAACAACTTTAGCCTTACCTGGCCATTTTTTTGCCATCTTGAAAGCATTGGCAGCTCGTACAAACAACTCAGCAGATTCCTCTACTTTACTGGATCCTCTGTAATACAGCAAATATACAATAATTATATATGGACTGTGAGTCTGATAACACACAAGTGGTAAGCGCAAACTACAACTGTTACAGCAGAGTATCCAGATAAGTAGTCTACTGTGAGGATAATGGTGAAAATGTGACAGTATGATGATGGAAACACAGTAGTATGATCGTGAAAAGTCGACGTTGAAAATACGAAAATAACAAAAGTCTGATAATGAAAACACAAAAAAACGATAGTATGAACTTAGCCAATGACCATCGACTTCAAGGGAAGAGATAGTACAGTCAACTCTCGTTATCTCAAACTCTCTTATATCGAATTTTCCGTTATGTCATATATATTCCGTTAATTTTTTGTGGTCCCGATTAACTAATTCGCACTTTGAATCTATTGTTCATCTCAAAGTCAGGTCAAAGTCTGATCGTATAGCGTCAAATGTTTTTCACACCTCACCAGGCTGAAATCTTCGATTTACCTGTTATTTTCGCGCCTTCCATTGTTGAACAAATATATTTTTGCAACAATTTGCACAAACATGTCATAAAGATTCGAGTTACATACAAACATCAATAAACATGTCATCTCGAACAATTGTTGGTAAAAATAATAATTAAATACATTGTTTGAATTTATATACATGAACACGATCTTGAATAGAAAAAAGAAGAAACTATCACTACTGTTTATCTTTATTTCTCATGTATTTATGATGTAGGCCTACAGCTAAATTTACATGCAAAATCGAGGGTGTTGACCAGTATTTAAAGTTTTGCATTACTTCCTTGATCGTACATGTAGTGATGATGTACATTAGCATGTGACACACTACACTGACTAATGAGTACATATCATCAAATTTTAATGCAAACAACACAACGTACATAAACGAAAATGAATAAAATGAGGAGGAATACATGTACATAAATACCAAAACATGCAATTCTCACGAATATGTGGTTCTTACGACCGTAACAATATGGCGGCATAAAATGACAGAAACTAGAAAACTTGCAACATTGATGCCAAAAATTCTATCTCTAATTTTCGTTATGTCGACGTAATTTCCAAGGTCCCGTAAAATTCGAGATAACAAGAGTTGACTGTAGTATGATACTTGTAAGGTCGTGCTACCCTAGCAGAATAGACTCCTTGTTTCTTTGACGTACCTGGTGTACAGCACAGATATATGTGAAATCACCTCTGGGTTATAAACCAGTCCATTACTAGTTGGGTGGGAATCACTGAAAACGCGCATCATAAATGGCCCAGACGAGAATCAAACCAGGGACCTCATATTCAGTAGTCAACAGCATCATCCACTCGACCACTGTAAGTGCCACCAAGCTATCTATATAGATCTATTTATACTGCCTGACAGGTCTTTTTGAGTATTATTGTTAGGTGTGTCTGACTAGGGCAGATTTAAAATCAACAAGAGGGCCATGATGGTCCTGAATCGCTCACCTGAATCACCTTGCTCATGATATTTTTATATATGAAACTGTAGCCTCTTAAAGAAGACAAGTGCCCTAAATTTGAGACAGGACCTTATTAGGATGCTACAGATCATTTTATGAAGATCCATCAAACGGTTCAAGAGAAGAAGTCTTTTAAAAAAAATTCTATATATCTCTTATGTAAAATTAAGGGAGGCATGGGGTGGGGCCAATATTGACCCAAGGGTCATGATTTGAGCAATCTCGGTAAAGGTCCACCAGACAATGCTACTAGCAAAATATCTAAGCTCTATGCCTTGTGGTTCTAGAGAAGAAGATTTTTTAAAGTTTTTTCTATATATCTCTTATACAAAATTAAGGGACCCCCGGGGCGGGGCCAATATTGACCCGGGGGTCATGATTTGAGCAATCTTGGTAAAGGTCCACCACGCAATGCTTCATGCTAAATATCTAAGCTCTATGCCTTGTGGTTTCCTAGAAGAAGATTTTTAAAGGTTTTGTTACCTGGTTGGATCAACTTTATTTGAGCAATTTTTAAATCCCCCTATGTCAGGAACATCCAGGCAAAATTTTATCAATATTGGTCAAACGGTTTCGGAGGAGATGTAATTTGAAAGTGTGGACGGACGGACGTACTCATGAGACGGTATTTGTGGGGTTTTCTTTTGTTCTTTCTTTTGTTTGGTTGCAACCCACAAGTAGCATTTTGCACCCCACAAGTGACGGAATGAATGGAATCTAAAAATAGCCTATTGTTCCACACCCCACAACTACCGGTGCATTCGTACGGACAGACGGACGTACGACGAACGGTGAGTGATCACAATAGCTCACCTTGAGCACTTCGTGCTCAGGTGAGCTAATAAAGAGACAGAGGTGTGATACATATACTATACAAGGAATATATACAGGTCATTTCGTAACCAGACTTAATTGTAACCAAAAATGTATCAGCGAACTTGTAACCGCTGATTTATTGATTTTATCGTAGAAATGTGATTTAAAGGTGTTAAAAAAGTTTGATATTCAATATGTATTTATAATTTCGTTAATATTTTCAGAATGAATAGCAAATTGTACTTCAAGCCTTTTTGAGGTCTGTTAAGAATCTCACCACTCAATGACAAGGAGAGACTCTTCAACCAAGCTAAAGACAAAGCAAACATTCTAAACAATCAGTATTCATCTGTTTTTACCAAGGAAGACACAGAGGACATACCATCACCAGAGGGCGAGCCATACCCAGAAATGCCTGACTTTGCTGTTACCGAAATAGGCACCAGAAAGCTCCTCCAGAACCTGAACACCAAAAAGGCGTCCGATCCAGATGGGATCTCAGCTAGGTTCCTGAAGGACTATGCAGACTCCATCGCACCTTCACTCACTCTGATCTTCAACAGATCTCTACAAGAGGGCGTGGTTCCTGAAGACTGGAAAGAAGCAAACGTGACTGCCATCTTCAAGAAAGGAGCTCGACACGACCCTGCAAACTACCGCCCTGTCTCCCTTACCAGTCTATGCTGTAAACTCCTGGAAAATATCATCGTCAGTAATACCCTCAAGCACCTAGAAAAACATACACCCTGCATGACTGCCAGCAAGGATTCTGAGCACGACGGAGTTGTGAGACCCAATTACTGACACTGGTTCACGAACTCGCCTCATCCATGGACAAGAAGGTACAAGCTGACCTCATCATCTTGGACTTCTCCAAAGAGTTTGACCGTGTTCCACACCAGAGGCTACTGAAGAAACTCCACCATTATGGAATCAGGTCAAACATCCACCAGTGGATAGCTTCCTTCCTTGGAAACCGGTCTCAGCAAGTCCTGGTTGAAGGACAATCATCTGACAGTGTACCTGTGATCAGCGGCGTCCCTTAGGGCTCAGTCCTTGGCCCACTTCTCTTCCTTCTCTTCATCAATGATCTCCCAGACAGTGTAGTTTCATCAACACGTCTCTTCGCAGATGACTGTATCCTATACAGATACATCAGATCACCAAGCAATACTACAACGAGATCTTGATGCCTTGGCAGAGTGGGAGAGAAAGTGGGGCATGGACTTCCACCCACAGAAATGTAGCTTCCTGAGAGTCACCAGAAGTCGCAAACCATTCCAGTTCAACTACATTCTGAAAGGCATCACTCTCCAACAAGACACCATCACCAAGTACTTGGGAGTAGATCTTCAATATCTACCTCACATATCAACAAGAAAATCAAATAAGCAAATAGTATCCTTGGCTTCCTCATAAGAAATCTCAAAAAAACTTCCAAACAAACGAAGACCAACGCATATTTTTCTCTAGTATGACCGAACCTTGACTACTGCGCCACCATCTGGAATCCTCACCATCAATATCTCTCAAAAAACATCGAAATGGTACAACGACGAGCTGCTAGATTAACAACAAACAGATTCAGAAATACAAGCAGCGTAACTGATATGATAGATCACCTGAATTGGGAAAGCCTAGAGTCGAGACGTCAGAAACAACAACTCACAACCAAGTAGACATCCCACCTGACAAGTACCTCCAGACAGCCAGATCCATGCCCAGAGCCCCTCACAACAACAGATTTCTCCAACATCATGCATCTACAGATACCTACAAATTCAGTTTCTTCCCACGGACCATCCCTGTGTGGGACAACTTACCAGCCCCTGTGGCTGAGGCTCCTTCTTTGACATATTTCAAGAAGGAGCTTGATAATCTCTTATTCTAAGGGGATCACTTCGCTCAGATATGAAGTACAGCCATGTGATAGGTGTTGAGCTATGTCAGCCGGGACTCAGTCCCTGTCACCACCACGGAAGCTGGACAGGCCAAGTGCCTTGATGGTCGAAAAATATCTGAGCATATCTTTTCTTATATCTCTATCCTTTTCTATCATGCATATCTCCATCGTCTTAAACGAATCTATTCTTCCATTCCTTTTCTATCCAGCGCACCGTTAAATAATTGTCAAGTCTGACAGCTTAATGTATTATGTAGATGTAGAATCAGCCGAAATATGGTTACGAAAGAGCGGAAAATGGGCAGTTACGATTAAGCCTGGTTACGAAATACCTGCATACCCAAGGAATCCGGGTGCTTTACCGTCCCTAGCTTGTTCCGAATAGACTCCTACAATGGTTCTTTAATATGCCCAGTGTATAGCAACGATACACGCGAGATAACCTCTGGGTTACCAACCAGTTCATCTCTAGTTGGATGGGAAACAGCATTTCAGAAATATCCAAGTGCCCTGGCCGAGGATCCAACCAGGGACCTCTCGATCAGTAGTCATAAGCGTTAGCCACTTGACCACCATGCAACCCACTGAGCACAACTATAAACATTTGGACACTGAACCTCATTAGTCATGTATCAAAACAACTGTCATGTGAAAAAAATAGTGACACAGAAAAACTGTGGCAGTTCTGACACTCACCCAAACATTGATCCAAAAAATCCTTTAGAGGATTTCAGCTTCTTTTCAGCCTCTTCAACAAATTGGATTGCTTTCTGCTCTTGGTCAGCCATGTTTCAAAGAATGTGTCAACAAGCGCTGTAAGTAAAATATTAATAAATATATCGATGAGCAAATGACTACCACCTCATTATTTACAAATCACTACACATGCGCTGTTGGTACTTCCGCTAATTTTTTAACGCACCAATTATTCGCACGCATGCACCGTTCATTCGGATCGACTAAATCCCAATCACTAGAAGTTAAACCACGCCCACACACTGTTCGATTACAATATTAATTTGCCCTTTTTATGTGATGTTATGCACCATAACATTGTCTTTCGCACTAAAATTGTTCGCTTTATGAAATGTCAATATATTTTTTGGAGTAAACTTGTTCTGAACGACAGACGTAAACTGAACGAAGAAGCCTCCTGGCAGCAGCTGTTCTCGTGCTGTTTGGCATTTAGACGTTCCATGTAAACAAACACGAGTTTCGTAACTTGCAGAAAGGTTATACATACAAAGGGTCGCCTACAACGATTGAAATGCCTGCGGATGGAGAGTTCCTGTTTTCACCAATCATTGTAAGATTTGAAATTTATACCAAGATGTTCATACTTATTACTTGTTTTTGATGACCTGTTTTGTAAACCATTAAATATTCTGATACTGATAGTAATTTTCGGATACATATGTCACTATATAGTAAAACAGTATAAGTTTGGTGTTGTCCGCGGGATCTGTGTGGGCCGGGGCAAGTATGGCACAGGGCAAAGTGCTATCCTTGTCAGGGGCGGATCCAGGATTTAGTGTTAGGGGGGGGGGGCGTGAAATGAAAAATGAGCTGGGGGTCCAGGGAGCCGCAAGGGCTCCTGGTGGGTGCAGGGCAAAGCCCTGCTAGGGGGTCCAGGGGGGCGAATCACCCCGGAAGCATCAAAGTACCTTCTTATAATGCCTAAAAGAGTCTGTGGTTAGTGGAAAATGTTAATTGGGCGCTGTGCGCGCAGAAAGCAGAACAAAAATGACTTTAAATATGTAATTTAGTGTGATACAACAAATGAATTGACTTTACTTTGGCATTTTTAGGGGGGGGCGTACGCCGGGTCCGCCCCCCTTGGATCCGCATATGCTTGTATCGGTGTAGGCCCTGCAATGTGTTGTTCTGTCGGGGCAATGTCCATCACCCTCAGATCTGTTTGACTCAGGGGCAATGTTTTGTCATCAAATCAGTGTGGGCAGGGGCAATGGTATACAGGTCATTTCGTAACCAACATAGTATTGGCAAACGCGCAACCGCCGATTTATTGCTTTTTATTCATAATCATATACTGTGAATAATCAGCCATAAGTCGCCCAAAGTAAGTATGCTGTTGTCTCGTAACTCCGGGCCTCTTAACAGTTTCATCGGCGCATGCGCACTCACACAGCCAAGTTCAAATAAAATCTACACCATTTTTGAAAGAAAAATTGTTAATTTAACTTATAAAAACAAAAAACTATGAAAAATAATTATGAAAATACGTAAAATTGTAGCTTTTATATGTCTAGGTCAGTGCTCTAAATCTATCTATCTATCTTTAAATTACTGCTTAAGCCCCTTTCGGGTAAACTAGCAGGTGCGCGTCAGGTGCAAGATAAAAGCAATTTAACAGTATATATTGAAAGAAGACTTCAAAGTGAGAAAGTGAGAAGAAATAAAGTGTGATAGTGTTAAAATAAAGGTGAAAGTATTTATAGTTTAAAAGCTGATAAAAAAACACTGTTCCGGTACTCAGGGGCGGTTTAAGATGAGAGAGGGGCTAAGATGGTTCTTAAACCCCTCTAGGTCTGGCTGGAGGACTATGTGGCTTGGTAAGCCATTCCAAAGAACGACTGTATAAGGAAAGAATGAATATTTATAGTAACTAGCAGTGGTGTATTTGTCTGTATACAAGAGAGTGCATGTGGCGTGTCATTCTCACAGGTGCCAAAAGATAAGAGCAGGTTCAATTTGTTGTATTCAGATGGGTGGCCCTGGGCAATGTGTTGTCCTTGAATTTCTGTGGCTCGGGCAATGTGTTTCCTTGGGGTCGGAGCAATGTGTTGTGATATGTGTGGCCTGGGGCAATATTTTCCTTGGGATCTATGTGACTAAAGGCAAAGTGTTGTCCTTAGAATCTATGTGGACAGGATGTTGACATTCATGCTCAGCATCTGTGTGAGCTGGTGCAGGGTGTTGTCCTTGGGATCTGTGTGAGGGGCTTTCATTTCATGATTTTTGGGGTCAAAGTTTGGCTGTATTACCTGTCTAAATGAATATACATTTTTCCTGTATTTTCTGAAAATAATCCCCCCTTCAAAAAACAATTTTTGTTTGAAGTTGAAGAGCCTCTATACAAAAGAGCGCTATGTGTATTTTGGGCCTGAGGCCTAGTATTGCAAAATAAATATTGTCATTCATTATTAATGTTATTCAGCAATTGTTCAGCTTGAAATTGGCTTTTTTACAGTAAATATATAATACTCAATTTACCAATTAGAAAGTATTGATATTAAAAGGCAAAATTCCCATTTATCTTTCAAAGGATATGATATATCCCTATTTGAGGGCCCTGGCTCCAGTCCCCTTAAGTGTAGTAGGAACCTTGGGCGAGCTTTGGCAAGGTTTTCTTCTCGGGATCTGTGTGATGTGGGGCCAGGTGTTAATTATCCTTAAAAAAAAGGCTTTGTATCTGTGTGAGCCGGATGTTGTCCGTCGTCCTCGGCATCTGTGTGAGGTTGCTGAGGCTTAGTCCACAGTATCTGTTGGGGCCTGAAAAGGTGCTGTAAGAAAAAATATTTCATATTGCCCATTTATAATGATGGCCATTTTATGGAGTTTTGACCCAGGAAAAAACAAGCAATCAATTCTTTGCAAAACCTGGAATGTCTTTCAAAATGTTACGATCGTCAAAGTGTTTCATCATGTTGCTTACAATGATCAAGTTCTGTCATTCACCTGTCTTGAAATAGAAGATATTTAAAGACATACTGCTTCTTTGATATAATCTGTTACAAGGATGGAAACAGAAGGATATCATCTGCTGTTATATCTGCCCACATCCTGCATGCTGATTCTGATATCATCTGCTGTTATATCTGCCCACATCCTGCATGCTGATTCTGATAGTCAGAGCTACAGATAAGCTGTGTATTGGGGTAATTACCCAATTAATTTTACTAAAAACCCAATAGATTTTAAGAAGAGGGAGTAAGAAAAAGCAAGACAATTTGAAATACCCAAATAGAAAAGGATAAATAGTGAAATATAGTACATAAAAGCTTATGTACCCTTTGAGTCTTGTTAAATACCCAATTCAAATTTGTCACAACCCGATCAAAATTGAAACTCGGGGGTAAAATACCCAATTGACTGAAACCTTATCTGTAGTTCTGGATAGTACTATTACAACATACATGTAGGGGAAGGGATTACAGGTATGTTATGAAATAGGGGGCAAGATATACAATTTGGGCATAAAAATTAGATATCACTGAAATGTGACATTTTGTGTCAAACACTGTAAAAGACTTTCCTTTTGAGTCATTCCATGTGTATTTACATGTACTAACTATGGTTAAATAAACTAAAATGTTTTTTTTTCTTTTATTTTAGGTGAAAAATGTACAGACAGAATATCAGAGGCTGCGAGGAAATTCATGCCTAGGCCCGGCATTTATAAACTGTTTGTTCTCTGGGGCTTTTAGCTGGGCTGGTTCTTATGTTTATTTCCGTAAGACACACTTTCTTTTACTTGGCTCACCTGAGTTCATAATCAAGTGCTACAGCAATTTTTACATGTAGCAAATGCTGTACAACTAAGAATATGAATATTTTCATGACATGTTTCATTTTATTAATAAAAAACTTACAGCATTTTCATTGGAGAATTAGTTCTCAGTAGGGTTTATAATCTGGATTTGAGAATGGTTCTCTACTCAGAATGAGTTTGAGCATAGAGTTTAAGACCAACCAATGACTATGGGGTATCCTCCACATGTGGAGAAGTTGTCAGTTGCTTGTGGAAGAGATTGCTAGTACTGGTTAATAATTAACTCCAGCTATTTCAATCAACTGTCTTAGCACTGTGTATGGCTTGCAATAATAGTTTAAAGATGGTGCTAATGAATAAGTATCATATTGTCTTCCTTGTTGAAATATTCAAGTTAACTCTGATAGAAGAGTAGAACCAACTACATATACCCTACCACTTAAGTTTCACCACATGGCACAAGCTCATCTTAAGCCGATTTGGTCACCCTATGTCTTTCCTTTGTTGTTGTGATTGGGCAAAATTTTGTTGTTAATGCTTTACATTAATGAAACTTACTCACCTTTTTGTTGTTGTGCAATATAAGTAAATTTTGCAACTTTGTTATTTTGTGGACAAAACTACCGTAAGTCATCATGCCCAATCAAAGAAAAATGTTGTTTGCACTAGAGGTCATAGATTTAACCGATTCTTTATGAAACCTGGTCATGATCTTTTTAAAATTTAAGCCATGATCGCAACTAGGTGACTGGTCATCGGAAGTAACAAAGTTGCAAGACCAAACATAAGAGAAGTTTTGCTAACACTTGAGGTTGCAGTTTTGATTTACTATCTTTTTTCTTCAGATAATGCGAATAAATCATTGAAGATTGCTGGTGCTGTTGGCTCAACTGTAATGTGTGTGACAGGGTTTGTATTCTTACATAAATAAATCCTTGTTATGTTTTATATTACATGTACTTTCTTATATGTTGTTTAAAGTCCCACTGGTCAACAGTATTATCTGTCATATTTATATGGAGACTGCCTGATCACATTATCCTGACACTGGGTAAACCAGGAACTATGCTGAGCATCAAGCAAGGAAGACCAATAGCATTTTTAACGACTGATATGTTGTGACCTGGGATCCAACCCGAGACCTCTTACAATCGAAGAGAACGCTCAACCACAAGGTTATACATGTATATGTTGTTATAAATATATAAGAACCTGAGTAAACTTTCTATATAAACATGTTGAAGTTAACTGAGCTCTACCAAAGGCTATTTTGCTAATTTATTTTACTAATAGATGTTTAAATGTTGTTAACTGTCGTTAAACCAGTTCTACAACTTTGATATGATTGAAATCTCTATTGGCACCTCATTCCTTAGGGTATCAATTGCCATGAAGGTATGAGCAATATCCTTTGCCATGAGGGTATGAGCAATATCCTTTGCCATGAGGGTATGAGCAATATCCTTTGCCATGAGGGTATGAGCAATATCCTTTGCCATGAGGGTATGAGCAATATCCTTTGCCATGAGGGTATGAGCAATATCCTTTGCCATGAGGGTATGAGCAATATCCTTTGCCATGAGGGTATGAGCAATATCCTTTGCCATGAGGGTATGAGCAATATCCTTTGCCATGAGGGTATGAGCAATATCCTTTGCCATGAAGGTATGAGCAATTTCCTGTTTCTTATATGCTTAACCAAGTACTGAACAAGAAATTCAAAGTTTGAAGTAAATACCTTTGATAGTTATTGAGAAAAGTACTTTTTATGCCCCCGTATCGATAGATCGGGAGGCATATAGTGATTCACCTGTCCGTCCGTTCGTCCGTCCGTTCGTCCGTCCGTCCTGGTTAACCCAAATTGACCATTTCTTCTAGCATCATTATGGCTTGCTACAAAGCTTCCAAACTTGAATGGATGTTGTATATGAACACTCTCCACACACCTGTATCACCTGACCCCATTTTGACCTTCACCTTGACCTAATTTTGGACTTAGACTTATTTATGGACAAGGCTTCCACAGGGGGCATAAGCGTTTATTGAACGCAGTCTTGTTTACAACAAAAATGACCCAACATTTCTTAGATTTAAATTAAAACAAAGACAAATAAATCTGGAAATAAACATCACAGGGTTATCTATCTTGTTGTAGTGGATTTCCCTTGTAATAGTGAATAAGTATTCCCAGTTTGAAGTGAATACCTTTGATAGTTTCTGAGGAAAGGACACCAATGTAAAACTTAACTAACATGATGCAAATGATCTTTCTTAAAGTAATGTGAAGATGATTTTGATCAGCTTTGGTCATTATTTCACCCCCCCCCCCTCCCCCATCTTTGATGAGGGGGTATATTGCTTTGCACATGTCAGTTTGTCGGTCGGTAGACCAAATGGTTTCCGTTCCATTACTCAAGAACGCTTTGCCCTAGGCTCTTTAAACTTTACATGGAGGTTTGTCATCAACAGTAAATGACCCCTATTGATTTTGAAGTCAGGAGGTCAAAGGTCAAGGTCACTGTGGCTATTACCATTTCTGACTATTCAAATGGTTTCCGTTCAATAACTCGAGAACGCTTTGCCCTAGGATTATCAAACCTTTCATGGAGGTTGGCCAGCAACAGTAGATGACCCTAATAATTTTGAGGTCAGTAGGTCAAAAGTCAAGGTCACTGCACCTCCACCATTTCTGACTATTGGGCTGCCATGGGGGCATGTATGTTTTACAAACATCTCTTGTTGATATAGTGTCACTGTATGTTTTGTTTCAGGATTGTATGTACCCTAGAAAGATTTCAGAAGTCTCGGTGATACAAACAATGCTGTTTGTGTTTGATTCTTTTCTCTGACTGTATAATTGTGATGGACGAAAAATTGATGAGTCATGTTTGAAATTGTTGCGGAAATGGACGATTAACCAGGATAAAGATTAAAGAAAGAAGAACCATGTTTGAAATTGTTAAAGAACTGTGTTAACCATGAATAAAGAAAAAAAAATCATGTTTGGGGCAAACACATGGAGGATGCTGAACAGTTTAGTAAGACTTGATTGGTGACTTTGTGTTCATTTCAGGGTATCATGTTATTGTTTGTACCAAATTGTACATATTTTATTTTTCTGTTACTAGAATATTATGTAAAATATTGAAATGAATGTTTTGTTAATAGGTTTAGGAATCATTGTTGATAACAGTAGTTCTAGTATGTATGGTCATCAGTCCCTCTAGTTACAAAACAAGACAGGCTTACCATAATTAATATGCGTAATTTAAGCATTGTAAGCCTTATGATAACCTCTGGTGTCAGATCCGAGCCTTTTTGTCTGTAGTCTGTTAGTGGCTGTAAGCATGTTTAATCAGTTCCACTTACATGTACTTCACCCGGGTTTAATCCAATGAAAATGACAGCCCACAAAACGTCAGACTGTCATAACTTAACAGACAATTCCACTTGTCATTAGCTTAGTTTCAATTGCTACAATTGTATGATTTTAATATATGTTTTTTCTACTACAATGTATTGAATAATTTTATTCTCACTGTCTAGTAGCTATTATGTTAAATGTGTATGTATTTAAAATGTGATTGAAATTGCTCTGATCTACAATTTTTTTTTTTTACACAGTGAATTAAATTACCTGAGTGATGGCATAACCTTCATTGTAAATAATTTATTTTTAACCAATTTCTGAATATGCAAATGATAAATTCTGTAATTAATGAAATACTATTTTTTGTCCTGGATTTTTTTTTATTAAGTAAGTGTATTATATGTTTCATATAAAGTATTTCAATTATGATGATGAATCATTCAAAACTACCAATTGCTTTAAGATTTCTTGGGTATGTTTAGACTCAAATCATGGCTTGCATTGTTTATTGTTATGATAATGATTGGGTTTTTAACATCTAGTTTGGTAGATGAACTGCAACCAGCTGCATTTAAATCTGCATGTATAATTATATACATGTATATACATTATACATCTAAAATTTTGTGTTTGTTTGATAATTTATAAAATATGGAATAACTTAATTAGCGTTTTTGTTGTATTGGTATATTTACTGTTTAAATATAGTAAATACTATGTTTAGTATAAAAATAATAACAAATTAGACTGGGAAGGCAGCACTCTACTAAAACAGCAGAGCACAGAAGACATAAAAAAGAAAAATCACAGATTAGAATAACAAGGACATGTGTTATTACTCTTTATTATTTGCTCTCAATGGATTATATAGATTGATCAGTGAAAATAACAGTGAAATTATCATTTTGTTATTTTCACTGTTTTAGAAGCTGGTTCCAGTATCATACAGAAAAAGAAACATAACGTCAATGGCGCCAGGCTTTAAAATATGCGTTACGTCATCATGACATTACAATTTTCACGTCGTGACATTCCAATTATGATGTGATTTTTTCCAAGTAAGCCAATTATGACACCATACAATAAACAGAAAATTTGTGATTTTGGTGTAAGATCAATTTTATTTCACTCATGTTCACAGAAAATTAAATTTTCATTTGTGGCTGTGCCACTCGTGAAAATATTGATTTTCTGTGGTCACTCGGTGAAATAAAATTCGATCTTACTCTAAAATCAACAAATACCCTCTATGTTATCAGTGAAATTTAGACTAACAAAGTTATTGTTCTGTTCTGACAAACATCACAATGTATAAGAAAAAAAGAAACTAAACATCTACAAAACTGGACACCCACTCTAACAGTCTGCTGCCTCGGCCTGTTAAACATAAACATCTACAAAACTGGACACCCACTCTAACAGTCTGCTGCCTCGGCCTGTTAAACATAAACATCTACAAAACTGGACACCCACTCTAACAGTCTGCTGCCTCGGCCTGTTAAACATAAACATCTACAAAACTGGACACCCACTCGGTCTGCTGCCTCGGCCTGTTAAACATAAACATCTACAAAACTGGACACCCACTCTAACAGTCTGCTGCCTCGGCCTGTTAAACATAAACATCTAGCACTACATAATTATTGCAATACAAAAAAACACAATATGGCAGTAAAAATGATCATAACTTCATCATTTTATGTCCGATTTTGAAAATTATTTTTTAAAATTGTTTATTGGGAATTTCTCCATTCATTTTTGGGAACATTATAGCCTATTTGCAATTGGGAAAGGGTCCGTTTACCGGACCCTAATAAAGAAGGAAAAAAATCACTGTTAAAGGACCATCCTTGTCTACCAATACATGAAACCATTCAAACATTCAGCACAACATAAAGTTTACATCATCATCAACATTCAGTAATCTTGAATTCGAAGAAGCTTGGTAGCTCATTTGTGAGCTATTGTGATGACCTGTTGACTCTTGAGGTCACTTTTCTCTGATACACTCCATCATATTTAATGAACTATTCCGACTACTTGGACTGATCATTGTTAGCTCATTATTCTGAGCTTTTGAAAAAAAGATGAGTTGTTGTCATCACTTGATCAACGTCCGTGTTGCCTGGTTAGGTTATATTAATTCCCCGCCTTGAAATGGAAGGGGATTATAGAAATGGTCTATGCCCATCCAGATGTTTATCTGTAACAAAATCCTGTCTGCTCCATAACTCTTTAACACCTTGGCAGAATATATGAAACTTATAGCAAATGTGTTACTAGTGAATGGAATGTTCGGAACCTAGGTTCCAATCCTGCTTGCTCAAGGACTAAGTGACAGTTCAGTGTCAAAATGTTAGAGCCATAATTTTGTTTTTGCTGCATAACTTTTTAATGCATTTGTCCAATTTCATAACACTGATAGGAAATGTGTAAATAGTGAAGACGATGTGCAGAACTGTCAATTAAACAGTGCTGGCTCAAGGTCACAGTTCAATGTCAAAGCTTTGAGCCTTACATTATGTCTGCTCTTAATCCTTGGGCTGAATTGCATAAAACTTGTAGCAAATATCTAACTTATGATGATGACATGCAGAACACATGTTTCAACTATGTCAACTCAAGGTCATAGTTTAATGTCAAAGGTTCAAGCCTTAAATTTGGTCTGCTCCGTTACTTTTTAACACCTAGGCCAAATAACATGAAGCTTATAGCAAGTATGTGACTAGTCAAGAGGATGTGCAGAACACCAGTTTCAACCATGCTGGCATTAGGTCAAGTTGCTACGATTCTTCACAATCAATACCTGACTCTGTGGAGCAAGACACATAAATCCATCCTTCTTTTTGCAAGAATTATGGCCCCTCTGGACAAAAAATATAAATAAAAAAATTATCCTTTACTATCAAAGCTATTGCTTGTAAACTGTAAATTCAACACTTGTGTTCATCATCAATACCTGAAGCAAGACCCATAACTACATTCTGCTTTTGCCAGAATTATGGCCCGGATAGAAAACGCAACAATGTGAGAAATAAGACAAACATAACATTGCGTCAATACCTTGTGGGTCCAACTGTAACAGTCGACTATTCGCAAAATGACAATAACTGGATTTAGAAGGTCAACTCAAGGACCTAGGTTTTTCTCAATAAAATAATGTGCAAAATCCAATTTTCTGAAAATACTATTTTGCCTATACACTTCAATGATAATTTAGTTCGCAATTGTATATGTAAACACAAAGCGCACTCAACATAGCAACCTTACCCAAGACCCCAGTATAACTAATCCGTAGCTCTACCAACTGAGGTTTTTTTGCTATCAACTGAGACAGCCATAGTGCATGGCCATTCAGTTTTATCCCTACCTAATTGGCCAATGACCTCCGGCCTCGAGGGAACAGACAGAAAGTTTGTGTACTTCAACAATGTGAACGTGCTCAGTGTATAGCACTGATACACGCGATTCCAACCAATTCATCTCTAGTTGGGTGGGAAACATTGAAAAGCGTTTCTCAAATTTCCAGAACCCAAGCCAAGATTCAAACCAGGGACCTCTGGATTGGAATCAAGTGCACTAACTACTTGGTTACCCACTGTACCGTTCCAACCCTAATAACTGAGGTAAGCGGGGCACCTGTTGTGAACCAGTTTCCGCATCAGTCACTAACTCTGCATATTTCTAATTTATTATTTTCCCCTGTGGATGGACAAAAACTTTTAAGTAAAGGGAAGTAACCGTTGCGAGTAGTAGTTTGTGCATTCTGTAAACGTTATCTCCCTTGATTTCACGAACATTCCATATTTTCTAGTTCTCTCCCTTTACTTTATGCAATACAGCGAGTGCGCATGCTCATTAGCAACAAGTACAAACAACAACAAGCATGGCGTCGTCGAAAACATTCGAAGATTTGGATCTTTCTCATGAAGAAATAAAGAGGATAGAAACTGCATTGAAAGATGAGAAATTTCGCAAGATGTTCGTTGAGTATGCGGAAGAGATTTCCAACCCTGAGAATCGCAAACGTTACGAGGAAGAGATTGCAATGTTGGAAAAAGAAAGAGGAATGGATGTTGAGTTCATCAATCCGACCCCGGGTCATGTCCTCAAAACTACTGTTGACGGTGGTAAAAAGGCGTTTATCAACATTTGTCAGAACGAAAAAATTGCCAAACCCACTTCAAAAAGAGATATTAGTGGTAACAAGAGAGGACTTAACTGGCAGATCCCTCACTCCTTTACCCCACCCAGAGAGGATTATGACAAGTCTAAAGAAACCTGCTTGGTGTATGACGTCGTTTTTCATCCTGACACATATCGCATGACGAGTAATAAAGCCTTCCTCAATTTAGTCGAAGATACTGCTATTGATGGTATTGAACGCCAGTTCAGTGTCAAGCTCGACAGAAACAATATCAGTCGCCCTAAGATGAAATCAAAAGGGAATTTACCTGCTACTGTTATACGTAATCGACAAGATGGAAGTAAAAACAAGACTGAGAAAGAAGCTCCAGTTCCTGGTATGCCGTACCCTTATGGAGACAAAACTAGTGCTGAGTTAGCTGAAGAAATGAGAAATAATACTGAAATGAACACAAGTGCAAAAGCAACAAAAGCAAACAAGACCAAGTCGAATATGGTCATCAAGGAAGAAAACGGATTTACGACCCCCAAGTTCACTATCTTACATAGAACTGACATGGACTTGCAGGAATATAGAAATGCTCCTGACTCCAGACCTTCTACTAGACCAAAAGAACTCATGGTTACAATCGAATTGCCACTGTGTAGGTCTGCAGCTGGCGTTGATTTGGATATTTTTGAAGACAAACTCTCACTGAAGTCAGAAAAACCTGCCTATAAGTTGGAAATGAAATTACCTTATCCTGTTGATGATGAAAATGGATCAGCAAAGTTTGACAAAACTAAAAAAGCATTGGTTGTGACATTGCCTGTCATACCAGGAGAAATTCCAAAAATGCCTACCTTTATTGATGAAATGAAAACATCAGAAAATAATGATGTAGCTCCATTGATTGAAGAGCTTCCACCACTTGAGGATGTCACTGACGCCACTGAACCAGCATATGAAGAGTTACCTCCTCTAGAAGATATTGAAACACAAGAAGAAGTTAGTGATATAGCTGTAGCTAGAAAACCTGTGACCAAACCCGTTGAAGTTACCTATTCTTTGCCTGAGTATACTTTCAGTCAAGACTCTGAAACTGTAACATTTGTGTTCCATGTTAGAAACATCAGTGACCAGTCTGTTACCAAATCATTTCCGTCTCCAGGAGAATTTCAAGTTAAGTTTGTGTCTGTAGGATCGGGTGGGTTTCCAATGCATTACAGTTTTTACTGTAAATTTGATGATCCTTGCAATATGGTACCTGAGCATTGCTCCACGGACATCATTGGTAGAAATACGACGTTGACATTACTGAAACAGAGGGAATGTCGACATCTGTGGAACAAGTTCAAGGCTGGTGTTGACAGTAGCTCAGCTGAGGTACGTCCATTATTGCATTTTCATTTTGAAATAAAATACATAAAAGAGTACATATTTTAGACATTTAACAAGTGTTGTTATATTAGTGAAAGATAAAACAATGTAACATGTCTAGTATTCAGGTTGTCAGCTCACCCAGAGGTTCCATTTTTGGTAAGTGGTACAAATATTAGTTGCAGACTTACGGAAAGTTGAAAAACTTGATCTAACATTCGGCCTTTAAAGTTAACTCTGTCGGTCCTAAAAACAAACTGTTGGACACTATATTCAATGGCAGTTTGAAATGTCAGTCTATAATACACCACTACTAGTTGTACAAAGAAACATATTAAAATCAAGTTGAAATTTGGTTAAAACTAGCATCAAGACCGAATGATTTTCTTTCAGATTCACAATGAAATTACTTGTAGACGCCACATGTTTATTTTCAACTTCAATTATTTATGTCACATATATGTGCGGTAATTGGTTGAATTGTAATAACCATCTATTAATGAAGAGTGTTGCATATTAATCACTGTTATTCACATAGTAAAATTATGTATTTAAGCGAGTTAACTGGTACACATTTGTAGGTTATGCTCAAAATTTGTCGGTAAGGGTTGCTATTCACAAAGCATCTTAAGGGAAAACTTAAATATTTTGACTTACAGTAAGTTAAACAAATTGAGCTGCACATATTTCCCAAGAAACGAAAAATAACCCATATTTTCTTTGTGATTACTGTAGCTCTTTATGTAATGATTATAAACTGTGTAACAAATTGATAATTTGATTTTCATGTTTTACAGTTTAGCTGATACACTTAAGGACATTTTAAGAAAATTCCAAGTTTTCGTTTAACTAGACACCAGCCCAGGCCCGTCAGTTTTCCAGGAGTCTGGATAGAGTAACATTCAACATTTTTTACTATCAAAGATGATAAACATTAAAATATGACAAAATCATAAATTATACATGTACTATAAAATATAGCAGATGGTAGTCATCATCAGATCTTTTGGACTACCATTAAGGCCAAAAAAAAAAAATTGTGTGTTTCGGGTAACCCGACCCTACCTAGCCGAAAGGCGCCGACCCTAACGATTTTTTAACGTTCCCACAACGATAATTTTATGCTTTGGTCCGGCAAAATTTGACTGAATGTCGGACGGTTGGTCCGACGGAGATTTTAAGTCTGGACGACGATATTCCCACATCGTAGTTGAAGATTATTGTAAAGAATGTAACACGAATGTATTTTCGTAAATCCTCGTCGAGATTCAATAAGATATCCCTCCGAAATCGTCAAAAATGTAAAATAATTCAGCGAAATGAAGGTCGCGAAAACTGATTATTATTTGGATGCGGATAAAACCCGTAGTACACGGTACGGATTCCGGAATGTTCGCGATTTTTTTTCTGAATATATTTTTATTTTGACGATTTCCGAGGGGGCTTTTTAACACGAAAAAACGTGATTTAGTTTAAAGATGTTTGATATTAAATGGTAAAATGAAAATAAAATTTCTCTTGACAGAAAGTCCTGTCTGATATATGCTCATTGCATGGGCTGAATGAGCCCATTGTGAAAAGGCAAACTATATAATTAGGCCTATTTGAAAACACTTGTTAAATGTGTGTTAAAGCTAACAATGCATTTCTAAATAATTTACCACTGAATAATTTAAGAAGAACATGCATTATCTATACATCTCTCTTCATTTTTTCGGACTGACAAATGTTCGTTCGGACTGACAATTTTTTTGTTTCTGTCAGTCTGAATGACTGACAGGTTTTTAAAGTTTTCGCGAAGCCTGATATGGTCCAATCAGGATACCGCATTGAAAATCGGGTAGGCTTCGTATGGAACATGGCGTCTATTGTGCAGATCATTCGTCCCAAATGCCAACATGCGTCCGCATTACGAACCTTCCGCGTTCTATCGGATGAAGTCACTTTTTCTAAAGTCGCTTTAAGTTTCTTCATTCTGAAGATTTTCATTCATAAACTCTATCCAACATAAATGTTTGTGTCAAAAAATGTTTTCAGATGTTTCTAATACTATAAAGTACATTACTTTTGTCATCTGCAATTTGTGTCAACTTTCTTTAGGATCATACATGTATATGTTGGTTTGTCAACCCTTATGTTTTCTTGTCTGGTTGGAGCAAAATCATGAGAGTAGCATGTAACCATTTTTATAGATACTTTTAGATTATTTGCATCATATTTACAGTAGAACCTCATTTGTTCAAACTCTTCAGTACTGAAAATGATTTGTAGATAAGAAAGTACATATGCGCCTGGTCACAAGAAAGTGTATTCTGACCTCCCCTTTCCGTGCCAATGAAGGCCTAACAGTAAAATTAAGACATAGCTATAATACTGAAATGAATTTTTTTGAAATAGCTCTTTCATTGCTATGAAGTAAATAGTTTGGACCCTGGTCTGGCTATGTGAAACTCATTTTGGTCGACTGGACCCATACTGGTTGCATAATACTGAAGATGTCATAAAGGCATATTTTCTTCTGACATGACATAGCTCATATATATTTTCATTTGTTGATATAAACTAGACTAGTGATAAAAATACTTTGTAAAAGACAGAAAGTCTGTATAAGTCTGACATTACTATTATAAAATGCAAAACCAGCATTAAATACTGAACATATTTAGTATATTCATGTTTGTGTTTCTTTAATACGCTCTAATCTGAGCACAGTGTTTTGACAGCATCCTGTCCGTCAATATTATGTCAACTAAACAGACCTGCAGTACTAAATTTCCAGAACAAATTCGAACAAAACCCTTGTACAGTTGAATGTATTTGTAAGTCAAAATATCAAATGTGCTTTCAGTCAGAATAACAGTCATCTAGAATGATCTGAAATCAAATATGAAGCTAGATATACATATCATTTACACAGATATATCATCTTAAGCCACCACAAATTCATGACTGGTTTCCCGGCAGGCAAAAAAAAAAAAAAAAAAAAAAAAAAACCCAAAGCCTACCCTACCTAACTTTTTTCAGACCGTTACCCTAAACACACAATTTTTTTTTTTTGGCCCAATCACCGAATTCCAAGAACTGCAACTCTCAGTATTTTTTGCTGTTCAAACAGTTCAGTACCACCTTGATGAAAATCTCTTCCCCCACCCTTTGCTGATTCAGTACTATGTCTAGAAAGCATTCAAATGACTTCAGCGAACGTGTTGCACAGGTAGATTGTTCTAAGTATGTCCCTGGGGCCAAAGCTTGACCATCCTCAGTTCTGGGGTCATTTGAAATTTTGTTTGCTATAGGGATAATCATCTTTTATATAAAGGAAAATGCTTGAATAAAAACTAGGTCCCAAGTTCAAATCATAAAATAACCTTTCAGTTTCATATGTTATGAAGGCTTTATTTTTCTCTGGATCTTCATGAAAGTTAGTCAGAATGTTTGTCTAGATGAAACAAAGGTCGATTTTGAAAATTTGTTAACCATATTGTGATGAAACTTGCTGTAAGAAAAGTGGGGCCACTGGTGACACTGTTACTAAAAGCAGAAAATAATTTTCTGCTCAATAACTTTAGTTAGGAATGAGATATTGTGATGAAACTTTCTATATTAGAAGCCTATATAAAGATGCCACCTATGATTGCAAGTGGGGCTGCTGGGTTCAAGGTCAAGGTCACTGTTACTGAAATATAATACAAAATGTATCAGGTTCTGCTCATTAACTTTAGTAAGGAATGAGATATTTTGATGAAAGCTGCTGTATAAGTTAACTGTAAGTAGCCTGGGTAAAAACGCTGTCTATGATTGAAAGTGGTGCTGCTGAGCTTAAGGTCACTATTAATGAAATAGAAAATCATTTTATGCTCAATGACTTTAGTTAGGAATGAGATATTGTGATGGAACTTGCTGCATAGATAGCTTGTGTAAAGTTGCTCCTTGGGTGTTGAAAGAAGAAAAGATGGAGTTATCTGCTCAATATTGATGGATAACATAGGTTAGAAATGAGATATTTGTTTGAAACTTACTGTAATGGTAGTTTGTATGAAGGTGCATTTTGTGAATGAAAACTGTCTTGTTGGGGTCAAGGTCACTGTTACTAAAATTTGAGAATCATGTTTTGCTCAAAAGTTAATAATGAGACATTGTGATGTTAGGCAGCTTATATGCAGACCCTGCCTCAGAATGAAATCAGGGCTGATGGTGCCAACTGTTAATAAAAATAGAAAATCAGTTTCAGACAATGCGGCGAACACGCCATAGTCGAGTGTGGCGCTCGTGTTGCAACACTCTTGTTGTTGTACAAGTTTACCAGGATTACAATCCTGTGCGTTAACTTTGTTTGCAGTTTTCACTCGGGCCATTATGTCCCTTTTGCTCATGTGTTGTGTTGGTATAAACTGAACAAAAAAGTATGTGCATGTATTTCTCATACAAATTTTAACTTTTTATAAAGTCAATACAGCGTTTCAAATTCTTTAAATAGGTGATTGTGCATAGCCTTGAGCGTATTTATAGATATGAAGTACTCTGTTTATAAGTATATATTTTACTGGTCGATATTATTTGAACATTATGGAGTGTATTTAGTATAGCATGTATTATGATATATAAACAATATTTTGCTGTGTGTGGTGTTAGAATTAACAGTAAAGTTTATTAATCAATATTATTGATACACATTATAAGGTGTATACAATTCATGTTATTAAAGTTTAATATAGACTGTTCTAGTACTTGGGAATAGTGTGTTGGAAATTATGATACAACCGTATAAATTCTACCTGTGTTTACCTGCTTGACTTCCAAATTTGTGCTGTTAAAATTACTTTACTGGAACAATTATTTCTTGTGTGAAAGTGTTTAGAAAACAAATTATGAGAACAGTGGTATAATTATCATGCTTATTAGCAATTTAGGTAAAAGTAGTCCAAATATTGATTAATACATAGCTTCAGGTTAATTGGTTAATATTTTGCCAATATTTGTGTTAAATTATGAATACTGAAATTTACCTAAAGAAATACATGAATATTGCTGTGATTGAACGTGTTTGGGAAAGTTGTAATTATTAGTTACTGGATTTACCTGTCTATATATTTGTGCAATTATGGACATTTTAAGAAAATATTATTAAATAATTGAATATTTCTCAATCTGAGTCTGATATATATTGTAACTATCTTGAAATAAACCAGAGTCAAAACTGTCGTCAATATAGGGTTAAAGCTCTCAAATGCATGAATTTAAAGAAAGATATAAATATAAGTTATGGACACTGAGGTCATATTTTGTGTCTTGAGTTTTCTGCCTGTTTGGCAAGAGCTTGAAAGATATTAAGTATAAATTAAGCTATGATTGAATATTTCTTAATTCAGTATGTAACTGTCTCAGGGAGAAAATTTCTGAGTGGTGTATATCATTCATTCATGTCAAGTGTATTATGGTCATCAATATAGTTACCTACCAGTTATAGCAAAATCGCCGGGGTTTATTGATTATATGACAGTAACTATAGCGACAAACTTGTAGCATTATCAGTTTGCCAGGAAAATTAAGGTTTTTTTTATATAAATATTTTTGTAAAAGTTTGTGATGCATTTATTAGTCTCAGCTATTGTTTGATATTGATATGACTGCTGATGCAAAATATTCAAAACCCATCGGGAATGAGGTGTCGAGAGTGATTTATATATAAGTTGTAGAACTTGTTCCTAAATCAACCTGAACTAAATCATAATCAACCTTAACTAAATCGGCATAAATTAAATTATTCCCTAACTTTGCAATATCTAAGTTAAAGTATCTAATCTATACCTCAATAATTATGCAGTGAGATGTTAGTCATTAATACTGTTCCTCAGATGGGGGATTTTCCTTGAGAGAAAAGTATGGTATCACTAGGTATTGGAATCCTGAAGTCTCTGATCACTATACTGACTGAAGACCATTACACTTTCTGGCTGACATCATATGATGTGCAGTTTGCCTTCCTAGTCGTTATCATACTTAACCTTACTTTGTTGGCATTAAATTAAATAGCAGTACTTGCATGTACTTAATTTTGGTTATTTCTTGGATAACAGTGTCTTGACTGATTAACTTAGAATCATAATAATGCTGAGAGTATCTTGGTATGTACATGATGCTATAAGACATGTAGACAATCTAGCAGTATTAACACATGGATATATTTAACTATACTACTAGTGCTTGGATGTGTGGAAATATCTCGTGCAATAAGAAACAAAGATTTGGTAGTAACATTACTGTGCTAGGGATATTTGCGTGGGAAAATTGATTTTTTACCCATCATAATAATGATCAGAACTTGATTACTAGTATCTTAGATAATAAGATAAACTATGAGTGGAAAAAGTGAATTTGTGGAAGTGGAATCAGGGGGTAGAGTGGAGAGGATTAAATCATTGTATCCTATCAGAACTTTCCTCTCTATTGTCTGGAGTGTATGGATGTTGTTCTTACATGTCTGGGTAAGTTAACTTCAAGGCCATTTACCTATATATTAAATATAAATATAGTGCTGATGATAAGATGTTGTTTACAAGTTTAGGATCAATTTGTCTAGCTCCTTATCACAATGGCTGAGCACTACTTAAAGTAAGTTAATGGGTCTAAATAGTAAGTTGTTAAGCAGTTGCATTTAAGTATCGCTTGCCAGGAATGAGGTATGTTTGAACCTTGTTTACAAACAAAGATTGATCATTTAACACATTACCAATGCCACTATATTTCTTCACTTCACTGCAAAAGTAATGTACATGTATTGCTACCTGGTGTCTTTAGAATGATTAGACAATTCAAAGAGAAATTGTTTATATAAATCGGTCGCACATAGATGCAAGTCTTGGTTCTCAGCCATGTATTTCTGCTGGCGTAAGTATTTGTATTGTACAATATCTCTGTCACTATGGAGAACCTAGGTATCTATCTTGGATGTCGCAAAAATTACCCAAAATCAATAATACAGTGTGTCTGAACCTGTGATTGATTTACTACTGTGACCTAAATACTGTAACAACTTATCTGTGAGACTTTTTTACCAGCAGATTGTCAATGATTACTTTTCAAGTATGGCATTGTGAATATGGTTGTCATAGTGCTGTTTGTTTGATGAGTTGATGTAGATGATCTGATATATAAATTATAGTTGCTGCGTACTGCAGGGTGCTGCTGCTTACTGCAGGGTGTTGTTGTGTACTGTAGGGTGTTGTTGTGTACTGTAGGGTGTTGTTGTGTACTGCAGGGTGTTGTTGTGTACTGCAGGGTGTTGTTGTGTACTGCAGGGCGTTGTTGTGTACTGTAGGGTGTTGTTGTGTACTGTAGGGTGTTGTTGCATACTGCAGGGTGTTGTTGTGTACTGCAGGGTGTTGTTGCGTACTGTAGGGTGTTGTTGTGTACTGCAGGGTGTTGTTGTGTACTGCAGGGTGTTGTGTACTGTAGGGTGTTGTTGTGTACTGCAGGGTGTTGTTGCATACTGCATGGTGTTGTTGCATACTGCAAGGTGTTGTTGCGTACTGTAGAGTGTTGTTGCATACTGCAAGGTGTTGTTGCATACTGTAGAGTGTTGTTGCATACTGTAGAGTGTTGTTGCATACTGTAGAGTGTTGTTGCATACTGCAAGGTGTTGTTGCATACTGTAGAGTGTTGTTGCATACTGCAAGGTGTTGTTGCATACTGTAGAGTGTTGTTGCATACTGCAGGGTGTTGTTGCATACTGCAGGGTGTTGTTGCATACTGCAAGGTGTTGTTGCATACTGCAAGGTGTTGTTGCATACTGCAAGGTGTTGTTGCATACTGCAAGGTGTTGTTGCATACTGCAGGGTGTTGTTGTGTACTGCAAGGTGTTGTTGCATACTGCAAGGTGTTGTTGCATACTGTAGAGTGTTGTTGCATACTGCAGGGTGTTGTTGCATACTGCAGGGTGTTGTTGCATACTGCAAGGTGTTGTTGCATACTGCAAGGTGTTGTTGCATACTGCAAGGTGTTGTTGCATACTGCATGGTGTTGTTGCATACTGCATGGTGTTGTTGCATACTGCAAGGTGTTGTTGTGTACTGTAGGGTGTTGTTGTGTACTGTAGGGTGTTGTTGTGTACTGCAGGGTGTTGTTGTGTACTGCAGGGTGTTGTTGTGTACTGCAGGGCGTTGTTGTGTACTGTAGGGTGTTGTTGTGTACTGCAGGGTGTTGTTGTGTACTGTAGGGTGTTGTTGTGTACTGTAGGGTGTTGTTGCGTACTGTAGGGTGTTGTTGTGTACTGCAGGGTGTTGTTGCGTACTGCAGGGTGTTGTGTACTGTAGGGTGTTGTTGTGTACTGCAGGGTGTTGTTGCATACTGCAGGGTGTTGTTGCATACTGCAGGGTGTTGTTGCATACTGCAAGGTGTTGTTGCGTACTGTAGAGTGTTGTTGCATACTGTAGGGTGTTGTTGTGTACTGTAGGGTGTTGTTGCGTACTGCAGGGTGTTGTTGCATACTATAGAGTGTTGTTGCGTACTGCAGGGTGTTGTTGCATACTGCAGGGTGTTGTTGCATACTGCAGGGTGTTGTTGCATACTGCAGGGTGTTGTTGCATACTGCATGGTGTTGTTGCATACTGCAAGGTGTTGTTGCGTACTGTAGAGTGTTGTTGCATACTGCAAGGTGTTGTTGCATACTGCATGGTGTTGTTGCATACTGCAAGGTGTTGTTGCATACTGCATGGTGTTGTTGCATACTGCATGGTGTTGTTGCATACTGCAAGGTGTTGTTGCGTACTGTAGAGTGTTGTTGCATACTGCAGGGTGTTGTTGCATACTGCAAGGTGTTGTTGCATACTGCAAGGTGTTGTTGCATACTGCAGGGTGTTGTTGCATACTGTAGAGTGTTGTTGCATACTGCAAGGTGTTGTTGCATACTGCAAGGTGTTGTTGCATACTGCATGGTGTTGTTGCATACTGCATGGTGTTGTTGCATACTGCAAGGTGTTGTTGCGTACTGTAGAGTGTTGTTGCATACTGCAGGGTGTTGTTGCATACTGCATGGTGTTGTTGCATACTGCAAGGTGTTGTTGCGTACTGTAGAGTGTTGTTGCATACTGCAAGGTGTTGTTGCATACTGTAGAGTGTTGTTGCATACTGTAGAGTGTTGTTGCATACTGTAGAGTGTTGTTGCATACTGCAAGGTGTTGTTGCATACTGTAGAGTGTTGTTGCATACTGCAAGGTGTTGTTGCATACTGTAGAGTGTTGTTGCATACTGCAGGGTGTTGTTGCATACTGCAGGGTGTTGTTGCATACTGCAAGGTGTTGTTGCATACTGCAAGGTGTTGTTGCATACTGCAAGGTGTTGTTGCATACTGCAAGGTGTTGTTGCGTACTGTAGAGTGTTGTTGCATACTGCAAGGTGTTGTTGCATACTGCAAGGTGTTGTTGCGTACTGTAGAGTGTTGTTGCATACTGCAAGGTGTTGTTGCATACTGCAAGGTGTTGTTGCATACTGCAGGGTGTTGTTGCATACTGTAGAGTGTTGTTGCATACTGCATGGTGTTGTTGCATACTGCATGGTGTTGTTGCATACTGCAAGGTGTTGTTGCGTACTGTAGAGTGTTGTTGCATACTGCAGGGTGTTGTTGCATACTGCATGGTGTTGTTGCATACTGCAAGGTGTTGTTGCGTACTGTAGAGTGTTGTTGCATACTGCAAGGTGTTGTTGCATACTGTAGAGTGTTGTTGCATACTGTAGAGTGTTGTTGCATACTGTAGAGTGTTGTTGCATACTGCAAGGTGTTGTTGCATACTGTAGAGTGTTGTTGCATACTGCAAGGTGTTGTTGCATACTGTAGAGTGTTGTTGCATACTGCAGGGTGTTGTTGCATACTGCAGGGTGTTGTTGCATACTGTAGAGTGTTGTTGCATACTGCAGGGTGTTGTTGCATACTGCAGGGTGTTGTTGCATACTGCAGGGTGTTGTTGCATACTGCAGGGTGTTGTTGCATACTGCAGGGTGTTGTTGCTTACTGCAGAGTGTTACTAATTATACCCCCCCGCCCAACGACCCCCGCACAACGAGTCCGTCTGTCTGTCTGTCCGCCCGTCCGTCCATAGACGCATTCTTGTGGACGCAACTCCTCCTACAGTTTTTGCAGCATTTCCTTCAAACTTTCACAGATGAACAACCTCAACATGTAGATGTCATAAAGGAAAGAATTTGCGCTGCGACAATTTTTGACAGATTTATGGCCCTTTGTACTTTTATGCACTATACAATATATAGTGAACAGTTCTTGTGGACGCAACTCCTCCTACAGTTTTTGCAGCATTTCCTTCAAACTTTAATAGATGAACAACCTCACCATGTAGATGTGCATAAAGGAAAGAATTTAGCCTGCAACAATTTTTGACAGAATTATGGCCCTTTGTACTTTTATGCACTATGCAATATATAGTGAATAGTTCTTGTGGACGCAACTTCTCCTACAGTTTTTGCAGCATTTTCTTCAAACTTTAACAGATTAACAACCTCAACATGTAGATGTGCATAAAGAAAAGAATTAGCTGCAATGATTTTGCCACGCGGGGGGTATATTAGTCTGCCGAATGGCGACAGTTCTAGTTACTGCAGGATGTTGCTGCTTACTGCAGGGTATTAGCAAGATGTTGCTGCTTACTACAGATTTTAAATGCTTACTACAGGATGTTACTACTTATTGCAGGGTGTTTCAATTCAATGCAACCAAGACTTCAAAGGTTTGAGCATTAGAACTGAAAAATAAAATTATAAAGCAAAAAACCCTATCAAATCCAGTGATGGGAAATTATAGCACACAAAGTTGATAACTGGTTTTAATTACATACGTGTATATTGTTTGTCCTACATGGTAGGTCATGGAATTTGCTGACTAACCAATAATGAAGACATGGATTGAATGTATAGTAAATATGCCTCACTATGCAAATGGTTTATTAAAATGCAAAAAACTACATTTTGATGGGGATCATTGATTTAAATTAGTACGAAGAAGAAAGAACATACTGTTTGTAATATCACTATCATTAATCTAAAACTGACATAGACATTCTGGTAGAATTTTTGGTACATTTATATTTAACACAAAGTAACCATAGGGTATATTTTCGCAAAATACAAATAGCCTATAAATTATTTGAATACAGGTACATGTACAATCACTTAGTCTAGAATTTTCTGATGAAATCGTGGATAGTATCTGAATGATTACGTGTCTGACTGTCGTGTCACTTAATACCTCTACTGATTTGATTGGCTAGGCTTGACTTGATTTCTATTCTATTTGTGTACATATCATAGCTTGCGATTTCATGCCCTGTAACTTCAGCAGTTATAATAAGGTATGCCGATATTTCGTAATATAACAATGATCGGTTAAATTTATATTTTTAGTGCACATTTCTGATTAATTATAGACTTTATTCATTTGAATAGCTAGCCTTTAAGGTCATAAGTTGAAGTTGACCTTGTAACTTGTTTATAAACACGGCTGATGTCTTCACCTTATTTTATTGCGAGTGAGTCCTTGAACGCATGATAGCTTTGTAGCTTGCTGGTAGCGGGTATTAGTTTCAATTGGCTGCATTCAGAACACTATCTAGCTGTGGTACAAGTCAAAGTTACATTATTTGTTAGTTGTGTGAGATCTGATGCACATGGTTTTGTGGATTTATGAATAATAACTTAAAGTGCAAGGATTATTTAGATTATTTTGTGACTTCCATGTAAGTAGATAGTATAATCTCTAACATGCTTGTTTTAGTTGTTAGTTTGTCAGATGACTGATGTGTTTATCATGTTTTGGTATAGATTAATTAAGGAGTCAGTTTGAGATGATAGTGCAATAATAAGTGGGATATGAGCTGTTTCTATCTATAGTATGAGATTTAATGTCTTTATTCAAACTGGATTTTACTCGCTTTATTGACAACACTGTGGCTATAAACCGATAGCTAGTATTTCGTAATTCTGTGGTCTAGATAGAAAATTCTCGAAAGTGTTATAATTCGTAAGCTATATTTTACACAAATTTAAATATTGCACAGTGTTTTCCTATGTATGATTGTACATGTATTGAAATTTAGTTGGACGGACATATTATAATATAAGTGCAGGTATTTTATACTAAAGACTTCTTGTAAGTCCTGATGGCCATTAATATGAGCTGTTTGTGTGACTTGGCTGATTTATATACTATGTTTATTTTCTCAGGATGCAGATAAGAGGAAAAAGTAAAGGACTTGCAATATATTTACCTGTATGACTTGTCCTTTTAAAGAAATCTTACTTTGATGTATTAGATTCCATCATAAGACCCCTATCAGTATCTGGACTGAGGGGTCTGAAGTTGTTGATATTCTGACCTTAAGTGTTAGTGTAAGAAATACACATTCTACACAACTTGATAAATCTTGATTCTCTAGAGGTGAAACTTTTAACTAACTGAGTGTAGTTAGTGACACACTACTTAATTAGCTGGTCAATGGTTCAACTATGACAGGCTATGGCTATTATATTATACCTACAATTGTACACTATATATACACATGGTAAAATGAATGCATGTTATGATTTCGTTACATACATGTACAATATGTAACACATGTGTGCAGTTGGTTTACTTGCTATATAATTATGTAGCACACACATGCAGATTGAAAGATACTGTCTTTATTGCTAAGCTTGAGGCATTGTTTCAAATGCTATAATTACTTACATATGTGTTTATTAGCATGGCACTACAACCTCTGTAGAGCAACACACTTCGTGCGCCCTACACTGTGACTAGTAAGTAAGTTCATGTAAGTAAAGACTCTTTAACAACACATTTGGTTTCCCAAATCATCCATGTGGGCCTCAACTGTTGTTGAGAGGTGGTTTCTCAATATAAAGCTAGGTTAACTTGAACATCATTATTTAAAGATAATAATACATGGTTGGAGAAAGCTTTTTCCTTAGGATAGAGACTCCTTACTATGACAAATTTGTACATTAAGGCCTAAAATAAAATATTGTTTGTTTCCCCATCCCCTACCTACCTGATTAAAAAGGGCCCTACCCAAAATATTTTATTGCCCAAATTGAAATGATATTTTTTTTATTAAAAATTGGAAGTGAAAATTTTATTTTTTGTTTGCTGGCTTCTTTCTTACCATTAAATTTTAGATTGTTTCATCTTAGAGTTAATTCTAAATTTCATTATTTGTATGTCTAGACCATTAATACTGAAACAATTCCAAAAAAAATATTTACCCGACCTACCTACCCATTCTAAATCTGCTAGGGTCGGGATGGGGAAACCGAGAATATTTTAAGTTCGGCCTAATTGAACTAGCAGTGTTGTTGACATTATTTAACGAGGAATAAATAAAATTATAAAACATAAGGAGTCTTCAGCATGTACTGTACTGCTGTCTAATGGTTGACCACATGTACTGTTATTATAGAGTCATGCTACATTAATTATAATAACTTTATTTCGAATGCATTTAACAAATAAACAACATACATTTCATAACAAGGCAACATACAGTTGGCAGGCCCTGTCTTCCCTGTGAGCATAATAACTGCATACACCTATAAATACTGGCAATAAGAAATGTTTGTATGTGAACCTATTTCATGGACTAAATGCAACACTGTGGTATTCATTCAGTAAGTAATGACAGTTTGGCATCGAGCACTGTATTTATGATGTTGTCGACCAGATGTTGCAGATACATTTTGTATTTACTGTCTTCTGTATCATTGATCTGAACTGAGTCATTACTTAAATACTTTTAATAAATATCATAAGACAACGACAGAGACAACATGACAGAGACAACATGACAGAGCCTATGACAGAGACCATGCTTAAAGCTTAGCTTAAAGAAAGTATCATATTTTGTTAATTTTGTTGTTTGATTTCGACTGATCAAGCCTCACATCTGGGTTTCCCTGCCTAATTGGCCAAGGACATGAGGCTTCAAGAGAGAATGTATAATGCTTAGTAGACCTGATGTTAAATCTATGACGTTTGAAAGGTGTGTTAAGTTTGTCACAGTATTACTAGTGACTAGGCATAAATGTTCATGGTGTTAATTTACGTTTACGTATGCGCAAGCCTTTTCATTAACAACTTTTAAAAGTAATGATGTTGTTAGATGTTGTTGACGTCTGCTGTGGACAGTCCTGGTCATTTCTATGTGATAAAATACTATTTTATCTTCCCTAACGGCTGCTATGTAACATGTTCGCTGTATTAAAGTTTTACCAATTGTATTGGCAATGCTGATTCAAATTAAAAGTTTTCCACTTTGACATGCTGTGATCTATTGGTTTTCTGGTAAATAAAACAGTACCAATGGTAATCAAGGGCTGATTTAGTGGGGGCGGAATAGGGCATACCACCCCCCCCCCCCATAAAATCGTCGAAGCAAGGTCTTTTGTTCAAGGTGAAAACAACAAAAAGTATGCATTTTTCGCTTCGCTTGCAAAATAGTTTTAATCGCTAAAAATATAGTATTAAATAGGTAGCTGTTGGAACACATCTATGCTCTAAACTTCTAAAGAGCGAATCGATCTGACACGTGGCTCATATAAAATTCTACTATATTATATAACTCTAATGGCCTTGCTAAACTTCCCTCCTCATAAAAGTGTTCAGAAATCGTATTTAGAAATACAGATATACATGCGCAATTTTAATAAGTTTCATAACTCATAAACAAGGACTCACATCGCACCAGATGGATCCATTGATTTCAAAACAATTAATGGAGCATGGATCCGATCCACCTACCACCTACTTGCTTTAGCATGCTGCTAACTTTTCTAGCTCGCTTCGATCGCCCAAAAAATGTTAAAATGAATATTAAAGTAAAGAACAGGTTTGTAAGTATTTTTCTCAGACAAACAATTACTTTTTGAGCCAGCTTCGCTCGCATAATCTTTCCTCAAGGGGGGGGGGGTATGTCAACATTTACGCTCTCCCTAACACCAAATCCTGTATCCGCCCATGGTAATAGATTGAAGTGAGATTGTCAGTTCAGTGAAAACTGAGAAAACTTGGCAGGTATTGTTTCTGTTTTTGGTCCCAATTTCCGATATTCAGGGTTTTCTCGTCACTGCTTTAAATCACGCTTGGCACACTAAATGTGGTTTTCTCTGGTTCAATATTGAAGAGCTTCAGACTAGAGCAATCAGCAATATCTGAATCTATTCCTGGAACATTAATGACATTGATGTTCACTTTGAATCTGTTTGAATGACATGTTTAGTTTGTCATTTCTCAAAGCCTTACCTAAAATGAGGCAAACTCACAATAATAGCTGTGTATGTTTTACTACAAGCATCTTGTAATGATTGTTACATTTATTATGCAGTTGGTATTACCCCCCTTCAGGGCTTTTAGCTTTAATATTGCTATTTGATAGTAGTGCTGAGTATATTAGGAATGTATTATCGACTATTAATCGCATGTTTGAAATTCAGGAAAAAGATACTAACATATGGTAGGACAGGGAAGGCAGCCCTCAACAGAGCATACAATACATTAAAAAGAACTATAGAAATTGCTAGCTCTGAACAAAATGTCAAATACAGAGTTGTGATGTATCTACAGTATGAATTGACTAAATCTTTATTTGGTGTATTAGTTGAAAAACCTGCTTCTGGAACAGGGTGTAGAACTTTCAGTCCCAGAGACATCATTGTGGCAAAATTGTTAGAATGTCAGTGCTTATCAATGAGCAATTAAGATTAGATCCAGCACCTGAGTTGGTCCCGTTTTCAGGATAATTCGACTGGGTTAAAGTCTCCATGTAACTGTACACCTAATACTGTCCAACGTTGTCTCCACCATATTGTCTCTCTGTCAGGTTGGATGTCACAAAGTTTGTCCGCAATTATCCTCCTTGTCTATTATACTAAGTACCAAGCCTGGTGTTTGTGCATATTGTCAGGAATTTAAGTCAAATAATTTTTGCCTGAGTTATGACCCTTTGTGGTAGACATGCATCTTTTGTGTCAAAAACTCATCCAGTTATCACATATTTTACCCAGTTATCACATATTTTACCCTTGTTCTGTATTGTGTATTTTCAGGAGAGGATATTTGTAACCACAGACAATCTACAAGCAGGGTTAGATACATTACAGACAGAAGGAGAAAAGATGGGACAAACTGATGAAGTAACTTCTGACAGTCACTCTGGGGATGTCAAAGTTACAGAGATGAATGAGAAAAAACTGACATTAAACATCCGAGTATGATATTATTTATTATACTACTTAAATTCTTACTGTTCACATTTATTATACATGTACTGCTTATCTAACATAGTGGTGAGGTGAAGTAATTCTCATCGCCGCTCACAGTTAAGCTAGCAAACCGTATATGGCCCAAATTGTGTACGTCAGTACTAGTGGCTGTAGTAGTGGCCCTGCGGGTGTAATAGTGACACACTCTTTACTTGGATTACTGGTACCAAAAAGTTGCATACATTAGGTGCTCTGTTTCACATAAATGCTTCTAAATGTTCAGGATGATTTCTGTAATATATACATGTACTCTACTTAAATGCAATGCAGTGATTGGCAGCTCTTATAAATATGTAAAAAAATGTAATCTTTGGTTACTTTGGGTTGCTTTCAATAAATTGTAATATAATACTTTGCCCAAACTCCATGCTCCATAGGGGTTTGTCTCCTTGTGATGTGTCCTAAATTATGTGTGTGTTACAGTTAAAACCATTGCAGGTGACCACCTGAACTAAACTGCCATTATGAGCAATTTTCATGTTATATGCGCTTGTAGTAGCCCCCCCACATTTGCATTCACTGTCAATGGAGAACTTTACTGCCACTGGGAAGAATTCTGGGTCTGTTCACTGTTTCAGACATGGTATGTTTTCCTCTTGACATTGGCCAGGTCACGACCTTCACGTGTGATGTTGTCAGTTGCTTGTGGAAAGCTATTTAGTTGACTGCCTTATACATGTATATATATCTCAAAAACAACAGTGTAAATCTCCATGACAAACTACTACTGCCTGATTTGAAAGGACACACTGAATGCGCATCACATGATTACATGTACAGGGTGTTAAAAAAGTTTGTTCTCAATGTTTCAGTTTCAATAGTTTATTTTTCTGACGTCATAAGAATGTTAAAATTTTAGGTTAAATTCCAGAGGGTTCTACTATTGTTCTAATCTTTCTGGCATTAAATGAAGCTATTAGAGTAAGAAATCAAAATTGCACCGTGCTTAAATAGCTGAGATAATATTTAGTATGAATTTAAATTTTGAGAACAAACTTTTTGAACACCCTGTATATTGAGATAAGCATGTTAATGTATTCCATGTGTGTAGATTATATTACTCTAGTGTCAGAATATGAATACAATGTTAATTTATTCTGTGTGAAGAATTTTTAAGATGACATTATATCACATGATAATAGTGTTTCACCTAGCCTAGAGTTGCAAGTATTGGCCAACATATACTACTTACCTTTTCCTCTAAGTGTTCTGACTTCTTAGCCTGTCTGTGAAATGAAAGGAATTTATTACACTTCACTTTTCCATAAGTAATTCAAGAATTTCTGGCTTCCCTGTCTGGAATATCCATGGTTTAGTTAAACTTACCAGTATATTTCAATATCTCAGAAAACATTAACTTAGTACTGCAATTTCTCACTTCTATATTATGTAGCTGAGTACTATAGCCTGGAGCCAGTGTTTGATGTAAGATGTTCACTACTGGGAAACTGTTGTTGCTAGAGTCGTAAACTGTTTTATTATGCACCACTCAGAAATAGAGGTGTATTGTTTAGCTCATGTATGTCTGACATTTGTTCATTGATCTGCCACTGCCAGTGGACCAAAACTGTTTCTATTGGATATCTGGCTCCGACCTGGTCTCTGATCTCCCAGCTCAGATATTGTCACAAACCTTCCAGCTAATAATTATGTATCACAAAACAGAATTATTGTTTAATGGTAACATTTCCAAAAGAATTCTACCTTTAGATTTGTCTTAAACTAAGACTCTGTATTGAGTGATATCTCAAATTGAGATCTGACTTGAGATATTTTGGGAGATGGGGGGCTGGTGAATGTCTGGCACATTCTGCTCTGCGAGTTTAACATTCCCAATTTAATGTACAGTGCAATCTTTACAGAGCAGCCCTTTGTAGAGCAACAATCTCTCACATTTTAAATAATTATCCAAAAACTGATATTTACTATAAATATCTCTCGAGCAAAAACCTGTATACAACAGCCAATATTGGCAGCTCTCAAAGGGTGTTGCTTTACAGAGGTTGTACTGTATTTACTTTGAAATTTTTGAAATGTGATAAAATATGGTTGTATGGAGATAGGATAGCTACATCTAAACATGAAAGTGATCATGGATAAAAAGGCATGACAACAAGTACATAACTTTTGGTATTGTGTATTTATAGAAACCAACAACGAGTTTCAGCGAGGAGGAGGAGGATGGTTATAGTGAGGACCTACCTTCATCAGCTGGTATACAAGTGGTCCATTCTCATCTCATACCCAATCTACATGGTATCCTAAAACAACGATCTATGTCAGAATCTAGTGAAGATCCATCCAGGTAGGGCTGATGTCAAAACTTAATGTGTTATGTCAAGTAATTCTATCCATCTTGTATGTTAAATACTTACTTAATTAATTAATTAATGGCTTGGCATTCATTGATTCTGATAAGGAGTATTCGATTGCTGATAGGGTCTTTATTTCCTTGATTTTAAGTCTTTTACACAGGTCCTACTGCAAACTTTACTTGCCTAAATGTGCTTCTAGGAATCTGAGTTTCTGGGAGTTAACTGTATTTTTCATTGACAAAGAAAGGGTTAAATGTTTTGAGCCATTTGCAACATGAGCATTAATGATAATCAAAGATAAAATAGTTGTAATTACTGAAGTGTTTCACTGACTGTTTTCGTATTTTACTAATTTTCTATTCTCTCAGACTTGACTTCTGAATATTATTTTATGTCTATTTACTTGATGTTATATTACAGTGGTGAGAGCCCAACCAGTCTGAGCCCACGTGATAGCGATGGCGTGAAACGTTGCGTGACCTTCAACAGCAAAGTTGACCAAACTACATTCAAGACAAACGCTGCTGTAACGAGCATGAAACAGGCATTGAAGAGCAAACGAAAGAGAAACAGGCAGAGAGAAGAAAAGAAGCGTAATCGTGAGAACAGGAAGAGACATAATAGTAATGGTTCAGAATGTAGTAGCTGTGATGAACACGATGGAAGACATAGTTCTGAGTCACATAGTGAGGACGATGTAGAAACTGAAGACTTGTCACAACAGCTGGAAGCCACTGGTGCGTACATGTATTCTTCATTGTTACCTCCCTTGAATAGGTTTTCTTAAGTCTTTGTAAGCCCCCATCATATTGAAAGAACAGAGTTTGTGAGTATTTGATAAAAGGCTATGATATCATAAAATCATTGAAAATAGAACTAGTTTTACCGTCTTGCTTGGTGCTAAACATGTTAGAGGCTAGTTACAGTTGGGAGTTTGTGAGGGCGATCTAAGGCCATGACAATCACTGGTTTTCCTCATTTTTCTGGTGCTCAGCATGTTACAGGGTAGTTCCAGAAAGCCTGTGTCTGCATGATGTGACAGGTCTCGAACTCTGTGTGACCACACTACTGCCATTGAATGGCAGTTGAAATAAAAGCATCAGTTGAATCAAAGCACTGTATGTATTGATTATAAGTCACTACTAGAGCTTGTGATGTATATTTATACCTTTCTAAATGAATTTACTGTAAAAAAGCATTTTCGTGGTGTCGTAAATTCGTGGGTTACAAAATATGGAAGAGTAATCCCTATGTTCTGCATAGGGGAGGTCGCATGAGGGGAGTATATTTCGTGGTTAGACAAAAAACTTGCTTAAAAAATAATTATTTTTACAGTCTGCTTACCTCTGGCTCTTGCATTCATTTCTTTGTTATATAAAACTCATACAGCTTATTGTAAGTATAACACTGACTATACTTAAATATAGTGGAAATATAGTACTAACTTGAAGGAAAGTACCACTTGTGTGCATTATTATAAGTGGATATCACATTCTTCCTTGTGATGTACTCATCATGCATGTAATGTGTATCATACAATAACAGAAATGTTCAATGATTATAGTATGTTGTGTTAATATAGGTCAGAAATATTTGCATACTTGCTGATATTAAGTGTTGTTATTGTTAACTTGACACTGTAAACACATCAGCTGTGTATGACCTCTAGTCTGTCTATCTGGTTAATCAAGTATTAAATAGAGAGATATCAAACTTCAGATAATCCTATTGCAGTCTTAACCTGTCTTTAACAGCCAGCCAATATTTACATTAAATCTAGCTGATTAAATTGTGTCGCTGCTAAATACTATAAAATTTAATAAAAAAAGACCACTTGTGATTTAATTATTTTGTCTGTTAACACTAGTAGTTTGTTAATTCAGGTGACCACTAACACAGTTATGACTGTATTTTTCTGTTTGGTTAACTTGTAATACGCAAGACAAGCCATTACTCACAGTCAATCTACTGAATATATTTCAGAGGAAAACAAATCAAATTTGATTAAGGAAGTCCCTGTATATCCAAAATCAATACATAGATGATCTACCAAAGTTGTCAATTGATATAAACTTACACTAAACGAGTTTAGGAAATATTTATTAAGTGAGCCTCTGGCGATACTAGCAAAGTCTCATGATAAATAACAGTATTTAGCCTTAAACCATAAAATGCTATTATATATACTGATTTACTCATGTGACATAAAACCTTCTCTCCCTGGAGAATAAGGCTAGGAATGACCTCTGTTTGTCTAATTTCTGCGCTGTTCTTGCTGGTGCACTGTTCTTGCTGGTGCTGCCCATGTATCTATTCCTAGCTCTTTCCTTTCCACATGTCCATCTCCCGGTCTCCTTAGCCCCGCCTCCAATTCTTCCCCCAGGTGTCCAATCTAATGATATTCTGGCCTATCTGTTAGTATCCATTTACTGATTACTTGTTTAATGTATTTCTTCTTTGATTGATCAGGTAAGAAGATAGAAGACTGTGGTGTGATAGAAGAGAGCCAGGAAGAAGTGGAAGACAAGAGTGAACAAGATGTGACTAGTGAGGATAATAAACAAAATGATGAAAATAAGAAACCCGGATATCAGATACAGTCCGATAAAAGCTCTGAGTTGGAAAGCAAGTCCAGTAAACTGGCTTTGCAGGTGAAAAGTAAAATGGCGGAAAAGAAATCTGAAGTGAGTGATAGTGATGATGACGGTGATGATGATAGAACTAATGATAGTGCTGAAAGAAATCCAGGTCATGTGACTAAAGTTGAAAATCAAGAAAAGGATGTGAATAAGACTTCAGTTGAAAATGGAAAGCCTGAAAAAAGTGTTGAAAATGATCTCAATGGTGGTGAAAGTGTGGCAGCTAACAAGAACTCAGGGGAGACAAATGTAAATGGTGATAAAACAAGTGCAATCAAGGGAGACAATCCAGGAAAGGACAGCAAAAAGAAAGGGGTGAAGTTTGCCAAAGATTCCAAGCAGAAGGCGGGTGATGAGAAGGGTGATGGGGATAAGGGGCCAGATGATCCAGCACCCGTGAAGAGTGACGTGGAAACAGAGCTGAGATGGAATGAGACCAACAAACACGATGCATACAATGAGCACAGAACACAATGTGCCTTCAACTTCACTAACTCTGTCATGTTTGATCTGGATATTGATTAAATGCATCAAATATTACACAATTTATAGCATGACAGGTGTTGTGTACATTGTAATACTGTTAGGTGATTTGTAACAAAGATTTCTATCGTTTTGATACTCAGTGTTAGAAAAGAATTGTAAATTTACAAAAAAATGGTGTTTTTTAGGGAAAAAAACTAAAAAAATATTTGTAAATAGAAAGTATTGCTACAATGTTCACTTTCTTTTTACGCATGTTTAAATCACAATTTTATGGGTCTTGTGTCTAACAGTAACATACTGTAGATCTGTATTACATTTTACAGTTTGTTTTCTAAGTAATTTGGCAAACTTACAATATACACATACTATCCTTCCAAATTCTAGATTATGATTTTGTGTAGATGTAATTTGCTTTTATCGGTAATCCCGTAATTGTCACTAAATTGTGAGTTTCCTAGCAGAGAAAATTTGAATTGTTTATATAACCACCTGTCAGTCATGGTATATTCTGTTGTCACTTTATTCGACTATCACAGTTTTAAGAAAATTTGCATAACTTTATAATGTATCAGTTGGATGGTGCTTTTGTCCTGTTTAAAGTAATCACATAATTATGTGCTAAAACAATCACTGTTGTTGAAACTGATACAAATATTTTCCGAAATTTTTATGAAATAATTTTTTAAAGAATCTTAGATTTTATTAAATGTCAAGGTCAAATTTGATGCTTCAAGGAACAAAATGACCGTCTGTTTTTCCTTGACCAGTTTGTTAAACTCCGGATTATCTGTATTTTTCATACTGACACACAATACCTCGGAATAAAAGTATTCGTTCACATGTTCTACAAAGTCATCTTTTACTAGTCTTTTAAGAGTTATGATTTCATTTGTCACATTCATTATAGATAGTTCCTTATTCTTTAGTTGTATGCTCAACATGTTTATTTTTGTGATAAAACTATGTGCTTGCCAATGTTTTGCTCTACCCGGGGGAGGGGGACTTTAAGATACAATGTATGCGCCGTCTGACAAATTTGCTGGATATTTGTTCAAAGATACTTAAAATAGCTACTGTACCGGCTTGTTATTTGTCAAAAGCCATCCTGCAATTTTCATCAAGGAGGCATAAAATGATTCCATTGATTATATCAGTGGGGCTGTTTGGGGGATTTTCCACCACTTGAGCTAAATGGGCGGTGGGGAATAGTCCAGTTACAATAATCAAGTTCCTAGGTTACTTTACTCATGCAGAGTAGTTCTAACCATGAGATATACAACAGATAATTATGCTCTGTTGTTATGTTTAGGTCTTAAACATTTTGCAAAACAATTTTGTTGGCATGCCATCCACCCCCCACCCCCAGTAGATCAAAACATTGATGGGTACATTACATAAACAGTCTGTGATTAGTGTTCTAATAAATTGTAGTGATAATGAATGATTCCTGAATGAATTCTCTAGTTGGTGATACTATTTCTGTTGTTTTTTTGTCGCCCTTGTGGTGCATTCTTCACATTTATTTCTTTGATTTTACAGAATTGATTTGATTATGTATGTGCTGTGGTTTTGAACTTCGTACAGTCATTGATAGTGTCTTGTGTGTCCAATCGTTTTGGACTTTGATACATTTAAAATTGTATATATACTGGTCAAAAATGTTCCGAGATGGGACAGGGAGTAAGACCGAGAGAGAATGGAGTGGGGGATAGTGGAAGGAAGGGGGTGGGGATAGTGGAAGGAAGGGGTGGGGATAGTGGAAGGAAGGGGGTGGGGATAGTTGGGAGGAAGGGGGTGGGGATAGTGGAAGGAAGGGGTGGGGATAGTGGAAGGAAGGGGGTGGGGATAGTGGGAGGAAGGGGGTGGGGATAGTGGAAGGAAGGAGGTATTGAAATGCCTATTAAACAGGATATAGGTATGGTTACTGCCTTTGAGAGAGATGGGGAGAGTTACTTCCCTTAGAGAACAAAGGGGATTTGTTGTCATTGAGAGATTGGGGATTTATTGTCTTTGAAAGAGGAGACTGGGGATTTATTGCTATAAGGGAAGGTGAAAGAGGAGACTGGGGATTTATTGCTATAAGGGAAGGTGAAAGAGGAGACTGAGGATTTATTGCTATAAGGGAAGGTGAAAGAGGAGACTGGGGATTTATTGCTATAAGGGAAGATAAAAGAGGAGGTTGGGGATTTATTGCTATAAGGGAAGGTGAAAGAGGAGATAGGGGATTTATTGCTATAAGGGAAGGGGCGGGGGTTATATAATGTTCATTGAGAGATAGGGGATTTATTATCATTGAGAGGTAGTGAGTTATAATGTCATTGAAAGAGGTGATAGGGAATTGTATTGCATTTGAAAGAGTTATAATATTACGTCATAACTTACTTGTACATGATGATGCTCTCTGTAATGTAATGAACATCATGCTCATACTCATACCCACACCTTTCAGGGAATCACATTCATGACTTACACATAGGGCAGACATTGTGTTAATAAGTTTGTGATATATTGTGTCAATGATCTAGTGTACTGTGTGAACAATCAGCTTTTTGAATGTTTTTGCATCGATTTTAGCTTGCCCTTCAAGGTTGAAAGTTAGTGTTACTTGTAAAGTGTTTGTAAAGGAAATTTCACCCTCTCAATATAAAAGAATTTGTTATAATAATGATCTAGATATATCATAGATATTCTGTCATTTGTGTGCATGCCATTTTGTGTAACTTCAAACTTTTGGTTGTGTTCTCTTTATTTTGTTCTTGTCTGTTGTTATGATCATTGATAATTGTTGTTTAGCACTTGTTGAAGAAAACTCAATATTTTGCATTTTTCTTACAAAGGGAGGCAACTCGTAATAGAGGAGATGAGTTTATGCATGATGATCTCCCTTTACACATAAAATATAAGGAAGTAATGAGTTTGTAGTATCATTCTTGTTGTTAAATGAATTTCTATTATGAATAACATGTACTTACGAAAATATTGTGATTGGAAGAAGTTTTTGAAGAAATATTAATTTTGTGATTGGAAGAAGTTTGTGAAGAAATATTAGAATTATATACAAATACATTTGTAAATATTTCCCTATAGAGATCTCTAGATTTAGTTTACAATTTGGAGATACACATCTACGTGCATGTCAGCTGTCCTTTCCACTTTTATCAACCTCTTTCTGTAATAATATATGTATTCATTAAATTGTAAGTCATTGAGCCAAACATTTATGCATTTTTATATGAAAATTTCTATGTTTGTACCAAATGATGAAACAAGAGGCATGTTTTGAGGACTTGTTTTCATTCTGTATTGTTTTGTGTTCATGGTTATATTATATCTAATATTGATGGGGGAAAAGCAGATGAGATGATATCCTTGCTTGAAAATGTGATTTATTTTCCATTCACGTTGTTCAGAATTGTACTCTTTCTATAGTGCAAACAAGTTAACCTGGTTCTCAAACCTTCTATTGGCTAAAAAGTCCTGTTGATTTCTTGTCTATAATTTACCTTCTTCATTTGTTTACATAACAACTTTGTACCAGGTTTATAGGTAAATTTCCAACTTGGATAGCTAAACGGGGGGATTAACTGTATAAACTCTATGGTTAAAGTACATAAACATGCATAACCTAGAAATACACCTATACTGTAAACACTTATCTAAATCATTGTTAAAACACAACTTTCTCACGTAAATTGATATGTTCTGCGCAAAAAGTTTGTAATATATTCATCTATTAAGTTTGAGGACCTGTTTAATTTGTTTGGACTATACAGCTTGTAAAAACCAGCCCAATCTTCACCTTTGTTACATCCATGTATCACCCAGGTAAAACTCTGTTACAATATGATTTCTATGTCAACAATAGCTCCATAGGATGTTGCACACATGATATGCATCTCAGCGACTGCACTTTTGCTGTCGTAAAGACACAACCCCTGTTATAACATTCTATAGAGCTGTATTGGAGATACAGCTTCATTGTAACAGTTTAAGCAGGGTGTGTATTACATGGCCATTGAACGTAACACTAAGTACGTATATCAATGTCTACCAGCATATCATGTTTATTCTCATTCACCAGCATAATCTTCTGACAGGACTTGACCAACCACTGATATATGAGGATTGTTATGTTTTATCAGTGTCTAAAAAATATGAGAAACTTATTAATTGATCCTGGTTAAGTTTAACACAAGCATGTTGATAATATCCGATGTGTAAAATATAGAACTATTAATTGTATTAAACTATCTTAATAGAGGTGAAGATGATGAGGCTCATTTTTACAAGCTGAAGCAGAGACGTCTCTGGCTAAAGTATGTATTTGTGATGTGCACTTGAAAAAAATGGCACAATAAAAATGTTATCTTTGACTTACTTGCAGTAAGTTCATGTGTGGGACCTTTGATAAAATAAAGGTGTTGTTAACATTCTAGTGTTGTTGTTTCTGTTGTTTAACAACATATGATGTCCCAAACATATAGTGAGGGCAAATATTGATCATGTGCTGGATGGATGTCACAATGTTTGTCCATGCTCGTCGTCTTTAACCATTTGGTGGAATTTCAATAAAACTTCACATGAATGCTTGGAAGCTAGCCTAGATTCACATATTTTCTTTTCTTTTGATGTATGCTTAAAAGACAGGCACCAGTACCATCTACAGTGACCAGTGGTTTCAGACAGCTTCCTCGAGATTGAAGGTTTGAACCCAGTTGATATTCTGATCTGTTAGGTGTTTCATGCATCAGGTGCCAGGCTGACCTTTTAAATAGAGATGATGTTTTCTTATGGTATGTAAAGAATGAACAATAAAACCTGCATAATAAAACCATCTTGATGATCCTTGAACACTGTTATTATTGAACTGGCCGTATAACTGAAGTCGAAAATTCATGGCTTCGACATTTGCTTGCTGTATGTCGAGGGATGCTCTTATTATCGAAATGACCGATTTTTTACTTGGATAAAGGTACCAAAACTAAGACACTGCAATGAAATTTCACACTTTATTTATGATAAATATGGCTATATTTGTACATAGGTTAAATTGCATTGAATATTTTACATCTTTCATAAACCAAACCTTGTATTCTACAGAAGCAAACCAGACATTATTATATAACATGTTGTGTACAATGAAGCATGGCTGATTGTGGTTGAATGCCGATACACAAAATCTGTATCACATACAATAATAACTGTAACATCACTTATATTCCAGCGCATATCAAACGTCGTGGACAGCTGTACATGTAATAAGGCATTTTTTTCGTGGGCTTGTAAATTCGTGGATTTTAAAATTCGAAAGGAAGATTGCATGAAAGTACATGCGAATAATTATACTAGTGTTTGGTGTAGTGATATAATTCATTTCGAAATACCCGAAACCTCGTCCCCAGAGAATATAATGCTATTACAGTACAAGTCAACCAGCACAGGGTACATGTATGCATGTATAGTTCCGTGCTGCCAGAAAAATAATATACATGTAGCTTGAAACAGATCTCAGGCATTAACATCATACATGTACATGTATATAATATCTCATAAGTTCATTGTACAAGTCATGGCATGTATTATTTGTATTAGCAAATCACAAAGCACACATTCCACAAACAGCTAGATATTGCATACTTATCTTGCACAATTCATTCCGATGCAAAAAACACGCCGTAAAACATAGAAAGTGAAATGTTCAATGCTACTGGTATAGATATACAGTTAACCTAACCGGTTTCTTGGGACAACCAGCAACACTGAGTAGTAACTGCCACCTTCCTAACGTCAATGATACAACCGGTACCAATGTCAAAGAGGAACATTATCTAATCCGAATTCGACCAAAGATGTTACGGGGACTACAAACTTACATAGTAGAGTGATCTGCAATGGTTTAATGAAAAATGTGTGATAATGAATATGACACCCGCCGCTTACTCCTACATACCTTCACAATGTAACGTCAATGTAATCAAACCACTGCATGAAGCGAAAAATGAAAAACTGCACGGTTTTGATAGATTTGACTTTAGAATGAAATATGCACACACATCAATCACACGTATGAACAATGTATAAAAAAAATTTCTCTGTTACAATAAGCTAGATTGACATACGGGGCACTATTCTGTTCTATTCCCATAAAAATATACCTATTTTAACAGTTCAAAACATGGTTGTACTTTATAATCCACTCTGACTAAGAGTGTTCATCTTAAGTTAAAGCACACATCTCACAGCTTTATAACAACCAAGAACACTCCTTTAGCAGCCCGAGAGCCCTCCCCAATATTTGCAAAATAATAATATGCAATGTTTTATTTTTTGATCTAGTACATGCAAATGGGCTATCGGACTATTAACCAATTTCGCCAGCCAGTGTCGTTCTTTCTTTTGAGAGATCGATTATTTTGGAAAGTAATGCTGACGAAATATGCTCTACTTCGTTTTAATTAATAGTAGTTTTAATACACAAGAGATCGTCATAACTTGACGGTATTACAGCACGGTCGCCCCGTGCTTCATGTGGTATTGCATCTGAGGCACGTGATTCTGGAGTTGTACAACGAAGTCACGTGCACCTGTCAGAGACATTTTTGGATGTAGATGCACGAGAAGTACGGCTGGTGTTCTCCATGGTGGCAGATACACTCCAAGGCGAATAACTCTCTTCACTATGTTCATTGGTAAAGGCGGAGTTGCGTCCCACGTATAACCACATCGCCATAGCTGAATAAAAATAATGTAATTATATTTCAATAAACAAGCGGTTTTTTTCATCAAGTTCTCAAATGGAAGTAAGTTAAGAATATTAAGCGATCTGACTTTTTTTGAGGGCGTCTTAATTTAAACAAGTCGCATCAAGCACATGTTTTTCTTCTTTTACTGCGTGGTCGCGTGTATATGGAAGATAAAAAGCATACTGACATGTTGCTGATATATGCTTTTACAAGACGTAATAATGGGACCCACAGTGCTGCGACACAACGTTGGTTCATTTCTGAGGCTCAAACTCTCAACTTATTCTTAGTGTCAAGAGTGTAGTTTTATATACATAATTTAAAGATATGCATGTATATTGTATGTGAAGGACACAAACACCCGTCTCTCTCATTTTTGAACTACCCTCGTACTTGTAAAAAACTCATTATTATGATGATTTCCGGTTAGACACAATGTGCACTTGCAAGCAGTGTCACGTGTCTGACAGCATATCGACAAAAAATAAATGCAAGCAGATATAAATAAATTCCCATGAAATGAACCGACATGCTGAACAGCATACGATAAGCAATCTACAAAAACAGCTGTTTACATCATGAGATCTATAGATCATTTATCATTCCTACTCAAAAACATAATCTAGTTAATGCATAACATTGATATTTAATCTCCATGGATCAGTCAGGTTTATTTAATCAGAACAAATTGATCTCTGATCTTAATTTGCTTGCCAAAATTAGATTTCACCTAAAAAGCGACGCCATTCTCAATGGGTTGTTCTCCCGCTCAAAACAAAAAACACGGGGATGATTGTCCCCTGACCGTTTAACAGTGATTATAACGTACATGGGCGAAGGTTTTCAGGCACATGCCTGAACTACAGGTTTTTTTAGAGTACCAAAAATGCTGTTTTACTAAATATTTTGGTTATATAAATTGTTGATTTTTGAGTATTTCAGGTTTTTCAGATTTTCGAATATTCACCCATGAAGTTGAACTTATATGAAAGGAATGTGTGACGAAAATACCCAGGCATCGTCTTTGCAAGTTCCGACTACCGGCAAACACCGCTTTAATTGGTTAACATGTCATTACTTACTCCTACGCAAGAAAATAGTCCACAACAAGATGGCTTCCGCTCTTTCAGTTTGCTCTCCGCGGTGACACCAACAGTTGAACTGAGTTCAACACTCTCGAAACAATCGATAGGAATGTTCTGATAAAACACATTGTTGAGTTTAGACACTGCCAACTTGTAACCACCCTTGTCAGCTGATTCTCCGTACTCAGATATACTTGCGTCTGAAAGAAATAGTTCTCTTTAAAGTCTACATACCTCTGCTACACACATCGCGACAATAAAATATTACGCCAGAGATCAGGCATTTTTGCCCAGCAAAAACTTACGAAATTGTAATCTGATAGCATAGTGGTACAGCGTCAGGGGGTTCGAACACAGGCCACAAGATACAAACGTCATGAAAATGGCACTGGTATAACGTTTTATTTAATGCTAACTGATGAGATATGGAGTTCTATCAGTGAAATAAAACCTATATCAGTCACTGGTTATTACCTACAATGTGACTGATATAAGCTCCGCCCCCTCACAGGGACTACTTTAATTTACCAAAATCTCAACACTAAAATGTCTGAAACTTTTTTATTACTGAACGGAAACATGTCATGTGGGGGTTTTTATTCTTAGTTAGACCATTTCCTACAAGTTGGTGTATGATTAAATGCAAAATTCTCAAAATAGTCGTTTTCACCTATTCACCATAATCCAAGATGGCGGATTTTGAAGTGAAAAATATGAATGGACTAACATATTCATACGTAGCCTAACCACAGTGGTAATTTGGCATAAATAGTACCAGTTTTGACACCATAAAACATTAAATAAATAGAATATTTGTTTGTTTTGATTGAATATGGTTAATATCTCATCTTGTAGTGATAAAATTTTAATATTTTCACTCGCGCTACGCGCTCTTGAAAATATTGAATTTTATCACTACACGATGAGATATAAACCATATTCAATCAAAACAAACAAATATCCTCTATATATTTAAAGAATATCGTTTTTATAAGAATTATATACTACGTTTTCGAAAGAAAGTGACGTCAAAAAAAGGTGTCACACGTTGCGTCCAAAGCAAGACATTGGGATGCATAAACATGCTGTGTCGATATTTTTTATCAAAAATCGCCAAAACTTCGTCAATTTGTATCAATATCCCTTGTTTGACGCCAAGCATAGTTCATTCCAGGTAATTGCTGATTCGCAGGATAGTCTTCATATGACTGAAATACTGTTGACAAGCGGGACTTAATCATTTAATTATAAAGTTGAAACATACTTTAGAAAGAATGGACTATCCGGGCTACCGTGCATTTTGTTTTGAGGTATCGTCTACTATATAGACTACACCCGGGATACTCTGTAATACGACTGTCCATGACAACGAAGACTCATGTCATTGACAGGAACATTTGATAGACTTTTGTAAGTCGGGACTTAGGATAAGAAGAGCGAACCCATTCTATAGGTGCAGCTGTGGTCACAAATGGACTAATATCTATTATGTTGTTCGGGCTTATAAAAGTGGTCCTATCATTATTGTAGAAGATCGTATCACATGTTTATCCCAGTACTCAATGCCTAAACGTTATTCCATCATGAAATTAAAAGTACTGAAAAGCATGACTTTTATACACAATAAATATACATACAATCGTAAGTACAATGGAACCGAATTTTCCATCTGTCAGCAATAATTACGTTAACACGTTTTCACAATGAAACGGAAATGAACTTTTGTTATTTGATTAAAGAAGGGCCGTAACTTCAAGTACCTATACCTATACACTTAACAAAACGAACATATCATTCAAGTCTTTGTTTATAGTGAACATCATGAAAACCCAAGTTCCAAGAAAAAAAATATTAATTTCATTTTACGAAGGCTATAATATATATATATACGAATTTGAGAAATCCGTACTAGATCTATAATCGTGTTAAATTTAATTAACAACTGTACACGAACAGTATAATTATTATTATATATAATGCAAATATACGTATGTTATGTATATATATTCTTATTATATGCTTTCCTTCGGGTATGTGAAAGAAAAGTTGATGCTGAAGAAAACTTTTTAAATTTTGTGGTAAATATTCCTTTTTATTTCATTTGTTTCAATTGGAGTTTACACTTTTTTCTGTTGTGATTTACAGAGACCATTTCCATTGAATTAACTTTCAGAACTAGACAGCTGACAACTTCTCCACATGAAGAGGGCATGACTGCAGTCAATGCCATGCACATAGCGGTAGAACATAACCTCTCCTACCTGGTTGGACATAATTTCAATAAACTGAGATACCTGGTTTTACTGGATTGGCTGGAACATAAGTGTATTGTATGTTTTCATATGAACACGTATAATTACAATTATTTTGAACCTGCATTCCACCCATTAGTCGCCTAATTTAATTATCAAGATCTCATTACTCCTTACATAAAGGTGAATCATTTTTGCTCAATAATTCATTGTAAAATCTGTCAGCCAATTACGACATACATACTCAGCTGGACTTACTTGTGAGGCGATCTTTTGTTACGCAGTACAGTTCATGCAAAAAATAAATAGACTGTGTTTTGGGGGTAACATGTTCGAATTCCAGGACGCCCTAATGCGTTACTTCGTTATATTCAAATAGACATTTCTGACACTATCAATGAACATAAAGAAACTTTGAACATACCTGACGTCATTTCCGCACACAGCAGTAACATTCTTAGATTGGTAAGACAGATGCGACCTTCACCCAGTGCTGGCTTTATTTGTTTGTTGCATTCCGGTTCGTAAAACTGTACATCTTGGAAATATAACCAACTACCTCCAAGTAACAATCGCTCTCCCTCAGTCAACACGCCTGTGTATATACAAACATTGACATAAAATAGCAAATGCAACTTGTGACTTGATACGTGATACGTTTTAGAGAACAGATCTATATATACTCAGTACATTTAAAAACGCAAAGTACCTATTTTCTCTAGGTGTGTTGACGAATACTTCAGATGCACTTAACTCACCACTTTCTCACATTTGTGTAACACGTAGCCTATGCAGTACTTTATCACACTATAAAGATGTATAGTATTTGTATCAGAATACAATAAAGCAATATTGTGCAAACATTGTGGATTGCACGAAGTGTGTTGCGTGTTTTAATGTACTGAGTATACATTCGGACGTCATGTTTTAATACTACAGCTAGTCAGACATGCCATTTGAGTTGTAACCTTTCTAAATTACCCATTAGTTAACTATTTTCTCCACAGACCCTGCTGTTTTCTGCTCAGAAATGAGCTAGAATGGGTACTCTTTCGATGTGCAGCTTTTTGAAACAAATATCCGAAGAATGATCTCCCTTGGTAATCTGTCTTGATAAGTCAATTTTATAATTTGTTTGTCTCCCCTCCAAACTCATTATTGTGCATTAATTGATGACGGTCAAGGTACAGCACTATGATTTTAAGTATATTGTGTGTTAGATCGTTAAAATTTAAGGTATTTCATACGTGTTTATTTAGTGTTAATTAATGTGAGCTTCATATTCGTTTTATTCGATCAATAATAAACCATATAACCGGCATTTGAAATCCTCTGTATTATCAAACTAATAAATATAAATAGAAGTAACCACATTGATAATCAGTGATCTAATTAATATAATTACAATCATCATATAACAGAGCGTACTTCGTCTCATTCTAATGGTCTGTTTTATATAAGCAAATTGGATCAACATTTTGTATTATATCTCTGATTTATTTCACAGGTGGTTGTATTATTTGAGAAATGCGTAACTATTAATATGCCAACAAGCTAGCTATTGGTGAATGACAGGGTTTCATTGTTCATTCACCCAATAGACTGCCGATGGGCGCTTTGCATATAAATAGGTGATCTTCCCTATTTACTCAAATTGGAAATAAATAAAGCTACGGCCATGCACCTATGTTTTATTTTGGATGCTTTCTGGTACATGTTATATTTACCAAACTTTGAGAAGATACGGGCACTTTGAGAAGATACAGGCATGGTTGTCACTGGTTCCCCCAGACACGATAAATAAACAATTATTGTATTAGAGGATATCTTATAACTTAGAGATAAAACAATACTTATATTCTACAAACAAAGATAATTAGTGAATCTGATAGCTCCTGACAATTGAGAGAAATTACTTTTGTTAACCCAAATAGCTACTGTGCAGATAAGGTATTTGCGAACGCTACTACGGATGTCCGGTAGTGACATTTCAGGATTTCTGCTTCACGATTTCGACTTCACGATGCCACGATTTTATGATACGAATTAAAATATAATTTATTTCAACGTTGCAGCATTGCTTGCATTCGACTGAGACAGTGCGTATAGTCATTCGAAACTTTACGATGTCACGGAATTCACTTTTCACTATATGTAGTAAACGAGACCAATGACGTAATGAAAACTTGGTTTGAATGCCACCTTGTCATTCGTTACATGAATGAGTAACTGAAATAACCATAGCTTACCGAAGTAATTTGCATGTCAATGGAACTTCTAAAACTTAACAGATACTCATCTACTCCCATGTATAACAGTGGAGCAATACCACGTGACTTTTGGCTACAGTTACAAAAAGACATTTGTAAACATTGGAAAATAAAATGACCATATTATTTTATTTCTTCATCGATTTCTATGAAATATACCCCACGATAAGGCTGAAAGTATTTGCTTTCCATGCAATATAAGGTCTTTTTCAGCAGCTTTACCTATTTTTCCATTACCCTGTGAAACCTACACGTTCCATGGTTTCACAGGATAATGGACAAAATGGCACAACCACTGAAAAAGATTTTATATTTCATGGAAAGCATATAAGGTTCCCCTTAGCGTGGCATGTATTTCATAGAAATCGATGAAGAAATAAAATACTTATTGCTACATTTGTGTTTCAATGTTTACACATGTCTACTAGCCAACAACCATGTGGTATTGCTACACTGTATAATTACACATGTATAATTTTAAAAAAGATAATGCTTTTAAAAGTAGTCCATTCATGAAAGAAGTGCGTTCTCTTTAAAGCGTCAGTGCATCAGATCTTCTATTTTATCAACAAACGTTTTTGTTATAGATTTATTTCTCACTCGAGACTGAAACATATTTGAGTAGATACAGACTAGAAAAAACGCGTTTTATAAATTCTTACATGATCAAATACATCGAAAACAATCACATATTTTAACCCTGAACGATTTCACGTCTGTCAGTTAGGTTTCCTTGCCAATAAAAATTCAAAGTATGTGATTTTCATTCACCACCTTGATTTAAATCTAAAAAGAGCATCGATGGCAATATCTAGATAACTAATAACTATCTAGATGACCTTTGCATACATTGTACAAAATACAACTTAGTCACAACAGCAACAGTTTCAAGAATAAAATATTTATATGTTTGATAATAATGCTACAACATGTTACCCGACCTACCCTTTTTTAGCTCCGACCCTTGCATTGTTTATTGATTTTGAGCAGGTACGGTAAACGGCGAGGAACGGAAAAAGTTCAGTTTCCATTTTGTCACACTGTATTTCCCACAGTGTATAAACGAATCTACTTACGGTTATCGCAATAATGAGTACCAGTTGAATTATATAGGATTGCAATAATGAGTACAGTGAAGGAAAAACCACCGGATGTTTCAATCACAATAATGAGTTCAGTGATTTGATTTTGGTGTTTCCTATGCAATAACATATGGCTAGTGACATATTGCCTACCTACGTACCTACCTACCCTATTTGTTTTATCAATGTTACCCGAACCACACATATTTTTGTTTAGCCTAAGCACATTAACAAACGTAAGCAGATTACAGTAACCTTTCCGTTCTCTGAAACTCTTTTTATGTAAATTTCAAATTGAGACATCATAGGAGTCAAAATACGAGTATTAAATATAATATAATTAGTTTTCTTGTTCATTTGTTCAATGTTGAGGATCTTAAGGATTATTGTCAATTTATTGTCAAATAAGCTTCCTCGTAAAATATTAAAATAAAGTATGTATTATTTTTAACCAACGTGGATTTGGCATATAAATTCATGTACACGTTGATTTAACGACTTCGTTACATTTTTTGCTATTATGGCTTGAACATACAACATTTCGTTCCCACGACAGACATTCTAACCATTAGATCATCGTATCCGGAATATCATACACAGAATCAAGAAACATGATAATTAAAATGAGAATTCTTAAACCTTTGATATCAACATACAGAACGTTTCATCAATTCAACATTTTTGGTTTACGCTCAGATAAACGATTTGGAGTTATGTCAAAATTTTCGCTTGAATCAAATTGAAATTGAGACGAATCAAATGCTAAATGCGTGTGCGTGTGCGTGTGCGTGTGCGTGTGCGTGTGCGTGTGTGTGTGTGCGTGCGTGTGCGTGTGTGTGGTAACCCACCACAGAAAGTTATTACAGACGTATTGCTTAAACCCGGAAGTCACACGGTAGGTCCAGTTCAAGTCCAGGGTTGGCCAGGTTCTTCTATGCTATTGGTGACGGAGGTTATGTCATCCACACACAGATGGTTCAATTATGAAAGCCCAGTCATTTCCGTTTGTCTCCGGTCTATCGCAATACAAAAGGCCGAGGATATCAGAATGATAGTGTGGAAGAGCTAGTGATATTCCAGGAATAGTATTATAACACATGATCAAAACAAGTAACCATTATGGTTTAGTGAGTACATAGTTTTATTATATAGGATACTGCCAGAAGAGACGCCAGGGGCAGTACGGAGCTTGTGGACAGCTACATCCTTAGAATGCTTATTTAGAAGTTGCTGTCGTTATAATAGGTTTGTTAAGAAATGTGCATATTACGCCTGTGGGCTTCATAAACCAATGTTAACCAAAGGAGACAGATACCTTATGATTCAAGACCTGGACCAAGGCAGCAACACTAATTTTGGAGAGGACTTGTCAAAGACCTACGAGGTAAAAAGGAATGAAGTAAGTTAAAAGAATTCTGTACTAACTTTGACCATAATTAAACAACCACCTGTATAGAAAGATCAAAACTGATGTATTTGTATCCGTTGACTGACTGATAAGACAAGATTAACCGTACATATACCAATAAACGTACCTTGTAACAACTGTTCATACGTCATTGTTTCCCCTGGTTTCCCTGGAACATCCCAAACATTCGTCTTCATGTTGCTTCCTTGTTTCAACACCTTGTCGCTGAACTTGTAAAAGTATTTATGTCTCGTATATGCTTTTTCGAACACTGCTTGTGACAAAGGCGTAAATGCGCTCCAACTGAATTCTTCCGACGGATTTGATTGGTCCGAAACAAATGATATTCGACTGTCACGTGATGGTGAAGGCGGTGGTTTATTGGATACAAAACGCGGAAACGTGTCTGATTTGTTAGATCGTTTTTCTGTATTGACATTCAATTGGCCACTGTTCTTTGTGGGCGTGGTTACGTGATTCATTCTCTGTGCTTTTGGTGGTGACGTGATGACATTTGCTGTATTATTTGTCTGAAATGGAAAATAATGTAACACGAATTATAAATTTGCAAACAACATTGCATCTGTCATTTCAATCTCGTCATGTTGACCACTGTACAATTTCTTCTCCAATACAGTAAGCGAACTTTCTAGCAAATGTTGGGCTATTTTTTCAGCATAAATAGAACCAGCTTATTTCTCTTGTACCTCTATTAGGATACATACAGTAATGCAAAGTCAACTCATACAGTCACGAAACAACTTGTGACAGATAATTAGATGGGTGTTGTTGAACTAAGGTATGTGTAGACGTTTTCTTATCTGGTTAATGGTCATTTTGGTAGGAGGTTCGTGTAGAAATACACCCTGTTGAATGGCTTGCCACGAAGTGAACATACTGGATTGGACTGAACTCTAGTGATACGTAAATTCCATATCATAGGAACTGACACCATCATGTCTGAATTCTTCCAAGGAAAAAACGATAACATATGAAGTTGTGTTATCGATTGATTATTAGTTTTCTGTTTTGTGGTACCATTGAAACACACCCAATAAGACAACCCAGTGTGAGTTTTCTATCTCGCTTGTATTATGGTCCAATCACAATGTCTATAGTGCAACATTTACAGTACTAACATGGTCTGTTGATTCTAAAATAAAATTCCAGCACAACTAAATCAGTGAAATGGACTTACAAAATATATTCGTAACAATGAAATGCCATTCATAAATCTTTTAATTGATATTCACGTGAATCACTATCTAGGCTGTAACAAGTGTTTAGATAGTTTAATGCCATGTCGTTATGTTTCGTTAGATCTTTGAGTGCAAAGGATATGTGCAATTACTCATTCCTTTGAGTATAAAGACACATCCCATCAATTATCATTGCATTTAGTCCCATCTCTTAATTCAATTTCGATTGTCGTAACTGTGATGCAATGAATGGTTATTTGCATGCACATCCCTCGCATAGCCTATACATGCATTACAAAATCCTAAAACAATTAATCCTATTACAAGTTACATACCGCCTAATTGTATGACCTTTTTTACCCAATCTTGACTGGTAAACGGTTGGGAGGGGGTCGGGCGAATAGTTATTGCGGTCGTCGACGAAAACTATCATCCATTACACACACCGTTAATCACAATCACAGGTTCGAATCAAGACTGGGGCGTGGAATGTTTATGTACATTGTAAACTTAACAATACAAAATCATAAGTGAACAGTCGTGCTTGAGCATTAACATTGAACAAGTCATCAACACTCTAGAGTGCGATGACAAAATAAAATAACCCTTACAAGACAAGAAGTTAATTGGCTAGACAGATACACTATATAGATAGACACATTTCAACCGTTTTGTATATGCTCTAGAAATCTTAATTTAGTTCATAAGACGAGTAAACTCGCTGGTTTGATAAAAATAAATTTGAGAAAATAATACATTGTAAAAAGAAGCACGCCGAGTTCAAACGATGTTTAATAACATCCAAAAATGTATATACCCAAATGCAATTATACAACGCATACAACCACATGTTTAACCAAAAATATAGGGCTCGTCCGGGATTTGAATCCAACGCGAGAATCATACCCCTAGACCAACGAGCCGTACTTACCAGCACAGGCATAACCAAAGTACACGTCTTTTATCGTGTATCGGTTTATCATAATAGTAATAGTAATTGCACCAGGGCGTCATAAAGGATCATGGCCAAATTTAGATGCATCTTTGCATGAAGTATATGTGATGGTAATTATGCGAGAAGACATTGATTTTAAACATGGAAGACATCTACTTAAATGAGTTCGTCATTCGGCCTTTATGTGTTTGAGAAGTCCTTTTTGCTTCTTAAACGTGGCTATTAAACCTGAGATTACTAATTGTTATGGTGGTTCATTCGGCTGGGGTTATTCGGCTTATTGGAGCTGGATCGTTCTACTGTCGCGCTCGGCATATTCAGGCGTGTTATCTGGCTGGTATGTTATACTTGTTGTAACTGGGTTATCCGGCTGGGCGTTGAACTTTTTTATTGCTGAAACTAGATCATTTAGCTGAAACCTTGACATTGAGCCTTTTTATTGTTTTTTTCCATACTTTTTAGGACTTCTCACGGCTAAAACTAGGTATTTCAGGCATTTTACTGTTTGAACTAGGTCATTCAGCATTTGATTGCTGAAACTGGTTTATTTAGTATTTCGACAGATTGGACATGGGAGGATCATAACTTGTTTAGTTGGGCATTGTGCCTTGTATGTTTTTTATGTTTTCTGTGCTCGGCTGGTTCAGATGGGCATTGTGCCTTGTGTGTTTTTTATGTTTTCTGTGCTGCTCGGCTGGTTAAGCTGAGGGCTGCCTTCCCTGTCTGACTTAATATTATCTTTCAGTAAAGCACATCTAGAGCTATTGGTAAAATGAGTGTTTCCATAAATTGTATTTATATAACTGTATGGTGTTACACATAGCTGGCTCGTTGGTCTAGGGGTATGATTTTCGCTTAGGGTGCGAGAGGTCCCGGGTTCAAATCCCGAACGAGCCCTACTTTTACTTTAACATTTCATTTTTACAATGCAGTTCACGGAGTAAGTGCCACGTAGTGATTTGAGAGTTACACAGAGTTATGGTCCAGGGCTGGTATTCACAAAGCATCTTAAGTGAAAACTTAAATATTTTGACTTAAGTCAATATTTTGTGCAGTTCATATGTCCCGCAATTTAAAAAAATAATCTATGTTTTCTTAGTGACCATAGTAGCTGTTTACCTAATACTTTAAAACTATGTAAAATACTAAGCATCTTGATTTTCTTGCTTAGATGATACACTTAAGAACAAATCAAGATTTTAAGAAATTCCTAAGTTTTCTGCTAAGATGCTTTGTGAATACCAGCCCAGGAGAACGTTCAATATAACAATGTGTTCATTTATCAGTTTAATAACAGTACCCGAAGCGAGAACTTGATCATACCCATGACCAACGAGCCGCACTTACTGCTATAACGTATCATATTGTACTTGGAGGACAAGTGCATGTATACTATTGCACCAAGAAGTCAGAAAAAAAAAGAATCGTGGCTTCAGTTGTTCAGTGGTTCAGTGGTTATAAATAAGCGAAAACGCATTACTTTAAAGCATGGAATGACTACTTAAATGGGTTTAAACAGAGCTATTGATAAACTATGTGTTTACATACATTATACTGCACATGGCTGGCTCGTTGGTCTAGGGGTATGATTTTCGCTTAGGGTGCGATAGGTCCCGGGTTCAAATCCCGGACGAGCCCTACTTTTACTTTAATTATTTAGGTTTTGCGATGCAGATCATAGAGTCAGCGTCACGTCGTACTTAGAGTGTTTATATGAAAAATGTTTGAAACAATTGGAATGATAGTGTGTCGAGTAGTTATTTCTCTCATTTTACTATTTACGAAATTTATGTGGCTAGCGGATGGTTATTTGTTCAAGCCAACTATTCCTCAAAGTAATGCTGGAAGTGACACATACGTATAAAGATTATTCCTTACACATAAATAGCTGGAAGAGGATTGAACTACGTGACGTAAAAATTATGTTGATGTTATTGCTGGGTCACATGATCAATTACTCATTTCACAATTTCATTCAATGAGGCAACAGCACAGTTATAAAGCTCTTATGGAATGGTTCCAGAAAAAAATAACCATACTCAATGTATATACAATTACTTATGTCATATAGCTTACACAATCATTGCCAAACTTCGGGCATCATTAAAATACGAGATGTAAACGGTACGGATGTATAATGACTTAGAAATGTAAATATACTTAACGAAATGTTGGTTTTACAAGAGAAATGTATATTGCTTAAATACTTTCTTAGAATAACATTCCTTTAAACGAGTTTGTTCAGATTTTTTTTCAAATAGGCTGTTTTGTGTATGTCAAATACAACTGTGAGTTTGTGTTATTTCGAAGAGTTTTGATATTTATGTTAACTTCGATATAACGACTGATGTATCTATGTTATATATTTTGAAGCAACGAGCAGTACTAGTATTTGTTATCATAGTTATAACTGTCCAGGTAAACATTTTCATGGTATGTTAAAATATACTTTTTATGGACGTTTGGTAGGAATACGGATAAGCGAAAAAGACTTCTTATTACAAATAATTTTGGATATGCATACCTTTGCACACAACTCACGGATGACCTTTTACGTTATACCATTCAGAACCAGAAAAAAAGTGTGGCAGATACAAATTTCTGAATTCTGCATTAACAATGAATCTAAGGCAGTACTCTCATACACCATTCAATGCATTTGATTGCTGGGACAAAATACAAATAAGAAGTTAATCGACCGACTATTGATACCATCAGGAATGCGGTGTTGAGAGTGATTAATCTTACTTGTAAAAACTTGTTTTAAAATCGAGCTTATACAAATTGATATGAACAAAGTGCATGTGGGTTAATTTGGTAGACACGTACGTGATAAGTATGTAGATAGGATTGTGTGTACTTATGTGATTGTACACAATTATAACGCTCCTACATGTAAAAATTGAACAAGGACTAATACATTTCAAGCGATACGAAAATGTTCACATTGCTAACGAATTGAGTATGCTCTCGAATATTGATTAAGTTACTCACACTCTCAAAAAAGAACATAAAAAATAGGGCTCGTCCGGGATTTGAACCCGGGACCTCTCGCACCCAAAGCGAGAATCATACCCCTAGACCAACGAGCCGCAATTACATCACAAGCATTACCAAGTACACGTCTTGTATCGTATATGTATATCATAATTGCACCATGACGTCATAATGAATCGTGGCACAATATAAATGCATCTTTGCATGGAGTGTTTGTGATTGTAATTAGGCCAGCAGATATGATTTTAAACACGGAAGAAATCTACATAAAATAGTTTAAGTAAAACACATCTAGAGCTATTGGTAAATAGGTGTTTACATCAATTATATTTAGATGACTGTATTGTGTTGCATATACTAGGGGTATCGTGGCACAATTTAGATGTAACTATGCAATGAGTGTGTGCAATTGTAATTAGGCGAGCGAGACGACAATCATTGGTTTACATGGAACAAATCTACTTAAAGGAATTTACGTAATGCACATCTAGAGCTTTTGGTGAAATGAGTATTTAAATAAGTTATATTTAGATGATTGTATGGTGTTACAGATAGCTGGCTCGCTTTTCGCTTAGGGTGCGAGAGGTCCCGGGTTCAAATCCCGGACGAGCCCTACCTTTACTTCTCTTATTTCATTTTTACAATGCAGTTCACGTAGTGATGTGAGAGTTAAACACAATGATAATAAAACTGTCAATATTAATGTTTACTAGACAACATTCTGGTTGTAATATATGTCATTTTTTACATTTTCCATGTCACCTTTTAGCAACGTATATAAGACCAATGGTCAGTGTTTACCATGTCAGGAAATATGTAAGCTTTGCAGATGGTCAGTGGTTCTAGCAGGTATCAACGTTTTCCCAAAATAATGTTGGAATAGACACATTCTTCCTTTATCATAATAGCTGGGATAAGAACAATATTCTCGGTCTACAGTAACAGTTTTGCTGCATCGCTAGATCACAAAATCTGAACGTGGGATCCAATCCGCTCCATCATCCTCAAACTCTAAACTGTTTCGGTAAAATGCAAATTTCACTTTTTAGGGTTTTTTCCCAAAATCTAAGAATGTCTTTAAACTAGCCAAGCAAAAATCATAACACTAAATGTGTTTTTGATAAATATTACATGTTAGATAAACCTTATACATGCAGAATAAAGAAAATCCAACAACCTTTATAATATCCGAACTTCAGTTAGACAAGACATACAACATGTTTAAAATATAAAAATATCAGGGCTCGTCCGGGATTTGAACCCGGGACCTCTCGCACCCAAAGCGAGAATCATACCCCTAGACCAACGAGCCGCAATTACTGTTATAACGTATCATAAATAACTAGCGCAATCAAAGTACCTATCATACATATATCATATTACAACATGACGTCAGGAAGAATCGTGGCACAATTTAAATGGACATTCGCATTGTTTTATGGAGGTGGTTATAATTAAGCGAAAACACAACAATTTAAACCATGGAATAACTTTACGTAAATTGGTTTAAACAGAGCTAATGATAAAATATGTGTTTATACGTGTATGACATTATATATAGCTGGCTCGTTGGTCTAGGGGTATGATTTTCGCTTAGGGTGCGAGAGGTCCCGGGTTCAAATCCCGGACGAGCCCTACTTTTACTTAAACATTTCCTTTTTACGATGCAGCTCATAGAGTCAGCGTCACGTCGTACTTTGGGAGTGTACATGAAGAATGTTTGAAACAATTGATATAGTGGCTGCGTCGAGTTTCCTTGACAACAATCTCATATTTCTCATTTTATTAGTTTTACATCAACATTTTTAACAACTTATGCATGACCTGTAGACCAAAGATAATTGTTTACTATTTAAGGAATATATTTGCACACATCTTTGGGATGTCATTTCAAGTTATACCACTCAGAACCAGAAAAAAGTGCGACGGATACAAATTTCTGAAATGTACATTAACAATGAATTGAAAGGCAGTATCCCAGGGACACGATTCATTACTGGGAGTGCAAGACAAGAAGTTTATCAACTGACGATGGATACCATCAGGAATGAGGTATTAAGAGTGGTTAAGCAATCTTTTAAGAAATTGTTTCAAAATCAACGTATGCAAATTTATATGAGCGTAGTGCAAGTGTGTTAATTTGGTAGACACGTACGAAGATGGTAAGTATGTAGATAGGACTGTGTGTAATTATGTAGTTGTACACCATTGTATGTCTAATGTTAAAATTGAGCCGCGACAAATACGTTTTCAGCGATCAAATAATGTACATATTGCGCAAGAATTGAGAATGCTCTCGAATATTTTATTTTAAATGAGTTACTCACATGTTATAACACTCAAAGTCTCATAAAACAATATAAAAATCAGGGCTCGTCCGGGATTTGAACCCGGGACCTCTCGCACCCAAAGCGAGAATCATACCCCTAGACCAACGAGCCGCATTTACTGTTATAACGTATCATAAATAACTAGCACAATCAAAGTACCTGTCATACATATATCATATTACAACATGACGTCAGGAAGAATCGTGGCACAATTTAAATGGAACTTCGCATTGTTTTATGGAGGTGGTTATAATCAAGCGAAAACACAACAATTTAAACCATGGAATAACTTTACGTAAATGGGTTTAAACAGAGCTAATGATAAAATATGTGTTTATTCGTGTATGACATTATATATAGCTGGCTCGTTGGTCTAGGGGTATGATTTTCGCTTAGGGTGCGAGAGGTCCCGGGTTCAAATCCCGGACGAGCCCTACTTTTACTTAAACATTTCCTTTTTACGATGCAGCTCATAGAGTCAGCGTCACGTCGTACTTTGGGAGTGTACATGAAGAATGTTTGAAACAATTGATATAGTGGCTGCGTCGAGTTTCCTTGACAACAATCTCATATTTCTCATTTTATTAGTTTTACATCAACATTTTTAACAACTTATGCATGACCTGTAGACCAAAGATAATTGTTTACTATTTAAGAAATATATTTGCACACATCTTTGGGATGTCATTTCAAGTTATACCACTCAGAACCAGAAAAAAGTGCGACGGATACAAATTTCTGAAATTTACATTAACAATGAATTGAAAGGCAGTATCTCAGGGACACGATTCATTACTGGGAGTGCAAGACAAGAAGTTTATCAACTGACGATGGATACCATCAGGAATGAGGTATTAAGAGTGGTTAAGCAATCTTTTAAGAAATTGTTTCAAAATCAACGTATGAAAATTTATATGAGCGTAGTGCAAGTGTGTTAATTTGGTAGACACGTACGAAGATGGTAAGTCTGTAGATAGGACTGTGTGTAATTATGTAGTTGTACACCATTGTATGTCTAATGTTAAAATTGAGCCGCGACAAATACGTTTTCAGCGATCAAATAATGTACATATGCGCAAGAATTGAGAATTCTCTCGAATATTTTATTTTAAATGAGTTACTCACATGTTATAACACTCAAAGTCTCATAAAACAATATAAAAATCAGGGCTCGTCCGGGATTTGAACCCGGGACCTCTCGCACCCAAAGCGAGAATCATACCCCTAGACCAACGAGCCGCATTTACTGTTATAACGTATCATAAAGAACTAGCGCAATCAATGTACCTGTCATACATATATCATATTACAACATGACGTCAGGAAGAATCGTGGCACAATTTAAATGGAACTTCGCATTGTTTGATGGAGGTGATTATAATTAAGCGAATACACAACAATTTGAACCATGGAATAACTTTACGTCAATGGGTTTAAACAGAGCTAATGATAAAATATGTGTTATACGTGTATGACATTATATATAGCTGGCTCGTTGGTCTAGGGGTATGATTTTCGCTTAGGGTGCGAGAGGTCCCGGGTTCAAATCCCGGACGAGCCCTACTTTTACTTAAACATTTCCTTTTTACGATGCCGCTCATAGAGTCAGCGTCACGTCGTACTTTGGGAGTGTACATGAAGAATGTTTGAAACAATTGATATAGTGGCTGCGTCGAGTTTCCTTGACAACAATCTCATATTTCTCATTTTATTAGTTTTACATCAACATTTTTAACAACTTATGCATGACCTGTAGACCAAAGATAATTGTTTACTATTTAAGGAATATATTTGCACACATCTTTGGGATGTCATTTCAAGTTATACCACTCAGAACCAGAAAAAAGTGCGACGGATACAAATTTCTGAAATTTACATTAACAATGAATTGAAAGGCAGTATCTCAGGGACACGATTCATTACTGGGAGTGCAAGACAAGAAGTTTATCAACTGACGATGGATCAGCGTCACGTCGAACTTAGATATTTTACACGGAGAATGTTTGAAACAATTGATATAATAAGAGTTTCCATGACAACAATCAAATAGTTATGTCTCTCATTTTATTAATTTTACATCAAAATTTAACAACTTATGCATGACCTGTAGACCAAAGATAATTGTATACTATTTAAGGAATCTATATGGCTTTGCACATATCTCTGGGATGTCATTTCAAATTATACAACTCAGAACCAAATCCCTTTGCTCAGAACCAAAAAAAGTGTAACAGGATACAAATTTCTGAAATCAGCATTAACAATGAATTGAAAGGCAGTATCTCTGGGACACGATTCATCACTGGGACTACAAGACAGGAAGTTTATCAACAGTTTACTAACGATGTATTGAGAGTGATTAAGCAATCTTGTATAGCCCGTTTGCAGCGAAAAAAATCGTCTAAATTTTGAATTGTTAAAAATCTATCCATCAGATGTTGATAAAAATTTACGTAGAATCATATTTACATTCTACCTACTCCCATTTCAAATTTCATATTTTTTAATTTCTTTTATTCTTTATTGTATATTGATATTACTTGAATTCGGACACTTTAACGCAGGGAGGTAATGTGGTATTCCATTGATGTTTTACTGTCATTTTTTAACTGTTATAATCCGTGACCGGCGAGATTAACATTGCTGTGATGAAAGCGAAAATTATGAGGCCCATATAAGTCGATTTATTTAGGTATGTCGCTTGTGTGTATACAGATTATGTAGAATACATGTAATATCACAAAAAAGCAGTGAAAACCAAACCCTTATTCACTAAGCTACATAAGCTATGTATATGCTCATACATGGACATACACGTATATAACAATGTTAAATTAAGAACTTAATAAAAGCATTGTACTGTTTATGTGCGCAATAACATGTAGTTTTATGACTGAATCAGTCCTAAATAATTGAGTAATATACATCTACCCAAACCTTTAGTAATGGTCTGAAATCGACATTCACATGTTTGAAGAATGCCTAATATTAAGCAGTCAAAATAATTTAAAGAAGCTGTAAAATCCGTGTTTTTATAGTTCGAGAAGGAGGCTGCTAGACGCAAGCTTTTTTTACGTTTAAACCCGAAAATATGATACACACAGACAGTACAGATGCACAGTCGGGCCTCGTATATGCTATATTATATAGGTTGCAAATACGTAAAACTACCGTTAGACGTGTCACGTGATCATAAAATTGGCTGTTGTGTGTATCGAGTCTTCTAACATGAAGTTTCATTGTAAACTACAAATATTTTACATAGAACTTATGAACAAAACTTTTCTAAAAACAAGTCCGATGTTGCTTAGATTTAATTGTATATTAGGTAGGTACATTTCATTCACTCGTGCAAAATCTCATACTTGTAGGTGCAGTAAATACTGAGACATCTTCCTTTTGGACGATTTTTTTCGCCACAAACGACCTATAAGAACTTGTTTCAAAATCGACCTAATGCAAATTTATATGAACGTATTTAAAACATGGAATGAGTTTACTTAAATGGGTTCAAACAGTGCAATTGATAAACTATGTCTTTATGTGCATCGTCATAGAAATAGCTGGCTCGTTGGTCTAGGGGTATGATTTTCGCTTAGGGTGCGAGAGGTCCCGGGTTCAAATCCCGGACGAGCCCTACTTTTACTTAAACGTTTCCTTTTTACAATGCAGCTCATATAGTCAGCGTCACGTCGTACTTTGGGAGTGTACATGACGAATGTTTGAAACAATTGATATAGTAGTGCGTCGAGTTTCCATGACAACAATCTCGTAGTTATGTCTTTCATTGTATCAATTTTACATAAACATTTAACAACTGTATGTATGACCTGTATGTCCAAAGGTCATTGTGTACTGTTTAAGATATATATTTATAGTCCCTGTGACAGACCGAATTTCATTACCAAAAAGGTGAACAGATCCAACAATGATTTTCGGTTAGCTTGATATCTCAGCAGTCTGAAAACGGTTGATGGACTTGCGGGTCACTTTGCCAAATGACCTTTTGGCGGCCATCTTTAAAGATGGCCGCCATTATTTTAAGCAATCATAAGCTTTGGGAAAACTTGAATTATTCCTCACTCAATAGGGCTATTGGCTTGCAATATGTCTTAAAATGTTCATATTTCAACCCAACATATGTAATAATATTATGATAACGGAATTAGTTCGAATTTATTGATATTCTAAGAAAACTTTGATATTTTTCACTTTTTGTTATATTTTTTCTCTTGCAATTCTGATTAGGATTTGTATTTAGCCAGTTTTTGTTTGCTACATTCAGAGAATAATTCTAGGCATCCATAATATACATTACATTGATAGATTTTAACTTCGAAGACCAAAATTGGTCAGGAATATATGACAACTAATGCCTAAATTGAATAGATATTTTAGGGCATATGAATATTTTTTTTATTCCATGGCTACTTTGTTGATACGATGCGTATATATATGCCTAGGTGTCCAGTACCGTGTCACAAGGGTGTTAGTGTGGTACCTGACCCCTAGCTGGATGGTTTGGCGGCCCGGATCCGGTCAGTTGTATGAGTTCATATGACATTATTTTTAAAAAAATGGTTATTGACAGGAAAACTTGAATAACTATTCAGCGAAACGGAAAATAAACATGACTCCAAATGATTGGAAAATAATTTGATTTGAGTTTATACATTTATATTTTTGTCTATAAAGTTCCGAATATTACATTAAAAGTACATTATTTTAACGTTGTTTTCATATTCTTCTTTAATAATAGTAAAGCATGTAAGAATTTATACCTCCCACTGTTAAATTCTATTCGTTTCGCGCATTCACTAAGAAATGAAAATGTGAAAGCAGGAACGTATTCGAAGGGAAACAATAAGGGATAGAGGGGATACAAAAAAACAAAATTATATATTGAATCAGTTGATCTTTGTCTAGTGTCTAGCTTACTACTTTTCTGACTAAGTCGGACCTTAGTAACCTTTGAATAACCGTTCTTATTAGAATTTGTAAAACTATACACACACTTTTAAAGCCTCCACAACCCTACCACAACCAAGGTTGTAATTGGTGACACGATGGTGGCTGAGGAGTTAGTGCTCTTGACTACCAATCCGGAGATCCCTGGTTCGAAATTCCATTGACCAGTGTTCAGTAGTTCCCACCCAACTACAGATGAACTGGTTGTTAACCGTGTGATATTCTCACGAGTATCAAAAATGAATCTGTTCGGAAAGAGCTAGGGTATCCCATCCAGATTCCTTGTATCACACCACAGTCACTTCTACTTGCTGTCTCTTCAGCAAAGCACATGCCCCCATATGGAATATTAAGAAGTTATCCTTGACTGAAAGGTTTAAATAATTACAACTACAAATACAACTACAAGGTGTCAACCACGGGGATATTTATCCTGCGAGTTATAAATGTTTTCAGCATCACAGACTATCTCTGCCATGCCTGCAGGCACCACCTTTAGATGTGTGCATCCACAATTACATATGGGTATACTTTTCTTGTTGGGTTGGGTCATACGATATTGCTCCGTGATGTACATCCCAAAGATGAGCACACTTAGTCCTGAACTCATGGATTACTAGTATGTGTCGGCTACAGTCAATTGAGTTTTGTACATATTACGGATGGACAGCGCCATTCCTGACCATATGGGTTATTAATGCATACCGGTACGACAGATGGGTACAGTAATTTGTAACCATACGAGATACATAATACAGATAGGTTCATTCGTTCCTGACCGTATTGGGTACATACTACACATGAATACAGATATTCTTGACCACATATGATACTTAGTACACGTACTAACCATATGAGTACTAACATATGCTACATGAAGGAACAACCATTCCTGACCATATGAAGTACATTCTACTGATAGGTACAATTGTTCCTGACCATATGGAATCCGTAGTAGATGGGTACAGCCATTCATATCCATGTGTGGTACAGACTACATATGGGTACATTAATTCCTGGCCATATGGAGTCCACAGTACAGATGGGGACAGTCATTCTCAACCATGTGTGGTACAGCCTACACATGGGTACATTGATTCCTGGTCATGTGTGGCACATATTTTTTATAGGTATATCAATTCCTTATATGGAATCCGTGGTACATGTAGATAAGTAATTCCCCGCAAGATTGGTTCCCTACAACCATTGGGTGCAACTACCACTGGTAACAGTTACCGAATAATATTAGGCATAGCAACTGCTAGTCCTACTGCTTTCCTACAATCAAGGGGTACGACTAACGCCGGTCATCATTGTCATGAATACCTACAAAAATAGTGTACATCTACTCCTAGCCCTGCAATCAAGGGGTATGACTCTTAATATAAACACTGGCTATGAATGTAGGAACAAATGACTTGCATCTTCGATACTAAAATTGTATTGTATGTAAAAAGCACCAAGTTAAAGTCAATTTTCAGACATTCGACCATTCGACCGACTGTACATTTACCCATTGAGTCTCACGTCAGTTGTTACACTCGCTCGGCGGTGTTGGCTGCTGGCAGGCTTTTGATCCCCTCAGGTATCCATTTATACATTTGGGTAAGTGGGGAAGGTGGATTATTCTTGCTCAGAGAAATTAAGCAGTGGTCCAGGTGAGGATTGAACCGGGGTCCTCTCGATCCCGAAGCATGCAACCTACATCTAGGCTCCCCACAGAAATCGTTATAATTCACGCAGCAGTTTTTAATCTTTTAAGTTAAACATGACTGTCAGTGATGGTAATCATATAGACCAAGAAGGTAAGTCTGATGATGCCAGATACAGAACCCTTCGCTTGAGATAATAATATATTTCATTATGACTTCATTAAAACGTCACCAAAACGTACTTTTCAGAAGACAACATATAACTTAGGAACCTAAAATTTGGCATACATTCGTGTTGAATAAGAATGCAATTCGCTAATGATTCACTATTTAGGAAAGAAAGAATCAAAGATTAAGTTATACTGAAACACTCGGCCCATGGCGTGTATGATCCTGTACTAATAACCGGACCCTCGCCTGCAAGACTTCTAGCTGGGGTCCGGTATCATACCCACATCCTATTAGGCAAAGGATTCGATTTTCAGATACCTACACATGTATAGATATGTGCATATCAACGAGCAAAGCAACTTTGAAATAATAAACCAAAATTAATGGTTGTTCCTGAGATTATTGGAAAAGATATATGCATGCGTCTTAAAAATATTCATTTAATTAGATATCAGTTGTCATATATTCCTGACCAATTTTTGACTTCAAAGTGAAAATCTATCTATGTAATGTATATTATGGATGCCTAGAATTACCCTCTAAATATAACAAACAAAAAATGGCTAAATACAAATCCCAATCGGAGTTGCAAGAGAAAAAAGAATGAAAAAAGTGAAAAATATCAAAGTTTTCTTAGAATATCATAAATGTCGAAGTAATCACTTTATTATAATATTATGATTTATATATCAGCAGATGTGGGGTTGAAATACGAACATTTTAAGACATATTGCAAGCCAATAGCCCTATTGAGTGAGGAATAATTCAAGTTTTCCCAAAGCTTATGATTGCTTAGAATAATGGCGGCCATCTTTAAAGATGGCCACCATAAGGTCATTTGGCAAAGTGACCCCCAAGTCCATCAACCGTTTTCAGACTGCTGAGATATCAAGCTAACCAAAAATCATTGTTGGATCTGTTCACCTCTTTGGTAATGAACCTTCAATTTTCAAGGCCTGGGACATGGACTATTATGTGACTTTGCACACATCTCTGGGTCGGCATTTCAAGTTATACAATTCCGAACCAGAAAACAAGTGTGACGGTTACACATATCTGAAATCTGTATTGACAATGAATCAAACCAAATTGTAGAACTTGTTTCAAAATCGTCCGAATGCAAATTAATATGAACGAATTAGTAGAAACGTACAAACGTGGTATTTCTGTAGATAGGTGTATAATTGTGTAGTTGTACGCCATTGTATGTCTTAATAACTAACGTTACCCCATGTTAAAATTGCGTCGCGACAAATACATTTCTATACTGGTTCAAAAATGTAAAGATTGCGCACGAATTGTTCTCGAATATTATTAGTAAATCTTACATTAAGATGCTCACATATTATAACACTCCAACTCTCATAAAACAACATAAGAATCAGGGCTCGTCCGGGATTTGAACCCGTGGACTCTCGCACCCAAAGCGAGAATCATACCCCTAGACCAACGAGCCGCACTTACAATTATAACGTGTCATAAAGTACTTTGAAAATCAAAGTACCTGCCATATATAATGGTGGAATAAACGTATAAAGATTATTCCGTTATCGTAATAGAATCTAGCTGGAAGAAGAACTACGTGATAATCAATGTGACTAAAGTGAATGAACCCCAACGTTATAAGTTTTCTGTATTGTAATCAACGACCCATTTTACAACTTCATTCAATGAGGGCAAAACCAGAGTTATAAAGCTCCAATGGAATTCTTCCAGAAAAGAATAACTAGAGTAAATATATATACAATTACTCATGTCATATAGCTTACACAATCATTGCCAAACGTTGGGCATCATTAAAATCCGAGATGTAAACGTTACGGATGTATAATGACGTAGAAATGTAGTTTTACGAGAGAAATGTGTATTGCTTGAATGTTTTCTTAGAATAATATTCGTACAAACGAACATGTTCAGATATTTTTTTATCAAATAACCTGTTTGATATACGTTTAGTACGACTGTGAGTTTTATTGGTTTTATTCAGTCGAAAAGTGTTGATATTTATCTTAATTTCGATATAACGACCGATGTATCTTGGTATACATTTTTAAGTAAAGAGCAATACCTGTTATAATAGTTATTACTGTCGAGGTAAACTTTAACCAGATAGGTTAAAAAAACTAAATACTTTTTTAAAAGCTTTTGGTCGGAATACTATAAAGAGGCTTTGTTTTATGAACAGAAATAATTTCAATTATCCATACTCAGTTTTGCACATATCTCTTGGATGTCATTTCAAGTACATAATATAATGCATCAACATTTCAACACCATTTGTAATCGAAAGTTCGAATTCCGGGGTTATTTCTTATACCATAATGACCATGGCAATATTGAGCCACCATCTAATGAAATGTATGAAATAAGGGTTACCAATCAAGTCAATTAAATTTATGAGCAATGTATCTACCTTGTATCTCCCTGCTTGATACCTGGCCACGAATCGGGATGTAAAATGTGCTCCTTATTAGGGGCCAAGCGAAATGCACTTTCTTAAAGTTAAGAAGCTAAGTGTTTGTTTATTATAGTGTTAGACTACTGCTTTTGTAAGGAACAGTCATTTTGACGTATGATACACTTCCATCGGAGTACCACCCTTCAATGTCAGACACGGGTAGGCATTCTAAAATCTGATTAAAATCACCACTTTATTATGTGCATACTTGAACTTTAATCAGAGTGGACATTAGGTAATCATCATTTAACTAGCTGGCAGTTCATATAAGAACAATCCCCAGTCGGGAGTCCAACTTTCGACCTCCCGTCCTTAACCACTCAATCATAACTTGCTCGTACGTATACCAGAAAGAAAATTATGTTTATGCATCACAAAATAAGACGAGCCAGAAAATGATGGGGTTGTCAAGTCAAATACCATGTATACTGAATAGTCACTTACATACTTTGGCAACTGTAGTTATCTTTTAGTAGGCCAGATAATTTCTTACATTCGATTTGGCATCTATACTATCATATCTTCGAGTCCATTTTTCTTGTTTGGTAAATGCAACATCCGTAACCTTTGCGGATATAAACACATAAGAACAAAACACCATAATCCATTGAAAGCAAATAATAATAAGTATATGTAACTTGGTCGATTAATCGTTTGAATCGTGATCGAATCCATCGACGAAGACAACGAAACCGAACTTCCAACTAAAATCATTGAAAGAGTTATCTTAAGAGATAACTACGCCTTAATATTTTCGGATATTTATAAGTGGATTCATTGCACATATGCGCAATATATTTTCACAACCAAAATAAGGTCATTTTATTGTTCAACTGAATTATCCGTGTGTATCTGTATACGATACGGTCTATTGATCTCCAACATAGAGAGCTTCCATTACTGGCGGGATTTCTGTCACGTGCTCAGTAAGCCAGTTGCTACTGCTCACAAACATCTGCTGAACGTTATGCACTTTTACTTAAAATGTTTTATATAAACACTTTTATATGTTATAAACATGCAAAACATTACGTGACTAAAGTACACCATTTTGGCAAGAGCTTCTGGATGCTGAGATGGGATCAAGCGATTTGTTTGCAACAGTTGGTAAACCAACTAAATAGATGACGAAAATCGGAATAAATAATGTTATCATGTTGATTTTATACACAGGTAAATACCTTAAGCATGACACTTATCAGGCAAACAATCATCACATGTCTATGTTGATGTTAGTAAAAGAGTTCCGAGTGAAGACGGAAAAGTAATCACGAACGAGTAAAACCGAGGGCAACCGGGTGCAAAGTTAGAAAGATATTTTTTATTCGTTTCTAGGTAAATATTTGAGGTAAAGCATAGTATATATGAGCTTTTTTGTTGATAATAACATATTCAGTGCAATATTGTTCATTGTGTGTTTTTTATAAACAGAAAACATGTTCCAATTGGCCTTAAAGATTGGCAAACTATCACAATACATGTATGTCCCACACTATATGTTTTTTTAAATGAAGATAAGTATTATCTTATACGAGTACATGCATGAATTGATGCTATTCCAAACTTTTCAAATTGAAAAATTAGTTAAAAAAACATAAAAGTCACTTTGATTTCAGTTTTTTTTATAGATTTTATGATATAAATGTACGCCTTAATCATCGACGTTTTATAGGTATCAATAAATGTATAATAATTCTAGCAGAAAGTAGAAAAATGTATCGCAAGAGACTAGAAAGTTAATTTCAATATTGCGGTACATTATAGTTTGGCTGTATGGGACAATATACCCAGTAATCCATATAATTATCATGATATCCCTATCCATAACACATCCGGACATACAACTACTATACAACACACAAGTTACGACACGGGGGTAACTGTTCACGAGGAGGTAAGTCAGCAATTACCAATTAGCAGCCATGATACTACTATATATATATATATATATATATATATATATATATACAACACACAAGTTACGACACAGGGGTAACTGTTCTCGAGGAGGTAAGTCAGCAATTACCAATTAGCAGCCATGATACTACTATATATATACAACAAACAAGTTACGACACGGGGGTAACTGTTCTAGAGGAGGGAAGTCAGCAATTACCAATTAGCAGCCATGATACTACTATATATATATAATTATATACAACACACAAGGTACGACACGGGGGTAACTGATCTAGAGGAGGTTAGTCAGCAATTACCAATTAGCAGCCATGATACTACTAGTACAGGAATTTGTCCTCGTTATGGAGTACTCATGATATCATTATGGTTTGATTTTAGTATAGACAGTTTTTGCCTAATAATACATGGATCTCGTGCTAACCTGTCGTAACTCATCCCATCAGCTATTTACTATATTCGCATTTTCCTGCGGTTCTATGATTCTGTGGCTTACAGATTCGAGGATAAGTCTGCTCCTCATAAAACTCTTGAAAAATAAGGTATACAAGTCGGCATTATTTGTACCTGTCAGTCATTCTGCGGTTTATATAGTGAAGCGTCGGCTTATTTCTCCTGAGATACCCTGACATGCAGGTTAAACATATTATATCTTTGTTTTCCCAAACAATTAGTAGGTATTTATGTTGGTTTCGTTTCACTCTGTGCCTTCAAAGTTCACATTATATTACGATAGTCTCGGAGTACTCAAAAGTTCACGCTTTCTGGCCGCTACTTCATAAAATTGCCTTTGGAAATGAGGAGTTTAATCATTGTACATGTACATTGTATACGACTTTTTGTACCTCTTTTTTATTTACCTGCAATTTAACAAGGCAATATATAACACATAAAAATACTAAACGCTATTGGAGCCAAAAAGTTGGACTCATGGAGTAAATGACCGTAAAACATTCATATTAATAAATTCCTTTGCGATTTTCGTGTGAATAAGTATAAAAATTCCTGTTTGAAAACAGTGTCTGGCAGTAGGGTGCGTTTGGCGATTCTGATATGGCCATGAATAGCAATCGAGTTAGATAAATGTCGTAAAGGCCACCGGGTGATTAGGTGCAAAATGTTCGAGTAACTTCTAGCAGACGACTGAACTCACTTTTTTTATAAGAATATGTTTAAAATAACAATACACATTATAGGTAGTAGCACGTCCATTTCATTCGATGTTTAATAATATTCAAAACTGTATAGACTCAAATACAGTTAGAAATCGTCTACAGCAACATGTTTTACCATAAAAAATCACGACTGGTCCGGAATTTGAACCCGGGACATCTCGCACCGAAAGCGAAAATCATACCCCTAGACCAACGAGCCGCACATACAAACACAAGCATAACAAAACTGCACGTCTTGTAATGGGTATCGGTAAATCATAATTGCACCATGTCGTCATAATAAATCGTGGCAGGATTTAGATGTTAGGAACTTACTAAATCATAGTCATAAATGTGTTTTTTTATATACATAGCAGGTTTAATATTCCTTGCACAGGCAGAAAAAAGATCATCGAATAACTTATAAAATATCCGAAAACATATCTCCTCAAATACAGTTAGACAACACATACTACATGTTAAACCATAAAAAATAAGGGCTCGTCCGGGATTTGAACCCGGGACCTCTCGCACCCAAAGCGAGAATCATACCCCTAGACCAACGAGCCGCACTTACAATCAAGAGCATAACCAAAGTACACGTCTTGTATCGTTTATCGGTATATCTTAATTGCACTAGGGTACACTTTTCACTATTTAAATGCATCTTTGCATGGAGAGTGTGTGATTGTAATTAGGCCAGAAGACTATAATTTTAGAACATGGAAGAAATCCAGTTATATAACTTAAGTAAAGTACATCTAGAGATATTGGTAAAATGAGTATTTAAATAAATTATATTTAGATGACTGTATAGTATTACAGATAGCTGGCTCGTTGGTCTAGGGGTATGATTTTCGCTTAGGGTGCGAGAGGTCCCGGGTTCAAATCCCGGACGAGCCCTACTTTTACTAAAACATTTCCATTTTACAATGCAGTTCACGGGGTAAGTGCCACGTAGTGATTTGAGATTTAAACATATTCATAGAGAACGTTCAATTAAAAAATGTGTCGAGTTAACTTGACATCAATCTTATGGTTATGTCTCTCATTTCATTAAGAACACTATTTAACAACTATACGTCCAAATGTCAATGTTTACTGTGTAAGGACTCTATATGACTTGTGGATGGTCAGTGGTTCTAGCAATTACAAACGATTTCCATAAATAATGCTTTTATCACAATAGCTGGAATAGGAACAATATTTCTCGGTCTACAGTAATTTACGTTTGCTGCATTGCTAGATCACAGTGTCTGAACGTGGGATCAAAACCTCTTTAACATCTTACAATACAAACTCTTTCGGTCAAATGCAAATTTTCCCCAAAAGCTAAGAATATCTGAAAAACTAGTTAGACAATACATACAACATGTTAAACCTTAAAAAATAAGGGCTCGTCCGGGATTTGAACCCGGGACCTCTCGCACCCAAAGCGAGAATCATACCCCTAGACCAACGAGCCGCATTTACAATCAGAAGCATAACCAACGTATATCTCTCTTGTATCGTTTATCGGTATATCATATTTGCACCATGGCGCCATGAGGAATCGTGGCACAATTAAGATGCTTCTTTGCATGGAGTATGTGCGATTGTTATTTGGCGAGAAGACAATCATTGGTCTAAGACCTGGAAGATATGTACTTAATTGAGTTTAAGTAAACATACCTAGAGCTTTAGGTGAAATGAGTGTTTACATAAATTATAATTAGATTACTGTGAATCATACCCCTAGACCATCGAGCCGTACTTACAATGACAAGCATAACCAAAATACACGTCTTATATCGTGTATTGGTATATTAAGAATCGTGGCACAATTTAGATGCATCTTTGCATGCATGGAGTGTGTGCAATTGTTATTAGGCGATAAGACATTCATTGGTCTAAGACCTGAAAGATAATCATGGTTAAATGAGTGTTTACATGAATTATATTTAGATGACTGTATGCTGTTAGAGATAGCTGGCTCGTTGGTCTAGGGGTATGATTTTCGCTTAGGGTGCGAGAGGTCCCGGGTTCAAATCCCGGACGAGCCCATGTTTTACTTCAATTATTTAATTTTACGATGCAGCTCATAGAGTCAGCGTCACGTCGTTCTTAGGGTGTGAACATGAAGAATGTTTGAAACAATTGATATAAAAGTGTGTCGAGTTTCTATGACAACATTCTCGTAGTAATGTCTCTCAGTTCATTAATATTACATCAACATTAAACAAAGTATGTATGACCTGTATGACCAAATGTAATTGTTTACTATTTATGAAATCAATGTGACTAGTGAATGGTCAGTGGTTCATAATAGCTAGAAGAATATCGAACTATGTGACCCCGCATTGACTATAAAGAGAATTAACCCCAACGTTATACGTTTTCTGTATTGCTGGATCACATAATCAACTACCAATGCTGACAACACCACAGCTATTTTAAAGCCCTTATGGAATGCTTCCAGAAAAAAACAAGAAAAAACGTATATACTATTACACATGTCATATAGCTTATACAATCATTGCAAAACGGGTATCATTAAAATCCGAGATGTAAACGGTCCGGATGTATAATGAATGACTTAAAAATGTAAATATACGTAACGAACTGGTAGTTTTAGGAGAGAAATGTGTATTGCTTGAATGTTTTCTTAGAATAACATTCGTACAAACGAACATGTTTCGCGATTTTCTTATCAAATAAGCTTTTTAAGTACGTTTAATACGACTATGAGTTTATTGGTTTTATGCAGTCGAAGAGTGTTGATATTCATCTTAATTTCGATATATCGACCGACATTTACTTGTTATCATAGTTTTAACTGTTCAGGTAAACTTTTTGATGATAGGTTAAAAAATATGTACTTTTTTAAAAAGCTTTTGGTCGGAATACTGTACAGAGGCTTCTTACTATGAATCCAAATTAATTTAACTTTAAATATTCCTACATTTGTAGCCTTGCACACGGCACAATATCCAAACTATATATCGTTCGTTAGCCTGTTTAGAACCATATAACTTGATGGATATAGTAAGAGGCTGATTCTGATATGGTCAGTTAGAGAGTCAATGTAATAAATACTTGTATGTGTTTTCCTGCTTGTAGTCTGACATTTAAAGGACTGAAGGGATGTTGGGGTTAAAGGTGCTCAGAATGTGGTGGTCAAGTATTTGTTTATCTTCATATTTCAACTCTTATTGAAAGCGCAATTGTCTTACGCTACATTTGTTTTCTGATCACAGTACATTCGATTACACAGGCCAGTAAGCATTCGGCAATCGGATAAAAATCATCTCGTCAATACGTGTATAAGGAAAATCATGTACTTGAATCAGGTTGGACATTAGGGGACCATCATTTCACTAGCTGGGGGTTCATCAACTGGTCATATAAGAACAAACAGCCGTCGGGATTCTAACCTTCGACCTCCCGTAACCACTCAGCCTCGGAAATCGTTTACAAATGAATATTAAAAACTTACGCATACCAGAAAGAAATATTTGTTTATCCATTACAAAATAAGACGAGACAGAGAAGCCATGGTTGTCAAGTCAAATACTGAATAGTTCCTGAAATAATTTGGCAACTGTAGTTATCTTTTAGTAGATGTGATAATTTTTTACATCCGATTTGGCATTAATGCAATCATATCTTTTAGTCCATTTTTCTAGGTTGGCAAATGCAACATCCGTAAAATTTGTGGATATGAGCACATTAGAACGAATCCATGTACTTTTGGTGTGGGCGATTTTAGATCGTTTGTATGTACGTCTAAATCATACTCCCAACCGGCGATTGCCGACAATTACAGGGTGAATTGTATTTCATTATCGAAATCATCGACGAAGCCAACGAAAGAGGTAACCACGCCTAATTGTTTGTCGATCATTTATAAGTGGATTCACTGCAATATGTAATGATGCGCAATTATTCAATTTTCACAAACCAAAACTATCAACTAAATTGTCCATTTGTATCTGTATATATACTCAGAGAGCTTCCTTTACTGTTGCCGGATTTCTGTCACGTAATCAATAAGCCGGTAACTACCGGAAGTTCTGTTGCTACTCAAACTTCTGCTGAATTGATGATGTACTTTTACTTTTTATCTGCTGAAACGTATGCACTTTTACTTAAAGCTGTTTGATATAAACACTTGTATATGTTATAAACATGCAAAATATGACGTGACTAAAGTACAACATTTGGCAAGAGCATCTGGATTCTGAGATGGGATCAAGCGATTTGTTTGCAACAGTTGGTAAACCAACTAAATGGATGACGAAAATCAGAATAATTAATGTTATCATGTTGATTTTATACACAGGTAAATACCTTAAGCATGACACTTATCAGGCAAATAACCATTCCCTGTCTATGTTGATGTTAGTAAAATAGTTCTTAGTGAAGATGGAAAAGTAATCACAAACGAATAAAACCGGGGGCATCCGGGTGCAAATTAGAAATATATTTTTATTCGTTTCTAGGTAAATATTTGCGGTAAAGCATAGTACGATGAGATATATATGAGCTTTTTTTGTTGATAATAACATTATTTATTTAGTTCAATATTCTTCATTGTGTTTTTATAAACAGAAAAAAATGTTAGAAGTTTCCTTAAAAATTGGCAAGAATATCACAATATGTCGTATAGAATATGTTTCTTAAATGTAGGTAAAAATTGTCTTATAGGTAAGAGATCAGAAAGTTCATTTCAATATTGCGGTACAATATTGTTTGATTGTTTGGTTGCACGGGGAAATATACCGAGGTATCCATATAAGTATCGTAATATCCCTATCCATAACACTCCCGGACATAAAACTACTATAAAACACACAAGTTACGACACGGGGGTAAACGTTTTCGAGGAGGTAAGTCAGCAATTAGCAGCCATGATACTTCTAGTACAGGAATTTGTCCTCGTTATGGAGTACTCATGATAGCATTATGTGTTGATTATAATATAGACAGTTTTTGCCTAATAACACGTGGAATTCGTGCTAACCTGTCGTAACTCATCCCGGCAGCAATTTACTATATTCACATTTTCCTGCGGTTCTATGATTCTGTGGCTTATTGATTCAATGATAACTCCGCTCCTCATAAAACTCTTGAAAGTTAAGGTATACAAGTTGGCATCATTTGTACGAGTCACTCATTCCGCGGTTTCTACAGTGAAACGTCGGCTTATTTCTCCTGAGATACCCTGGCATGCAGGTTAAACATATTATATCTTTGTTTTCCAAAACAATTAGTTGGTATTTATGTTTGTTTCGTTTCACTCTGCGCCTTCGAACTTCCCTTGTCAGAATACATTATAACACGATTGTCTACTAGTACTCTAAAGATTACGCCGTCTGCCAGGATGCTACTTCATAAAATTGCCTTTGAAAATGGGTTTTTAATAATTTACTCCAAGTACATGTACCTCTAATCTAGTTACCTGCAATTTAACATGGCACTATATGAAATCATATGAATATGTTCGCCTTTGGAGCCAAAAAGGTGAACGCAAGGAGTAAATGGCCGTAAAAACAACATGTATATTAATTAATTCCTTTGGTTCGCTTCTGTGAATAAGTACAAGTATATAATTCCTGCTGTTTGACAATATTTTAAAGTGTACGATATTGGCTGGCGGGTAACAAGAAAACGATAACACTTCCCTCCAGCTTGGCAGGTTGTATGCAAGAAACCCACGCATGTCTTTTACCATACAGCACTTAGAACATTCAGCTGATACTTCGCCAATCAGCTGAATGTAACGACAGTGAGGTACAAGTCACATGTGGGAGCATGATTGAAATATTGCTATTGCTATATTTCAGTTGTAAGTCATTAATTATGAATGTGACACAAATTCACACAATACTGTTTTCAGTCCGATAATAATCACGACGAGACATTCACAGAAAATGTGACCAATCCACTTAACAAGTGATGACACAAGTCATATTAGAAGTTCAGTTATTTATAAAACCAAAGTAATCAGAATTAAATGATAACATAGGATGATGACATTTAATTCTGCTAGCATGAATTCGTACTCCTGCCATCTGTCTGTCACACAACGTCCATACTGTCGTATTTCACGCACATGGAACATTAATCGTTAAAAATTATTTTATATCTAAATATGCATCACGACTGAATCTATCAGAGGTTGCTGCTCTAGAGAGGTTTAACTGCTGTTGAGAGGTTGCTGACCTACAAAGGTTGCATTGCATAGAACATCCGTACAGACGGTAGTAATTATACATGCTATTCGTGAGAAGTGGCTGTTGACGAAAATATCGTTATATATAAACTGTATGAACTTTGTGCGCGCTTGAATTGAACGTGCAATCATTCTCACTTATCTATATATGATTGTATTCTATGTGGAAAATTTGGCGCATGCACCACTCTCGAGCAGCGAATAATCTATTGCAACATACACATCTAAGCAATTAATTTAATTGATTGATAATAAAGTATCATAAACACACTATCTGATGCCAAAACAACTTGAAATTCCGAGATAAATCAAAAATTATTTCACTGGAAGACACCTCCGGGTGTAAGACAAGCAAACGGCCCTTCATCGTAAAACCTTATCAGTTTGAAATATGTTTGTTAATATATTCAGAATATTTTTTATTTATGCTTTTCCATCACATTTTTATGATGCTCAGCCAAGTATAATGTTTACTTCTTAAGTGGATGCAGCGTTTCATCTGTGTATTGTAAAGGTAACATTAAAATATTCCAATATCGCATGTATACATTACTGTGTAATGTACATTAATTTTATACATTGTCTGTACACATAGTCAAATGGTTCTTTAGACAACATTCAACGAATGTATCAAATATGACTTTGAACTACCATTGTCGTTTATTACAGACCATTGAAATGGCATACTAAGTTTAATCAATATTCAACACAAGCCGCTGCTTGAAAAATGACCAGTTAATACAACCGAAACGTCTTAGTCGGTTGTCGTATCTTCTGGACACAAGGATCAAACATTAAAACTAGACGTTCGTTTGCTTCCACGGTGAAAAATGGCAAGAGACAGACCGAGGCAACAGGATTTTGAACAACAGGGTCCCATATATCTTACTCGTATACGAGAACTGGATGCACGACGAATCTCTACGGGAGTCATACGAAGAGTCAATTTTTGACTCAGCGTGCATCCAGTTCTTCGTGTGGCATGCAAAGACATTCAACTGGCATTAACTTCTCGTGAGAAATGGGACCATCAAGAACAGTCGAGACTAAACGCAAGATGTGGAGGGGCAGAAATAGATGCCAAAAACGCACATCTAGCGATGAGAATAAGTTAATATAACAGGAGACAAATCTGAGACTTTTTACAAAAGTTTATTCTGTATATTATGAACCTAATTAGATCATTGTGTAAGACATTTTTCGGATTGTATATCTTATATAGTGTATTTATCTTTTATTTTATTGCAGCCATATGTACGGGGCATACCTAATATATTGGTCAAGTCAATGGCACTGTATGGTTTATAGTCCAACCGATAGTCGACAGTATGTTGCTTATCTCGAGACTTTCCAGTCACATTAAATGCATTTGGGTCAACCAGTCATAAAACTAATGAAATTGTACTGGACCAGAAGTATTATACCGTCGTACCCAAACGTACCGTACTATATGAGCGTCGGGCGAAAGGTGTCGACATTACAACACCATAGTCTAGTGTAGTGGTAGAGCGTCGACTTCAAATGCGAGAGGATTCGAGTTTGAGACCATGTCGCGACACACCAAAGGTCGTTAAAATGATACTGGTACACATCAAGCGTAGTTAGTTCGCCTAGATAGCCTAGTGGCAAAATGATTAAGCGTTCCCATATCGTGCTAGTTTGAGCCCTTGTCACGACATACCCAAGTCGTTAAAATGGTACTGGTATATCTCCCTTGCTTCACGCTCAACATATTTAGTTCGCATGGTATAATGACGCTACGACTGTGTAGCATCCATATGACTGAAATACCGTTGAGCAGTGGTACTTACATCTATAGTCTTACAATGGCACGAAAAGGTCACCTTACTTAGTATAGAAGACAAAGGTATGGTTAACTAATTCCAAGCTGATTTCCTCGCTCAAATAAAAATGCTTGATTTAATTATAGACCTATTTCCAAGATAATGAAAATATTCAATTAAGCATAATTCATCTATTCGACTTCAATCGACGTTTCTATTAAATCATTTTATGTCTAGTCTATGTGTTCCACATATATCGAACCAAACAGTATAACTTTGATTTATGTGTCTGGTAATTCGTACATGCATCGAATACATACATCTACAAGATTCAGAAACGGTCACAACTTGCGCAAGTTATTCCTGGTTTTTTCAACTGGGCTGTAATGATGGCACCGATGCAGATGTACGGATCATGACGTCACGAAGAGACGGGTGTTATGGCATAACTCGAAGCCCGATTGGCTGATAGGACAGAAGTCTAAAGTGGGTCATTTACTTATAAGTTAGTACTCTGATATTTATGATATAATGTTATCTCTCTTACAAATTCGGACATTAAACAAAAAATGTGAATAAATACAAGTATTATTCAAACGTCTGACCACAGGAAGACGTGTATACACCAAGGGGAGTTACATCAAACGAACATGTAATGTGTATCAAGAACTGTTTTATTTGAGATCTAGATGATCGACTTAGACTGTTTTAGTCCTTCTGTTACAGGAATGAGTCATACGTAATCTAGTTGCCCAGACAATATCATCAATTATTTCACTTAGTAGTACGCACTTCTTAAGTTCACCAACTCAACTTGTAAACTAAATGATGTGTTCAAGTTAAACAAGCGAGGTTATGTAAACGGCATGTTTTTGGTTTCAACAATTAGAATCTTAATACTTACTAATTATCGTTAAAAGTTTTACTGATTATCGTTGGAAGTTTTACTGATTATACGTTGATTACCAGGTAATGTAGTTATGAAGACAAATGGATGCATATTGTTTTACTAGACGGGAGATATCTACGGGTACTTGATTGGACAGAAGTGATGGATTTCTTCCATGCGTTTGCCAATGTTTGTTTTTATATTTCGTTAATACAGTACATCCTCTCCACAGCAAGCCTCTTTATGAAGCAGTTAACATACAGCTTAATTGAGTAAAGTGTGATTCCACAATTCAATAACATAATACAACTAGTTCGATTAAAATGATTAAAATAATATATGTGGTGATATATACTGTCATACACTGGCTTTGTCAAGACTCTCCTTAATACCAATCTTGTGTTTATGAACATAAATCAGCGTGAGATGAATGAGAGAGACAATGACAAGCAAGCAGAGAAACATACTTATAACTACATGTACCATAACATGGGGTTACAGCACAGCTACCGTAACACGAGGTGCAACATTACGGGATACGATCAAGAATGGCCCCTATTGATTATCAACTGTTAAAGTAAGATCCTCTTCTTGGATTGTCTTCGATCCACGTGATTGACATGATCACACGTGATCCATGACAACATTTTTTGGAATCTTAGTTAATTGTACACCGAGCACAAAGCAATGTACTCGTGACAATACTAAGGTAATAACAACTTTGATATGTGGCAATTCTATCCACAGAGCGCATAACAAGCGGCTTTACCAGAACAATGTTAACGACTGTGGTATGCCGAGGTCTAGGAACTAAAATGACTTACATTCGTCAATCCTCTGGTCCCGATGAGGCCGCTCTGCTCAAAAGACCACCAGGGCTGATATAGATTTCCAAACAGTCAAGGTAAGTGTATGTTTAATGCATCTGGTTGCAGTGTCCCAATTAAAATATGTTTTATTGCTAAATCATAAAAATAAGCGAAAACACAGCACACAGCTAGATCTAAGTGTATGATTGGACTACAGGAATTGGCAATAAAACCAAACTAATTTCCTTAACTTCCGAAGCTATGAGCTGTTTTGCGTGGAAAATATTTAGAAAATATAAACATCTGTCATAAACTCGCTCATTAAAACAGCCTGTGTTTCATTAAGATATTTGCTGCCATTAATTATATCTCTGTCTTCAAACGAGGAAGGAATCCCTTGGAAACGTAAGAATGTTAAACAAGAAAATGATATTAAATATGCCAAAATGTAATAATATCCACATCTTGCAGCGTAAGTACGTTTGTAACGAAACTTTGTCTTATAATTCCATAAAATTAAGCTACCTCGGTCGTCTAACTTAAAAAGTAGTAAAACGTGAAATGTCTAACTTATTACTCATCGCTAATTGTTTGAAATTTTATTATATTGGCCATGTGTCAACTAGTGTTTGTTTGTAGTATCCCGTCCTAAAGGTTTATGGTGATTTGAGTGGTCAATTTCAACGATATTTCAATAAAAACTTATAACTATCAACGGAAAGAAGCCAGGAGAAAGAAGGAACAATTGGGAGCCAATTAATTTTGTTGGGGCTATACTCCGATAACAGTCGGGTTACCACAAACACACTATTCCATTAGTACGGTCTTCTGAAATCTGAAATATTGATGGCTTTAAGATGATTGCTCCATCTGATTTTTTTGTGAAAACTAGTAAATTATGAACAAAATGCGCTAGTGTAAAGAGGTGGTCGATTTCTTACATCCCAACACTCCCCCGAAGAATTTAGAACAGTTATTCACAAGCTACAAGCTCGGTCTGGTTTAATACAACAATGTTAAATTTTCTGCATGACTCCGGGATATGACACAGAATTGAGTTCAAAATATTCCACCTGATTGAATAAAGCTATAACGATTCGTGACTGGGCTACATCGTAGATAACATGTGACCTCACAGTCGTGTCCGACACCCATACAAGTACACTACCTACATCAGTGTCGCAAAGTATACACACATACGAAACAAATACACACAGCCACAAGGAGCAAGCTCATTTATTGTATATACAATGTACGTACAGTTGTACATCAATACCCGGTATGTGATCAGTGTATCCATAGAGTCAGACAAGAGACGTGTTCCAATTCAGGTGTATACAATGAAAGTGCATCTCATCAGCTCATATCGGACACTAAAGCCAAGCGCCAGTGGTAGTAAACTGTATCATACGAATATAAAAATGAGACATTTACTTTGAACTAATCATCGATCAATCAAGCACGTGTTATATGCTTGTGAAGCACGTGTTTCACATGGAAAGTATGTACACCCTTCAATTACATTGCAGTAATTGTCAGTTTAATGACAATGAGTGAAAACAGTATAATAAATGAACAGTAATTCCCTGTACTTATCATGTTAATTGTTGCAAGAAATCAACAAGGAATATGTTATGTTCCTCGTCCGAGAGTTGGTAAGGACATAAAGTCGTTGGGTACGTTATGCCTTAAGTATGAGGCTGTCAGTCGATGTTTCGTTCATCATTGGCTTATCTCAGTGCAGTGAGTAATATATGGCTTCGAATGTGGTTTAACATTCTGATATGTTTTGACGTTTGGACAGTTTTTTAGTGACTTTGGTTGAATGACATGACCAGTGTTCCTGTGATTATTAAGTAGTATCAAGTTACTTATCTGCTGGCAATCGACAATTAATTATGTGGACATTCTCGTTCACCATTTGAAGCATATTGCATACAACGTTCGGTGACGTCCGTATCGTACTACTGAGTCTGCAGGTGTACGTCATGGGTGAAGGACATGACTGCCGCCAAATTCCCGGAAGAACATAATCTTCCCAACCTAGGAATCGATTCCGTATCAATAGTGTGACCGTCCAGGACCCTTTCCACTGAGCTACATAAGGGTGGACTGTTAACAGTCAGTACTAGCATATTTTTGTAGAAGTTCAATCAGCATGGAATGGCTTCTTCTGCCATACTGCCGTTTTCAAAGTGAGCCAGGATGGGGTGTATATCACATTTGCTGAATTTATGATACTATAATCTATCAGTAGTTGTGTTAACTTTATGCGTCTGTCTAAAACTGAATTCGCTTACAGTTCCACCTGATAAATGGCTTAGCCGATAAATTGTTAGACATATTCTAAAATAATGTGCTTTTGTGCATCGACTTTTATAACAATGCAAACATGTCAAGTATATAAGTATTGTGTACTTCTTTTAGAGCCACAATCTTGGAGCACGTCATGGGGTGTACCCTAAATGGGCGACTATGCGTCAAGAATGTCCTGAACTATGTCGAAACTGAAATTACACCACTTGTCAATCAATTCCTTTGAAATACATTTTAACAATAAATTATAAGATCTTTATCCGTTAAATTTGCTTGAAAGTCTGCGACAAACAACTTCGACACATAATAAGATCTCTGCTCTTGTGAAATGGCAATTGGTCCAGTACCGGGTATTACAGGTTTGACCATGCAATGAGAGAATGCGTAGAAACAAAGAACTTCATGTTGTTTCAACTCGATTTCCGATTATTAATGGCAGGCAACAAGTACTAATATTGGTGATGTTTTGAATAGTTAGGTTTCAGTACTGGTTAGCCAAGTATCATGATAATGTGAGTCGGTAGAAATATTGTGAGATGGAACATGAAATAAAAACTAATTTAAACCACCTGTTATCACCAGCCTTTCGCATTTTCTGCAGACAGATCAAATCTATCAGACGAAAGGTACGTACAAACAATACAAAACACGAACATTGGTGCCAAATGTTCAAACTGTTCATAACGCTTGAGTACAGAAATAGACCATTGTTATAATTACCCAGAGTACCTTGCGGTCAGCAATATTTCTGTCTCTCTAGAACTACATCTTCATTATTGCATGTACAAATAGATTAATTAACGTTCACAAACAACATTGGCATTATCAAACAATATAATTATTTACTTTGTATTTAGTTGTAGTAATAGAAGCAATATGCAATAGGATGATTTAGGCCGCAATGTAACATTTTGTACATTTTTGCGTACATTTGTAGTTTCTCCTAACCATTTAAAATAAATTGCTATCGAGTGGATACAGAACATATTTGTTTGTTTCTTGTAACCAGACTGGAAAACGGATTTTTACAAACGTATTAAACCGCGTGGCTACTTAACCAGAATTTTAACCATTTTGGTTACTTTAGCCGCGGTTAGAATTTAACCAATACAATTGGGTGCTGGTGACTCAACCGGTCTTTTCAGAACAAACCCGTGTCGTGTGCCTTAACAATTTGGCCACGGAGATGGTATACTTGCATCCATGTCTTCAACATTTTTAATTATTTCTCGATGTATTTCTTCTAAATTTGCAAATGCCGACGATAGAAGACGATAAATGAACAGAAGAATTTCATCAGTGCATATGGCACAAAACATTGTAGCATATGATAAGGCGACAGATGGTTCATAACTTTCATAACTATCATAACAGAGGTATTCCGCATATAGACAACATCCATCGCGAGAAAATATAAATAGAATCTGACAATACGTAACATATAGGCAAAACACTATTTTCATACTAAGTTTTCGTTAGTTGGCAATCTACAAAAGTCCCATGGAAATTGTGAAATCATAACAGTTCGTAAGGTTGGTATGTCTTTCGTAGTATTTTTTGTTATTCCAGCCAGTAAGATTATGATGCCGGAGTTATACGCTCAATCAATATTTTCACTCAGTTGCGGGTTATAGGGAGTTCCTTATGCTCAAGCTAACAGACATTGCACTTTTTCTGATAATAAACTTGATTACATAATTTAGGAAGGTGGGTACACCTGTCATCGTGGGCGGTTCTACGCATGCGAGTCGAATTGTTACATATATCCTCTCTTTATGAAACTGGGGGTTTTCATCTCTCACGCGTCTCCAATTTTACCCCAACAAAGAACGCAACCGGAAGTACTTATAACTTGTATTAGGTATACATTATACATGTACTTGAAATAATAATCGCTGCACTTTTAAAACATGAAACATCTGTAACTTGAATCAATGTTTTCAACGTTTTTATGTCGTTACATTAATATTATTGTTTTAGAAACGAAGTTGGTTTTGTGAATTTCTGAACAGAACTGTTTAGGAACAAGAATTGCAAAAGTTACTCAATATGACGCAAACCATGCCGTATGTAAATCTAACATTTGTCTGGACGATCTCTGTGTACATAATAAATGTTTGTTAATAAAATAAACCATATGCTGTTTTCTAAGATGTTGCGTTTATAGAAACCTAAGTAATTGGAACGTCGAGATATGTTTGCACATATCTAGTATACATAGGAATCGGTCGCTGTTTGTTTGAGTGTTCGCGCTTTAGCTGTAATCGATGTTTTGAACGAACGAACGAACGAACGAACGAACGAACGAACGAACGAACGAACGAACGAACGAACGAACGAACGAACGAACGAACGAACGAACGAACGAACGAACGAACGAACGAACGAACGAACGAACGAACGAACGAACGAACGAACGAACGAACGAACGAACGAACGAACGAACGAACGAACGAACGAACGAACGAACGAACGAACGAACGAGATGTCACCACTGGCGTTCCATATAACATACTTCTAATGAAAGTAAAGTGATGTGTATGAGGTTGGAGTGAGTCTATGACCAGAATGTTTTGAGAGTAAATGAGAAAAACATGATGTAGGCGGAATCATGTGGATTGTTACATTATATCATCGTCCGACGTATGTGATATATAATAGTATTGCACAGTTTTGTTTTCACATATAATGACCTGTTCTGTTTACATAGATGATGTGAATATAATTGCATTTTCCTAGAAACAATTTAAGCATTATGTGTGGAGTTGGTTATCGATTCCTGGCATGCAATGTTAAATATTACCTTGTCACGCATTATGCTTGGCAATAATATTCATTCCTGTAAGCCCATATTACTTCTGAGCATCAAGTCAGTAGATTTTGGTAAAATGCAATTTTGACATGAGTTTCAAATCATTTTCGAAAGAAAATAAATTTATCGCAGTGGGGTTGATATCAAGTTCGAGATCGAATCCAAAATCCATCAAACATTGTCCTTGACTATGCAACATCATCAGACATTCTGTGGCACAGCAACATTTTTGATTCCGAATACGAAAACTGACTAATTTCCCACACAATGAAGTGTTTGTACGTTCAGCCAACATTTCGTTCAGCCAACAGAATATCAGCAGCATCTTTTACAAGAAAACAACTATTGACGTTTGCACTTTTTTACTTTAAGTTCGATTAATTGAATCCCAAAAACCACCACGAATAAAAACGGTATGACAGTATATATCAAATAAGAAACCTCAGAAAATATAATTATACAGTTTATGATGACATCATATCATCTACAAAACGTGTACGTTCCATTAGGTAATGGGATGGTGTATCATGTCAGACGTAATATTACTCGGCGGTGTCCGGCACAAATCGGGAATGAATGTTACTCGTGCAGCTGAATAACGCAATTTTGATTTTCCTCCAATAATTCCAACACAAAGTGATCTTATTTGATTATCTGGGAAATATGATTTTATTACTCCTATCTTATCTCTATGATGGTGCATGACATGAAATATCGTATATACATGTATATTGATTGTACATTGAATGGATGTTCAAAGCGATCAGCTAGTGGGACTACTTTCTTCTAATGTCATTTATATGCTAATACGAGCAGTTTAAACATATTTTATTGCCAAAAATAAATGAAAGGCAACTGGGTTTAGTCATAAGTTCCAAAACGTGTTCCTTTCTATTTAACTTAGTTACAGCTTTTCCAATTTGGCTATCACCAATTTAATTTTCACCAGTCCTTCGAAGCGCATACTAAAGTGACAAAAGTAATTATGCTCATTAATGATGACGTGCGCATTCTAATGTTTTACAACAGACATTCCTCACAAAGAAAACGAGACAGACGAAGAAACACCTGGTACCGAGACTTTGAGGGTGGTATGACCAAAATGGGACACACCTGGACACAGATGGAAAGAACAGCCAAGTATTGAGCATTCTGGAGGAGCACTTTTGGGAGTCATACCCCGAGAGGGGCGGAGGACCTAAGTAAGTAAGTAATTGTGTGAAGTCGTTGCAGGTAACTACTTGTTTAAAAGACATTATATACCTGTCCACACGAGTTACAAGGAAATCTCAGTCTCAGAGAGTCGAGGTACAAATACCAAAATCTATCATTCTGATCACATCGTATTCGTGCATGTTTATTAACCGGAGCAAAACGGAAATAGCCGATGTTTCACGAATAAAATATATTATCTGTAGGAATCGCGATGCAAGTCTCACAAACACCAGTTACTGTTTAACCCCTGTTCTCCATTCTAGATCGTGTCCTGCGAGCACTTTCAAACCACGCCTTCAAACTCCCATTATTCATTAGATAACAATTTCATAATATTACTCAGTTTTTGACTCATTCGTTTGTGTTGTAAGCACGACTTTATATCCCACGCAGATTTTAATCTAGCGTAATAAAATATGCTGAGAATGTGCAGTGAGTTTACTGTGAATTTACAATATCTCTTCAGATCGTAGTCTGTAAGTTATCAAAATGTTCTTATTTTTCTCGGTATACATCACTCGAGTACGTGTGTATCATGCATAATCTCAAAGCATTGAGATTCTATGTTCTCTGATTTTGTCATGCAATAAAGATTCTTTGATTGGTTACTTGTATTTCATTATCAAATTTATAGTAGAATCTACTGTATGGGACAAGATAAAGTCCGCGATGTGTATGTCAAAAATCCTTTTGGATAACCCTTCGGATGCAAAACTACCGAAACTGTTTTGAAGACAAACAGTGGCTTTTTCGTCGGTTACAATTATTTGTTTTCATGGCCTTCTTCTTAGTTTTTGAACATGCTTATTACCATATCTTCCTGAATATATGAACTAAATTATGTTTGAAGACAATAGTCAGACTTTGTCTCCAGGCTTACTGCAACATAAATTTGCGTTACTGATATATATTTTGTTCTGCAAATAGTTTTTGGAATCGAAATTAGGAAAAGAGAGTAATGATCAAAGGACCAGTATCATTAATCAAAAGTTTTGCACCATCAGTTTACATCTAAAAAATCATTGTATGGAGTCTTGTTAATGCCATAACCGCCATAGAACAAGTCCAATACTTAATCGTAGAACTCTGCGTGGATTTTACACTAAATTGGAAGAAGCTCTAAAGTATTGATGTTAGGACCTCCCTGGTTTTTCACTTATTTGAATAATTCAACAAAAAAGTCAATTATTCGTATACTATAATGAATGAGTATAGCTGTGGAAATATGCCGTATCTTAACACTTCATAACCAAATCCAAATACTTAAAATCAGGGCTTCGAGGATGTCTACCCGAGGGACTGTTGAAAATACGCCTGTTAGGCCCATTAACACAGAGTGTCAAAATCAGTGTTTATTTTGAAAGCTGAAGAAATGAGAACGTACCTTTGCACAAGTATATGGCAAAATGGAAATGATGCGTAAAACAGAGAAAAATTCTACACATAGTTTTAATTCACCACTCCTCACTACATTATGTATTCACTGGAACAAACTATGCATTATAGTGCTTTATCCCTTATCAGAATCCATCATGTAATGACTTCTACAGGTGTGAAACCAAGTTGCTTTTTATTCTCCTGAGAGGAAAAAGACAGAAGTGGCTTTGATCAAAAATAAGAAAATATCCTGCTTATGATACAGGGGGCAATTTCTAAGGTGTATGCATACTAGATTGGACTGATATATGGAAGGATATGATATATCTTGATTATCACTGACTAATCGTGAAATTTGAAAGTGATGAGAATAACTGTTTCACCCTTGACCCCTTTTAAAGAACATCATTGAGTTTGACTACTGAACATGTTCAAGTGTTCTTTGTACAAGGCCGGCTCAACGTGTTTAAGTAATTAGCTGGCTTAAGCAGCCTCACACAATAATCATCAGTCATGAACATTAATAAATCCATTTCTTTGAGGGTTGTCCCAGTAAATCGTGAACGCTTGAAATAATTTTTATTTGGTCTGTCCGACTTCAATGAAAGTTTGATTATCTGGTCTGTATTAAACATCCACGTGGTTTAATCAGTCAACTTTGATATAACCATACGGTGACTGCTTAAGACAGGTCAGAATGTTAACATGTACTGTCTAGTTGTGATATTGAGTGACGTTGTCGTTTATGTGTACACAAACTATTACGACCATTGTCAGAACAGGTAGAGCGAATTTTCAGTTAATACAGACTGGAACAGATTTGTGATAAGCTCTCAGATCAACGATGTAAACGTAAAAAATATTTTAGATACTTAAACATTCCAACTCATTTTGTTGATAAATATACAAATGTAATCAGTTTAGAATCACTTTAATCACGTAATATGCTATCATTTACTTAATTAACTCAAATGAGGTCTCGACAGTATCAGAAAATATATAATTTTATGGCATTTCTCATATTCACTTTGGCTAATTTTCCGTAGTACGACCCATCTTTAACTTTTATTCATTTTTACGTTGATCTTGGAAAACAGGAATGCACATTGGTGGTTTCTTCTGGTTGATTAACCGTTGACTACTCATAGATTACTTTGAGAAAGTCATTGTTTCAACCTCGACCGATTCGGGATTCGAACACAATCATGACCAGTAATGACCAGATATAGCCTCAGACTCCGGCGCCACCCCTTTTTTATCCATGGTAAATTGTTCTTGTACGAGGGCCATTCAATAACTTAGTAGACTACCGTTTTCATTGAACTACTAGTATTATTGCGTTTTAATGTGTTGTTGCTTGCAGTTTTTTTGCACTGGACACTAAAAGGCTGAACATGTAGTTTAATGTGATGAAGATTGCGTTCCTCGATGACATTGGGTATTAAACTTATAAACCCAGTCGAAGATTTATTGAATAACCCTCGTAAGTAATTGTTATATTTTGTAAGTCCAAATGACTTGTGTTATATAGTCACATTGCAGGTTATAAGACCCCATCATGGGTATCCACGGTGCCTTTATTACCATCACAACCCCAATACATTCTCTCCAAAATGTTAAACAAGAGTTTCATAGCAATTTACACCAGAGTTAAACCATCCTGTACTAAATGATGTATAATTATCTGTCCTTTTAGTGCCTATTTAATTGGTCATCAAAAGTTTTATTAAGTTAATTTCTCGTAATGACCTTATTTGTAGTCGGTATAATTTTCGAATAATGCTAATTTGGCCAACCAAGTTGTACTAGTGTCGGTGATGATCGAATACTTACAAGTAAGCATCCGTTGACCAATAACATTAGAACGGAACATTTACAAATACATGCAAAACTGGTCATCTTTAGTACATATATGTTTCAATTCTATGAAATTGGGCTTGGTCTTACGTGATTTTCTCTTGACAGTTTGACTTGGGGCTAAGTATCCTTGAAAATCCTTGAAATTTATTTTATAGTGAAAAATTCCTACTTACTGTGATGAATTGTGAATTTATTGTAGCCGAGCCAGCTTTAGGTGGTGATGTGATTGCCATCTTCCCTCTCGGATCTTCAACCTTGACATTAACCTCGGCGTCATCTTCCTCTTCCTCGGCTATACGACTTTCCGCGACCGTGGGTAGGGTATAAGACCGCTCCTTTGTTGATGATCCGATGATAAGGTTTTCTCGTTGTGTAGGGGTCATGGTTGGACTGGCCCAGCCGGCACTCGTCGTGGTCCCGGGACCTGGTCTCCGCACTGGGAACTCTACATTATCATACGGCTGATTATCTAAATCTGCCGACATACTTTTCATTGATTATTTCCAAAAGAAAGTTGACGAAAAAATGAAAAATATGATATAATCCACACTGATAACGAGTACACAATTACTTAAATTCACAAAAAAATAATTTAATACAAATTCTGATATTTCTTCACATCCTGGAAATAAGTGAAAAAACACTATAAACGACTAACACTCAGACTTTATTATCCGACCGGAATTTCCTCATTTAGTACCTAGTTCCCAGCATCGCCAGTTCCACACTACTCATACAACCGTATTTCTTGCTCAATTCCAAGATTTTTTTATTAGCATATAACATTCAAGAGATGCACAAGCATGGAATCTCTCTCAATCACAGCGTACGATTCACTAGAACTAGATACGTAACTATGAGCCAACTTTTTATAATACACTCCGTTCCTGGGAAATACGTTCACAGTAATAACTGCCTACCTATATCATCAAACGTTTACTGTAAAATCATTATTTTTCGAGACAGCTGAAATTTCGTTAATTTCGTTATTGAAATCGACCACGAAATATAATCCCCACGATTAATCGACCTCCCAAATATATAACATGGGTTTACCATTTCATGTTTTGTAATCCACTAATTAACGATCCAACGAAAATGCTTTTTTTATCAAAATCCGCGAAATTTAAAACCCACGAAAACATGTGATTTTACAGTATATTTTCATACAGTCCTCTAGACACAGACAGCATCACAAACTCGATGTTTCTACCTTTGTACTGATCTATCCACTGTGTCCTGAATGATGTAGATCTATAATGTCTGTCAAGGTTCGTCTATTCTCACAATGCTTGAATACATTGTCTGAAAATCTGAATACGGATCTGGCAGAGAATTCGAAATTCGCATTATGTTTCTTTCATATCTTGAAACTATATCAACAAAATGAGAATGTATGAAAATCGACAGATTGATTTGTTTATCTTATTCTTATAGTAACACTCACTGGTAGTGGTAGAAGGACTTTGCAGTACATGTATAAGTAGCTGTTATTATAGTCAGAGAATTAGATAGACTTCTTCTAATTCTCTGTTACAGTATTGATGATGGTCAGTCTGTCCAGGATGATGATAATGGTAATTTTAATGTAAACGATGATGATGATGTTGATGATGATGATGGTGCTGATTTGGTGCTGATGATGTTTATGGTGTTATTAATGATGACAGCGAAGACGAAGAATAAGACCCAAGTCCTTGAGATGAACATTTTATTAATGACAAATTATGATGAGTTTGGTGGTCGATGTGGAAGCATACGATATGACAGTGAATGATAACATGTTAGTGATGGTGAGAGGCATTATAAGGATGACAATGATGACTTGATATTGTTACTGGTGTAGTGGGTGAATTTGCTGCATCCTGCAACTTCTGCAGCTTTGCTAGTGATGTTGTTCCTCGTGTTGCTAGCGTTGGTAGTCCTAATAGTGTTGTTTTACTGAAAGTTCTGAAACAGCTTCTACCGTGATGAAATAGATTTGCTACGTCGCACGATGAAATAACTGTGTCTGTGTTAAAAGAATGTGTATTACCGATAGTTCATGCAATGAGATACCGAACATATTGTTTCAATGAGTCCTATTATCTTTTAATCAATACGTAAATAGTGTAATGTTCCTAACCCGACTAAAGCATCCAGCGAGGATTGTAAATACAAACCGACAATGTTCTGCAAGAATAAAGGTATAGGTATCTCACTGCCTGGTAGCATAAACAGGGGATCTGGCTCCTCTTCTCTCATACCCTCGAGCCGAGATAAACCATCAAGCATGAGGTGTGGAGAGTGATTTTCATACTAGAGGTTGTATGTTCCACACCAGACGTTAACTTGCTATATTGCCGGCTCCAGCGTCAGGATAAATTGACTTGGTAGTCCCGTATGACTGTTGGTGGGACTAAAACATATACATGTATTTATAATAAGAAACTTAACCGCAGACACACTCCCTTTTGTTTTTCAGTCTGAATTATGCTAAATGCGTTATCATGTTTTTGCTGCAGATTGCAAGCGTGAATTCAGAAACTCTTCGTCAATAATCACTTTTCCAGGGTAGCAAGTTAGTTACATTTAAATGAATCGCGTGTAAATTATCTTAAACATAAGAAGCTCAGCAGGTGATAAACGTTTGGAGAATTTGTTACTTCGCTTCATTGTCTGGAACTGGGACACCAATGTTATTTCTTTGTGTTAGATTGTTGTTTTAGTATGAAAGTTTACGAAATTATTACTTAATAATTCTGATGAAATGTTAAGTAAGCAATTATTTTGGAGAAGAAAAATGCATTCAAGATAGCACTTAAATATTATCATAGAATAGGAAACAGTAACAGAAGTTACTGGTACCTGATTTGCACAAATACTATACAATTTTGGAAAATTTGGAAAATTAGAAAATGTTGGATTTTAGGATAAATTCTGGCCAACGGTTAAATGAAAACTATTGTCCGGACAAATATATGCTGGATGCGCGAACGGTCAGACGGACGAACAGATCGGTAACTAATTGCGTTCCCTTTGGAGAGCATGTTAAACAATAGAAGAATATGAGTATGCTAGAACGTTCACTCTCAATAGTTACAATCAATAGCAATCACGTTCGGCCATAAATTCATGTCTGCATGAAAGTGGAATCCACAATTGGGACGATTTATGATTTTCGATTCTTGCAATGCATATAATTCAATACTAAGTAATATAATAAATATTGGAAAGATTACATTCGTGGATTACCATGGCGATATATACAGAAACTAAGAGCGTCGAAATAAGACAAGTTGTAAGAAGAAGAAGACAATGAAGCAACAACTTCTAGACACGTGGTTGTTTTGATTTATTATCCTTCAGTAGTCAACGTGCTTTATTAATCATCAGTAACATATGAGCTGGGTGTTTCCTGCCACTTGGTAAAAGGGAAGGGCGTAAATAATACGCTTCAGCCGCGGAAATAGTTTTTGGCAATTATTCCCCCAAACAACATTCACAATTCCTGTAGCCTTGCACTATAATTATGTCTAAGAAATATGCAATTGCGGATAAAGATGCCACAGGAACTAGGAATGGATTCATCTAAATAGTTCAAGACCGCAACATCCTTAAATGAACAGTTAGGAAAATATATCACTCATTCGACTTGCTCTACTGCTTACAGATGTCGAGTATTTTCCACTCACTAATCTCCCCTTACAGATGTCGAGTATTTTCCACTCACTGATCTCCCCTAACAGATGTCGAGTATTTTCCACTCACTGATCTCCCCTTACAGATGTCGGGTATTTAAATAAGTGACCTTCCCTTACAGATGTCGGGTATATCCTACAGAGTGACCTCCCCTTAAAGATGTCGGGTATATCCTACACAGTGACATCCCCTTACAAATGTCGGGTATATCCTACAGAGTGACCTCCCCTTACAGATGTCGGGTATATCCTACACAGTGACCTCCCCTTACAGATGTCGGATATATCCTACACATTGACCTTCCCTTACAAATGTCGGGTATATCCTACACAGTGATCTCCCCTTACAGATGTCGGGTATATCCTACACAGTGACCTCCCCTTACAGATGTCGGGTATAACCTACACAGTGACCTCCCCTTACAGATGTCAGAATCTCCTACACAGTGACCTTCCCTTACAGATGTCGGGTATATCCTACACAGTGACCTCCCCCTACAGATGTCGGGTATATCCTACACAGTGACCTCCCCTTACAGATGTCGGGTATATCCTACACAGTGACCTCCCCTTACAGATGTCGGGTATATCCTACACAGTGACCTTCCCTTACAGATGTCGGAAATCTCCTACACAGTGACCTCCCCTTACAGATGTCGGGTATATCCTACACAGTGACCTCCCCTTACAGATGTCGGATATCCCCTACCGGTGAACTCCCCTTACAGATGTCGGAGCAATACTACACAGTGACCTTCCCTTCCAGATGTCGGAGCTATTCTACACAGTGACCTTCCCTTCCAGATGTCAGAATCCCCAACACGGTGACCTCTACTTACAGATGTCGGAGCTATTCTACACAGTGACCTTCCCTTCCAGATGTCAGAATCCCCAACACGGTGACCTCTACTTACAGATGTCGGAGCTATCCTACACAGTGGCCTCCCCTTACAGATGTCAGAATCTTCTACACAGTGACCTCCCCTTACAGATGTTGGAATCTTCTACACAATGACCTCCCCTTACATATGTCAGAATCTCCTACACAGTGACCTTCCCTTACAGATGTTGGAATCTCGTACACAGTGACCTTCCCTTCCTACACAGTGACCTTCCCTTACAGATGTTGGAATCTCCTACACAGTGACCTCCCCTTACAGATGACGGAGATATCCTACACAGTGACCTCCCCTTACAGATGTCGGAAATATCCTACACAGTGACCTTCCCTTACAGATGTTGGAATCTCCTACACAGTGACCTTCCCTTACAGATGTTGGAATCTCATACACTGTGACCTCCCCTTACAGATATTGGAAATCTCCTACACAGTGACCCTCCCTTACAGATGTCGGAATTTCCTACACAGTGACCTCCCCTTACAGATGTCGAAATTTCCTACACAGTGACCTCCCCATACAGATGTCGGAATTTCCTTCACAGTGATCTCCCCTTACAGATGTCGGAAATCTCCTACACAGTGACCTTCCCTTACATATGTTGGAATCTCCTACACAGTAATCTTCCCTTACATATGTTGGAATCTCCTACACAGTGACCTACCCTTACAGATGTTGGAATCTCCTACACAGTGACCTTCCCTTACAGATGTTGGAATCTCCTACACAGTGACCTCCCCTTACAGATGTTGGAATCTCCTGCACAGTGACCTCCCCTTACTTACATATGTCGGAAATCTCCCACACGGTGATCTCCTCTTACAGATGTCAGAATCTCCTACACAGTGACCTCCCCTTACAGATGTTTGAATCTCCTACACAGTAACCTCCCCTTACAGATGACAGAATCTCCTACACAGTAACCTCCCCTTACATATGTTGGAATCTCCTACACAGTGACCTCCCGTTACATATGTTGGAATCTCCTACACAATAACCCCCCCTTACATATGTTGGAATCTCCTACACAATGACCTCCCCTTACATATGTTGGAATCTCCTACACAGTGTTCTCCCCTTACATATGTTGGAATCTCCTACACAGTGACCTCCCCTTACATATGTTGGAATCTCCTACACAGTGACCTCCCCTTACATATGTTGGTATCTCCTACACAGTGACCTCCCCTGACAGATGTCGGACCTATTCCACACAGTGATCTCCCCTTACAGATGTCAGAATATCCTACACAGTGACCTTCCCTTACAGATGTTGGAATCTCCTACACATTGACTTACCCTTACAGATGTTGGAATCTCCTGCACAGTGACCTCCCCTTACATATGTTGGAATCTCCTGCACAGTGACCTCCCCTTACTTACATATGTCGGAAATCTCCTACACAGTGACCTGCCCTTACAGATGTCGGAATTTCCTACACAGTGACCTCCCCTTACAGATGTCAGAATCTCCTACACAATGACCTCCCCTTACAGATGTCAGAATCTCCTACACAGTGGCCTTCCCTTACAGATGTTTGAATCTCCTGCACAGTGACCTCCCCTTACTTACATATGTCGGAAATCTCCTACACGGTGACCTGCCCTTACAGATGTCGGAATTTCCTATACAGTGACCTACCCTTACAGATGTCAGAATCTCCTACACAATGACATCCCCTTACAGATGTCAGAATCTCCTGCACAGTGACCTACCCTTACAGATGTCAGAATCTCCTACACAGTGACCTCCCCTTACAGATGTCAGAATCTCCTACACAGTGACCTCCCCTTACAGATGTCAGAATCTCCTACACAGTGACCTACCCTTACAGATGTCAGACTCTCCTACACAGTGACCTCCCCTTACAGATGTCAGAATCTCCTATACAATGACCTCCCCTTACAGATGTTGGAATCTCCTACACAGTGACCCCCCTTACAGATGGCAGAATCTCCTTCACAGTGACCTACCCTTACAGATGTTGGAATCTCCTACACAGTGACCTCCCCTTACAGATGTCGGAATTTCCTACACAGTGACCTCCCCTTACAGATGTCAGAATCTTCTACACAGTGACCTCCCCTTACAGATGTCAGAATCTCCTACACAGTGACCTACCCTTACAGATGTCAGAATCTCCTACACAGTGACCTACCCTTACAGATGTCAGAATCTCCTACACAGTGACCTACCCTTACAGATGTCAGAATCTCCTACACAGTGACCTCCCCTTACAGATATTTGAATCTCCTACACAGTGACCTACCCTTACAGATGTCAGAATCTCCTACACAGTGACCTCCCCTTACAGATGTCAGAATCTCCTACACAGTGACCTCCCCTTACAGATGTCAGAATCTCCTACACAGTGACCTACCCTTACAGATGTCAGAATCTCCTACACAGTGACCTCCCCTTACAGATGTCAGAATCTCCTACACAATGACCTCCCCTTACAAATGTCGGAATCTCCTACACAATGATCTCCCCTTACAGATGTCAGAATCTCCTACACAGTGACCTTCCCTTACAGATGTTTGAATCTCCTGCACAGTGACCTCCCCTTACTTACATATGTCGGAAATCTCCTACACGGTGACCTTTCCTTACAGATGTCGGAATTTCCTATACAGTGACCTACCCTTACAGATGTCAGAATCTCCTGCACAGTGACCTACCCTTACAGATGTCAGAATCTCCTACACAGTGACCTCCCCTTACATATGTCAGAATCTCCTTCACAGTGACCTCCCCTTACAGATGTCAGAATCTCCTACACAGTGACTAGCCTGGATTACCTGCCCCTTACACTATGTGATAGAGCCAGGCGCCGACGAACTATGAACGCTCGCATATTGAAGAAAACTTAACATACGTTGAGTATAAAAAAACGATTAAACGTGTTACTAATGTAAACCAAGCAGATATTTGAATTTGTATTGTAGTATTGTACCGAGAATCGTAGAGTTTGAGTTTTTAACACCTTGTGTTGTAAAATAATTTGATGAATAATAAAAGTTGCACCATTTCGGACGTTGTTACATTTCCATGCACACTTTCGGATATTAATTTGAACACTCCAAACTTCATTTAGACAACTGTGTGGCCGGTATATATGCTGTGCCCACTCAGTAATATTATAATAATGTTTATATAAAAATGTGTATGTTGGTAATTCAAGTATATAAAATTAAAATGACACTTAGTCCTACATATGCCTAGCTCCAATAACTTCAATTAAAAGTAGAAGACAATACACAATTAGGCGCTTCTGCTTTTAACTTAGGACATGGGACCCAACGATGGCGCAATAAATAATGTTTAAGTAATTTGTTATCATATAAAAACAACCAGTAACATCAGCTTTAGAAATATACTATATATATTAAAAAATAAATAATGGTGAGGAAAAGTAGGCCTACCAACAAATAATTGTAATCAGGGGCGGCTTGAGGCCTCACAAAATCCATGTAGAGCGACCGAGGTGAGTAGGAAAAACATGAATTATTTGTTTATATATGAGCAGCATGTCCAGAACTTGTTCTCCGAGTGATGCTAACTAGACAAAATGCATTCAGTTTTTCATCCGGAATAAAATACAAATTACGTATGCTACGTTAGATATGCACAATAGTGAACTTGACTTGAAACCCATGTTGGTTGTGCAGTTTCATGGAAATTCAACTCATAGTTGTCAAGGGATAATCCAACATACTACATCAAGCATGCTAGCTCCCAATATAATTCCCATATACGTAGGGTGATCAAAAAGAAATGTGACAAATGCCATGATTTGTACAGTTTAAGTTCCATAAAATATCATATTCGTTTAGGTGCATTTAATGTCGATATGAACGCGTAAAATATGAGTGTCTAAGGTTATTAGTAGTGATTGATTAATAGAACGTTCAATACTTAGTAGAAGGTGTCGCGCTATGTCGCCGCGCATCAAAACGTTGCCAGTTTTCACCGTATGATATGGAAAAGTGATATAACTAATATTTCGTTAAATGTTCCTCCGACGTTTGTCAAATTAACTAGACATGACCTCAAAACATTAAATAACGTGGATTAAAGCGGTTTTGTTGTAAGTGTGTCTGTTTTAAACATATGACGTGAAAACTAAAAGTATCGTCTAGAAAACCACGTCATATTTCGGCAAAAAAGCTTGAAAATAGACAATTTTATCACAAACTTGGGGAAAAGTCTAAACAAACATTTAAAATGACAAAACGGGCATCGGAAGAGAAGTCTGACAGAAGTATACATATTTTTCCAGTATGAAATGTTTTGTGGTGGAAAATAAACTTTAGTATATCAAGCAAATAGTTAACCGTTTACGTGCATGACGTAATTGACGTCAAATGTGTGCGACGAGTCGATGTACACAAGGTAGCGAAGCCGCTGATATCTCTATAAATAATAATAGAATATTAACGAAACTCCGCAGACGGAGAGATGATATATTTTGTAATGGGCATACAACATTTCGTATTTATATCAGTATTCATTGTACTTTTACAGCGTTTGTCTAATTTCTTTTTTGATCACCCCACGTATATACCGGGTAAATGTTTTGCACATGCGCAGCCTCAGAAGAACCCTGAAGATTTCATGGTAGGACAAGGTCACAAACTCTAAGGTTCTAAAGAGGGCACACTCAACCACCATCTACTCCACGTCTTCGTTGACTGGGTCATGTGAGTCGTATGAGAAAGGGCAGGATTCCAAAAGACCTCTTATACGGCCAACTAGAACAAGGATCTCGTCCACAAGGTCGTCCTAGTCTTCCGGACAAAGACACGTGCAAGCGTGATCTGCAGAGCACTCACATCAACTCTGAAGAAGGGGAGTACCTGGCCCAAGATAGGACAAGCTGGAGACGTGTCGTCAAGAAAGGAGTGAAAATGTATGAAAATGACAGAACACAGGATTGTGAGATAAAGAGAGCTAGGAAAAAGCCACATCACAGAGCACAGACTCAGTATTCGTCTGCATCGACAGCCAAAGAGAATAGGTCTTAAATAGGCATTCACAGTCACCGCATGAGATGCAACCCATCGTCTTCCTAGAAAGACGGAGGCCAAGAAGAAGAAGAAGATATACTGGGTTATTAAAGAGTTCAAACTAGAAGGGTTTTACACAAAAAGGAGATCTTCCACGAATGGCCTACCCCCTGAAACAAACAAGCAAGCACGGAAAATTTATTTGAGGAAGCTGAGTCTGAAATACGATTAAGTATACAAATGTTGTAACTATGATCTGAAGAACCAAATACTGTGTTTGAATATGCGTATGTATGCGTCTTTGTCAGTCTGGAAACGAACTTCAGGGGCCGGGATTACAACCAGTACTTACACTCAGCACTCAGCACTCAGCACTCAAATATTGAAAATGTTATATAATGAGCTATTATTTGTCCTAGCTTGCAAATAAATTTAGATGAGGAAAATGTAAAATATAGTTAATGAGTGTTGAAAATACCATTTGATAAATTTTCTTTCCCACTTTGTACTATTTATGAGGTGTAAATGTAATTATTGAATATGAGTGCCACACTCAGCACTCAGATTGATGAATTGCAATTATAGCTTACAAATGCACTAAATCAAACTAGGAAGTAAGCCAAAAACGATGTTTAGTACCAATTTACATGGGCGTAGGAGCGTCTTCGACATTGGGGGGCCACACATTTGGGAGGGGGGGGGGGGCGATTTTTTTTTTTAGATATGGGGGTCACATTAAGTGTTAATAGCTTATGGTGAATGTTCGTGTATATCACTACTAAGGTAAGGTATATCTGCTAAGTTGTTTTGCTTGTCAAAATAGCGGGTAAAATATTAACTTTATCATAAAGAAGAATTGCAAGTAGGGGGCTCCGGGGGCATGCTCCCCCGGGATTTTTTTAAAACAATGGATCAATCTGGTACATTCTGTGCGTTCTGAGATAAATATTTGGTATTTTACAAGACATGTTTTGTTTCAAGATCCAGCAAAATTAAGTCCTTAATTTGTAAATATTTTTACTGATTATTGCACAGAAGCCCGAATTCTGAGAGTTAAGGGATTTAGTAAGGGATATTTTAACATAGAAATGACAAAGTTTGAAAGCAATATAGGAGCTGGGGCAAACTTTATCTTACAATGTCTTTCTATAGTTCGTGTAGCTCTTTCAACAGGTACATGATTACATACTTCATAGATTAAAAATATTTTGCGAGCGAAGCGAGCACGAAATTCTCATTTTATACTTTTTAACCAAGAATAAAAGGTACATTACCTATAACAAGACTATTTTAGACGAAAAAATATGAAAATTGTCTGAATTATTGGGGGGGCCAAACGATATGTTGGCCCCCCTTGTCCTAACATTGGGGGGGGGGCCTGGCCCCCTGGCCCCCCCCTTCTCCTACGCCCATGATTTAACATTATTACAACATCTTGCTCTTAAAATATGCCACAATGAACCTCAAAAGGGTGATTTTCAATATTTAAGTATTGAGTGCTGAGTGTAAGTATTTGTTGTAATCCTGGCTATCACACTATCCAGGGTCGACATCACCAATAGCCACGGATTCGATACGGCATTGTCAATAACATTTCGTAGTCGTAAATAAATTCCTGAGCCTTAAAAGCTACCTATTCAATTCGTTCTTTATCCGTACCAATGTGTATTTATCTGTAACTAGTAACCCGTTCTCAAAAGATACTATTAAGTCAGACAGGGAAGTCAGCACTTAGCTTAACCAGCCGAGCACGAAAATCATAAAAACACACAAGCACAAAGCTCACCTGAAACAGCCGAGCACAGAAAACATAAAAAAACATACAAGGCACAATGCCCAACGAAACAAGTTATGATCCTCCCATGTCCAAGCTGTCGAAAATCTGAATGAACCAGTTAGCGGCTGTTTAAAGTTACAAGTCACTCGTGTGTGGGATACATACAGGTAATAATGCAGGTATCATTTTATTATGCGACATCGTTTAAGTGTGAGGCCATCATATAAGAGTACAAGGGAGGAATTTGTACACTAACTGCCGGGTACCTTAATAGATTGGTTGGACATAGCATGCGAAGTTAGATACGTTAAAACATCTAAATGAACACAGGATACAGACTATCCTTATTACGTAACATTTCATTAAGTCCGCTCTCAGTCAAAGCAACCCGTCGTAATACAAAACCTAACTCTCTGTAACAAACCATGATCATGAATAAGTCCCATAGTTCTACGATGCTAGATATCAATCTGTATTACCATGTGGCAATCAGTACCGACCGATAGCAATTCTTTTTTATTTCCACATTAGTAGTATGCCATACGGTCCTTACTCTCTACAGTTGCTGACGCGTATCAGTTCCTTATAGCCCGCTATCATCCGTAGTCACTAGAAGATGATGGATGACTCGGCCGGGTTTATTATCAGTGACTGTGTGACCAGGGCATAATAACACGGAACATACCAGTACATTCTCTGTATAATCTGTGATTATGTCGTATGTATTATAAGTTAAAGTAATTCCGAGTTAAGTATTATATTCATAAGTAAATTAATTACCATTGGATTTATTTTGCATACTAGTAGATCTACATGTATTTGAATTACTCGATCTTTCAAACTACTCGGAAGTACCTATCATATGTTTTCAAATAAAATTACTATTCTATACTTTAAATTAAATGTACTGTTATTGTGAAATTTTTGTGCTTAAAATGTCTACACCCTTGTATGGGGGAAGATTGGTATAGTTTCAGTATACACGCACATATTGCATTGAAATACAAAACATTTCTTATTATCTAGGGTGTATGTAAAAAACGCACATTTATTTATTCTACTTCGTGATATAAATGACATGTTTCCGCCTAATACTGATTTATAATCAATCAAATTAAGTGGATGCACTTGGATAGTTGTTTTATATTATATATGAAAAATAAACATAACAAAATTACTATCCGAATTTTTAATGGACGCGTAACAACGTCCGAATTGGTGCAACTTCATTATTCATTAATTTATAGGTAAATGCTCAATTAAATGCAAACAAACTTTTCGGTTTTAGACATAACATTCAATATCAAATTACACTATTTACTTGGATTATTTAAGTAACATGTTGTATGGTTTTTTTATTCACAACTTAATTGTTTTCTTGTTACCATGAAGGCGGCCATTATTTCGTCGGTGCCAGACGTACTATAACCATGTACGGCGGGAACCAGACTACACAGTGACCTACCCTTACAGATGTCAGAATCTCCTACACAGTGACCTCCCCTTACATATGTCAGAATCTCCTACACAATGACCTCCCCTTACAGATGTTGGAATCTCCTACACAGTGACCCCCCTTACAGATGTCAGAATCTCCTTCACAGTGACCTACCCTTACAGATGTTGGAATCTTCTACACAGTGACCTCCCCTTACAGATGTCGGAATTTCCTACACAGTGACCTCCCCTTACAGATGTCAGAATCTCCTACACAGTGACCTCCCCTTACAGATGTCAGAATCTCCTACATAGTGACCTCCCCTTACCGATGTCAGAATCTCCTACACAGTGACCTACCCTTACAGATGTCAGAATCTCCTACACAGTGACCTACCCTTACAGATGTCAGAATCTCCTACACAGTGACCTCCCCTTACAGATGTCAGAATCTCCTACATAGTGACCTCCCCTTACCGATGTCAGAATCTCCTACACAGTGACCTCCCCTTACAGATGTCAGAATCTCCTACACAGTGACCTACCCTTACAGATGTCAGAATCTCCTACACAGTGACCTCCCCTTACAGATGTCAGAATCTCCTACACAGTGACCTCCCCTTACAGATGTCAGAATCTCCTACACAGTGACCTCCCTTACAGATGTCAGAATCTCCTACACAGTGACCTCCCCTTACAGATGTCAGAATCTCCTACACAGTGACCTCCCCTTACAGATGTCAGAATCTCCTACATAGTGACCTCCCCTTACCGATGTCAGAATCTCCTACACAGTGACCTACCCTTACAGATGTCAGAATCTCCTACACAGTGACCTACCCTTACAGATGTCAGAATCTCCTACACAGTGACCTACCCTTACAGATGTCAGAATCTCCTACACAGTGACCTCCCCTTACAGATGTCAGAATCTCCTTCACAGTGACCTACCCTTACAGATGTTGGAATCTTCTACACAGTGACCTCCCCTTACAGATGTCGGAATTTCCTACACAGTGACCTCCCCTTACAGATGTCAGAATCTCCTACACAGTGACCTCCCCTTACAGATGTCGGAGATCTCCTACACAGTGATTCCTCTTACATGTGTCACAAATCTACATCGCTTTTATCCCTTTGAATGATCAATTCACAATATTTTTATTTTATTGTTATATTCAAGATGCGTAAGGAACGTTGTGCGATTAGCTTATTACAAGAAAGACAACTATTTGTAATACAATGATTTCTTTATAAACAGAGTTTCCTCCCTTGTATTTGATGAATGGTATCGCTTGTAACTCCATGTGAACGTTATTATAGATTGAATCCATTATTTGATTGTTTAACAAAGCACTCTGTCACCAATGGCGCTAGTATTGGATCCTGAAATGATGGAGGAAAGTCGAAAGCTTATAATATAATTGTATCATTTTGTTTCAATATTGATGACTAATTACATACGGGGTTAGTAAAGACATTCTGCGTAATCCACTTCTCTTAATTACATCTGTTGAAAATGTTGCGACTTCAAAAGTTTAAATCAAACCCCATACGTTCCCATGACAACTATTTGCAATCCCAACATCTCGCAACGCCGTCGAACGCGTGCGGTATTAAATCTGAAAGCGCGGCGACACATTAACACTAATCAAGGAACGCGGAGAGACGTGTTATGAGTGATTTTAATAGTTGCTACGTGACCTAACATGAAATTAAGTCTAATTGACGTTCACATCGGGGATTATTTGAGTGTAAAGGGAATAATAAGTACAATTTAAACAAATGAATCTATCATACAGGTAAAACGTACATGGGGAATATCATGAATGTGGGCTTCAAGCGCGGTTTTTCAGTCACAGAGCGACCTCCATCGGGTGACAGAGACCCCTCTGTGGGCGCTGTGTTTCGGCAGTCCTCAATACGCATTATTTAAAAATAATTGTTGATATGAATGTTAACAGATACAGGGTGATCCATTAATTCCGCACATTAATAGTATAGGACGATAACTTTACTATTTCTGAACTTACACGTATAAATTTGGTATTTTTGAACAGGTAATAAATAAGAATTTCTGCTGAAATGAAAAAGTTTTTCAAATTGTGTCGTCAAAGTAGTTACCTAATGACGTCTTCGCTGACGTCATATAACTTCAGTAGAATCAATCGGAACGGTCCGTACGGCATTTTTACGGGATAAAATACCTCGGATGTATCAAGCGTATGAATCCAGCAGCGATCTTTCTTAAATCCTACGCAGATGAAAATGGGCCGAAGAAAATAGACCGTAACTTATCAGCAGCGGAAATATCAAAAGATGTTTTATTGATTAAACAATACAATTTCGCTACACTCCTTGAGCATAACACGCAGCTACACAGCGCTTGCTTGATAGGCGTGTATTCCATTGAAACACTGTTTAGAATATAACCTACATTATGAGCCAATGAAAACGCGGCATTTTGGCGGTTAAGGAGGTACGCGCGCCTTTAATCTAACGATCGAATTTTCCTTGAAACGTCTTAAAATGACAGAACAGTCTTCTAGAACAACATTGAAATCATAAAAATGATATGTCACCAGGCTCGTTTTCGATATACATGGCTTTCTAATGACCTACCATTGAATTTTGGTCATTTTATCTATTTCCTGCATTTATGGCACCATTATGTTCTTTTTAAGATTATTACTATATGAAACCACTTTTAAGCAATGCATGACATTTTGTGTGTTCAGTGGTCATTCCTATTGACATTAGTCACAAGTCCAGCTGCCTGGTGAACAAATTTAGTATTTCAACATGATAAATAGTTACCCCACCCACTTGCAAAAAAATGTGATTTTCAAACGATTTCAAACGAACGTCAAAAAATACCTAACGATCGAAAATGATTTAGAATTGGCCCTAAGTTTAGTATCACATAGAACACCAGTTTCGCTCGCTCCGCCCTTTTTAATCATTAAAATTTACTTTAAAAAATCACGATGACGTCATGGCGAAAGACGTTGAAAAATGGCGACGTTCTATTTACACCCGAGGGATGATTGTCCGAGGTGTCCCGATTGCAGTAGAATCTAGTTCCAAGATGTTCGAAACACTTTATTATGAATGAGGGTAATCTGCGACTTTAGTGAACAGAAACCTTGCAAAGTTTGTCCAAATACACCTGTGTCTATAACTGGTCCCTTAGGCTCATCATATAAACACAATAACTGGTCCCTTAGGCTCATCATATAAACACAATAACTGGTCCCTTAGGCTCATCATATAAACACAATAACTGGTCCCTTAGGATCATCATCATCATCATCATCATCATCATCATCATCATCATCATCATCATCATCATCATCATCATCATCATCATCATCATCATCATCATCATCATCATCATCATCATCATCATCATCATCATCATCATCATCATCATCATCATCATCATCATCATCATCATCATCATCATCATCATCATCATCATCATCATCATCATCATCATCATCATCATCATCATCATCATCATCATCATCATCATCATCATCATCATCATCATCATCATCATCATCATCATCATCATCATCATCATCATCATCATCATCATCATCATCATCATCATCATCATCATCATCATCATCATCATCATCATCATCATCATCATCATCATCATCATCATCATCATCATCATCATCATCATCATCATCATCATCATCATCATCATCATCATCATCATCATCATCATCATCATCATCATCATCATCATCATCATCATCATCATCATCATCATCATCATCACACTGCTGCAGCCACCAGTCTTGGAACTACACTCGTGAACAAACGAGGGACGAACTGATCCAAAGGCATGAGTGAACCCATGTACGACCTAGGGAAAGAACTGTCGGTTGTATGCGTGTCCAGTACGCTAATATCAAACATAATTATACAGTTGTATTATATTCTTCATATCTCAAAGACACATTCACAGTGTATACACGGGTCAACTACCGGTTATCGCAAGAAGTCGTACATAATGAATTACATGTATATAGTCTCCAAATAATGCATACAGTTATCGGAAGTTACAAGTGATTTTGTTCGCAATAAGCCATACAACTTTATTTATATGTAATAGCCTCACAAGTAATGGTACGTACAGTGATGAGGTATATACGCTGCGATATTAACTCAAGATAGGCCTATAGAAAACGCGATATTTGTGTGTGGTTATAGTTACTTCCCTTTGGCAAGATACATTTCCTTATGTGCAAAAATCCGACATATTGTAAATGCACTTGTTAAAAGACACATCTGCGACGGTTGCAAACTGTAATTACATGCCTACTGCGGCTTACATATCGAATAAAATGGTGAGAATAATAAAACACTAACGAGGAGATGAGTCATAAATGAGTAAAAAAATAATAACTCACGTTTTATTTTGTTTGATAATTTCGCTATTTATCGTCCGATGGAATGCAATGAAAAAGAAAACAAAGAAATTTGAAAATGAGAATTTTACAAATCAACCCTCTTGCTAGATCGAGATTTAATAGGATAATGATTAATGAATACCGAAAGATCAAACGCGCCGATCTATTATTTATCCTAATTTGAGGTAAAAAGCAATGATAAATAAAGCGAATATTGCAACTTCGTATTAAAATTTTGTTGCGTCGTATGTAACAAGACGTTTTGTTTAAGAAAATTCACATAAAAACATCACATTTTAGCACTTATTATATTTGCCTTCAAAGAAAATATTTGTCTTGATAATGAAATATAATTAAATGAATGTATTTCATTTGAAAATGTACTTTAGGTGTGTTTAATATTAAATAAAGTGTTTCTGAAAAACTGTACAATATTTTGGTTATGAAATGAGAAAGTCTGTGGAATCTATTTCAAAATAAGTAAGAAATTATTAATACATTTTTAATTGGGTGCGTCAGTTTAAATCTAAGCTATTTTATTGCTCTGTTCGGTTCGATTGTGAATTGTTCTAATCTGTAATATTAGGTTCTATTCTATTCCATTCTATTCTATTCTATTTGATTATGTTCTGTTCTGCTCTGCTCTGCTCTGCTCTGCTCTGCTCTGCTCTGCTCTGCTCTGCTCTGCCCTTCTTTGCTTCTTTGCTCTGCTCTGCTTTGCTCTGCTCTGTCTTACGATGTCCTGCTCGTCCTTGCTATATTCTTCTGAAATATTACGCCCAACTCAGCTCTGCTGTATTTTCCTCGATTACTCTGTTATGTTGTATTTAAATTATGCTCCGTTCTGCTACCTTCCATCCGTTATAATCATTGCACTTTTATTATTATATCTACATTAAGTATGTATTGTTTTGTTCGTGTTGGTCACCATCATTATTATCATCATCAATTTATCATTCGAGAAACACATAAATAGTATAATTCTGTTCATATTGATATTTATTGTATTTTAAACGGTGGCCAAAATATATCTTATGCGGCTGATATGCCTACAGCAGCATCAATCGCCTGAACAACAAACAGGCAAATACGAGTGCCACGAGCTGGCAATATTGTACTAGATAAGTATTATTATTTACGTTGGAATAATACATCATAATTTTATTGGGATTTTTGGTTTTTATTCGTTTTAATGTACGTTTTTTATTTTTGCATTTTCTTTCATTATTTTTCGTTTCTGTGTCGGTCGTATATGAGTCATGTCAAAAATATTTTATTTGTAAAAAATATTGTTGATTCCTAAATTCAGTTTTACAAATAGTGAATGCGTATAAACACGTAGTCGATATAATACAGGTACACCAATATGTCGCTGTGCAAATCTATTATTTGACACCATTGTGTATCTCTACAAACATATTTACACAAATTTGTTTGAAAAAAATTATTTCAATATTTTAAATCACGTTTCAGTTGAGTAAAATTGCTCATTATAATAAAAGCCATGTCAATATTGTATTTGGAAAACTAGTAACAAACACAGAGCGCCAATTTTCAACCTTTCAAATTTTAAAGTAAATTTTCATTTCAAAACTATCAATGACAAATATGAAACGTTTAATTTAAATAAGTTCTTTACTTGTTCACCAAGATCGTGTTAGTTATTCAAGCAAACAGAAGCCAAATGATATATTTGTCAAAGGTCTTCCGAATTACGCGTCTGTATGGCTTATTTCTTATTATATTGACAAATTCGGATCGCGACTCGGATATTAAAAATCATTTTCGCAAATATAGTGGTGTAAAATTGAAAGTGAGATTTCTTAAAATCAAACACTATCTTTGTTACAAGTATGTTGAAACATTGATTTAAGTCAATAGTTTATAACATTATTATTTTAGAGTGCTCACGCTACTTGCTTCCCGTGTCCACCTAAACGATTAAAATGTTTAAATTTCAGTTTGATATTGCAAACAAGAATTTAATGCAAACAAGATTGGAAATATAACCACCCGTAAGCATATTTGTTTGCAGTAGCCGTCACCTAACTGTACGCTGTTCTTTTTCATCAAAACACTGCGACCACTCATTGAAGCTTACGCTGTCTTTTCCATGTCCAAGTTTCCTTCCCATGACCAGGCATTGTTGGTAGATCTCAAGATAAAGATAGTAATAATCTGACAGGGAAGGCAGCACTCATCAGAAACAACAGTGCATGAAATACAGAACAGCTATAACAACACCTCAACCTACTCTGACGGTCAAGACCTACCAGAACAGAACAGAACAGAACAGAACAGAACAGAACAGAACAGAACAGAACAGAACAGAACAGAACAGAACAGAACAGAACAGAACAGAACAGAACAGAACAGAACAGAACAGAACAGAACAGAACAGAACAGAACTTTATTTACTCAAGTTGGCATAGTTACAACATATAAGTATACAGTGCATATTATTTAAATATGTTGAAGCAATGATCCTAACATGACTGTGTTAGGTCGTACACGTGTTGTTTTCTTGTCACAGAATCTCGAACAGATCTGAAACTCTACATATATCTATTGCAGCTCAAATTTAACCTGTAGAAGCTCGTGGCTGTTTGTATGGCATGTACAGGGTGTCCCAAAAAAACGGGGACCTACCTAAAACCCTTATATCTTATTTAATTTTCAATGAATTTGATTGTTCTTTTGTGAGAGTGTGTAAAAGGGATCTCCACTTCTAAAATAGGTACATGTACTTATTATTATGATTTGCTTTAAATCAGGACGTGACGTCATCATTTTACCAATGGCATCATTTCCTTTTTTTTGCTGACTTACGTGAAAATTGTCATCTTTTGATAAGACAATGTTGTCTGAGCATTCATTTTGAGAAAAAATGTTTTTTAAGTCACAGAGATGATGAAAATCTGGTGAAAATCTGGTGAAAATCAAGTAACTTTGCAATGAAATAATGGAAGCTGGGAAAAAGTAGTGAGTTTACTAAATACAAGGGAAGCATGCAACCTTCAACATACTTATTAACAATCCCCAAAGAAGCAAAATATAAGTATTAATTAATTATTATTGAGAATAATCACCAAGTAATCTTAGTAAGTAGCAAAGGGTATTATGGTGAACTTTAACCTAATCAACAGCTCAGAGATATATATTATTAGTCATTTAGTGTGTCAGCATTTATAAGAAAGCAAAAATCACCTATTACAACAAATCAGCAGCAAAAACAGGATACGTTCGCAAGAAAGTACTGCCAATTGACCGTGTATCTAAGGGCAAGTGGCCTATTTATAGCTCAGACATGAGTCCTATAGTGAATATGTTTGCCATACATGATGGTGTATGTAGATCCATGACCCTTGTCTTTGGGACACCTGGTCCCAATTCCACGAAAAAACTTAAGTTATTGCTCAGCTGAGACTGTTATTTTGAATTCATTATGTGACTACAATTATAGTCTTGTGATGTAGATTGCTACCAGAAACTGTGTATTTATTGCTAAATAATGATTTAGTAGATGATTTTTGTATAAAATGCTCATGTGAATCCAACTGTAATGAACAATAAAAAACTGTGTACTTGAGCTGGCTATAACAGACTTAAGTTTTTTATTTTGATTTGTATAACTTTAAAGTACTATTTTCTGTAAAAATCGGACTTATTTTGTACTGCTCTATTAAATTTGCATCTAACTGTGATGTAACAATATATAAAAGTATACATAAACGTCATTTACCCAACAAAATATGTTTTTAAAATAGCAGTCTCAGCTGAGCAATAACTTAAGTTTTTTCGTGGAATTGGGGCCAGAGATGACATTATGGGTCAGCATGTAAATCTATCTATGAACACGCTGAAATTTCTTATTCACTGTATGCTTAAATACTGAAATACGTGATTGAAAACAAGGGAGGTAACTCTGGGTATTGGACTAAATAATCACAATTATGATGCTGGTGTTTTGATCTGTGTTTATCCCTTGATGTTTTGTCATATTGACAATGTGTTATTGATAAAAGAAACAAAGTTACAAATGTTTAACCTAGGTCCCCGTTTTTTTGGGACACCCTGTATGTATAAGCCACGTGGTTTAAGTCGTCATGAAATGTATGTTCTGATAATTATGTTCTATATTTTTAAAATAGAAAATGTCCTAGTTATCTGCAGCGTCCGGGAAATCGAATTGTTTCCATAATACAGTATACATGCAGTAAAATTCTTGTATAATTCCGATATAGTGAGGCATTGTGCCTTGTATGTTTTTAAAATTTTCTGTGCTCGGCTGGTTAAGTTGAGTGCTGCCTTCCCTGTCGGGCTTAATATCATCTTCTTATATATACAGCGACCCATCTAACTCCTTCATCAACAAAGTTCGTTATATCAATAGAGCGAATCACGCGTATAACATACGAAAATCCAAATCCGAAAATTCGTTTTAACTTATAACCGTGCTTTACACTATCTAACACACAGCTGTTCTCAGGTCAAAATGTTCTTGCAGAGACCTCTTAGTTGGACTTGCCAACCATTTGACTATCAATGGTATTGACTAGCATATGACCTTATTCCATTGTATTGTCTTTGTAACCTAAATTGCAAATGTAATGGTTTCAAAGGTCAAACTAAATGTTGATCATTTTCTAAAATTGCTATTTCATGCTCGTTCTATTTATTCATTAACAACTTTCTTAATTCCAATATTATCTTCGACATCTTCGTGTTGGTTCATTATTGTCATCAAACTTATCAACAACAAACCAAAACATTTATGTAAATAAAATAGCTACCTTTAACCAACCCTCTGGCGAAACTATACTTATATGACTCGTGTTTTGCCTATATATGGTCAATGATGGCGTAATTTGGTCACCCAGTATTACTCCTGGACATTTAGATGTCATTAATATATCATTAGAGATATCTTGATTTTTACGACTAATTGCTGATCGCACGTAAGTCCCGTTATCACTGTACGGTCAGGTTCTGATTTTAAACATGATTGTCACAACATTTTGGTAATAAAATTGATTTTTATTGCTATTTTTACATTAAAATTAAATGACACTATCACAAAGTGTACGTTTTTAAGTTAACTATGCGTTGTATAGTGCTATTAAACTATTAGGTTCCTCTCTATTAAATCTATTTCTGATTTAAATGATTTTATGATTTTTACCAATTTGTATGTTTCAAGCTATAACAACAGCTTCGGCACAGCTATTAAACAGCACAAAAAATTAAACTCGTATTCTCGTATTATCAGTATGACATTTTTCCATAACAATTGTTGCTCCTTTAGGTCTTTGTTATTATTATTATTATATTAGGCGCAACATTTCCAATTTGAACAATTACAAAGTGCAACCAATAGAGGACAGTTATTTCATCATGCTACATATGGAAACTTTTCCTTTTTTAAACTGATATGTTTAGGTACATGCAGCCGTGAAGTAGTCAGGTCCATAACATAGTATATATTGTTTTTATTAAGAATGAAATAAATGTTCATATTTTAAAGGCAACAAAATGACCATTTTCGGTATGCCATTTGACGAATTTGCTATTCAATGTAATACTCAACAACAAATTATATTGAACAATGCAAACATTTCCATTTTCTTGGGTTGTGATTCATCCCCAACTCGACAGAATAGCTATAAAATGCTGTGTGTGTAATGAAGCAGTAGTTAACAGGCTTTACGTAGGTAAGACGAAAATTACTGTTTTCAACTTCTGCATTATTCAACAGGAAATGTCAAACTCATGATACGGGTGATTTTCACGGGTTTCAATCCAATTTGGCTAGATGGTTCTGACATCATTACTACACCCTCACAGTGGGTGATGTAATCTCAACACTTTAAACTATCTCTTTTTTATTCATAGGATGCCAAAATCTATTGGCTATTTAAACAATTATATGTCATCGGATTTTCTATATCACTTTCAGACGAGATTTCAACTTCGCGCCGATGACTGTGCTGTCGTCATATTCCCCGGGGAGCGATGTACTTATACGCTTAACGCGCTAGGAAAAATAAATATTGTTTCATGCATAGAGAGTATATGACAATTAATTTAAAATTTCTGAAGAATATGAGAAAAAATGCGACAAAAATATCTTTAAGACAATTAGAACGCTGCGGCCGACATTAAACCGGAAATGAAGAACACTCCGGGTATTTCCGACGCTTGCGCAAATGGAATAGAACAATGATTCGCAAACGCTTGCAATGTTTGTCAAACCAAACGAGGAACAGCGAACTCAAACAAGTAAGGGAAATCAAAGATCGCGGGACATCTTGAAAACGGGTTTTCTTCGTTTTCGCAATGGTTTAACAATGACATGAACCGGATATACATTTAAAATGCCAAGTTCAAATAAATATGTTTAGCATAGCAGTATGAACACAACCTTACTCGTAAAATTAACCGTTAGAAATCATTAAAATACCGTAAAATATGTCATTACTTATCGAGGGTTGCAATTGTCACTTTAATTGTGAAAATAATTTTTTACGCCACTGTAGAACTATCTTGACCATAGTTTTGTGTCGCCTGTGGTCAGCTTGACCTTGATAAGATCTGTAACGAACGTCACCTACACACAGAGACTCCTCTGGACGTAGTCCAGTTAAAGTGACCGTTGTGGTCAACTATTTCGTAATTGATAGTCCTCTTTTATTGTGACATTTACAGGTTTGTGAATGATTAAGTTCTACTTAAAAATCTATAAAATGACACAATTATCTACCTTTAACGAGTAAACTAAATATGTATAGCGCGTACAACATACGAACAATGAACTCGCAATTTAAGTCAGCTCTCTCCATGTTCGATACGTCAATACGAAGTAATACTATTGCATCTTCATTGCTTGGCACCCAGACTATTTAGGTGCCAAGGACAATAAAGTCTTGTCGAATGTTTCGACAAATACTAGACTCGTTAAATATATAGTGTATAAGTTATCGTAATCATATAAGTTTTAATTGGAAATTCAGAAACAATAGAAGAGAAATAATTTAAACAAAATGATCACCACGATAGCCCAGTCGGTAAGGTGTCCACGTTGTGGAGGTCCGAGGTTCGCAACGTCACCATTACGTACCAAAGGTGATATAAAAATGGTATTCTCTCATAATCTCGTGGCGATGGATGTCAGCAGAAATGAGGTGTTGAGAGTAATTGATATAAATGGTACTATCAACCAAAAACCAATTGGTATAAACTAACCTAAATAGTAAATAATATCGGAATAGGAGTCGGAATCGTGTAATAAATATAAAAAATTAATGTTTCGGATTACGACCTTTTCTATTCTGTTTCGTTTCGATAACTTAATACGTTAATAAATGTCCATTGCAATAGGTTAATATTAATTAACGATATAAAAAGGGTTTGCGTTCCAATTCCGAATGTCATTTTCCGACTTTATTTTGTACCAAGTTACTAATACATGTATACATAAAAACTGAATCAGAGTAGTTCACTGTCGGCCAAAATCTATAGTAATGAAATTAATATCATTTCAATTAAATCTAATAACTTTGGAAATACGACGCTTAAACGCGAATAATTCAGAAATTTGATTAACACGCCGTTTAGCAACGGAACCATGTCCAGACGTTCGGAATATAGTCAAATACATGTAGTCATCGATAGAATGCGAGCGGTTCCGAACTTGACAGAAATGACGAGAATTTCATGTGACAGCTCCTTATTTTCCTTCACTAAATAGATTCAATAGAGATATATACAATCCCATTTAGATTTGATATATTGTGATAATGTATTAACAGACATAAAACTTTAAGATTCAAGAAGCGTTTGTCACAAAAACGCCGTACAATTGTTCTGAATTGGCAATATTGAAATTAAATCCTCACGCTAATAGATAAACATGACATTTCGTCTAAATGAACACATCATCCAAGGTGTTATAGTTGAAATATGTGTCCTCTATCGAAAATAAATAAAGAAAGCTATATGACAGCTGTGACTCATGCCTATCAAAAACGTTTGGCAAAAGCAAATAAGAAAACACTCGGCGCCATTTCAAATAAAAATAATAAATGGAAATTCTACCTTCTTCTCTTATGTCACAAATTCCTTTAATTTTTAATACATTCACAAAATACGTTGAATTCTGTGACGAAGGTTGAAGTGCAATATTAGTAAATTATTTGAATTAACTGTTTGATATTTAATGATTGCAAATTGTGACGTCATCAGAAATGGTGTACATTACAAACGTAGCAATTGCTCCTAAGGGAGGTATGTGGTTTGAGTCGAGTTTCTAGTATTGCAATATTTGGACGGAACACTTCACCAAAAGCTTAACTGGTCCCAAGGTCAATAGGCTACATTGCTGTCGTTTTTTATCGGTTTGTGTGACGTTTTTAGCATTGCTTACGTCATAATTACGAGCCAGCTAATTGACCAAACATGTTTGTGTGGAATAATTGTCAACCAGTACTAAATTGTCATTTTGCAATCAGCTTCTGTAGATGTGGAGGACAGGGCCGTAGCCAAGGTCCTGGAAGAACATATCTCTCACAAAATGTCAACGTTGTGTCATCCAACATGGGTATCCTGGAGCCGTTATGTTCTAGCACAGGAACTTGCATTTATAATTTTAAAAAAAAGAAAAAGAAATTTCACTAGGCCTACTGTACTATTAAAATATATTTTCCTGTGGTTTTAGTGTGTGTACGCACTTTACGTTTCTATACCTACCTGTTAAGAGTCATCACCTCTCCATAACCACCATTGCTTTATTAGTTCTTTAGTAAAAGAATGGCGATGGCCGGCCTTGTCTGTAACAGTTGTTACTAATGTTACCAAGACGACATGTAGTATTGCTTCGTTAGTGTTATTTCATTGGATAGTTTTATGCTACACTTATATAGTTTGGTCACTTTTCTGAAATCTGGCAGTGAAGGTCGCCCAGAAACCCCTATTTCATTGGTTGAGCATATGCTCCATCACTATTTCAGTCTGAAAGCACACCCCGGTGCTTATAATATTCAATCAAATTACGTCAAAATATTTCAAACTTTAAGAAATTTAATTATAGATAAATATTTATTCATACAGTAGATACAAATTCTAAACAGAACGAGGAAAAATATGATTTGTAAAGTTAAAAAACCAAGTCTTTTATTACTTTAAAACACAGAATTTTATAAAGGCAAAAAATACGAGTCATAATGTTAACAAAAAATATTTCATTACTTAAAATATTTAATTTTAATAAACAAATCAACTTTTCATTTGGAGAACAATGGCATATTTAGACACGTTATCTAGTCCTTAGTACCGACCACAATCTGACAGCAAAGCTTATTAAATATTAGTACAACAATAATATAAATTCGTTAGAGAAACATCTTCTAATTCCCCATACGTGAAATTCCTCTAACGATGAATCATCCGACCCACCGTACGTGAAGTCAAGATATGAAATTAGACCCCTTGTCAAACTTTATGTCTATATTAGAAAAATCTCCGGTAAAATGGCTTACTGAACAACAATGTCTTAATTATGTAGATAATTCCCATATATTTTTATTTGATATCAACGGTTGATTATCAATGTGGCGCAGAGAAGAACAGGAACCGTTTATCTAAATGCAAATCAAGCAACCGTTACGCTGGTTCCGTTTCGAGTCCTTTGATTCGCTCTGGGAATACATACATTGTATATATGACAGCGCGTTTCGTTTCTTCATATAATGGGAAAGTGTTGTGTTTATAATTAGTTGTAACATTATATACACGGAGATCATTTAATCTATTGTCTGGTATAATTATATATGATGGGAAATAGACCCAAAGGATTGTTTTCGAGCCCAAAGGAGAAGAAAGTGAAACTTGAGTTAGGAGAAATATTCCAATCATGAATTCCACCAACACTATTGTCATACTTGCTATTCATTTAATCATTAAACGGTCAATATAATACTTGTGTGGTATACTAGTATATAATACGTTTTTATAAGAAAGAAACCACATTAAATAGTCTCGTTGTTAGGACAGATGATAAGATGACAGTTGTTCAGTAGATAAAGTTTCCAATAAAAGCATCTACAAGTTCTGACATATCATACAACAGCTCTCAAATTTCAAATACAGTTCTAATGAATTATATTAACTTGAACCTAAATATCGAGTCGGTCAAGTCTTAGCTATCGTTATGAACTTAATATCATGCCAATGACAATATGTTGCTGAAGCGAGAATATATTTAACAAATCAGACAAGGAAGGAAGCCATCAGCAGTAACACCAGCGCCCGAATGACACAAAGAAGAGAACACACAAATAGAAAAATCATAGGTTACAAGTTCCATTTTTTAATACAATCCGAAGCACGTATCAACGGCGTCGGTGCCTAGCTACCCACACAAGAGTCAGACATAGAATGCACCATCTATATCCTCGAATTTTATGAATACACTGTAATTAACAATTGAAGAAGGTAATAGTGTGGAACAGGACATTCAAAAGTCACAAACATCAACATGAGCTTCAAGAGCACATCGGCAAACTGTTTCTCGACGTGGTTTGGTATAACGCGGCCAATGACCAAACCTGCAGTCCATATCCTCGGGACAGATTATCAAGTTGTTTTTAAAATAATCAATCAATCAATCAAGTCGTAAATTCTCATTCATCCTTATTATGATCACGAGCTTTTCTTCCCTGTCCGATTTACAATTATCATTTTGCTGAATTTGAATTTTCCTATAATTATTTATTAATATTTTAAACAATGTATTATCTGTTATATGGTGGTAAAGCAGTAGACGGTCGTATCAGCGATATGTATTGGACAAGCTAGTGACTTAAGTGACATTGTCTTCGTTCCTGTCCTCAGCATGTATGAAAACGTTGTTAAATGTTTACCGCACAGCAAACTTATTACTAGCAATTAGTTCCAAGAAATATGCATGGTTTGACCAATAGCCCGCCGCATGTGATTGAAAAATGTTTGAACGACGTGAATCATAGTTGCATGTAAATGAATGTTTTGGTTTCTTTTACGGAATCGTCGAGGACGCTTGTTTTCCATTGCAAAACATATTGCTCACCAAATAATCACGTGACCAAATCTAGTAATACTGACAGACCGGACGGTAGAAATAATGAACTTCTACACAAACCTCTTTTCCCTCATCTCTCAGTGATAATCCGATGATAGCTGAGGGTATAAGTGAAATAATTTAATCAAATCTCTCTGAAGAAGAAATAGTCCCAGATATTTTAAACGTAGACGATTCCAATTGCTGAAGGGAAATGGGCTTTCTATTATAAAAACAATCGACAATCTGTGTTTGCCCTACTGACGATATTTTTGATCATTTTTCGTAGCTGACAATTATTTTTCGTCTGCGTCGTTAAGCAGTGAGCATCCTTGACTGTAATAGGGAGATTCCATACACCACTTAAAACACTGACGGGAGCATGGATAATAGAATTAGCCATTCTGATTGGATGCGTTTCGGATATTCTCCGCCGGCGGACTTTTCAGACATTGATCTTAAATTAGATTTTCCAGTGTTTTCCACTTAAGAAGGTTTTAAGTAAATGTTACCAGGACTATGATCAAGATTGAAACGTTTCCACTTATCTGGTTCCTTGGCCCTCCAGGAAACTCATAATCTTATAGCATACAACGTCTTTGTCATAGCTTTTGGCAGAGTCTCTGAAAGTTGTTTTATCTTCATTATTCCCAGCAGAGAAGAACACAGACACAATAACGCTGATACTTGGTTAAATACTAAGACAGTCTTCAAGTAGAGTTATGATTGGTGTTCCCGTATTTCAGTCTCTCTTCAGGATTAAATATTTGAAAGTGTGGCCGATCCTTACACTTTCAAGCATGTCTTGTTCAAATATTGTCATCTAAATCCAAAACAGCCACCGTAATCAGTTTTGTTCTAAGTTTCAGACAGTATTATATTCATGTGGAGAACACTCATTGACAATGCCCTGACACTATACCAAACTGTCCTTGAACTTCATTTGCACGTTCTGTGCCAAACTAGGAATCTATACCAATAATCTTTATTTCACAATGTTCGCTATTTGGCTCTTGTGGCGGTGGTAAAATGTTTCCACGAACATACAGTCAGTGATGTTATCCCTTTATCAACTTATTACTCTTGTTGTGTGGTCACAGTGATGCTGATTATTTGCGCTGCGCCTTTTTGTGTGGTTGGTACAACAGCCGAGTGTTTTAATGCTTTCGAACTTCGCATTGCTAGGCGATGGCGCCATATAGTATAGGTTCTAATCCTACAATATATGCAAGCTGTTAATGATTTTTGGTATATGACTATTACACCCCGGTCTAAAGTTGTATGCTCTTACCATTAAGCCACCTGAGCATGTCCACTGTACGCCATCACCCCAAAATATTTTAAAACGCCAAAAAATGAGCCAATATTTGATATCTTAATTATATTTTTCGTTTTCAATTAAAAACTTTTAATATGGGTGTATTATGCTTTTAACAAAAATGGCATCAGTTCAAAGCTATCAATACCATCGGTAATATTTCGCGCTAAACTTAAAACGTTTCCGCATATCAGACAATGGTTGATAGAAACTTTGTCTCAACTCGTGTCCTCACTAATCCCGTGTCATACTATCCACGCGTATCTAACCGGATCGTTCTCTACTTTCGTGTCCAAATATTTACCCAGTATTTAGTCGACTGAGCCAACAACCGGCGTAATTGTCCCTTCAATATATCAACAAAAAGCATTAACCTGTTTAGATTGCCAGGTAATCCTTCAATAACAGACAGCTGTTACAGAGCCATATTGACACAGGGTTCACCACCAGATAAATATCATTTAGCACGGTCCTATTGCTTCGGTATTTGATACTGTACCGGCTTGCCCTTATATACAACTAGCCCCTACTTAGATTTCAGTCTGGTTTGATTAACTTTCACTGTCAATATTTCCTGTTTACTCTAAGACTGACCACCAGGCTGACCACCGTATAGTTGTGTCCTACTGTTGCAAAATGTGTTGGCGTTTCAATACTATTGAGTATATTTGTTCATGCACGGTCAATTTGAAGCGTGATTTATACATACATGTGCTACCGTATCATTCGTTGAATGTTTTGTTCTTTAAAGATTTTAAATATTCTAATTTCTAACAAAGTGTAAGTTCCGCCTGGTGACTATGATGATTCGATCATATTAACAAAATCCAATTCAAGATACATTCACTTTGTAAACATTGGTTTCTGTTCAGACAAAGTAGTGGTTCCACATGTTGACCATGGTGTTGGTTGGTATTCTCTCAAACTCTTTTTTGCACATTGGTCATATTTGGCTGGTCAATTCCCGTTGTAGATTATATGCACCTTGTCATTAATGCTCCTTGCAAACAATGTTGTGAGGAATATTTATAAATAAGAATTGATTAACAAATCATAAGGAGGTGCAGTGGGCCTTTCGTGCTCTATTGTTTCTATTGATGCCTTCCTTGTCTGATTCGTTACTATAATTTTATGTATGCGCTCAACTCATGCTAAAGGCATCCTATTGCAATCAGTATGCACCTCTTTTCGTCGTCATTTAAACCGACACCAGAAACTTGGCGTATATAAACTAGTGCGATATTGACTTCTGCAGCTTATAAAGAAAGTTTTTCATTAAAAGCAAAGCTGTTACTTCGTTTACTTACTCACTAGGTAAATATTAGAGGGGCTGAGTAAGTTAATAGCCTGCAGGGTGCTGATGCATGACAAAGGAGATCTCCTTACGTGCACTGACAATAAGTTATTAAAGATGGATTTAACAAAAAAAAACTTGACACAAAACATGGCATTTATCAGATAGAGGTTTTAATTGCGTTTTTGGATTCTATACCGATTGAAAAGCTGTGTTTAAGTAACTGATTGTTTAGCTCGATTGTCAAACGTGACAGAGTATTGCATACAAAGTATATTATTTGAAACAGTCACCATGTTTCCCTATTCGCACATTTCGAAATTATGTGTCACTTTTCAACGCTCTTCAATTCTTAAGTCGACAAAAGGTGGTTAGCAGTTTCTGATCTCCAGCCAGGAGAGTAGCGAGCAGCGGAAATTTGCCATCGAAGCCGTTCAAATAGATGTCACAACGGTTTTCAATGAAGAAAAGTTTGAACTTAATAAACAGTTCATGGTTAATTACTAGTCTTCATTGGTTCGGCGCCGTTCACCAGATCATGGTAACGATCCAACACTGCAGGTTGTTGCTTAAAAATAGGCAGTTTAAATGATTGTGTTATTAATAATTTCCTTGCTAGCTTAAGTCGAAAAGAAGAAAACTTGTTTTCTAAACACAAACACTATAATTAGTACATAAAGATAAACAAATGCCCGTTGCGACGTTAAATTACAATGTTTGTGCGTTTCTTTTAGCCGACAAAGATGGGAATATAGGGAATACAATTTCATGTTCGCAATTAAGGACGAACAAATACGACTGTTGGATATTTTCCAATATGTTACCAAAGTCACAGTAAAGACAATGGTCGTTTTTATTGAGTCGCGTTCTGTGTTGTTTGCGCCCTGTCGTTCTGATACTATATTCTAGACAATTAACGTTGGCGCTTATAAAATTATGTAAGCACTGTATATTAAAAGTTTCAAACTGTGTCCGAGTTCCTGTGTCCAGACAGATAACTGTCGCAATCGCCAACTTAATTATATAATGACCGGTCCTTTGAAGTATACGGTGTTTATATATTTTACCCAATATTTGATAATATTATTATTACAATAAAATCAACAAGCAAAACAAGTGTATAGGAGATTGGCTATTGGTGGCGCTCGCTGTATGGTATTATTAGCACAACTGTGAATAACTTGGGGTAGTCGCCGCTGTACGCTGTTACCTAAACCTAATCGACCGGTAATATATTATCGACTGACCAGGTAGCCTTAAGAAAAGTGTAAAACATGTGGACAACTTCCATTTATAAGATCGGGAAATTGGAATTAAGGATCACGACGAGATGTATTCCTTAATGATTTGTTGACAACAGGGTTTCAATGGTTATTGGTATTTAAGTATCATACATAATGTACGGTCAGGAAAACTAGCAAATTGCAACCAATCGTTTTGAGCAGGACTAACTCCTGGATTACCTCCCCTGTTTTGAAAGAAACAAATTACCCATTAAACTAGATACGAAAAATGACCTTAACCTTTCATAACCTGGATATTTGACTCATAAGATTTTACATTGACTCAGGAATTTCTATATTTGCAAGAAAAAAATAATAGGTTTCTCAATTGAAACCACTATATCTTTTTAATTTATTAAGTTAGTTAAAGTATATTAATAAGATGACATATATATACAAATGTGTACGTATTTTATGGTTTGTTAACTCCCTTTCGCTGCCACTAATACGGGTATATCCGTTCCTCTTCTAAGCCAGCTTATTGGCCAACGACGGATTTCAAGCTCTTTATCTTCCTGGGGTTTTCCTACGTACGTTCCAACTATAAAAATCCATGACATGTGAAGTCTTTGACGTTTTGTCTTCAACATCTCAGAATGGTTGATAATGTAAAAGAAATTAAATGACTTAAATGGAGGCGGGTATATTCTTCTTTTTGTTGGAGAGTTGAGAGACAATGTGTACTGTTCAATAAATGCATGCAAGGCGACTCAGTGTTATCAAAGTTTTCAGGCAAACAATGTGTGTCTAGCTCTACATTACAGCCGCTAAACCCGAAGATGAAAATTGTTGTTGTTCTTCTGACTGCTTTTCAAAGCTCTAATTATTGTTAAGCTTTCTCACGGTTTCGCCTCTGTTCGCTTTCGTTCGGCTGTTTTCGGCGCTCGTTAGATCGGCTGGTTTTGGTTTAGCAAGTGTGGTTGTCGGCTTTAGTCGGTCGTTTACAAATTAATCCATTGTCACGCTAAAAAGACGACAAGTAAACTTAACATTACACTAGCCATTAAATAAACTGGCTCTGTATTACCGACTACTACCCGATTAATATGGTTGACATTTTAGGTTGAGCAATTGATATTTATTTCATCTCTAATAGAAGTTAAAATGGCTACGATGCTAAAGGCTTCTCTAAGAACTAACTTTATTAAAAACTGCAGTTCCGGTGTATTCCCTTACAGGAAGCATGATGTCCGCGATAAAGATTTGAGTAATATTATTGTAATATTAAAATTAAATATTTTTTATAAAATCGTGGCACAGTTTTGTTAAAAGCTTTCGATTTATTGAGAACTGCTCATACTTGTTCAAATTCGCTTATTGAGTTTTCACTTTGTTCATTGCTCCGGTATTTAAAGGCATGTTAAATATCAGCATTTTGAGTGTTTTGAAGTGACATGCAGCAAATAGAATAAAGTTAAAAGTAATGCATATAACAGAATAGAACCAAATGTACGAGTCGTATTTACTATTTATATACATGTAACCGATGAATACACGTGGCTGGCGCTTACACCACGAGTCTGTAACCGGAAATATCAAATGGATCGTACGATGGTCTTTCTGTGTGATGTTATCGCATATTTCAATTAACCAATCAATGAGCACCTATTGAATCAATTTGAATTTTCGATCTTTGCCTTTTTGAACAAAGAATTTTGAATAAAGAGGCTGTTCGGAATCAACAAAAACCTAATTCGTTTAACTTCAGAATTCATCATTCATGCCGATTTGTTTGCGTAAAAACCGCACTATGCAGTTTCTACCCCCTAAAGGTAGAAACGTCGTTATTACGGAATGAAATACGCTTCCGAATATTAAATATGAACAGTGATTATATGAAACAAATACAATTTAAAACTATCTCTACAGCAAATACTTGAGATATAAAACTGACGAAGGATATGTTTACCGAAGCTGCCACTTTGACACCTATATAACCAAGTGTTACGCCATTGTTTGAAGAGTGGTATCAGATTTCTTTTCGTGTTTCAAAACTTTTTCTGAATGAATCATATTAGCAGAGCACTTCAGCTAGTTGACATAATAAACGTTGATTTACCATCATTTCGAAAAGCAATCATGTTATTCAACGTACAGACAAATGTGGTTACTACGGAAATGGTGGTACGATTATGATTTGCGAAAAAATAAAAGGACATAATTATAATATCTGTTTAATTATTCTCAAGTTCGGTTCATCCGGTCCGTACTTCTCGCCGATTTTTTAAAAAATGTTAAAAACCGAACATGCATTTAATTCGGTCATTTAGTTACAACGGAACATCACTTTTTCTCTCACACCATGCATGTAATTAATCCAATCTTGTTTAAAACTGGTTTACATTTTATTTAACTACGTGTACAAAGTGTATAAATAGTTTCTTTAAGTACTCATCAGAACTACTTTAAGATTTGATAAGCAGTACTCTCATCAATGTCTATGATTGAGTAGTACGTTTGGAAATATGTGGCTCTAACCACTCGATGACAGGGTTACTGGGTCAGGAATAAAACACTCTGCGTGCTACTCTACCTGATCAAATAATGCAATAAAGTCAGAGTTTGAATATTTCTACATCTATCCAGTTATGAAAAAAGATAATAGAAAATCGGACAGGGAAGGCAGCACTCCACTTAAACAGCCGAGAACAGAAAACATAAAAACATAACATACGTATTATACAGTACCACAAATATACGTCACAGTGCCCAACACACAGCTGTACGAGAATATGAACTAACCCGCTGAAAGTCCATGTTTCAGCTGTCAAAAAGTCGAAAGTACAAGTCCCAGCTCTCAAAAAGCTGAAAACCCCTAGGTCCGAGTCAGACAGTTATGGATACTCATTACTACACCCACTCTACGCATCTACACATGTCAGTGGTTAGTCAAGTTCCATGCCCATCCAATCTGCTGAAATAATTCGCTGGTGAACGAGAATGACACTAAATGGAATATGAAGTTTCCTTAGACCATTATTTGCAACAGTCCTAAAATTACGATATTGTGATGTATAAGCTGATTGTCGTAATTTTGAGAATAGGTCCCTAAAGTCATAAACGTTTAGAAAGTAGATTCATTTATGCTTAATCTATACTCAATACATTCAAAAACGCACACTACAAATTGTCTATAGGTTTGTTGACTCCAATAAGTATTCTTTGGATGCATTTAACTCACCACTATTTTACTTTTGTGCAACACGTATGCTGTATTTATAAAAATATAAAGGTATTTCTATAACATTTGTGTTAGAATACATTAAAGCAAAACTAAAAATGCAAACATTGTGGATTGCACAAAGCGTGCGTTTTTAAATGTACCGAGTATAAATGAACTATGTTCTCCAGGTCTCTGTTAACAGAAGTTGAACATAATTAGGATTATCTACCATCAGTTGTTTTACTTATTCTGTTCAAACTCTACAAAAATGCAAATCGATGACTCATCTAAATATTCATGAGGTAAAATGAATTAGCACTATGAATATTCATATCATCATCCGATATTTTCTGCATACTTATACACTATAACAAATGGTTCAAGCTATATTATTTTTATCATTATTATTTTATTATTATTATATCTAGTATTATTATAAGAATCTTATTCAAATTAAAAGCAGTTTCTTTATGAAATAACCATTTTGAAAGTTAATATGAAATAATATTTCAGTTATCAGAACAAAAATGAAATTGACACTGAATGAAATCTAAAAAATTTTTATACTAATTAGTCGTTTATGAAATTCGTGGATGATCATTGTGGGTATACTATCTGACGTTATACTAACACGTTGAATAAAGTTAAGAGCTATACAAATGTGTCTCGAAAGTGTTATTGATAAATTACCGAAGATAAGCAGCTCGAGCATTTTCACAATACACGTGTAATAATTGGATTACATGTCTTTCTTTCAATTGACACTTCATTCTTGTTGAGTTATAGCGCTAGATAGAGCGTGATCTAGTATAGCACCGCAATCTTTATATTGTCATGAAACTCTCAATGGCAGATAAATAAAGTGGGATTTCGGCTTTTTATATCCTCATTTGATAATGAGCTTGCTATGGTATGCGTATACCTGCCTAATACTCGAGACATGATCTATGAAAAGAAATGCGTTTGACACATTTAATAAATTATAATATTGTCATCAGAATGGTGGCAACTTGTAAATAAACATGGTTTTCTTTCTGTATAGAGCTGAAAGTATTAAGTATTTATTGCTTTGTGGGAGATGTCAGGATAATCGCTGCCACCTGTGTTAATTACGTAAGATCCGTATATGACGAGTCGGCATATAATACATTACTTTGCTTGGAGGCTGTACTCCCAAATTCCTATGCACGACTCTCGAACAAAACCCAATGCTGCAATATCTAATTATTTTAATGAATGCTTAGAAAAACCATTTACCTTTTTGTTCCATTTTTGTGCTTGCATTTTACCGCCCGTACGTGCGTGTGTGAGTGCATGCGCGCGCATTTCAAGTCAATATCTGAATATTTTCACGTGTATTATGCTTTTCATATTTATCCAGTTTAATGTCAAACCTTTTTTTGTTCATTTATGCGTTCGTGCATGTGTGTGGGTTTATTAAGTGATTGTCTTTTGCTGTCCGCATGTGCGTGTGAGCGTTGATGCGCGCGCATTTCAAGTCAATATCAGAATATTTCCACGTGCAAATTTATGCTTTTCACATTCATCGAGTCAAAGAATACGATAGATGTGTGTATGATCTTTGATCGAGTTCAGTGTCAAACGTTTTTGTTGATATTTTTAATTTCTATTATTTAGTATTAATAAAATATATTGCTCTAAAAGTACTTGGTGGGTTTACTGAACTACATAACCCAGTGTGCTTTTCATATAATTATTGCATTGCATATGGTTCATGTTATTGAATTGTTGTTTTACGAATATATCATTTATTATTTGAACTAATTAATTAAAGCTGCTAATCAATATATTTGTTTATTTTCTTATTACTTTCCTAAACTACTTTAATATTGTTTTGATAAACCAATTTTCTCGATTATACAAATGTACACAAGTTATGCTACGGTCACATTTGCCCTACGAGCTCCTTACGAGCTCCGTACGAGTAGATTTTGGCGAACTCGCACGGCGTCCGTACGGAGCCCGTACGGATATTGAAAAACGTACGAGCATCGTACGGATTTTCGTGACTCGTAGAGGACTCGGCGACTCGGTGAAAATGTTTCACCGAGCTCCCGAGCTGTCTACGAGCCCGTAGAGTTTTTTTCAAGTCTGTATAATCTCGCACGAGGCTCGTGCGGACACCGCACGAGCTACGAAATATTCGTGCGAGTATCGTACGTTATCCTTACGGATATGGAAATTTGCAAGGTTTTGCATCGCATGGGACGCCATTAGGATGTATGTAGATAATGAACATTATCTCAACTGCTTTACTTATGACAATGAATAGTTATGAGTATCGTGTATATTGAAATATTGAAAAATTAAAATTTTGGAAGACAGACAGACTGTGCGAGTATAAAACATTTGTACACAGACTTTTAATATCTTTATTTCGAATGTACAATAACGCATGACATTGTTGTACACACTTTGACATTGTCAATGTTATAACATTCACTGCTATTATGTTGATACTGCAACTGTATCATGTTTCCAAGTTCCGGTAGAAAGACTCTGCCAACAGCAAAAACACAACACTGATTAATTCATGAAAACAATATCGTATTTTTATATCATTATTATGGTATTCTCATATTATCATTATCGTCATCACAATCGTATTCTCGTAATTATCAGCACCGATATATCGCATTATCATCATCGTGTTCTCGTATTATCATTATCTTATTATTGTATCATCATCATCGTATTCTCGTATTATAAATTATCTTATCATTGTATTATCATTATCGTATTCTCGTATTATCATTATCTTATCATTGTATTATCATTATCGTATTCTCGTATTATCATTATATTATCATTGTCTTATCATCATCGTATTTTCGTATTATAAATTATCTTATCATTGTATTATCATTATCGTATTCTCGTATTATCATATCTTATCATTGTATTATCATTATCATATTCTCGTATTATCATTATATTATCTTTGTCTTATCATCATCGTATTTTCGTATTATAAATTATCTTATCATTGTATTATCATTATTGTATTCTCGTATTATCATTATCTTATCGTTGTATTATCATTATCGTATTCTCGTATTATCATTATATTATCATTGTATTATCATTATCGTATTCTCGTATTATAATTATCTTATTATTGTATTATCATCATCGTATTATCGAATTATAATTATCTTATCATTGTATTATCATCATCGTATTCTCGTATTATCATCATCGATATATCCGACCAACAACTTTTCTCCAAGTAGGTACGCACCAGACTTTGATCCATGACATATTACCGCGACCGTGGCTGGGTGATTTTGGCGTCCGTATAGGAAGCGGGAGATCGTAAGTTCAAACCCCGGAGAAAGTTAGGTTATAACTGATGTAGTCGTTTGGTAAGACGCCAGCTAGTTCACGAATGGTAACTGTAGGCCCAACTCTGCCAGGCACCCGGCAATACATGTATGAGAATGAATTCGGGTTATTTTGCTAGAGAGGGGTCCGACCAGCAATATTTTATCCAAGTTGGTACCCAGTAGACTCCCACCCAAGACGTACTCCTCTCATTGTATTAGATGACCACAGTTCACCACAATTCCAGGGTCCAGGCCCACCCCATCTGGATCCGCACACGCTCAGTGTATGATAGTTGTTATTTCCGTGATTCTCGTGCACAGAACTTATACACATCAAACCATTGTCTATGCATCTACTGCATTCACTTAATTCTTTTGGTAAAACTATATATTTGGTGTGGTACACCTGAGACACATACGTGTATATACCCTTTGTACTATTCAAAACGTTATGGCGAAATAGGCTGAATTTCAGAGTCTGTCGAGGTACAATTGTGCATTTTTTCTTACATATATAAACATGACATGAAATATCAACGAATCCATAATCATCTTACATAATATAGTAATACATAAACTGGGTGAGGACAGCTTCCTTGCGAGCTTTCTACTTCAAATATCTCTACGAGCTCGTAGACAACTTGGAGATCGGTGAAACATTTTCACCGAGCTCCCGAGTCCTCTACGAGTTACAAAAATCCGTACGATGCCCTTACGAGTTTACGATGTCCGTACGGACTCCGTACGAACTTGCTAAAATTCGACTCGCACGGAGCTCGTACGATCAATGTGACCAGGGTCTTAAAATAGATAATTAAAATTCACTGAATATATCCATTATTGTCGCACGGACACCGTACGGCCATCGTGCGATCACCGTACGGACACCGTACGAGTTATCTACGAGCTCTGATTGATCTACGAGCACCGTGCGATGTACGGCCGAGCTCCTTGCGAGCCCCGTACGGTGTCCGTATGGATATTACGATGTCCGTACGGATATCGTACGATTGCATCTCTATAAATCGTACGAGGTCCGTACGAGCTGTGACCAGACCCTACGAATGAAAAAGTACCGTTAGGATTTCAAACAGTGTGGACTCGTACGAGTTGGTAAATTCGTACGGATATCGTACGAGCTTTGTGACCGTAGCATTAGCAAGTAACATCTCCAAAATACCTGTAGGCCATAAGACCCGTTACGATAACATTGCATAATAAGACAAACATTCAATATAAAACCAAAACGGTCGTTTTAAGTATATTATTTATTAAAATGACCTGTGTAAATATGTACAAATTAGGTATAGAACGCACACAATAAGTATACACTGGCCCATTGGACCTAGGCCTATAAGTTACTATTAAACTATTAAAAAACACATCTTAGTGTGCACTCAATCTCGCTTAGGATGTTCTCAATAATAAGAACATTTTATTATTCAGAGACCCTGTATCACTTGACTCTACCAATTCAGTAAATACACAGTCGTTTTATGACACTGACCTGGTATACATGATTGTATTTCTTGTAACAATGTATTGTATTCGGTATATTACTAAGATGATCATAATAATTCCTAATTAATATACATTGGCCCAGGAATATGTATGTAATTGATAGCCCCTGATTTGTCAGAGATATATTAAAACATGAATGATATTTCGGGGCAAACATGACAGATGAGCGTCCACTTCTGGTGTATCTCCAAAAATATAAAGAAAAAAAGGAATCAATACATTTTGTTTTATTAACATAATTAATTATTATGTATGGACAGTAAATTCATTCTATCTGATACAGAATTCTTATTCTAATTTTTGTCTGTATTTATGTTTAATTTTATGATAGTAGCATTTGTTAAAATTAACAACTACTAAATAATTTACGTTTTAAGGTTTATAGTATAATATGTTGTACACTCGCCTTGTGATTGCCAAGTTGATTAGTAATTTACTGTTTGGTTCATGTAAACCACAATAAAATAACGACCATTGATATAGAAATATTGTGCAGTAATATTAGCTGTGTTTATTACATGTATGGGGGCAAATCTTCGGACATGATTGTCGTTTTTCTCATATATCAAGCAATGTTTACCCCATTTAGTTACATATTTATCCAAATAAGTGATAAATGTATCATACCTTGATAGTTATGTTTGTGCCAAGATTCTCAATATTGATATATTCTATAATAGCATTGTATACATGAAATTGTTTATTTTGATGATAAAACATACGGCTTCGCGCGGTTCGAGATGGTCTTTAGCCGAAACCTAGGTGCTAATATTCTCCAGTGATCCGTAATTTAACCGTACCGTCGGTGATACTCTTCGGCGCTTCTTTGCTCAAGAAATGATCGGATCTCGATTGAACACCTGGATGAAACGTTGTGAGATATGATAAGTCCGTTTGTACGATACATGTTTTTATTGCTTATTGTTTTAATGACTAATAATACAAATTCCAGCCTTATCAGCACACCTGGACAAGCTTAAGTAACCTGTATTACGCTCATTTACGCGGACAAGATTTCTTGTAATTTATTCGAATTTTCATCATTTTCAAGTATTTGTAAATACAACTGTAGTGGGAAACGTATACGAGAATTAAAGCCCCGCCCACCTCGCCACGTGATTTGATAGCGATATTGTTACACGGCTATCATACGCTTTGTTTGACTGACAGTTGCCAGGGCGTATCTAACATCTTTAATCTGTCATCGCCCAATAGCGCCTTGATATATTAATGATATGAAATAGCGAAACTACACGGCCAATAAAACGCTTATAAAATTTGACACATCTTTTTACAAGTTCCTCCCCTCGACTTAATATTAAATACTACAATCCTAAGATAGTATAATAGACACATTTTATGAAATATCCTATTCATTTTAAGATATGACGGCGCGAAAAGAAAATATTTAACGTATATATTCATAGATCACATGCAAGTGAAAGAAACTGGTTACTGGGATAAATCAAGGATACTCATAATAAGGGACAATTGAAGAGAAAGGACATTAACATATTCGGTGTTTTGTGAAAAAAGGCTTATCAGCATGTTTGCTCTTCCTACTTTGCACTTTACACCACAACAAGTGGCACAAGTTTGCGAAACTTTGGAAGAAAGCGGAGACATTGAACGATTAGGACGATTTTTGTGGTCGTTACCAGTGAACCCGTCAGCTCTGGAAGCATTAAACAAGCATGAGTCCATCTTGAGGGCTCGATGTCTGGTCTGCTTCCATACAGGAAACTACAGAGATTTATACCATATCATAGAAAGTCATAAGTTCAGTAAGACATCGCATGCCAAGCTGCAAGCTATGTGGTTAGAATCCCACTATCAAGAAGCTGAAAAACTACGTGGTCGCCCACTCGGTCCTGTCGACAAGTACAGGGTGCGCAAAAAGTTCCCTCTACCAAGAACTATCTGGGACGGTGAACAGAAGACGCATTGCTTTAAGGAGCGAACCAGGAACCTGCTGCGTGAATGGTACTTGCAGGATCCCTACCCAAACCCTACTAAGAAGCGTGAGCTAGCTCAAGCCACCGGGTTGACTCCAACACAAGTCGGCAACTGGTTCAAAAATCGACGACAAAGAGACAGAGCTGCTGCAGCCAAGAACAGGTTCGTTGACACACATATTATCAGTTTGTTTTATTTACCGTGTATTTAACACATTGTCATCAAGAAAGCTAACGTTAACGTATCCAAGATAACGCACACGTCGTACTATATATGTCAGTATGAGTGATTTATCTAAACCTCTATAACACGGGACACGTGGTCGGTCAAACAAATCATATCATTGTATGTTTTATTATATAAATAAGCTGCTGTGATGTTGACTCTACGTTTTGTGTAAATACGTACGTGTTATGATTAAAATATTAATAAATAAAACAAATTTGGTATTCGCAGATTCTATTTATTTGTAATTCGCTGACCATTAGTCGTTTTGTTTAGTGCTATTGGTCCAATACTGTTATGGAAATATATAATAAAAAATATAAATAAATAAAACAAACGCAAAATGTCGTATTTATCAATTCATTCATTTATATTACCTTTATGTGTACAAATTCTTTAAATTAAAGAAATTAAAAATAATAAGCACTATATCAATTTCGCAAGTTTGCCTAAAACAATTTCCGCAGGCCTTTGCGTGATGTGTTAATAAAGTGTAATTCTAGTTACATATATTGTAAACTTTGTATTTTATTAATCATAGCACATTATAGAACATTCAGATGCCACATTTTACCGTGACTAATATTTCACAAAACATATTTACACTACAAACTCACTAAGTAAATGTTTAATTTTACACTACATAATAATCATGTGCAATGAAAAAACAATCACAATTTACACAGAACTATTTAAGAAAATTGCATTAATTGTCAAACTATTAAATTTAATGATTGGCACACATAACAAAATAATAAATAAAATTAATAAAAGTGAAACCAATGTATGTATGTGTTTATTTCATTTGTGTATTGTATCTTATTTCCATGACATTGCACATTTTGAGAACAGCACCCAGCGATCATTAATTAGTGAACAATATTCTTCAGATAAAATTAAAATTACTTTTTCAAATATTTTGTCTGTGTTCACTAAGACGCTGATTGCGGTCTTGTTCGACTGCTTTTTTGTTTGTTTACATTTCACAGATGTTTTGTTGATACGTTACAGATAAAAAATTTGAAAACTTAAATTATTGGAATTCCTTCAAATTTTCTCCGTTTCTGCGTTTGCAAGACGCTCGGTTTTAAACCGCCGTTAGTTTTAAATACCGTATGACTTTAATATATGAATATGATAAAAATTATTTATTTAATGTGTGTATGTATTTCATTATCGACAAAATATGTTAATTTATAATCAAGTAGGCATGTATGAAATAAATTCAAAACATATTTTACTTTTTTATTAGAAATGTTTTCAATTTATCTGTCACAAATTGATAAAACGGTGCTCTTAACATTTCTGGTAAACGTATTGACCTTTTGATGCACTGCAAAAGGCCAATGTCATTGTGTGCTGATATGCCAATTACTAATTTATTTACACAGTTAAAAAAGGGCTCATTCCTGAATTTTACAAATAATATTAAAGCAAAAAAATCGGATTAATTTGTTTACATATCTTATGCAGTTAACGAACCCATTAATTTGTATTATGATATGTGTTTAAATATAACGATTAAAACTTATTCATACATCCCCATAAGTGTATAAGATAAGCCTAAAACACATATACTACCAGTAATTAATGTAAGATAGTATTATTATACGTTTTAATTAATACTAAACATGACCCCCAAGTCAACTAATATTAAGTTACCAAATGCTATTATCTACAATTTTTCATTCATTTTAAAAACCGATTTCATGCGCAGATATACTTGGTATTATATAAATTATACAAATCCACATGTTTTTATGTTTTTCTTTTCTCTCACAATGGTGTTATACTAAAATTTATTCATCCTCTAAATAAAAATATACTTGAACCGCTTATCGTTTGACCTGGCTGTCTCATAATGCTCGAATTATTTAAATACATATGAAGCCGCAGGTTTATGTGAAATCTAGCGATATAAATTCATCATCTACCTGTAATTACATAATTTCCCCCAGTTTTTACATGCGTACAATAGAGATTGATGCTTCAAGTTGGCATATTGTTCATTTATATCTGTTGATCATAAGTGCTTGGTTGCTGTTTGCCAGTCATTAACTTAACAGATTGCAAGAAAAATATGGTTTCATTAGCTATTAATAATAGTATAAATTCATCAAAAATGCATATATGATATAAAATGACGATTAAACTGGTAAGATACGTACATTACGCGTCTGCGGTTTCGTTAACAAATTTCTTTGAAGTGAGATCGGGATTGATTACACGGTCATATTTAATAAACCGGGTCCGTACGGTCTGAACGGGTTTTAGTTACGTAAGTTAAAATTTAATGACTTTGCAAGCACAATTTTTGATAAATGTACAATAAATTAGAAGTAAATGTATCTGAGAACGTGGTATATTAAAACACAACGCAATATGACCGATTATGCATTCTGTTCTTCATATAATAATGCAATTTGCATTTTAGAAAATTGCTAATTTGATAGTAAAAGCAATAGACATTATAGTTAAGCTTTGCATTGTTATTCATTTACACTTAGCAATGCTATGTTTTAATGGTCTAAGAAAAGAATGAGCTGAGTAGAATACATAGTTTAAGTAAAAGGCTGGGCTCGTCCGGGGTTTGAACCCAGGACACGTAGCATCTTAACTACCTCTATAAACGTCTTCGAAAATGTTACACTTTCTCGCAGGAAACCGATCATGGTTAAGGTGTTCGAAGTCTTAAAAAGGTATCAGGACCATGGGGCAGAGTGTCTGTTGGTCGATGGGTGGTACATTCTGGGGACGTGATAGAACCTCAGAATTTACACACTGATCGTGCACATGTTCTGGTCTGCAAACTAGGAAAGAGAGGGAATACTAAAACTTGTAAAATAACTTGCATCACAAATGCTACCAAAGTTTACATGCGCCAGTCTCCAGGAAAACCTGCTATATAATAAAATAGACTTTTGAGATTGTCCATGATTTGAAAGCGCAACAGAAACAGTGTTCATATCTTGAATTTTAAGGAAGTTACAGCTGATCTTGTAGGGGCGCTATAGCAGGGTTTCCTGGAGACCGGCTCATATATTTTAACTACATGTATAATAAAAAAAACCTCCGAACATAGAATGAGCGATACAACGAAAGTGACAATGACCTACCTCAGCTTATACGCACTAGCTACAGCATAATTAATAAGCAAAATTAATTAAATATTAAATAAGCGTACGTATAGCGGTAATATTCAGACAGACGGAAAGATTTACAATCTATGACTTGAGAGTTTTACGACACGACGTTAAAATATGGTTAACACCGTCATTGGGTTTTAACCACCTCCGCAGCGAATCTAAACTTGTGTGGCATTTCAAGTGATGCCTTTATTTGGGGGAAGAGCTTATGTTGTGTTATTTAATAAATTACAACTTCAACAACACCGACAACAACAATATAATTACAAAATGTCTAAAAGAAATATTGATGTTACTTGTTTTAATGAGTTTGTCGAATCATACGTATATACATTATAGTCTAATACATCTTTAATACTCAGCATAGTTAGGTTCTGGTAACTGCAGCTTTGTCGCTCAGTGTTAGGGCAATGTGACTTGGTAATCTTTATTTGACTAAAATAATTTTGACCAGTGGGACTTAAAACAACATTAAAAAAACAACAACCAGTTTACAACATCAGTTCCAAATATAACTTAAATGGCTAGTACTAGTAAAAACATGTACATGTAATGAATTCTATGGTTACATGTCGCATTTAAGAACTGGATACAACGTCCTGGAATATCGGGGGTTGTCTGCAAGGCTGTAGTGATTGATCTTAAATAAAAAGCAGTTCCTACAATCTTGCGGGACAACCCTCAATAAGTTGATATATTTCCGAATATTGATTTTTATAGATTTTTTACAAGGAGACATTGCGTGATTTCATTCAACATTTACAGGAATATTATTCAAATGTACCGGCAAGCTTAGATCATTGTTACCTTAAATATATCGGAACGTGTCTACCAGCAGTCAGTCTTGTTGTAGAATCAGACTTCATTGTAAAACTTGTTATATACAGGGTGTTAAAAAGTTGGTTCTCAAAATTTGATTTGAAATATTTTATTGTATATATTACTACATATGTAATGAATGTTTTTTTGCGTGGCAGTATTATTTCAATTTACTAGTCATAAACGGACACAGAGTGGTTAGATACTGAAAGCGACGCATCGTGAATGAGGGGTTCATTGTTTGATCCCAGATCTCGACAAACCAATGCCGATAAAACGGTATTGGTGGCGTCCCCTTATTTTGGTACGTATCTACAGAATAGATCGATCTATAGTCAAGATACAATTTGGCTTTGCTTGGCAACGTGCATACTCTTTTTAGTTGTGTTGTCCAAAGGCACCTTTAGAAAACAAAGCTCGTTAGTCTGTAGAGTCAATGGGGTTAACGTTAATGAATGTGATGTTGGCGCCGCAGCAAACTCGTTCGTTTTTCATGTCACTACAATTGCATATAATTTATTTATTATATATTTAGCGAAATTATCACATTTTATCTCATAATCTGTAAGATAACCACATAAGGGGTTGTTCAGAAATGTGTCAAATAATCACCAAAGTGTCGTATGTGAAATCTAGTATTTCACACAGATAAGTTTTTCTTACGCGAATCACCGCTATAATTACGTGAGCAATACCACTGGGTGTAAAAAATCCCCGTTATCTTTTGGTTTCTTAGGGCCATATTCACATCCTCTCCTCCACTCTCACTCACTGAGTTAATCCAAATTTAATTATCGTTTCGTCCGTGCGTTTGAGTGTGAACTCGACCTAACTAGAAATTGGTATTCACAACGGTAAGTGTAGCTGGAGTTGACTCGACTGAGTGAGGAATTTTCGAGGGAGCGAAACGTCGACTTGACCTCGACTCCAACCACACTCAATGGAATGTAAGTGAATACCAAAGTTAGTCACTAACTAAAATAGACAATCTACTATAGGAAGAAGAATTTGAGGAGATGGTTATACCTCTTAGAAATGTCCCAGATCATGAGCAATTCCATAGAAAGCATGGATAATGTGAAATTCTTGTAAAACTTCCATAGCTACACTCAAATGTGGTTACGTGCATACCGATTTAGCGCATGAATGTTGAAGTAATAAAGCTATTGTATTTTCAACGATCGTGTGGGTTTGATAAATATATTATCATAACTATTTTATTTATAATTTGTTATCTAAAAGTATATTATTTGGACAAACAAAGTTACTGTAATAAGTGTAAAAGGTAGCTGGAATTAAAATTTAGTCATCTTACCGCGATGTCAATTCAATGCATGCTATTTATATATGGAGCATAACAATGAAATTATATTGTTTTTATTCTTTGCCATATCATTATTTTTAATTCCGTCCAGTGTTGATATGAAGATAACTGAACTATTTAAATGAAGAAAAAAACGTGCTAAGTTGCAACACATACCGATGATGTGCATTATTTTTTCTTATTTGCAATCATTCATGAGTCCAAGTGCCGCCTCGATAGCCTACTGTTAGAGCGTCCGCTTCGAATGTGGGAAGCACCGGGTTCGATCCGGGGTCACTTCATGCTAAAACGAAATGGTATTAGTATTTCCCTTGTAAGATGTCTAGCATAATAAGCGAAAGCTGGCTTCTCTTATGTTTATCGATTCCATTGTGACGATGGATAAACTCGGACATGAGGTGTCGAGGATGGTTAATATTAGTTCAAGGTTGGACCAACCTGTATCATAATCAACCTAAAACCAAGAGCCATAATAGGTAAATTATATTTTATACATGTCGCTTATTAAATGGCATTCTAGGAATTATGGCTTCCTAGTTGTCGGGCTTCCCCGGAACGGTCTGAACGATGTACGTGTAGTAATAAGTTTACAAAATCATCTGACAAGCTGCTTATAAAAGTAAACTAAGTTCATCTCATCTGACTTCTAAATTATTGACATGCCATTATCTGCTTGACGGTCGGTGGAATTAATATTGACGTGATATACTATTTAATATTGAGTCCATGCCAAAAACATACGGCATTTCGTATGGTGTATTCTTCGGTATGATCATCCTTTATTCATTTAAAACTCGTATGCATTGCCTTGCATAAATGTTTTGTAAATATATACGTTCATTTAACGTTAATTACATCGAAGTTTTATGTTAACTGATCCACTATCATCATTACAATAATCATACTCTCTATTTGTGATTATTCAAATGAAGGTTTCATTTGAGCGAGTTCAAGGAAATAATAAAGAATGTATTAAAAAAATCATCAAAATTATAATTTGACTGTGTTAGTATACATTACGAAAATGCATCGAAACCCAACCAACCAATTCAATAATAAAGCACATATTGTTTGTACAGTGTAATATCCTAACGTATATTATAACGGTCACACACTCAGGAAAGCCGAGGGTGAGTTACCCATGTGAATACCAAATCTCCACTCGACCTTCACTAACTCGACCGTCACTCCAGCTACACTTGAGGCTACCTTAGGTTAGTGTGAGTCGAGTTGGAGTGGAGGACCGACATGTGAATATGGGCCTTAGACATTATCTTGAAGTAGTTGGCGAAATAATATAGCTGCAATATGCTTAATAGACTTCAACATATGTTCATTAGATTCGTATATCTGATTTAGGCACATTGCTTTGTGGTTTATTTCGTATGCAACACCTTCTGGCCAGCGTGTTAGTTGTCACCCACCAAACCAATATCCTCGCTGTAGTTGCCAACTCGATAAACCACGTGTTTTATAAGACTAAATTGAGATTAAACACAGGCTTGGCACCGACGCACTTTTGATTTGATAAATTGTTTTCAACATTGAACGCTGAATTGTCTTTGTCAGGCGCACCAGGGCGAACCAAAGCATTTAAAATGACCGTGTTAGGCATCAACATTATAGAAATGTAAAATTTTAGAGACTAAATATAAGTTATCCCGTATTCTTTGACAATATGTATTTAGTAAAAAAAACATGACTTTCTCTATACCGCATTTTTCACCAAAGCACAAAAATGACTGCGGTTCTTTATACAGTTGTAATTAAGAGTTCTTTGCAGAAACGCTTTTTCGAGAAAGATGACACCACCCTCTCCTAATGAAATATGACAATGTCTCTCATTTACGTTTTTCCAAAATAAATCTTTCTTAGTAATACCAAGGAGTTCCATGTCTTTGACAGCTCGCAAAATGACCAAACAAAAGAATTAAGTCGTTAAACTATCATTAAACTCACTCACAAAATTGTTAGAATTTTAATGACGTCATCTAAGCAAATCACGTTGCAGACGAGATGTCACCACACCCAAGTGACCCGCGGGAATAACGTAAGGTCGCGAGATCTAGATATGGATGACTTCGCCTACGGGATGCAATTTAGACAAATTGTTTTGTATGTAGATCAGCTATCTTATCTGGAAACGATACCGTAATATCGTCTTGACCAATAAAAACAATAATTTAACAATATGTGAGGTAACGGTCAGGTAATTGATACGTTTACTACATTAAGTTGAATATTCACTCGTATACTTGTAAATAATTTTAATTATTTGATACACATCATGAGATAAATACTAGAGAAAAACAACAATATATTAGGGTTAAAAGTTATGATATTTTTTTACAGTACATTAGGGTTAAAAGTTATGATAAAAAAAAATTCTGCGTGAACCATTTCCATGTGCATTGAAAAAGGGAAATGCAATGCTCAACCACCTTGCACAACCATATAAATTTTCAAGCTCAAATAAATTTTTAAGGCTTAATTCATGCACAGCATGTCACAATATTGTTTTGTACAGCAAAAGTCTACTTTACGTTTGAACACCCCTCAAATTATGTGGCTTTAATTAAACACATTAATATAATTATTAAATTACTTAGGAGTTAAAATTATTAACATTATAAATTAAAAAAATTAAGTAGTTGGTTTATATTACAGTTCATTTAAGAAAATCTTATACTACAAGTAATATGGCTTCATTTGAATGTAAGTGGTATTTAATAGAAACATTATGTATTTGATGTGTCAGGAAAACTTTCTTTGTATAGAGCACGCCGTGTTGGTGTTTATCTTCGGAGCCTGATATTTATCAATTAATAATGCTTGTTGTTAGTATTCTATTCTGTTCTGTTAAAATTGTTTGTATATGGCTAATAGGTATTTTTCATATTTCACGTGTCAAGCACTTATCGTCTGCTACAACCGTTTAAAAAGACATGTAATCGATGACTCATTTATTCCATACGCTCTTCAAACTACATTATCCTTCATTGACTTCTGTGGATCAGACTCAGTGTCAATTCCGTTTTGTTTGTCGGCTGCGCCTTTTTCAATAGTATTAATAAAAGTTCAACGGATAAGAATTTCAGCCCATTTTTTCAACAATTGAATTTTGATATAAGAAGTTTAGTTAAACAAAGCCGGGAAACATTCCTCGGCCCTCACAAGTGACTGATCGTCTGCAAACCCGCTGATTCCTAGTCTCTATAATGTAGACATTTTTATTCAGATCAAATTGACATGGAATCGATTTTAACATGAGGTGCAGACAGCGTAATGTATGCTTAATTGACCTTCTTGCGTTTGCCATATTAAGCAAGCCGGGAAAATAATCGCATTTTTTTCCAAAAAAATATCTTAATTATTTTTTACCGTCTTTTGTCACCGGAATGCACTAAACTGACTGTTTGTATAGACACATTTCGTCGTTTAAAGTGTACCTATATCACGACCACAATGCCACAGGCATCTTTGGTGATTTTACCATTTTATTGTTACACTAGATATCATAATATTATTTTCATTTCATATCATTTGCTGCGTTTATTATTATACGTGAAATTGAGATTTTTCCTTTTGTTGACCGCTTAAGTTATAAAAATATGGGAAGTAAGCTTGAAGTGGCTGTGTTTTTCTTTTGGGTGGTGGGGTATATTTCACACGACCTGTTGGTATGGTGCGAATCAGGAGGAATCTTCTGCTCGGTTTGACTCGTATGATACTTGGGCTGATAGGGAAACCAAGCGGATTAAACCATCTTGGAGTTCCCCAACACCACGTGTTTAAAATAAACAAAACCGACGGTCGATTACACCATGAGATACGTTAGACTCTGTTCATTGATAAGGATATGACAAAACTGACTGATTTGTTTGTTATATATACATTTCCCGCTGTTTTATATTGGTATAGCTGCTATTATGAACCGTGTATAAGTTACGTTTGTTGCCAAAACTCTTATCATGATAAAGGTCAAGGTTTAACGCTAAAACAAATCTAAAACAAATATTCCAATAGTTATACCTTATTACTTACTATACCACATTACCCGCGTGGTTCCATTGTTTGTCTGACTGACTAGACTCTGGAAGAAACAAAAGCAATATTGCAAAGATACTCCGAACTGATTTCAAAGCGATTGTTCAAAAGTAATTACGACGCCGTTGCAATTCTAAAAAGCGAACTGGCTACGAAAACGCAAATGACAACCTTCATTAAAACAACCATGTCAGTGCTTTCGGATGTTTTAAAACATCATTATAAATAAACTAAAACAATCTCTTGGCAATAAGCATAATTTGCAATTGACAACACATGTATATAGGGCGAAGACATACTGCGTGTGGTCAGACATAATGTTAGATTTCACATGATATGTACAAACAATGACCAAACAACATTTAATAATAACAGCAATGATTGGCAAGAAATAACATTTCGGTTATTTGAAATTTATAGGGCACCTTATGCAATGGCATCTTTAAATTGTATTCTTATTGGATTCCTTAACTACCTGTTATTTGTTAGTCACTCTCACATATCCATGTTTATGCATTTGTTACTCATGCCTGGTAGAAAGAATTGACACGTCTTTAGCGTTGAAGGTCTTGGTATCAATCGTTGGTCTAATCAATTATACAAAATTACGTATCACCATTGCACGATTTTCAATGAAACACTTGACCCTAGCAAGGAGTAAGGCACACTGACTTAAATTAAGTAACATCAATTATAGTTAACTGTTCTGTTTGGAATTTAACTTATTAATGGTTTTAAATTATTTCACAAGTAAAAATATTTATCAGGGACTACTCCGAAACTGCAGAAAAGAAGAAACTGAAATTACCAGAAATTTATCAATTTCACAAGACTGTTTCAAAGGACCATGTTTCGTTCACACGCTTGTCTTCACTGTCTGTTTGTGTGCGTCACGTCTACGTCTTGTGTTTAGATATCACCTGTTCAAAATTTGTGAACAAATTTCTCTGTCTGTCAAAATACCCAATAAAGGAATATTATATAAACTATTTATTTAGGTTTATAGTGATGCCATCACTTTAGAATGCCATTGATCTAAACATGATACCCAGCTGTTGATTCAGGATTTCAATCCACAACGTATTTATTAGATAAGAGAAAATGCTCCTTATTGTCCATTTGTTTGTTCATGACACCTGTCTGTTCCATGTAGTTGTTGCAATCTGTATGTTCCCTCATAGTTTTCATATTTACAATTTTGACATACCGCTATCAGTCTTCCGTTGTCCATATAGCGTTCTACGATGCTATCAGAAACGTTCCGATCATAGCGTTCGTTGTAACATTGTGTAATGGCGACCGAGGACATCGATAGTTGGGTATAATACTGAACGATTTGTTCGGAGATTAAAGTATGTAGTTGATAGCTTGTCTCATTATCCGTACTATCTTTGAGAGTGTCAAACAGGAACGGTAAAACAATCCATCCACTGATAGCTGGCTTAACACCGCAGTGGCCTCCTTTCATTCATCAACTGTATGGAGATAGAGTGATGGGACGGCAACAAATCTCCTAGTTCATTGATTTAAGGTGAACTATGTTCGATCTCCTTTGATCTCCTTACGTATGAGATGGATTGGACTATATTATTACACAATGTTCTCTTACATTTTAATGCTGAAAAATCGCTGATTTTGGGTAGGCGTACAACTTTTTATATGCAAACGAAACGGCAAGTCGATTGCGTGCAAACGAGCTGGAAAACTCGCTTATTTCCGGCCCATACTGCGTTTGCACGTCTGTGTTTGATGACACTATGTTTGTTTTGTTAACATGGAAGAGGTAACAATCTGCTTGTAGACGGCTACTAGTATATTGGCATTAAAGCAAACTTGGACTTATTTGTCATTCATGATAGAAACATTATACAATACTAATAAAGCACCATTATGTATAGTGTGCGAACTTACACATTTATGCGGACCCTGTACAGTGTCAATCGTAAGTGGCACTTCAAAATAGACCTTTACATCCAATAAAAAGCAAACGAAACGTCATATCAATGTCTTCAGATATGTTTTACTCCCAGCGTGATTCTTTAAATAGTCTACCGGACTTGAACAAGCGGGGTCACCATTGTGAAGCCAGGGTATTTCCGTAACCAGTCATTTTGTTATACAATCTGCTTGTTTAATGAGTACCCTACCTATCAATTGTTCTTCCATGTAGATTTGGCATGCACCTACGTTGTCAATATAAACTTTATTGTCTTTGGGATCTAGGATCATTTAAAATCGAACACATGCGTCATTAAACTGACATGGATATCGTGATGGCTAAAACCCAAGCATGTTGTTTGGCAAAGCATAAAAGCCACCACGGATAGGCCTCGCCTGTCGTCGGAAACACCCTGTCGCGTCCAATATCTCAATATAGATTAAATGTGTCCCGTGCAAAACAAGCAGTCTTGTCACTGAATCATTTCCTGGCCTTTTTAAAAACATTGTCACCCTAATACTCCAATATGTCATATCAATTTCGTCTTGTTCATTCACCGCTTCATCCATACTGTTCACTATATAATAACATTAGTCTAAGCCAATTTGGACGCTTGCAAATCTGCTCTAGTTTTCTTCTTGAATAAGCCAAACCAGGCGGATGGAGCGCCGGAATGACATTGATCACTATTAGACTGGTTATTATCTTGTGTTGGAAATAAGTTAAGGATGCGTTAAGACTGCGAAAAGACGATAATACGCCATGAAATCTGGGCACACTGAGGAGAAACTGTCGGTTAGAATTTTCCTGAGTTCCTGTCACCAGTATGTACGAGTGTGCTTGACAAACTAATTACCTTCTTCCCATAACCAATTTTGATTTCACAAATTCAGTACGAAACTATCATATCTGAGTGGTAGTTTACTGAGAAGATAAACCAGTCTGGCTCAAGCTTAATGCATGGTCGTGTTTAAATTACAAGCTCATTCCGTGTCAATTTCCTTCACCCGCTCTCAAATGTTCTTGCGAAGCTACAGTAATTTAAGAAAACGAGCGGTTTAAATTGCAATTTGATTCAAAAAAGCAATTTCGGAGGTTTCAAAATGGCATTTTATACGGATAATTTGTAACGAAGAACCGAGGCGTTCTATCTGACAACCTTTGTACGTATTTAGAACGACAAGTTTTCTTACATTCTTTAGGAAGCAGACGATACTGGGTACAAAACAGTCAATTATAGTAGAATAAATATATTAGTCATGATATGTTTTCAACTTCAGTTTTCCTGATTCAGACACCATGGATATTTTCACACGCAAACGTCTTAAATTGCATTGAATAACCCTATCTGTCAACAGCCAGGGAATGTATACCTCATTAGAAAGTTACAAAAAATCTTTTCATACCAATTGTATAATAAGGACTTCACCATAAGGTGATATAGCCACAGTCAAACAATATTTTACCTTATGTACACAGTAGACGACTCCAAATTTACTCTCTTACTTTTCAAAAACTTTATATATTCAACAATAAAATTGCCAAATTGAAGCATATTATCTATGGGGTGTAGTTTTCAAATTGCCTGCTTCATAGGTGTTATATTATTTTTGCATTGTTATAAGCAGACGAACGCAAGTTGCCCAGATGAAAGTGGCACCAACCTTGTTGACATAAGCGGCTGGTTATACAGAAATATCGTACTTTTAATGCTACATATTAACTAACCACGAGGACACTTTCGATGTCTATGTAAATACTCAAGAAATGACATTGACGATTATTGTAGGAATTATTTTCTTTTGATATTTTTTTCATAATTATAAATGTCAGAAATAAAAGATGGCCTTAGTCTACAGCAAACAAGACAGTGTAATACAAACCTAGTTTTAATTTATCACGATATAATAAATTAAACAAATTATATTTAAAAGTGAGAATTTGTTAAGAAGGAAGTGCAACCAGCTGACATTAAGGGTTAAACAAATGACATGCATAAAGATATAAGCATCGGAAATCAACTCGATGATGAAGCAAAAACAAGTCGGCTACCGCAGATCAGGATTTGGTTTTCTAATCAGTGCTGCTCAGGTTCTGACGCTTTTTAATGTCTTAAATCTTACAGTTTGTCTTAGAATATCGCTAAACTTGACTGCACTGTATAAATTGCGGCATGTATTACAAATAGAAACGTTCCAAAACGAACGGCGACAAATAGAGGACGCACATAGACTGTGCGTGTTTGTGAAACAAATAATTCGGACGAGACTGTGGGACGTACAAGAAGGGACACAAACTGAAATTAGAAGGACAGCACAAACATCGGACAGCACAAAATCATCCACGAATACAAGAGATGAATAAAACATTTAACTATTTACAAAAACAGGAGTTAATCAGACTTACTTAATCATTGTGAAAGAATACGACATTAGTATAACGTTAACATTATTATTGTTATTTCAACTTAAAGATAAAACTTTCAGTTTGAATAGATTGAATACACATATAAAGATGTATAAATAAATACAAAACCTATATATTTGTATTTCGGATAGATGATAATGTTATGCTTAGGAGTGTGTATTGAAGTCTATTACAAAATAACTTAACTAGTATATTAAGCAAACATTCGTACGACACTATCAAAAGTTTTAGTCCTATACAGAAACACGTAAGATTCAGATTACGTGTACATGAAGACATATCGTTGCGTGAAAATACAGAGTAGATTTTCTAATATCATCGGAAACAAAAACAACGAGGGTGTTATCGTGTTTATCTATATTCCATGAAGGACTTATGTTACGTATTTTATCGTTCCTTTAAGCCGATTTGGTGTCAATTAAACCTAACATCGATAAATAAACGACAGTGTCAAAATATCACGTGACTATCGAAACGTTATACAGACTCGACACCCTCAATATTACAGTTTGGTGATTATAATATCAACGTTGGTCGAATCGGAACAGAGCTATCGCTGGCTTAGTATTAGAAGGTCTTGTTGACCAAACAGAAGTTTAAAAAGCTTGTTTTTCCATAAGTAAAGAGAAGTTTTCAGACAGTTGTTTTCTTGTTTTCTCAAAATATTGATTTTGTATTTACTACCTTCTAATTATAAGCCAGCGATATGTATACTGATTTAGAACCCAATGTTGACAACATTACCAACGCTTAGAATATTTCAAGTTACTTCCATTTGTCATTTGAATTTTACATTGCATTTTGAATGCTCACTTTGCGCATACATGTGTTTTATTACTGCGATAGTCGCCCCTGGATGTCGGTAGTCATGACGTTAATTACATCAAAATATTATATTTGACTTTGCACAGAAACGTAATGTCAATACTAATTTCAAAGCTTAATATAATATCAATATTATATGGCTTGTTTCATAAACACTGGCGTTAACGTGTACATCTGAAGGAGTCTTTCACGTACAGACTTCTTCATCGCCCGCTTAGAACTCGTAGGCGAGAAACTTGAATGCACCCTTGCAGAATATCATCATGTTATTTTATGGTGACATTTACGTTATGGAAGTCAGCATAGATTACAGAAGTTCTAGATTTAAATACATTTCATCATAAATCTCTATACGGAAGACAGTGCAGGCAAATTAATTCTAAATATTAGACATTTATACGAAATACACGTGCAGTTCACTATTTGAATAATTTTGCGCAAGATTGTCAACATTTAGTAACTTTAAATCTAGAATACCAATACAAAACACCCTAATACCAAGCAATTTTACACCATAAAACAATGATAAATAATATTTTTTCTAAAATACTGCAGGAATTTTCAGAAAATATTTTAAAACAAATACAAATGTAACAAATTAAAGTTATAATGCTATAAACGTGGGACAGTCCGGACAGTCCGGTTATTAAGCAGACCGGAATAGTCCGGGTATTAAGGCGACTGGACATCATAATTACGAACTGTCATAGTATTGTTTATTTTACTCCTTTTAGCTTATTTTTGCACCTGTCATAAGATATACTTAACACAAATGTTTTCCTTGTAAATCAGATTAAGATATGGGCTAATTTTTGTTTGTGATAGATGACAAATAGTATTTGTACAGAATGAGAGGTGCACGTTAATATCCTACCTAGGCTAAAGTTTCTTTAGTATACAATTTCTACCCGAAGCTTTTCAAACATGAATCATACTTTCAATACAGAATGACGACAAATTTAAACAAATATACACGTTTGCTTTTCTTACATTTCAAATTAAATTTAGCAAATAGAAATACCGGCGGTGACGGCTCGGATTTATTTGATTTAAGCTTTATCCAATTTTGTATTTTAGTTTCTTTTTTTATAATGTGTCATGCAAGGCAAATATAAATGGCATAGTTGTTACTGTGGTAGTTTTTTAATATTATTTTTGACACGTTAAAGATAGTCTCTTCTTTCAAGTTTTTCTTCTTATTCCAAACATTTAGAATTTGAGAAAATATACTACACATATTTGTAACTGAGAATTGACTGAATTATAATTTATTTGTTTAATTTCTATTCGTTCGTTTCCTTTTTGTTGTTGCATCATATTTTTGAATATAAACAGTATCTAACGCCTTTAACTGACTAACTGGTTAATAATATGGTTTTGGCACATACATAATTATTAACAGAACGGTTGATATAATTCGAATAGTGTGCACTTTACAAAATACATAAATATGCACTTTACAAAATACATAAATATGCACTTTACAAAATACATAAATGGGCACTTTACAAAATACATAAGGCACTTTACAAAATACATAAATATGCACTTTACAAAATACATAAATGGGCACTTCACAAAATGCATGTATGGGCACTTTACAAAATACATGAATGTGCACTTTACAAAATTAATAAATGTAATAATATCAATAACACCCAATGAGAGTGAATATAATTATGTACCATTTTACATATAAAAAAACATATAATATTGAATGACAGCAAAACAATCGACAACTGATAAATATATAAAATGAGAGATGATGCGAGCACATTGCTTGTTTTGTATGTACCGCATTTCTTATACTTCATAACTTTATATTACTTTTTACCTGCACCAAATTAATAAAATACAAACATAATAAAATATATTTGAATAATAGACTGAAGATTCTGACGCGTTGAAAATCCTATTAGTGTATCAGTAATAGAATTTAACATTTGTAAATGATATTTCAATTATGTTTGGTGAGAAAATGTACACAAAGTATATGATGAATTAGTGAATTATAATGTCAAATGGTTACTGGAATTCATATGATTCGAAACAATACTACCAAGAACTGCACACCATTGCTTTCATGACTTGGTCCTTGTCAATACAGCATCAGACACAAAGTCTGTAAAAACGTTAGAAATGGAGTTTGAACACTATAGGAAAATGTCCGCCTTTCTTCCGCCATATAGTTGATACCGACCATGAATCATCGCCATATCAATACCACGTATTTCAAGGATATCTATCATATCAAGTACCTCCTTAAGTGGTCTTCTAACATGATATGTTTACCTTAAAATTTCTAAAACACATATACGACGGTTTGTTCTGCCGATATCTTAACACATTCGAATAGTTTCGGATAAAATCGACAGTTTTCCACCGTAAAGTAGACATTTGATTTGTTTACTGAAAAATATATGGGATTTTATAAAAAATGAAAAATAATAGGCTTCCGGTTAAAATTAACCATGATTGCATCGACCAAAATGCTGGTCGATGGGCAAGCATTCATTGATACGACGGTCTAGCATTGTGCTGATTCTAGTCAAACTTCAGAAGAAAACAAAAGCGACGCCAATCAAATAAGGATATAATAGACATTTCTGATATTAAATTAATTATTATTGCGCAGGGAAATATGAATCTATTTCAATCATCTCAAACCGGTCATAAAGTAGGCAGCTAGGTTGTTAAGTAAATAAAAATCGAAATGAATGCGATGAATATGAGCCTGTGTGTAAATGATACCTAAAATGTGGGCAACACTGAAAATCAATGCATTGAATCGAAAGGGTATGGAACATATTCAAGTTTACACGACTCTTTCTGTTTTATAACCCTGAGAATACGTGTTTTAAGTCAAAGGCTTTATAGATAGCAACAAAATTGTGACACAAGCAATCACTAAGGATTGACCATTTTTGTACGAAATGCACATTCTATTTTACAGCTGCTATTTTCCCTAGACTGTTATATTTTCTTGCGTTTATGCCCCTTTTCAACAACCGTTTTCGGTCCCATAGGTGACCTTTCCTGTGTTGTTGGAATTTGTTATTAACCGATGCTAAGTTGCTCTTCCACAAGCAACTCATATCTTATCCAGTATCGAACATACATTGCCCTGGTGGCAGTCTGTATCAACTGTGGGTTCTTACTCTGGTTTTGTTTGACTGACTGCAGGGTCGGAGGCTTCTGGAGTTGGTTGTACTATTTTTCTGTAGCTGTTCAGCTTCATTTTCTTGTTTTTTTTGTGGTTGTCCCTATGACCTTTACTTGTAATGTGTGATGTTTCTTCTTTCGTGTGTTCTCTTTTTTGTTACATTCATGCTCTGCTGTCTTCCCTGTTTGATTTTACCTAGGCCATAGTGTTTTCTGATTTGCTTTAACTACATGGTAAAAATGGTCTTTTTTCACCAACATGCTGTTGGAAATTAAGAAAAATGGTATGAAAATGAAGAGATTCTTCTTCTTTTTATCATTTTGCTCATTTGTATCGGCTGAAGCAAATTTGGGTAGGCTCAATATTATTAATTTTGTAAGTCTTGTAAAATATACAATGAAAACTGGCGATGATCATATTACCTCTTTAAGGCTCTAATCGCAATGGTATTACAATTATATACAATTACAAGTACACGTACAAATCCTCATCAAGTAGTTGAATGTGTTGTATTTTGTCTTCTGTGACTTTAAACGATAAATCAAGATTGTACTTTATATCAAGCAAAACACGAAATAAAAGTACGCTAGACATGTAGAATTCTACATCCTAGGAATAAGTTTTATGCATTGGTAAAATAAGGTATATGATAACACAATAAAACATATGGTACAACATGAAATATTTCAAGTAACTTCATGTACATATACTTCAATGAGCTTTATCACAAGCCACCAACGGCTGTTTGGAATGCTCTACCAGTACATGCGGGACAAAACATTTCATTAGCAACACAAGCTCATTGGAGATATAAATTGCAAAGCTGCACGTAAAACTAGCAAATATAACAATGCATGTGAAATGCAATATGTAAAATGAGTTATTGATTATAAAATAAAGTGGCAAACTGATGGAATGTTAAAGAGGTTATAAAGTTAGAACAGAACAGAATAAAATAGAATATTTTACTTCGGGCCCTCTTGGGCATACACTTGTTTGGTATACAAATGTATACACACAGTTTCAAAAGAGTAAAGTTATAACATGTGTTTCTAGCGCCTTGTTGTATGATAGAAATAATAATCAAATCGTGTTTTGTCTCTTTACAGATTGAACAGTCAAGGTGGCGACAGTTCAAGGCTCGAACACTACCAGGGATCTTCTCCGGACCGGGACTCTTCTACAGACTTTGATGATCTGGATGTGGATGATAAATCTTTTGAAGAAGATGATGACGAAAATATTGATATCGAAAAAGAAGATGACAATGGAAGTACAGCTTCACCTGTCTCCCTGGCAACCAGCATCACCAGCCCACCGACGCCACAGATATCGCCCACCTGACTATATGGACTCCAGAACCGGGATATAACACAGTCCGTCAGTCAGGCGGCATTTTTGCCCCAACCGTGGGCTTTGAACTTAAGCATACCAAAGATTCCTGTGACTGCAGGAGGACCTGTGCGATCTTTTGGCATTGATGACATTCTTCATAAACCATTAGACTTCTCACAGAGTAGTTTACAACAATTACAAAATAATCTTAGACAAGTACATAGTAGCTTTCCTTATAAATATATGAACAATTATATGGCTAATTTCCAACAGACACACACAGTAACGTCGCGTGACCTCGATGAAACGGACAAAATTGAATCCACGTGCCAGAAAGATTTGGAAACCAGCGAGAGCGTTCCATCCGGAAGTAAGGATTAGTGTCAAAGGGATTCCGAATGTTAGGTAGATAAACCATGAAAATAACACCTACATGCGTACAGGAAAGGCATTAACTTTCTTCTGGAGTTACTAAGGGTTTATTTGTCTTGTAAATAATACAGTCAGTACCTACACTCGCTGTGAATGAGTGTCAAAATGAATGAACATTTCAAACATAAATGCTTCGTCGAGACGCTAATATGTTTATAGTGCTAATCGTAATTTGTTCAGTCTCGAAAAACTAGCGGAAAACATTGAGTCTGTTTGTATTTACAAAGTGTCTGATAAATTGTTGCAAACTGATTCAAGACATCAATTTCTTTTCTTCTGTCTGTGCCTTTAAATACGGTCTAGTAATGTTATAAAATAAGCAAGACATCTTAGAATGTATTTACTATGTTCGCGTACATATGATCAGATTAATTAGGGAAATGTTTGTGTTTTAAATAAAATTCTGAAGATTTACATACGTACAATGTAGAGTGTGCATGTATACATTTAACTTTTTTAACAAAATATGAGTTATATCATGGCATTGACACCAAGAACATTGGACGTCAGAATCACTTTAGAAACATTAAATGTTTCAGTTGATTTTTTAATTAAGTTTTTGACCAAATAATATGGCATTTTTACATAACAGTAACGTTACTTTCTAAATACAATACGAATACGTTTTAATATAACAGCAGCTTATAAACGACTTGGTCAGAAGCGCAATTTGAAAGGGGATATCTGAAAGACTTCAAAGATTTATTTTTCAGTTTTAATAAATAAAATTAGAATATACCATATAAATAGTTTTTATCAGATACTAGCATAAACATAGACTACGTGTACAATATTAATTGTTCTAGATCGTTCGTGATCTATGTAACTATACTAATTAAGTATTAAAAAGCACTCACATATGACCGAAACTGGTTTTAATTTGACAATTTGTACCTCTCGTTGTTTAAAATCTTGTTTTATATTGAGCGATTTTCATGCGAAAATAATACATTCGCGAAAAATGATATTCTTTTATAGGGATTTTGGCATTTTATACAATGTCTTGTTATCTAATTAAGCCAAGCAATTAAAACTTGTACTTGATATGTATATAGAAGTATATGTAATTTCCGCAATATTATTATGAGCATTTATGCGACTGCAATACAGTGGGCTGCCGCAATATCTAAGATAGAAATTTTATCGTATGCATGAATATATTAAAACATTATCACTCTACTTCTGCGAAATAACAATAACCGTCATCGTGTTTTCCATCAAATTGTGTCATTGATATGAAAAAATGGTGTAATAACTGTTCTGTTTAGCAGCACTTAGAAAATATCAAAGTTAATTAATGAGAAAGCATGTCAGTGAAAGCTGAGAATATTCAAAGTTTATTAAATATGAATGAACAAACGTACGAGGGTTGTTCATTTAATACCCGGACTATCGATATTGCTGGAAAAGTAATGGACTGATAATAATGAAAACGCGCAGTAATACATTCACACTGTTTTCACATATGAAATTATAACTTGCTATTACAAAGGGTTCATATAATATTAGTGTTTTAATAAGTACATATTGTGAGCCGACCAAAGTCGACGTCAAAATATTGTGACGTTACACCATTTTCGCACCTAAAACGCCACTCTTTTTATCTTCATTTAGGAGGTATGGCACTGCGCGAGCACTCTCTTATACCATTTTAAGATGTTCGGTAGTAATATTAAATGTTGCACACACGATAATAACAGTGTATGTTTCAATCAAGCGTTACGGCGATTGTCCGGGTATAAAATGAACGTCCCTCGTACATACTTTCCTACATGTGTTACTGTTTAGTATTAATTACTAGATCATAATGCAGCGTTTATCAATATTCAAAGTATTTATGGGCATTTTGAAAGGAAGCAATATGCCATATATTGTCATTCGAGGACTAGTGAATTTTTAAGTAGTGCACGATGGTTGCTCCAGAATTACGTAGGCTTGTGTCAGAACTTTTATACTATTTATCAGAGAAACCAACCTATTGGTCTCGATCGAATACAATTTTTTTTTTGCAAATATACATGGATGCTTTCAAATATATCGTATATACATGTATATCATTTTATCTATGACAAATTTGGTTAACATACCTGCATATAAGTTTTGTCAAAAGTCTACGTAATTCTGGAACAGTCCTCGTACGAAGTGTTATATTTTGCATAATTGATAACGTGTGTACGTTCCAGTGTGTTTGATATTTTAGACCTGATATGATAAACATGAAAATAATACATTTGTTGTTTTTGAACAATTTCCATTTTGTAAAAAAACAATGAATGAGTCAATACATATCGTATTCGTATGTAATATGGTATAACTCATACTGACACAGCTCCTATAGTTTTTGTAGTGTATTTTCTCTCTACACCATTCGTAAACTAGAGGTATTAGTGCAAACGCGTTCAGTATAATACAATTCGGTGTAAGCACAATAGTTTTCACCAAGGCTTTCGATATGTGGTCAGGAAAAAATGACTATATGATACTTACACACTGTCTTAAACCAGTCTTATTTTCTACGATTGCATATCATTACGTCACCTTTGTTGATGCTTCTCAAACCTTTAATGAAGACAAATAATTATTTAGACATCTTCATTCAAGATTGAATATTAAAATTATCTGCATATAGTTATCATTTATTTGAGACAGCATTTTATCAGAATATTACATGAGTATACATGCCCAGAGTATCCCCTCCCGCCCAGATCTCCCCTCCCCCTGTCCCTGCTCCTGTCCCTACCCCTCTCTCCCCTGATTAAGAGTGTACATGTTTTAATGTTATAACTGGAACATGGCGTATGTTTGTTGTTATTTTGTGTTTGTATGCAAAGATTTATACCACATTATATAAATATTGTGTATCTAAAATTACCTTTATTTTGCTTATATTTTTGCGAGGCAGTCATTTGTCTAGAATTCATTGTTTTATTTATTATTGATCGATAAATATTGAGCCTGAAGATTGACGTTGTTGTTTTATATTTGAAATCCCCCAAAATGACAAAACACTTGATTTTACTGGTACCCTGCAACATATAACAAAAGTTCCCAATCATCGAACCTGTCTAAAGAGAAGTATTACTGTTAAAATTCGTTTTATTGGTTGGCACCAATTTTTGTTGATTACGACACGTTTTGTGACTCAACCTAATTTCTATAGCATATAACAACACGACTTGTGTCTAAGCGACGTCTCTATAGGATGTTACAACTGGAGACGTTTCTCAACGACATATCTATAATTATGATGTTAAAACAGGAGTTGTGCCTCAACGACATATCTATATAATGTAACAACAGGAGTTGTGCCTCAACGACATATCTATATAATGTAACAACACGAGTTGTGCCTCAACGACATCACTTAATGATGTTACAACACGAGTTGTGCCTCAACGACATATCTATATAATGTAACAACACGAGTTGTGCCTCAACGACATATCTATAATTATGATGTTAAAACAGGAGTTGTGCCTCAACGACATATCTATATAATGTAACAACAGGAGTTGTGCCTCAACGACATATCTATATAATGTAACAACACGAGTTGTGCCTCAACGACATCACTTCATGATGTTACAACACGAGTTGTGCCTCAACGACATATCTATATGATGTAACAACAGGAGTTGTGCCTCAACGACTCCCTATATGATGTAACAACACGAGTTGTGCCTCAACGACATCACTTCATGATGTTACAACACGAGTTGTGCCTCAACGACATATCTATATGATGTAACAACAGGAGTTGTGCCTCAACGACATCACTTCATGATGTTACAACACGAGTTGTGCCTCAACGACATATCTATATAATGTAACAACACGAGTTGTGCCTCAACGACATATCTATATAATGTAACAACACGAGTTGTGCCTCAACGACTCCCTATATGATGTAACAACACGAGTTGTGCCTCAACGACATCACTTCATGATGTTACAACACGAGTTGTGCCTCAACGACATATCTATATAATGTAACAGCAGGAGTTGTGCCTCAACGACATATCTATATAATGTAACAACACGAGTTGTGCCTCAACGACATATCTATATGATGTAACAACACGAGTTGTGCCTCAACGACATATCTATATGATGTAACAACACGAGTTGTGCCTCAACGACATATCTATATAATGTAACAACACGAGTTGTGCCTCAACGACATATCTATATAATGTAACAACAGGAGTTGTGCCTCAACGACATATCTATATAATGTAACAACACGAGTTGTGCCTCCTCAACGACATATCTATATAATGTGACAACACGAGTTGTGCCTCAACGACATATCTATATGATGTAACAACACGAGTTGTGCCTCAACGACATATCTATATAATGTAACAACACGAGTTGTGCCTCAACGACATATCTATATGATGTAACAACACGAGTTGTGCCTCAACGACATCACTTAATGATGTTACAACACGAGTTGTGCCTCAACGACATATCTATATAATGTAACAACAGGAGTTGTGCCTCAACGACATCACTTAATGATGTTACAACACGAGTTGTGCCTCAACGACATATCTATATAATGTAACAACAGGAGTTGTGCCTCAACGACATATCTATATAATGTAACAACAGGAGTTGTGCCTCAACGAAATATCTATATGATGTAACAACAGGAGTTGTGCCTCAACGACATATCTATATAATGTAACAACAGGAGTTGTGCCTCAACGAAATATCTATATGATGTAACAACAGGAGTTGTGCCTCAACGACATATCTATATAATGTAACAACACGAGTTGTGCCTCCTCAACGACATATCTATATAATGTAACAACACGAGTTGTGCCTCAACGACATATCTATATGATGTAACAACACGAGTTGTGCCTCAACGACATATCTATATAATGTAACAACACGAGTTGTGCCTCAACGACATATCTATATGATGTAACAACACGAGTTGTGCCTCAACGACATATCTATATAATGTAACAACACGAGTTGTGCCTCAACGACATATCTATATAATGTAACAACAGGAGTTGTGCCTCAACGAAATATCTATATGATGTAACAACAGGAGTTGTGCCTCAACGACATATCTATATAATGTAACAACAGGAGTTGTGCCTCAACGAAATATCTATATGATGTTACAACAGGAGTTGTGCCTCAACGACATATCTATATAATGTAACAACACGAGTTGTGCCTCAACGACATATCTATATAATGTAACAACACGAGTTGTGCCTCAACGACTCCCTATATGATGTAACAACACGAGTTGTGCCTCAACGACATATCTATATGATGTAACAACAGGAGTTGTGCCTCAACGACATATCTATATGATGTAACAACACGAGTTGTGCCTCAACGACATCACTTCATGATGTTACAAAAATATTATAACAAATCAGATATGAAAGACATTGCTTAACAGAAACAGCAGAGCAACAAAGCCACAAAAAGAACACACACAAAAGACACAAGGACAAATATACAAATAAACAAGAAAAAAAATGAAACTGAACAAAACACGGCACTCTACTGCGACAGCCTGCTGCTAACACTAGTTGTGTCTGAACGACAACTCTAAATGATGCTACAACAGAAGTAGTGCCTTAACGACTGTATTTTGACTGCCGTTGAGAAATACTTGGAGTTTTCATCGGGGAGTTACTTTTGTATCATTGCTGGCCGCAACTGCTTGCTCACGGTAAAGGGTCAATCTCCAAAAGTGAGTAGGCGATTTGTCATGACCTATGTTTGAGACTTCCAAGGGACATAATTTTCTGAAAAATGAGAATATACTGTAGATGAATTCTATAAGGTTCTACATAGAAGAGATCATGTTTGTATACACATGTTTTCATACCACCAGCTAGCTATTGCTATTGTTTATTGTTCATTCATCCAACAGATTGCTGGTGGGTATTTTGCATATGAATACGGTGATCTCTTCTATACAGACAAGATTAGAGCCGACATGGTAATAAGCAATACGTAATGGCGCTGAATTTTAAATGGTCTGAAATAAATTCATATCAAGCGGTCTCGGGAAGAAACAGGGGAGTAAACATGGTTATTAACCACGTATATTTATGGAATTCAACATTTATTAACAAAGTGTAGGCATAATCACACAGCGACTTCCAACAGTGTGACCGCAAGAAAATCACTCATATTTACAGGAACTCGGTTTTTGTAAGTGAAAAAGCTCAGAGCCAATCAAAATCGCTGTTATGTAAACTGCATTAACCAGAACAGCGATGCTCTCATTGGCAGGAAAGAAGGTGGAACTACTTTTATATAATCGTGCCAAAAATGAGAATATTTGAGATACGAACATTCTCAATTTAGATATTCCTGCCAAGGACAATCATAAAATGATTGGTTCCACAAATAGGAAAATATTACATACAATCAGATTGATGCATGTAGTCACATGACATGATAAATGTTCGCAATCTAATAGTCCACAATTAATTTGTATATACCGGTGTGCCGTTCATTGTATGGGTTAGTAGATAGGCTTCCTTGACCTATCCTTTTAATTGATACGTACGTTGTTCTGTCTAGACACTTCCGCCGCTTCTGAATGTCTTAGAATTATCTGTTCATTACAGTATGTAATTTGTAATAAACATTGTAACATTGTCTTACGCAATAGTACACTTATGATTAAATCATAGGTCAAATATCAAGATGTCTGAGAACAGATAGTTTATGTCTGACTAGATACCTTTATCTAGAGGCCCAAACAACAACCTGACACGACACGACACGACACGACACGACACGACACGACACTATACAGCATAATAGGATGAAAATGTACAACAACGTAGCACCAACATAAGTCGGATAACAACATCGATAGAAGCAACAATAACACGTATATAACTACAAATGTATACGTGTATGAAACAGCAAGATCGAATTGAGCTTTAACACAAACACACTTCTTTTAAATAGGTTTACTCATAACAAAATATCATTATAAATTAAAATTGAACTAATTATTCTACCGTGTATAGCGTGTGATCAAATTATGATATTGGTAATTCAATGATATTTTAGAGCTTGTTCAAAACCTTATTTCGTACAATAATTACATGATGTCAAAATAGCAGGTTTTCCTGGAGAACGGCTCATATGTATTAAATGCTTAAAACTTCAGTGTATATTTTATCTGAGTTTACGTATTTAACAAGTACACGACGTACCGAACCAGCATTCCTTTACATAGTTCCCAATTTATGACCAAACATTATATCTTCTTACTTAGTGGGAATTCGAAACTTTTTACAAAAGTACGCAAACCCCTATGTTTAATACAATTTGAAAGTGTTTAATACATAAATGATATTTGTTGATTTTGGTGTAAGATCAAATTTTGTTCACAGAGTGATCACAGAAAATCAATATTTTCATGAGTGGCGTAGCTACGAGTGTAAATTTAATTTTCTGTGATCACGAGTGAAATAAAATTGATCTTACACCAAAAATCAACACATTTTCTGTTTATTATATGCCTCAATTTCTCTTAAAATGTGCCGTAATTGGCTTATTTGGAAAAAGTCACGTCGAAATTGGAACTAAACGTCACGACGTGAGAAGTATGGCGTCATGATGACGTACACCGACACCGTTGACGTTACGTTTCTTTTTCTGCATGATACTGGAACCAGTTTCAAAACAATGAAGATAACAAAGTGGTAATTTCAGTTATTTTCACTGAAAAAAACATAATCCATTGAAAGCAAATAATAAATGTACATATTTTATTACCATTATTGCAGTTTGACCACCCTAAACTGATAACTATGAAGAATATGCCCCACAGAACAATCTTTTTCTCATTTATTTTTCGTATAATGTTTACATACTATATATATTACATTCTACACACAATAACATTTGGATTTCATTTACGTTTAATAATGTAACACATCCTTACATACACACTCAGCAGAACATAACAAACAGGGTGACAATCTAGCGCTCTATACCAATTGTGCCATCCACAGGAATAACTCAGCTAGTCGGAGAAAAAACTGAGCTAGCTTCAGGAACGACTGAGCTAGTTAGGAATCAACTGAGCTAGACGTGGAAACAACTGAGCTATTGTAATGCTTTCGACAAATCCAGTGAGAGTATTTTAACAAACTCCAATATTGTGTTATTTTTAACACTAACATGTGTCTGGCCACTCATCGAATACGACTTTAAACAAGGAATGAAACTTGTGATGGACATGAACTATAACATACAAACATTACGGTATTTACTCATATATATCCATGTTATACTGGAATTGAGGCCAGTTTATCGTTCTTGTTTTGGACATTTTCTGATTACAATTTGTGAATGATAAGAGAATGTCTTTATCTGAGAGGTCAATATCAGATAGAAATGTCACAACTATCGCATACATGAATATTTTTATTATCGGACATTGACATGTTCTTAATGAACCATTTGTTTTCTAAATACTTGTTCATGGAACACAAACATAAAAAGACAACATCATCACCATCATCATCAACAAAAACAAAAAAACAACAACAGCAATAGGTAACTGCATTTGCCATTCGTTATGTTTTTATGGTGTTTTCATGTTGTGTTTATATTCTTTTTGTTTTGCGTCATATGACCATGAACATGTACCATTTTTGACTTAACGTTGAATATGTTTTCATTCTCAGATTGGAATATCAGTCGATATATCACCCATGTATATTTTATCAGAAACTTTTGTCATATTGCTGCAAGTATATATACAAACTGTCATGAAACCGGAACCGGATATACCATTCGGAACATCCGAGTCACGGAGTTGTTCGCTACATGCCCCGGATAGATATGGCCGGTGTAATGTTTTCGTTCAATCAAAGAACGCTATGTTTAGTCTGCAGCGAAGGCTTTAAATCTGAAGGCATGCATTGAATTTACTGATTTTAAATACAATAGTGGTGTTAACTTTTGTCAATAGGATTTTTCCTTCAATGGCTGAAGAAATGAATGAATGAATGAATGAATGAATGAATAAATGAATGAATGAATGAATGAATGAATGAATGAATGAATGAATGAATGAATGAATGTGATATTCCAATTGATTGCATGCATCTGGATCGACAGACGAAAATGGCTGATGTTCTTCATGCACTGAGAATAGCAAAATGACCATACTAAACACAAGTGTAAATGGTATTTCTTTTTCATAACGAAAACTTGAATACCATTCAATAAAAGACCATCTCACAATTAAGACCACATAATATATTTGATCGAATGTTCACGGGCTTTTGGCTTTAGGAGCATGTTCCAAATGTTTCCAAAACGTCACACACGTACCTCTATAAAACACATACAAGCTAACTGAGGTATGGAAAAACACATACATGTTTACTGAAATATGGAAAAACACATACATGTTTACTGAAATATGGAAAAACACATACATGTTTACTGAAATATGGGAACAACACGTACATGTTTACTGAAATATGGAAAAACACATATATGTTTACTGAAATATGGAAAAACACATACAAGTTTACTGAAATATGGAAAAAACCATACATCTTTACTGAAATATGGAAAAACACATACATCTTTACTGAAATATGGAAAAAACCATACATCTTTACTGAAATATGGGAAAACACATACATGTATACTGAAATATGGAAAAACACATACATGTTTACTGAAATATGGGAAAACACATACATGTATACTGAAATATGGAAAAACACATACATGTTTACTGAAATATGGAAACAACACGTACATGTTCACTGAAATATGGAAAAACACATACATGTTTACTGAAATATGGAAAAAAAAAACATACATGTTTACTGAAATATGGAAAAACACATACATCTTTACTGAAATATGGAAAAACACATACATGTATACTGAAATATGGAAAAACACATACATGTTTACTGAAATATGGAAAAACACTTACATGTTTACTGAAATATGGAAACAACACGTACATGTTCACTGAAATATGGAAAAACACATACATGTTTACTGAAATATGGAAAAAAAACACTTACATGTTTACTGAAATATGGAAACAACACGTACATGTTCACTGAAATATGGAAAAACACATACATGTTTACTGAAATTTGGAAAAAAACACATACATGTTTTCTGAAATATGGAAAAACACAAACATGTTTACTGAAATATGAAAAAAACACATGTTTACTAAAATATGGAAAAACACATACATGTTTACTGAAATATGGAAAAACACATATATGTTTACTTAAATACGGAAAAAAACGCTTACATGTTTACTGAAATATTGAAAAACACATACATGTTTATTGAAATATGGAAAAAACACACAAGTTAATGAAGGTATGGTCTTATTACATATAACCATTTGAAATAAGCATCGCATATGATGTTACATTTTCCCACACACATAATTGTATTAAAGTTTGACTGAAACACACACACACACACACACACACACACTATTGCATGTTTAAATAATTATTACATAACGTTAAATCATAGATAGTTAGTAGGCGGAAGCTGAGGTTGTATTTACACACACATTATTACACGTTGATATTATATAACATAATGAGAAATCTCAATCATATATTATTTTCAAAGTATATGGACACATTAACATGTAAGAAACAGACCAATGCAAAACCAAGCACAGGGCACCAGACCTGTTTTGGACTTGTATGTACCTTTCCTAAAAGTGCACAAGGGCAAATAACTTCTGAACAAACATGGTGACCTATGGTTTTGTTTTCACAATTCTGTTTCAATACTGTTTATATATATATTTGAACATACTCTATTACTGAAAAAAAAACCACTAAAACTGCAGCAAGTGGTGTCATTTTAGAATCAGTGTCCGTCTCGGTGCCGTGGTTGTAACTTTGCTCACAATTTGCGACACACCTAAGTCGTTAAATGATTCTAGTAAAACACGGAATCTTTTACTTACGCCGAAATTCAAATTCTTGATAATTCTGTTTCAACGTACAAGTTATCATTAATTGATCTGTAATATAAATAATGTTTCAGCTAATAAACTCCTACAAATCACACCTGTCCCATTATGTAGCGGTATAAGAATTCTGAAAAATTTAAATTTTGGCTTCAAGTTGAGTTTAAGATTTCCGTAAGTGCTTGAAAAAAAAGTACCCGCCAACTATTTGTACACCTTGTGTAAGAGTACTGTCCATTACATTGACCCCTTTTATAACTACTATATAAGCTCACACATAACAAAGATAATCTATATAATAACTAATATATGTCACATCCGAGATTTGTGAGGAAGTCACATGAATCATTTTCCGCCATTATTGTAGAGGTGGCCTTTGTTGACTTCACTTTGGAGAGTAGGTTGTATGACCGGTAGGTAAACGCTTGGATTCTGTCAACTTTAACTAGATGAATGATTCAATTGACACTGCATGCTCACTATCTGTCACGTATTTAATATTTTTACTATGATTTTATTCTTTCTAGGCGACATTAACGTCTACTCCGGCAGCTGAACAAATATATATTATGTTGATTATTGCATCTAGATGAAGGCAGGATGATATCCTCATGTTGTGCTTTGTAGGAAAAATCATTGTTTATGGTGAATACATGAATGAAATGTACATCTTTACACGCTTTGTGAGCCTCAGAAACGCTTATGTAGTACGTGATCATGTCCAAATACAAATTCACTCGTATAGCACAAAAATACAAAAAGGTATGTTCGATTGCGCTTCACATAGTCCGCCTAACCCTTTGTTCACTGAATATGTACGCCACTAAAGGAATTTTGAGATTGTGATAGTGTGTTTTGTGTATTTTTTTAAAATTGAGTTTATTCAGAATCAAGTTGAACATTGCTTAAGAGAGCGTTTTATCATCTCGGTCCAACTACACTGATAGACCTGTCTGCAATTTTAGTTCTGTTTCTAGGAACAGCAAACTATTTTCCTTTTGAAGGACTCAAATGATAGGTTTAGTTTGTTTAAGTGAAATATGTACTAGCACCGGTGCTGTCTTGTGTACGCCTATATATGATTTGTGCATGCCATCCAGCGTTATCTCAAGCAGTTGTAATGCGTAGTTACATGCGTGCGTACACTACACGAACCCCATTATTATCTTATTAAAATGACCAGAACAGCGTTAAGTTGCAAGTTCTGGGTGAAATATAATGGACTGGATAAACATTATGCAAAGTTAGTTATTCTAAGATAATTATATGTATGTACGAGTATGAGATATAATTAGATTGTTAGTCCCACTACCAATTAAATTCGACATTCGTGTTCAACATGTACTGGTATAATGTATGCTGACATTATGATGTTAGTGCGGAATAGTAGTCTTAAGACAGCTTCATTTCATTCAAAAACACGTGTACTGTTTCTGTAGTGTGTTGCATTGTGGGTTGTGCTTGCCACTGTTGTGATATTTGGTGATCCATGTGATTCGTTCTTGTCTCCATTGTTTTTGACTCACTGAAGCCAAATCTTTCAAGCAGTAAAAAAGGACAATTATAAGTTTTTTGATTGTAGATATAGCAAATATATGCTAATGAGACAACCACCGTGATTGTCTTAGACATGCAGGCTTTGCTAATGGCCTTAACAACTTCATAATTTGGTTAATATACTTTGTATATTAAGTTAAAATAAACACTCATATGATCTTTTAATTAAACATAGAAAATTGTCTTCAAAGATGGCCGACGATTTAAAACAAGGGAGGTAATTCTACTTATACGTATGTGGGAATTATGTATTCTGACGATTGACCGCCATCTGCATCCAACTGATTAAAACACTGAATGTATCGATGCGAAAAGCGAGACAATACATCAACTCAAAACAAAAGCTAAACCACAGTGGGATAGTCCATGTCGTGTTTATAAGTTCAAGTTGAGTTGGTCCTTTTGCTTTGACTTTGTGGTGTTTGGTTCAAATCATCTGTGTAATTTATAGAGATAGTACAAAGTCATATATAACCTTTGCTACGTCGATAAAGGGTTTATAACCAACATACAATATGCAAATGAGGCACTATCAATTATAGGACAATACGAAAAATATAAAGTATCTATACTACAATTGTTTTGATCTATCGGAAGGCATCACATCAAAGGGAAACACAAAACTTAAAACACCAACTTTGTAGTAAATCCATTATACGTAATGGTCCTCGTCACGTGACATTTATATGTTTTTAAGGTGGAAAGAGAAGCTATATTACGTGCTAAAGATCCCTCGGTTAATCATGCTGAAATAGCAAGCGACCAATTGTCTAAGCGTAAGAGAATATATATAACGTATAGTGCACAATTATTGTATGAAAAATGGGTTTTAATTTGTTTTAAACCATTTAAATGCAACCGACTCCATGAATAGTATTATTTTTGACTAATGTACTTTTAATGTGAGATTATTATATCGTTTTTTGTTTTATGCAAATTATTTGATGAGGACTTTTGATGCAGATATATGTTTCAGCGAGCGAATAAATTATTGCTATGCAAGCACATTAGCACACATGACGACACATGCAACTAAGTGATCAACACTTTCCAATAAAATTTGGATAAAGGAATGCATCTTTTTAATAATAGACCATATCCATTGAAATGCCTAATACCATATTAAACATTTTTACATTAAGACATATATTCATTATTATTATCATTATCATAACGAATGTTTGAATCCATTACCATGTACATATGACATTTACATAGCATATGCATACTAAGTATTTGAACAATTTCAATAAAAAACACAAACGCAAATTAAAATTGATTGTTTAGAATAACGAAACATTTGCAAAACACATTCGAAAATAAACTGAATATAGATTTATAAACACTATTTGTGCATTTTTATGTAGAATGGATAGGTTTCGATTTATCCGAAATGTCATCAGTAACCAAGTGATTAGCAACACAATATGTATTGATTTCGACTGGTGTTACTTGTTTACCGACATTTTATGACTTGATCGATCAATTCGATCGTTAAAATACGATATCAATCACGCGTTAATTGTCACGTGATTAGCTAACTGATCGATAATGTGCCATCGATCATGCTTAACTTTGGAGAATGATTGCGAAAGATGTACACAAAAAGTAGCTGATGTAACAAGCAACGCATCCCCAACAAAAACGTATTTCGAAAATATTTTCTTGTGATCATTTATCGAGACAATGAGTTCTTTGTGACTATCATGCTCAATATACAACACGTTTGTGTCATTGATTATGGTACATGCGCTAACTACGTGGTGTTTATTTCTAGTTTTAAAGCAAGTAAATATAGTGTCCTCATGAGCCGCAAAAGACTTGTTTGATTTTGAAATAAAGTGCAATGCTTATAAATATGTCGTGTACACAGTGATCCTAGCTAGTATTCTAACAATTATCAAACTGTTGATCTACTAACGTTCTCTTTCACAACACTCTCTGACAACCTATCAACACCAGGAGGACAGTATCACAGCCAATGTCATGGAATAACATAACCTACTGAAATATATAATAACAAGGCGTTTCGGGAAGATATCACTTCAGCATGAAAGGCACAAAAACGAACACACAAAACAGTAAAACAACATATCACAAGCACAAGTCACAAAGACAAACATAAAAATACACTAGCTAAAATCAAATTGAACAATGTTAAAACATCAAGAACCAAACAGCCTGCTGCTCAGCCAGTCAAACATAACAGGAACAATAGCTAAAAGAAAAGAAGGCATCACAAGGACGATTACACAACATAAGTACAACGATCAAAGCAACATCCAACAGAAACTGTACAAATGTCCTTTTGAATGAAATAAAGGAGTCTTATGATGTACTACAAAGTTGTATAATTAGCATTTGTTATTTTTGTAACCCGAATACGGAAACCTGATCTATCTGATGACATCTTAGCTCCCTATCAGCATCACTAGGCTGTCAACCATGTATTCAACTTTTAAGATTTGGATACAACAACTTAAAACTCAAGAAAGGGCACTAGAACCTCACAAGGCACAACCCCAATTTTGTAGTTTCTTCTGATCGACTATTGTCCTTCTTTGTGATTGATTCGGTTTTATTATAGATAGATTTATAGATTGGTCTCAGATGTCTGCTTTTACGACAGTTTAAACAACTTCTTTAGCTGATCGGCCACTCTTAAGTAAGGTCTCGGAAGTTGTTTGACTTTCGTAACAGCACGCTCATTCCCGTGTCCTCGTTTGCTAGAAATATTCGTTATAACATTGATTGACACAACAGGCTGTCGGAATGGGATGTCGTGTTTTTTTGTAGCTGTTCAACCTTCTGTGCTTTGCTGTTTCCTGTCCTGTAACTTCCCTGTCCGATTCGTTATTATCTCTTCACTTGCGCTTATCCAGAACCTGCGAACTTGCCATATTGTGTTTTGTACCAGTCTTCATCAAAGTGTTTCTATTTACTTTCATTTGGTGTGTGTGAAGTTTGTCGCGGTTTGTTTTATGATAATTTAAAATCACCAGTTGAAGCAGTATACGCGTTCGGGAGCACATGTTCGTAAATACGTGTTTAATTACTCTATCTATCAAACGATAAAAAGTAAGATTTAGTATTTTGGTAATTATCATCTGTTACCATGGAGATAGCAACATACTTAATTTGTGTATAATCCCATAAAGAAACACAAAGCTATCGTCGACATAATATCTTATGATCAGAAGGCTATGACACGAAAATTACATTCTACAATACAAATTAGGGCTCCTTAATCACCATGCAGAAATTAGATCATATTAATTATCTGACTATGACTCATACAGATAAAATGAAAAGCTTGGCTTTTTTCATATGTTTTTTAAATTAAAACTTGGCGTGATAATACATCATTTAATTTCATGTTTAAAAAATACGTGGTTGAACCTCCAATGTTGTAGCTGAAAACATTTTTGAACAGCAATAAATTTGTCAAATATTTTGTATATAATTTCTCAAGTTAATATATTATCATTGATTATTTTGCGAGTCATTATTATGTAAAACGAACTGCTAATCGCTTATTATAACGTCGTATTCATTTGTTATTTATTGATAGAATGCGTCACTAAACATAAATTGAACCATTATTTAAATATGATACAAATGATCAAGTCTTCCATTTGCCAGATACCTGGAATTATTTTTTTTCTTTAATGAAGAAATTCCTCCAAAATATTTCTTTGTAGTGAACAATAATTTGGAACAGTCATAAATCGTTATAGTATGAATTGATGAATGTCATATTTATTGATGCAATTGTTTATTTGGTATAACCAAAATATATCATATCCGAAGTTTGACATATCTGAATAATTATCAAATATTTGGAGACCGAAATTATTGTGCATTTTAAGTTGACAAATCTGTCAGTTTAAACTCAGCACTGTTACTGTATCGTTAAAAACTTACTATGTTCGATATCCACTCCAAATATTTTATCGTCATTAAGATTTGACAAACTTCGCATATGAAAAATTTCGGATATGACATACTTCGGATATACCAAATGAGCAATTGCTTAAGCATTGCAATCATCGATTAATTTAATACTATACTGTATGCTGATTGTTTTTAAAGTATTCCAGTATTTATAAAAGTTATATGTTCCTTTAGAATCAACATATTAATGACAATCTCGATAAACCAGATATCGCATGCTTTGAGTACCGGGGATTCAGAGTTCGCTCTATGGCAAAATACGAACTAAAGCAGTAAGTGTTGCTATTTTTTTACGCTCAGCATAAAACGTGAACATTCAGTACTGGCTGTTCTTCTCTCATACCATCGTAGCGATGGGCCATCAGGAATAAGTTGGCGAGGCTCATCATTTATATAAATTGTAGAGCGTGTTTCAAAATCTACCCAAAATATATTAGTATAAACTAAATAATACGTCACTTTGTTTATGAAAGTGTATGTGTTCATTTAAGCAACACAATCGTCAATAAGATGCCTTTTTAATCACGTGTACTTGATTTAAATATATAAATTATATGATATAAATAATACTTGAAATTAATATTAATAAGGATGCGGCTAGGAATAAAGGCGGGGGTTGTTACCTTCTCCTACTAGAATGATTATGTTAATGAGTCGCAAAACACCATGTTTGTGATGTGAATGAATTACCATGAAAGTCTATTTTCTTTTTTAGAAAGACAACAACATCAATATCAAAATAGAACAGGATATGCATGTACGGATGTAGAATAACGATATCCCGGTATGTTCAAACCACACCGAATGATTTACTTTTATGTACCGTTACCACAATGAATCGGTCCTTTTCTAAGTACGTTAAGTTAGCTATTGTTTTATGATTGAAGATAGACCATGTTATACTAATACTAGAACACATGTGGACAGTGCACTCCATTAGACGGTAGATAGTATTAAAGTATTTGTTGTGTATGCTTTTATGTATACCGCCACCGGGATAGAGACCCATATGGGCAACGGCCCCTAGAAGAAGTTAGTCGTTTTCGGGTTTTTTGGTGCATGATACAGAATATTCCCCAGTACCAGAAGCAGTCTTGATTCTTTTACGTTCGTTTGTCATCAACATACATCGTACACTCAAATTAGTCCTAGCGACCATCTTAATAAAGCAATCACATGACGGTCAGTTTTGTATATTTACAAAGAATACACGAAGAAGGACTGTAGATGTGAAAGGAAAGGTAATTAAAGAGCTAGGTTTCAACTCTTGGGAAGCAATGTGTCGCTGAACCAGATAAGCACAGTGTGGAACAAAATGGAGTGGAATCTGTGGCGGTGTCTCTTCACCACACTGAGAGAAGACAAGACGTAAAATTAGTGCCTTATATGAAAATGAGAGGTTCTCTACAGTGCACATACGACTAGTATAATACATGGCTATATCACATGCATGATAATCCCTGAACTAAGTCCAACAGTGACACGTTACTTTTCGTCTAGTTTTGTAGTAAACACACCATAACAAGTTGGTGATATGTTGCAGTCATTATAAGTAGAGATGTTTATTTGTACTTTTTTCTACAAGCATATGAAAATTTATTTACGACGTTGTGGTTGAAAATTCAATGATGAATGAGAACGCTGTAATATATCATAGCTTGTCAGAACCTTTATTGAAAAGGCGAATGATTATGACGGACGTAAATTGCTAGAAAAGTTCTTTGCCTCTATCTATCATCTTGATTCCAATATACGTCAACCGAGTGTCTAAATCAACGATGATATTACTGAAAATTGTCACACTTGCTTGGCTTTTGTCCTCGTCAGTGGGTGGTAAGTTGCATATAAATATGTCATATTAAAACAAAGCGACCTTTGATGTGTTCACAACATTGAAAACGGTGTGTCTGTCATGAGCGGTGATGTTCCTATACGATGAAATAAACAGAATGCTGCTAATTATGCGAAAGATTACATTTTATAGCTGTGTATAATGTTGATTGTCATTCATATGGTTCTTTGAAACCTGATTAACATAGAGTCACGTGGTTATATCTCGGTGTGTGGTTTCCTCATCAACAGTAATATGACAGGGGGGTTGTATTTTGGATATAAGGAAGATGAACCAAGTTGAACCATCGGTCGATATCACAACATGATAAGACCTTGACCACAAAAGATGGTCTTGTTTGAAAGTACATTATGTAACTTTTATTATTCATTATATTTTGCTTTCGTCAGGTATTTATTTAAATGTTAAAACATTATAGAGGAAATATAAAACGAGTGCCTTATTAAGTGAATTGAATAATAAATAATAACATGAGAGGTTCGGACTAGTATGTTATGATTTAATTATTTTTATTCAACTCATTTGATAAGTTCGATGAGGTCTGATAATCACAAATGTAATATTCTTTTTAGCACTTTATAGCTTTTCTGACCGAAATATCCAAAAAATCATCTTTCCTTAACTAATATAAACCTGCCAATTGGACAAACGTCGCTTATGCTAAAGAATGACGTCGCGTCAAATATTTATTACACTAGTTTGTAAGCATTTTTAAGCAATCCTTTATTGCTGTATTTCTTTATTTTATTTCCGATGTTTCTTATTTGTAATTATTCTTCGCCGTCATCTGTTTTTTGTATGAAGTATTCTGTAAGAACGTTAATCGTTTTTTAATTTTGGAGGATACTTGTATGTTACGAATGATACTACCTACAGTTTCAGAATCACCTTGCTTCAGTTTCGTGCTGATGTAACACACGAATCATCCTCGAATATGAACGACTGTAGCAATGACAAAGGTGCAGCGAAGACTCACATTAACGCCGACTGGGTGTTACTTGTCAAAGACGTCACCATTTGACCACGTGGCAGCTATTGCTTAGGAATGAATAGAAAATGTAGGTGTCGAAAAACACGTGTTTCCGGTAAATTACCGGAAATAGTTAATTATTCAATTTTATTTTTAACTTTAATTAAACAACATCCTTTTAGTTCCCATCATGCATAAAATATACTGTCGTATTTATTTAATGATAAAGTTATCTAATTGAATTAATAAGATACGTTCATGCACCAACATATCGTTCAAACTGCGTATAGCTTCAGTTACACATTAATGTATCTGCGGTCCCATTTTAAAAATGTTTTATTATGGGGCGGGCGTTATAATTTATATACTTAGACAGGTATCCCTACGAGTTAAAACATATGGCTTACATATCCTGGACTATAAATTACATCAGGAAATTAGCTTTAGATTTTTATGTGAATTTATACTTTGAAGACATTACAATTAATATTTCATTAGTTTTCGCGACATTTCTAGTGCATAATGAACCCTTCTTAGTATACTTTACCCTAAATATGAATGATATTAAATACAAATAAATGTATGTATAAACATTTATATTAGTTTTATTCATATTGTTTTGTTTTACTATTATTATTTTACTGTTTTCTTTATGTGGCGTTTTGTAATTGAAGTACATATGTATTTTTGTTTATTTTCTGATGTGTATGGTTGTAGATGGTTATTATTTTTCTTCCACGAATCTATCAAATGGAAATATGACTGTGAGCTTCATGTCAGAAATAAATTTACATGAAATATTATAAGCATTATATTTCAATTTAAAATTCACTATAATTCATCATGTATTTCTCTTTAATATATCTTACATTTGGAATACTCATGTACCTTTCGGTATAATTATATTTCTAACGTACGAAAGGCCTGTATAGCACAGCTTTTTATTGGGAATTCAGTTATGAATAATGCAACTTATTGTTGATTCGCAGATTTGGTAAAGAGTTTCTCGAAAAACTACACCCTTCTTCAAAAGTACTTTTAGAGTAGTACAGATTATTTGGTTAATACAAAATGTCATGATCAACCTGATAATATGTTCGCTTGTCAGAAATTCTTCACATGTGTATAATAATTCCATTTATTATTAGTATCTATACAAAATAAGAAACAATACCAGTCCTGCATTTGTTTCCCTGCTTTGTTAACTATGCATGCAACTAATGTTACACCATTGTTTTTCTTCGTGTTCAGAGATAAATTGAAGGAACAAAGAGGTAACATATCATAACTCTCTCGTTTTCCAATCCAGTTGTATATTAATACATGTTTTTGTATATTTGTATTTATTTTGCATTTCTGAATATTTGTTTCTTGGATAAATCTGTTTAAATAAACATGTAGCACATTTGTACTGATAAAGACGATCGTTTATTGGTTAGACTACAGCACAGAGTCTACAAGGCGCTTCAAACAAGAGGCTATCGGTTCGATTATTGGTCTCGCCATCAGCACCATCTAAATGTTGTTTGAACAGCATCACTGTTTGGGTAGTTTCAGAACTGGTTAACCCTGTCAGGACAATATGACTTCTTGGACTTTTCCATCTGACTACAATACTGAACAGCATCACTGTTTTGGTAGTTTTAGAACTGGTTAACCGTGTCAGGACAGAATGACTTCCTGGACTTTTCCATCTGAGTACAATACTGCAAGTAAGACCATTAACCTATACAATACAAATACTAATAACATTGGCTATAACACATTGTTATCTGATAACAAGTTTCACATTCAGTATATAGATAATACATGTAACAAAGTTATGTGATGGGTATAAAAGCAGTTCATACCTCTTGAAATAGACCTTTGGTCGACCAATTGAGTAAAAGTGTTAAGTATCAACAAATAGATAACGAATGAATGAAAAGCAAAAACAACAATCGAAATTAAAAGAGCGCGCAATGAACTGCGAACAAATTACCAGATGCATTCTCTTTGGATACCCATACGGGTAATATATACGCGTATACGAGGTAAAGACTGGATAAATTGGATCATTATTTTCAGCAGTATTACTCATTCTTAATAAGATACCCTTGCAAAAAATGTCTTCATTTGGTGAATATTATTTTCAAATATCTCTTGTAATCCGATCGCGTTAAAACCGTCTTTCCCTGCAGGCTTAGCATCGTATTATACCATTTAGACCACACATCTAATTCTCGAAAGTTAGAAACATTCAGCCTACTTCATAACAATGTAATAATGCAATGAATATATACTACCTTTCTTCCCATAGCCTTTGACAACGTTAATACATGGCTCATGTTGCTGGCTGATCCCCGTCTAACAAAATCACTGGTCCCCGACTAATAAAATCATCTAAATTAACTGAGGGTTTATTCTAGACGATAGCATCAGACGTATTGTTCATGTCGGGATCCAGGAGCTGTAAGAAGCCTCAGATTACGCAGTATTTGCGTACTGAACTGTCACATGTCCCCCCTGTGGGCAATATCATTGCCATACCCAATGTTTTGACGACTTTATTACTTGGCTTGCTTTTAATGAAATAGCTAGGAAACATTTCGACAGAGAATAGAGGTATCACCTTCTTAGAGAATTTAGAAGCGAAATCACAAGATAAAATTAATTTAGTCGTGTTTTGTAAGGTGCCGCTAGAAGGCTGGACGCCATGGACTCCGGTGACAAGGGATAGGGTCGTGTATTAGAATATCCGAGGAACGGATCGTCATAGCATCGGTAGTAATCAACTAACATTAAAGTATCTTGTGGATTGTAAACAGCGGGTTTCAACGTTTGTTACACGAATCCAGCAATGTATAATAGTGTAATTTTCTCTGAAAACAAACCGAGAGCGCTCATTACTATAGCGACGCCTTGAAACTGCCATTAATTGAAATGCGTCGGTCTCCACGACAGGGTAATTTTGCATCTTAGTGGGGCAAGCGGAGAGAAATATTGTAACTTGTGAAAAAAGGTCGCGTACTTCAGAAGAAGTCAAAAGGCGTCAGACAAGCTCGTCTTTGCAAAACGATGCTAAACGTTTCTTTCTTCCTATAGCTCACGCTGCGCAGTAATTTGTGGAGGTTTTATACTTAATTATCGCTACTCATTATTCCTAATTTGGCTTCACTAGCTCGCATTGTGTTGATAATTTTGACTGGTCTGTTCACAACCAAATGCTTGAATCGTATCTCCAGCGTTACTGGACAAGAACAAATATGATGATCGCCCAATTGATCCCCAATAATAGAAATGAGCACCCCGTCGGGAAACAGGTGAAAAGAGGGTCTTCATGAAATTAATGTTTACGGAGAAATTCAAAAGGGGAAAGTAAATTAATTTGCTAGCAAGGAAAACAGGCTTGTAGCGTATATTAACACATTCTGTGTTGAGGTGTCGAAGCGGAAGACAAGATCCGAGGAGATTTACACAGCAAATAAATGCCGGAGTTTTTCAACATCTCATAACGACGGGGAGCGATAGAATGCATGATATTAATTGTACTTGTCATGAAATGATGAATACTTGAATTATGATACACTAAATGTAATGGGGCATTGCATCAAAGAACTTAGACGCTTTGAACTCATTAATGTTTTATTCACTCCACTTTAAATCAGTTGTAACCTAAGAGTTTGAATTTGTTTATAAAACATTGTCTAGTTTGTTGATTATTGAAGTACAGCGTGCGTATGCAGATTGTGAGATTTATATCTTGAGGCATTTTCAAACTAATATATCGAATCTTATCATACTTTCGGAAAATAAATCTTGAATGAAAATGTCGTTTGGTGATATGTTTGGAGAAATAATTGGGTACGACGCTTCGATTTGACAACAAACGACAACTATAGAAACGCATCAGCAGCGAATATGTATGGCTGGTGGTATGCAGCTTGTACGACTGATGCAATGGGTAGAATGTAACCTGGGTGACCAAGGTTCGATTCCAAGATCAGGAAGGTTGTGTGCTGCCATTGCATTGCCTACGAAGTGTTTATAGAAGAATTTTCAGTTGGTTACCGAGGATCAAGTATGAATCGGTTGACTGATTGGTACAGCGCTTGCAAAAAGGCGTGTCATCCAATTACCGGTAGTTACGTTAAATCAAACATGAAAATCGTGCATCGCATCTAAAAATAGCTTGATTGTTTTATTTCAATTTTGAAAATATACTTTGATATTTTTTATCTTTCGTTAAATCGGATAATTGCAATACTTAGGAGGGTAATCACGGTCTCATATGGCCGTAGACGTCTTCTACATCGTGATGCCCATATGCTGTCCATAATGTCGTCATGCCACTAGTAATCAATGTTTCACAGACAATGGCCTCACAATCATAATCTGAGATTACAAACGTTGAGCATTTAATCACGGTTTTCTTTACATTCGGGTCCTTGTCGGTCATACACACAGATGTAGTGTTTATTTAATTTGCTGGCATTCTTTATAGTCGCTGTATGCCTGGGTCAAAACCAGGATCGTTGTTGATTGTAAGGAAGAGAGGAAACTTCTTAACGAGTCTGTCAGTCGTGCTGGATAATTTCCGCGCTCTATACAAGTCTCTTAACTATGAATAAGGATGCATTTCAGAGGCTGAGATGAAAATGTAATTTCCAAGTAACTGGTGATTTTAAGTAAATGATATTTCCTATGCATGATAAACGGATCTTGGACGGGTGATATGAAGCTACTACTCAATGGATGTAATGAAGCTCTTTTCAATAAATAGTTTCATGGAATTCAATTCGACAGTAATTTTGTAAGAAATCAAGATTTTAACAGAGTACAGACTGGGCCAAATCGTGTAATTTAGATGCACATATGCATTATTGAAAACATGTATACTGTTATTGATCCGTCTTGTAAGAGGTCAGAGTAAATTGTGAGAAATATTATATCGCTAGGAAAGCACATTTACAATGGGTGTATATCGTAAAGGAAAGTCCGGCTGACACACATGCTGTTGCTCTTGTAGCTGTTGTTAGGTGCTAGTATTAGAAATGTTTTCGTCCAGTAGGGGCTGCATGGGACTTCAGACAAAAAGGGGTTACAAACATGTGGACAGTTGACATACCAGATGATTCCGTATTGCAGGAAACAAATTTCCGTGTCGATGTCGATAAAATACTTGGCTCTATGATAGATCAATATCTTGTGTTACTGATGTTGGTTATGATGACGATACTGTTCATGGTGTTGATTGTTCTCATCGGGGTTTTATTGTGTATCGTGGGACTATATTATCATTAATTCCATCACTGTTGTGTATTTACTATCATTATTCTAGTTTACATAATAATACTAGTTCAATTATCAATATTATGATAACGATAGTTATGTTTTATCATTATAATTACCACGAAAACATTTTCAATATTCGTGCGATAGGATAATTATCATAGTACAGTTTTTATTATGTGATGTTATGCTCTTTATTATTTTATTGTATTCATTCAATTACAATAATAGTATTTACATGTATTTACAACATACCCCGAGGTTATTTTATAGAAGACTTTGGTGTATCCAATGTTGACGGCATTTTATTCAAGTTTCTTAGTAGGCCCCCATATGAATAATATTTTTGACCATTGAATATGTTTTGTTTTTATGTTTGACCTAACTAGTTTTCCTATTCAACCAGAATTAACATAACGAAATACAATATCGTATATCATAACATGGTTTTAGGAATTTTGCAACGCATTTTATCTTATGAATGTGTACACTGTACCTTACAAAATATTGGGATTCTTATTTCAAAGCCATACCTTTAAAATAAATTTTACAAACTGTCTAGCTAATTGGAGAAGTTCGGCAAAACAACACACATCATCTTAATAATAAGACACAAATGTACTGATGATAAGCTCTTTTGTACTATTTTCTTTTTATCCAATTGAAAAGAATGTCCATCTCATTAAGGAGAGCAATGTCCAAGGGTCCAAATGGTGGTCAAGATTTACAGTACACGTATCTTAGTTCCGTCTCATTGTTAATCGGATTTGTGCTTTTCTGTTTGTTTTAAACTCAAGAACATATCAATGCATGTGGAATATATCTATTTTCAGCATACACCATAGACAAAAGCACTCAACTTAATGAAGAGATTCAGAAAAATTAAGGAACTGATATCTCAAAGGCTTGGGGATGAGACACATAGTCACGGTATTATCCGATGAAACCCGATTAAGTGACCGATCCCTCTTCGTACTTTCCGTTTCATTTCCGGTTGAAACAGGTAAGAACGCAAGAAATATCTAAAAATTGAAGGTATGTGAGATAAAGGTATTATTAATACCAGGAATGGTATCATTACTTGATTACTAAATACCATTTAGTATTACTAATGCCGCATTTTGCTCATTGTTGCCGTTTTCATTACATTAAAATTACGTACATGTAGGCAAGTGTTTGTCTCTTATATGGTCCTATGGTATTTCTAAACCAGACTGCCATATATAACTGAAATATTGTTGTCAAATATTTTATTAATGTGAAAATTAACATGGCATACAAACATAATATATTAAATTGTTATTGCAAGTATAATATTCATCAATGCAATAGCAAAAAAGAAGAAAGTTTACGGTCTTTTGAAATTGACCGCCCTGTATAGCGTCCAGTGTATTTTACGGAGATGGCTTCCTGTCCGTGTCATACCAAAGGCGAAATGAAAATGGTTCCAGTTACTACCTTGCATGGCGCTCAACATAAAAACCAGAGACAGTAGAACCAAAAAGATAATATTAAGTCAGACTGGGAAGGCAGCACTCAGCTTTACCAGCCGAGCACAGAAAACATAAAAACATACAAGGCACAATGCCCAACTAAATAAGCTATGATCCTCCCATGTCCAAGCTTTCAAAATTCTAAATGAACCAGTTTCAGCAATCAAAAAGCCGAATGCTCAAGCTGAATGACCTAGTTCCAACAGTTAAATGGCAATTCTAAAGTCTCTGTAAAAACTGGAAACTGGCTTCCCTTTTCGCATACCCTCGTGATGATCAACACCATCATTGGAATCAGATATCGAGAGGGACTCAAGTTAATAAAACTGAACACTAATGCCTACACTCATCCAAACATAAATTAATACAAACTAAAATTAAATAAATGGTCTCTTCTAAATGTCCTATCAGTATTCTGCTGAACATGTGGCCTATGGATGTCTAAATAAAAATCAGGAATAATAATAGATTCAAATATTGACACAAATTCTGTGTATACCAATATTAATGCCCTCGTCCAATACACTTATTACCTGCAACCTGATATTAATTTCTACTTTTCTATTCTAAAAATTGAAATAAAAGCCAAACTGCATTAGTGCTGCAAGAGGCGGAAATGTAATAATTGAAATAGTGTATAGTTGAATACGGATTCCATTACTAGTGGTTGGATTGAACAATCGGTGCTTCGATACTTTGTTGCTTGACACATCCAATAAAGATCTAGGGTATGTCGACGATATAGCACCGACGTAGGATCACTAATATGTCAATATTTAAAAATATTTGCGTCGTTCGTAATATTTGCTTTCACCATTTTGTATGAATACATCTTTTTAACGAGATAAAGAGCTAACAATATTAGAAATGGTGTTGTGTTTCAAATTTGATTCGTACAAAGAGGGATGCCACCATTGTTGGATCCGCATTACGTTCCAGCGACTCTAAGCCCTCCTACAAAATCAAAGCATATCCCTTAGGCATCGTCAAATTGCATGTTTGTTTTGCTAAACAGCGCATGCGCGTCAGTGTTACCAAGTGCTCGTCATAGACACGGCGGACAGAGTACGAGGTATCGTTCTCAGTTCGATTCATCGTGAATGGTTCAAATTACTCGGATTTCAGCTGAGTTAAATATTATCCTCCGATCAATGCATATTGTTTCCATTGCCCTAAAGCACAGAAACCCGAGACCATTGACGTGGGACTTCTGTTCGCCATCTGTATAGAGGTTTTCGGTGCCGAATCTGCCGCTAGCATGTAGCTATACCCACCTCTTTGTTTATTTAATAACAGCAATCACATATATTCATCAAGACATGAAGAAATATTTTAGAAATGCAATCTGAAACGCTTAGATTATGTTAAGAGGGTTGACACGAAAATGGATTTTCAAAAATCCGCCTGTTTTGTAAGTAGTTGCCCCACCTACTACATTGATACCCAATTATACTATAATGTTAATCTTCTCTCAAAATATCAAATTATATGATGAGGTCCAATTAAATTTTCACGTTCCATTACCCCGTATTATTAATTATATTTCTATATATTAGACGCTAATTATACGGAATTAGTAGATAGAAATCGGCGATGCTATTATCATTGGCCTCTTTTGTGTGATAGCGATCAGAGAAAATGTAAGACACTTTATTTGTTTTGTTGCAGTATTGGTGCACGTATCTGATGGGTTTGTTTACATTCATCGCAGGTTATATAATTATGCTGTCAAATTCTGGACAAACTGGCCAGATACAGTCATATCATAAGTGGTATGGCTAATTGACTGGCATTACTGATATGATAAATATGTCCATCAGATATGAGTAGCTGACCGGTATTGCACAAAAAGCCTAATGTATATGGCCAATGTATATACCATTGTGTTCAATGTATATGAAGTGCTACGGTGTGTCGATATTTTATCAGCATAAACAGCAGTTGTGCATAGCCATTACAATAAACATGACACCCATATACCCATATCTTACAACATGAAAAATATGGTACACCTTTGTATGATCATGATATGAACTTTGGTTAGAACTGTATGGGTTGATACTAAATAAAGTCATATTTTATTTTGTAAAACAATAATACATTTGTAGATAATACATATAAACACTTGTTGATTAGATAATAGCCATTTCTAGTTTAATATACATAGGACATATACTAGTACGCGATTTTAACGTAAAAAGAACATCGTAAACGAAAATGATATTCGCTTTCAGTGCCATACATATTACATTTGAAACAATGTCTTATTTAATCCATATTTGCCCGTCCGTTTAGCCGGGAGGATAACAAACGGGTCACCTCATCTTTTTCACTAATAATTGCTATCAAGAATTACTATAGCTGCTCTTTCTGATTTTTTTATGAATAATAAAAGATAATAATAAAGTCGTTGTTTTACTGAGAAACTTATGATGTTAATATGAATTTAACATCCTCACATCGTCAACAATAAACAAGTGAACAAGAAATTAATTATGCCAAGAAAATAATAATAGTTTGGTCCGACTACAATTTCCCTTGTCTCGCTACCCAACTAAATAATACATTTTTTACTCAATTATCATAATTTCATTTTCAATTTTAGCTAGATTTATTTTGGGCTTGATTATCTATATTTGAGGGTGCAAAGGGAATTAATTTCGGGAAAAAAGAATAGACTGAAGAGTTGTCTCCTTTAATTAAAAATAGGGTCTGTATAGAAAGACCACAACATGGGCGTAGGAGCATCTTCAACATTGGGGGGGCCAAACATATGGGAGGGGGGGGCAAACATATGGGAGGGGGGGCGTTTATTTTGAGATATAGGGGTTCACATCAAGTGTTAATAGCTTATGGTGAATGTTTGTTTATATCATTACTAAGGTAAGGTTTATCTACTAAGTTTTTTTGCTTGTCAAAATAGCGGGTAAAAAAGTTACCTTATCATAAACTCGTATTGCTAGTAGGGGGTCCGGGGGCATGCTCCCCCGGGAAAAATTTTAAAACAATGAAACAATCTGGTGCATTCTGTGTGTTCTGGGTATTTACAAGACATGTTTTGTTGCAAGATCCAGCAAAATTAAGTCATTATTTTGTAAATATTTTACTAATTATTGCACAGGTGCCCGAATTCTGAGAGTTAAGGGGTTTAGTAAGGGATAATTTAACATAGAAATGACAAAGTTTAAAAGCAATATAGGAGCTGGGGGCAAAGTTTATCTTACAATGTATTTCGATAGTTCGTGTAGCTGTTTCAACAGCTAATGAAAACATATTGGATAGATTAAAATCATTTTGCGAGCGCAGCGAGCACGAAAGTTTTCATTTATACTTTTTAATCAAGAATAAAAGGTACATTACCTATTACAAGACTATTTTAGACGGAAAATTATGAAAATTGTCTGAATTATTGGGGGGGGGCCAAACGATATGTTGGCCCCCCTTGTCCTAACATTGGGGGGGCCTGGCCCCCCCTGGCCCCCCCTTCTCCTACGCCCATGCACAATTTCTCCAGCAAAAGTCAATAGCGCTTCTGAGTTTCAATTGAAAGACAATATTTAATTCAGGTAAACATTTATAAGAAATATATTGATGAAGTAACGTCAAGTTAATCATCATGGAGTGAAATATGGAGATGGGTTCACCAATCAAGTTGATGCTTATTACGTTTTACTTGGTACAACATTCTTGGGTTTTCAGAATAAATGGTAATATATTGTTAAATTAATACTATATTGCTCAGCATAAAGCTCTGGTTAGTGAAAATAAAACATGACCTTAAGACTTGCTGTGAGTGTATAAAGTGGTTTTCGTCAGCAAATATGTCAGCGATAGAATGAGAATGTAACAGAGGCAAGTCATTGATATATATTTTTAAAATAATACATTTGTTATTTAGAAACATTCAGTTCGTTTCCTCGTCCATGTATAATGCCTTTTAAAATAATTATAATAGTGTCTATGTCAATTAAGTTGAATAAATACGTTTAAAGGTAAACCAAAGTCTAGGAACACGTGTCGTACACTGGGTATTTAAATATTACTTTTTTATTTTGTTGTTTTGTAAGGATTATTTGTTTTCATCTACGTCTCGCAACAATTTAAGTCAACTGCAGTATATCTAACCAGCTAGTATTGTAGTAAGTAACAATATTAAAATATGTTCTTTTGCAAACCAGTGGCAAGTTCTCCACAGGTAAACGATATGTCCGTAGTCAATATAAAAATAACATAACCCGCCTAACACCGGAATAGACATTATGTCAACGCGTAGAAATAGAGAAATAGAGAGATACACAACTGTGTCAACTGTGGAAAATAGATCACAATCATGGACAAACTAGACAGTTTTCAAAACCCATTTCTCACGACAATTTGGACCATTACCCTTTCTAACATACTGCCATTTCTTCACACATCGTGTCAGCTCCGTATATAATGACTCAAAATTGTCGCTCCTATTTGCAAGTGGTTCACAAATCTGTCATCTCGCACATATAACATTTCAGGGCTCCCGCTGAGCATTGCCTTGACGAAACTAATACAGATTTCAGCGGAAGCTCCACGCCGATGTGATCTATGACAAAATTACGACACAGATGATTATACCTCGAATCACTGGCGTGAAGATAATGGAGTCTCCGTGCTGGACGTCGTAGTTTGCTTGCTATACATTATGAAACTGCTCTTTTAGTTTTGAACGATAATTTAATCTTTGATGCCCGCGGTAACATCATCGTACTAGTATCTGATTTGATTGACGGTTTTTCAAATGTTGTTATCGACATAATTATTTTCAAAATGCAAAAGAAACGTCTAACAACAAAACATTTGACCATATTGTGTCCGGTTATTACATCGATAATGCTTCATAATTTACTTAACGTGGCTGTACGGTTAGAATAATGACATATCTCCTGTAGATTTGTTTCGTCATATTATAAATGTATTCAATGATACTTCTTAGGAGTAATGTGTCTTTTTCAGTTGTATACACTGACAGTGACTGTTCTTTACATTGTGCGTCGTTCTGGCCGTACAGCTAGAGCAGCTTGTAGAGTCAACGACTGTCACCATGCATGTCCGGGTTTGAATACAGGGTTCGACCATCAGCTTTAGTTGACAAGGTTAGGTTCTACCGTGACATTGGTTACGATTATGTCATCAATATGTGATGGGAATTTGTCAGTTACTTGTTGGTCAGAAATAAGAACTTGTTTATAGTATTCAAGGAAAGCTGGGCGCCATATTCGGCGGGAAATGTGTCGGACAAGGAAAGCAAGACAAGAACGAAACACCAAAAGACAAACGGAACACAAAGTAACACACACAAAAGAAAACAATCTCATATCACAAGCACTCAACACAATGCAAGATTACATTACAACCAGATAAAAACACGACAACAAAACTCAGAACTAATGCTAAAATTATGGAATACTGACCTTATTGGGCACATTGAATTAACAAGAAATATCACAGTCTTGATTTAAAAAATATATGCACTAGACTCTATATATGATATAATATACAAGTACGAAAATTATTCAGATTCTTTTCAAACAATTGCACTTTCAAAAAGGGCTTTATAAACACAATCATACATAGTTTAAATATGAATAAAAAAACTAAGAAAATTATGAGGAATGAATGAGTAAATGTTTGAACTCATGCTAATGAACATGCAAACATTGTCGCCTATCTTTAGCACTACGGACTTACCAGCTACCGTCACTGGGAGCCTGCTTGAATATTGCAATTCATAAAGTCAAACAGACATAATTGAAATACGTATCAAAACGTATATAATTGCTGTGCTCAATTTCCACCTCAGTTTGTTTAGATTGGTCTTCCACATCTTGGCGAATCATTCTCCATAAACCGTGATGCCATTACGCACGAGTAAACATCATCATGTTAATAACATGAAATTATACTTTAACTAATATATCACATGTCATTATCCATTAATACCAAATAAAGCCGCTTAGGTCTTGTTACAAATATACATTAAGTTTGGCATTTGAGAAGAAAGTAAAACGATCGTGGCGCTTCGTGAGTCACCGTTTACTGACAATCATTTTAACATTATTGACACCTATATTTGGTTTGTCATTTTATATTTCTTTAGTACGACATGCCAAAGCATTAAAAAGTTGAATTTCAATTCCGAAATACAAACAAAACGGCTCCACCAAAAACAGAAATTTCTTTCACTGATTACGGGAGTTGTCGCAACGTAATTGACTTTCGCTTATCGTAAGTCAACATAAGAACTCGTCATTATGGCGTTCCAATTGGGGTCTTTTAGTCACCGCATAATACGAAAGAATCGTCGTGAAATAAACGTCTCTCTCGTGAGATCAAAGAGTAATAAGATGAAAAATGTCTTAACTTCATACTGTCCGTAGGGATCTAATTATATAAATATGATAACTACATTGGGAGCTGGCTGTCGATCGTCCTCAAAATATTCATTGCCGAAGTTAATCATATGATATCCTCCGGTCTAACGAGCAATTTCTCTGGACTATCAAATTGTGATCGCAAAATACGTTAGGACGATAATGAATAACTTACAATATATTCGTTCGCGGGTTAATATTACCAACCGAGAACTCTTCAAATTGAAGATAGGAAAAATGCTTTCGGCTACTTCATGGTGGGCGTTTCTGTTATTTGGTGAATGTCAATACAAGTAAGGTTACTATTTAATCCTAATTGGCATGGTTATTAATACTATATAGATGCACAGTAAAACCATATATACGCAGCAAAAGTCCACCTAGTTGTGGTCTTTGTGGCTGCTTCAGTCAATTGCTGCCTTCCATCTCTTGTATATACGTTTACTTGGCGACGGACTTTGTTGTTTATGCCAATAAATAATTTGACCTGACTTGACTTGTTCAGTGGATTGATCACTGGCTGGACACTCGAGCATGTGGCCAGTTACTTTTGGATGGGCGAGTGATAAATATAATCATGGAGTCAAGGGAAACTGGTAAGATCAACTGACCGCCATTATTTTTATATGACTGTAAAAAGTCTTATAACGGCGTGAAACACAATGAAAAGAAACAAACAATTTCAACCGTACCGAGGCTTGCTTTTGTAATGGATCTGACCATTTTGAAATAATTTTATATTTTAGAATTAGTTCCAATATATCACGGTGTATTGGAATGTTTACCTTCACATATATCATCATCATCACCAGAAGCAACGTCGTTGTATCAAGCAACATCATCATCATCAGAAGCAACGTCGTTGTATCAAGCAACATCATCATCAACAGTAGCAACGTCGTTGTATCAAGCAACATCATCATCATCAGAAGCAACGTCGTTGTATCAAGCAACATCATCATCACCAGAAGCAACGTCGTTGTATCAAGCAACATCATCATCATCAGAAGCAACGTCGTTGTATCAAGCAACATCATCATCAACAGTAGCAACGTCGTTGTATCAAGCAACATCATCATCATCAGAAGCAACGTCGTTGTATCAAGCAACATCATCATCAACAGTAGCAACGTCGTTGTATCAAGCAACATCATCATCAACAGTAGCAAATGTAACAGCATTTCACGACGAAGCCAAATGCAGCATCGTCAGCACCAAACTGAAGATAATTTAATTAGCGTCATTTGTAATGTTGCATAATTTTATTATTGTTGTCTGTCGATCTTGTCTGAAGCTTGTGATTAAAATATAGTTTTGAAACACAATAATTGTGTGTTAGTATCTTGCCTTCAGATTTCATACATACTGAAAATCAGACACTAGTACATGTATGCGATTCTCGGTCGTACTACATATAATAATAATCCTGTCAATCCCGGTTGTCTTTTGTTTGGAGCACCAGTCTCAGCTATTAGAAGTTTCGGTTCGACAAAACCAAGCAACGGTACACCAGGTTCGTTGAAATTGTGACTGATATAGCCACAACACTGCGCCTGTTGTCAGTTTTGATGAAACCAGGACGGTGCATACCCAGCTCTCTGAAATGGCGACTGGGTTAGCCCAATTGTTCCGCGCTCAACGTATATGAGCAATCCCTTGACTGGTTGGCCAAGAGAAAGGAGCATTCAGTAAGGAACATTCAGTAAGGAACATTCAGTAAGGAACATTCAGTAAGGTAGTCTCTATATAATTGACAATGTCATTGCATACCCAAATAGCTATAATAATGGCATGAACGCTCATTATGTTTTATACAAGCATTACCACATCCTGACAATCATCCATTGCTGTCAAGGAGCAGGAACAAATATCTTGTAGAACAAGGAGTGTATTATAATACTCCTGTGCGCAGTGAGCTAAACCACCATTTGTCCCTATATTACATTTTTTATCTCTAAGTAAAAAACGTAGTACAAGTTATGTGGTTTGTACTCTATGTGAACTTTATGTAAGTTCTTTTAATACCAATGATTCATTTTGATACCGTTTTAAACAACTATATGTACATGCAAAACCACAGTCATTACAAAACGGTAAAAAGGACTGACAGTTTTGCAGTAAAATATTGAGGGCGCTTAACTTTGTCCTATGAATTTACATTGTAAGTAAGTAAGTAAGTAAGTAAATTGTTTATTATAGTGACTTGTGCATACATATTTACAACAAACATATTTACAACACACAAGTAAAGAGGAACCCGGCCCTATCGGCCTATAAGTCACCTTAACAATAGTAGGTAATTTAAATCCGCTACGTAAATTAAACAATAATGGTTGAGTATAACGTTATTTCGTGTGATATATTTAATGCATGATAATAACAAATAATTATAAGGTTTCAAGAAGGTTAACGGTTGTATATACAATATTCCCATTGTTTTAAAGAACATTTCGTTTACTGTTATAGTTTTCGTATTTAATTAAGTAACATAAACCATTGTTTTGTTATTGCTTGTTTTCATATGTTATCGCAATATCGTTCGTAAGTGAGACATTAATATGAAAAACTCGTAACAATCAATTAATTTGTAGTGGATCCAATTAACTGCATACGTAAACAAAAACATCAAAGGTTTTATTTTGTTATGTTTAAGATTAACGTGATATGACTATTATAGATAAAACATACAATTTATATATAATTTAGTTTATATAAAATTATTACCGTTATCTGTTGAACATATCAACAATACTATGGCGGCATGGCTTTCATTTTGTACACATGTACTGGTCAGATAACCATCTAAAATATACATCAATTACTGTTCCTACTTGATATGTGGTTCTATATGTATCTAATAGGGGTCATGTTAACCATTTAACTCTATTATAATTAATACATACATATGTTATTAAATTATTGTTTTATTGTTCTCTTATATAAGCAGTATGTGGGAACTTGCAGCAAAATGACCATCCTTGAAACAATGTCAAAGTAATGTGGGTAGGGAGGCCAATTATTTAAATATTACATGTATATATTTGGACACGAAAACAACAGAGTGCCAAACAAGTGGGTGTATATTTCTATGGGTGTGGTCTGTGAACGACTGTGATAGAATGGTTTTCGTATTACGAGTATTCTACTGCGTGGGAACATCATACATGTCAAAGATCTCCCGTATTCTTTATTAAAATAACACTGTCAAGTTATAGAGTTAGAACATACATACGTACGCCTTAGTTTGTGATTTTTTTTATTTGAGGTCAATCGAGAAACAAGTTCTTCAACTTACATTTATCACTCTCGACCAGACACTATAGTTATCTATAGTCTCTGCTCTCGACACCTCATTCATGATAGTTTTTTGTATCCATCGCCACGAAGGTATGATAGAAGAGAAGCCAGCTTTCCCATTTATGTTGAGCGTCAAGTAACGAATACTGGTGCACAGCCTCGGAGTGAACCCCTCACGGGACTCAAATATGAAACATGTGCCAGCCTGATTTTCTATCAAATGAACTAGCTGGATGGGCCTGAGCTGACAGAAATCCGGAACTTCCATTTAACATGTAAAACTGGTACGAAACTTATGCAATACCCCTTTTCTAGTCGGCACCAGTCAATTTGAACTGAACGTCTCTCCAATTGTTTGAATTTCAAATGTGTCTGTTTTTATTAATGTAAATAAAAGTTAGAGATTTAATTCATTATTGATATTTTGTATTTATTCAATAAGGCAAGGGCTTTTGGTGAAGCTGAGACTTCAAGTACCCGCAGTTCCCGAAGTGAAAGCCAGCAAAAACATAACTATCAAAGTAATGAATTAATCGCGGTACGGTTCAATGAAAAGGAAAAATCACAGAGACAAGCCATATGTACTTTCTAAAGGGTCAATCATTATTAATTAGCGGTTAGATTAAAGCACCGTTGTTTTCCGATTCAAAATGGCGAACAATTAGTCTATACAAAAGATTTTCAATTTCTATTTTTTTGCAAAATTGATTTATTTTAATGTCATATAATATCATAAAAAATACAGTGTAAATAAATCGTCAAAGGGAAACAGCAATATGCAATTAATACGCTTTAAAATAGTGAGTCCATATGTTTATTACAAAAAAAATCTCATTTCTAAATTATAAATTATAAGTGTTTAGCCATTTAAAACCATTGAAAGCATTCGGATTCGGCATTCTCGGTCTTTATCGCGGTACAAGGTGCCACATAACACGACAGGAACTCAAACATGGTGGTGTCATAGCTTTCCATTTTATAAAAGCACAAAAGCCAAGTTGTCAATGTGTAAGGGTAGAAATATAATACGACCACGCCCACTGGATAATTTTGTTGGTATATTTCAGATGATTGCTCCACAATATTTGTCTGACTTCGATCGTCGGGAAAGTTTTTCAACTCCTGTTTGGTACAAGCAAATTTAACGCGGTATTCGGTGAATTGTCGGGTAAGTAGCGGATAATGGTATAACATATTTTGCTGTTTTTTTTCTCTCAATGAATGGCATAAGATGTCGTATTAAATGTAACATAATAGATCTTATATGACAGTTGTTAGCAAATGCTGACACTAATCGACGTTTTGTTGGAGTTTTCTATTATAAATTCCGCATCTACTTCACCGATGTGAGTCTTTTTGTCAAAGATACACCGCTAATAATATACTTGAGTAATTAAACAGATTAATACAATGGGTTAAAGGTCGTTTATTTCATACATACAAGTGTTTCCATTTGAGGAATTTTTAAATTCTAATTTAAGAACGTAGTGTAATAGAAACCGAACATTTAGATTTACTTAATGACTTTAATCATAACTTGTTTAATTGGGCATTGAGCCTTGTATGTTTGTTTATGTTTTCTGTCCTCGGTCGGTTCAGGTGAGCATTGTGCCTTGTGTGTTTTATGTTTGTTTTGTGCTTGGCTAGTTAAGCTGAGTGCTGCCTTCCCTGTCATAACGACGTCCAACATGTGTACAATATATATTTCTGTCAAATATTCTTTGAATGGCCTGCACATTATACAGGTACATGGTATTCAAATGTTTAATCAACGTTTCAATCCACCAACGATATGCTTCATACTTAGTTCTAAGACTGGTTGGCTGGTCCAGTGTCACGATTTAAAGCCACTAGGTAAATGTTTAGCGTATTGTTTTTATAAATGAATGATGCATGGTCGGTTTCGTGCGCAGATGACAACTTTTGCCAAAATAATGTTTCTTCCTAACAAGATTGCAATCTTTCTAGCGTCAATTTACACAAGCGTACCATTGTAATATTTTTATAAAAACTGTGTCATATTATGTTAACTACGATTTCATGTACAGTGTAGTTCTGTTTGATATGACAATATCTTGAATTGTCCTTCCAAATCACTCAAATAAGACACACTTCGCCATTGGTGGCAAGGGAGATAACCTCGATAACACTAATCTGCCGGAATTATCCAAGTTGGAAAGATAATGTGAACGTGTACTATAAGTTTTACGCTCATCGTGTCGATTAATCACTATTGCGCCATTTATTTAGATAAACCACTTAAACTGAGAGTTGACGTCATTCCCCGGGACTTGTGGACCAGTGTGGGTCAGGCGTCAACATTCTCTTAGACGATGGTCTCGCCCACCCGTCAACATATTACTTGTAGTCCAAAATGTATAGAATAGGATAGAAATAACACGGGGCAATGTTTGAATTTCGTCTAAACAAGTTACGAAATGGAGCTGCTTGTGAAAATTAAAAGACAAAACAGACTGGAGACATGTTTTGTCCAGTGCTGCAACCTTTTGGAAGATGCTACATAAACATAAAAAGGGATGATTTTCTCTCGTGTATTCTTGCTGCAGGCACTGTTGCTATAGGAAGAGCGACTGAAGCACCTGCACCGAAGCGGATTTCTCATCAGAATTTACACATTGTATTACAAAGAATAAATCACGATAATTTTATCGTAGACATATTTTATTTTATTCACTTTAACTTGTACTTAGTTAGCTACGACGCCGGTATATAGGATAAATCATGTTTCTATACAGACTTATTTATATTCAAATGTGCCCACCAGCTAGCAATTGGTGAATGACAAGTTATTATTGTTCATTCATGCAATATATTGCTGGTGGGCACTTTGCACATGAATAGGTGATTATCCCTATAGCTCCGTTATTGAAGAGAGGTGGTTGCTCCAGAATGAGGCCGCTCTAGAAAGGTTGCACTTTATGTATAGAAAAAATTAGTCATTTTTCAATGATGACTCAAACTTGTCAAAAATTACATTATGGTGAAGAAGCGTGTTCTCCAGTTACCCATAGAAGCTGAATCACCTTCTCAACAGTACAGAGGTCGGGTAAAAAAACTACTAAATACCCGTATCAATATAACTACAACATTTCAATTTAATTATTTAAGTAGTTACGTAGATTTATGGATATAAAATGACTGAATGAACTTGCCAGAAAAGAAGAACTATATAGCCTCAGGTACAGATATGCCAAAACTATTTTAAGGGTCGGCGTACCCAGTTATACATCCTGCGCTTTTGTAAGGACCACAATTGCCTCACCCTAACAATTCTAGATGGGTGTCATATTGCGAGGTCCTTCGGTATTAAAGGACAATAGCGCAATTAAAGATATAATACGTGTCATATACGGCTTTAAGATTACTATAGTATTGATATATTCAGAACATCGTGTATCCGAACTTAATGGCAGTGTTTACTTTTCGGATAGAGCTCTTAGCGGGTTGTTTCGCCCGTTGAAGATTATACACTTAAATAATATTTTGAGTGCTGATTAAATGACATAATATGTTTAATAATTTTTGAAACATTTACTCTGATCAATACATTTGAACGACTTAGATAAATATGTATAGAATGGGAGTTATCCGGAGTGTATAACTGTTACATACGTGAATATATGTTTGTTTTTCTAACTGATGTTAGAGTATTGAAACTTTCTAATTGATTGTGAGGATTACCTACTTAAAACTCGTATAAAACAGGATAACAACCCGTAATGCGTTTATTTTATTATTAGTGTTTACTGTTATGTTTATGATTTACTTAAATAATCTTTATTTACACAGTCATTATCTCAATTTCGTATATAAATATTATACATAAGTGTAGTGTTGTTAATAATGGGTTAACGACTACAGGGCTCCTGTTTTATTGACCTGCCTATGTTGACTCTGGCACCAGAACAAGGCATACAATGTATTTGTTTTTATTCAAACAGTATGTATGTAATCCGCCATGCCAGAGTTGATATAAGTCTGGCACATTTAGAACACATGACAACACCATGTAACTGGAATAAATCTCAGTACGACAAGGGGTACACTAAGCTAAAAACGAACAGTATGTAGAAACACAACAATTAGTGTTTGTTTGGTTATGTATCGTGTTTTAGACATATACGGGTTTCAGTTGCTCTTATAACCAGCCGCCTTTAACTTGCTCTGACAAGTTCTTTACATCTGGAGGACATGATCATAGTATTATTACATTTTATTATTATCATTAACGTAACTATCAATTTCATGTTTAGTATATCAAGCCAGAACACACAACCTAACAGAATGCTGTAAATGCATGTTTCTAATAGCCGAGGTACTCTGTGTTGTGTAAAGGGAGACCACTGTGACAGATATTGTCGTGAACCAAATACAGATTTCCGGAATCAGAGCATGCGTGTCTTTTATTTCAGTCTCAATGTCCATTAGTTTGAAGTAAGTATTATTTTACATCCGAGATGGTGTATCCATTGACAACAAAAGAAGGATTATGTTTTTACAGGGAACTTCACTTTCATAAAACAATACCTTCCCACGTATATAGCCTTATGAAGCGTATGCGCTGTGTGTTGAAATGGCAAACTTCTTCTGTAAATAGTGACGTTAATAAAGACTCACCTGACAATTATAAATAGCATAAAAATTATCACGTCGCAAGAGATGATACATTATATGACTAGCGTTAAGAAACCGCTTGACACAAGGCCCGGAAGTAAATAAACAGCAACTAGGTCATTCAGCTTTTTATTGCTGAAACTAGGGCATTAAGCGTTTTTATAGCCTAAATTATGTCATTCAGCTTTTTAATTGCTGAAACTAGGTCATTCGGCTTTTTATTGCTCAAACTAGGGCATTCAGCTTTTTATAGCTGAAACTAGGTCTTTCAGCTTTTTAACGCTAGGACTTGCACTTTCGATTCTTTGACAGCTGAAACTTGGACTTTCAGTGGTTGGGTCCATTTTCTCGTTCAGTTCTGTGTTTGGCATTGTGCCGTGTGGTTGTAGTCTGTGTTGTTTTTATGTTTTCTGTGTTTGGCTGTTTCAGTTGAGCACAGTCTTCCTTGTTCGATTTTTACTATCTTTTGTATTTGTTATATTTTTGTATTACTATTCGACTCTAGTAAATATTGGCAACCCCCTTAAGATCGAAGAAGTAATACAGTCACATGAACCGTTGTTGTGTTAGAATGGTGTTCCATTCCGTTTTAAAGCATTACTAATAAGGCTAGTTCAAGTTGTCCAGAGTAGGAATACTGTGATTGGATACTCTCCACTGTCGGCGAAACTTAATCCCAAAATTAAAATATATTCGCGTTACAAATGAGTGCATTAGGTTCATGTACTTGAATATGACGAAGACACTATTCTACAGGAAAACCATATGATTCATCTATGCCACGTTGCACGGCTTATATTATAATATTATACAATTGTAAGCATGAAGTTTATCGCAAACAGCAGGTACAACAGTCATTTCTACACTTAGTCCCCCTACTTCGTTACCTTACCTACCAGCGAGCTGAGTTTTTCCTCTCTCAGTTGGCTTTCTATGACGGTTATCATCCGAAGCTAATTGCTGTTCAGCAGAAACTAACCGATGCCAGGTTCAGTATTAGTGTCTATGAGAAGAAAACATACGCCTCTGATAGGGGTAGCTAATGAGGCGCATGAAGTATCAATATTCGCCGGTTTGGTTACAAAGAAACATCCGCTTTTGTTTACACAAGTAATGTCTTCAACTAATCCAAAGATACTGTTTCCCTCGCACACTTTTATGTTTAAATACCAGAATGGAAATCACGCCAAGAACAATTTAGCTCGGAGATTAAGAGAAGGATAACGATGGTGGAATATGTTCACATTGTTTTGACTATATGTGCCATATGAAATGGCATCACCTGTAATCGTTTTCACTCTTACAAATTACACACTAAAGACTAACATATGGTTCGACTTTGGTACAAGTGTGATGTTTACACCGCAATGAATACATGCGTTAAATCGTTTCTTTCAGAAGCAGATCGAACCAGGATTCGATACAAAACAAATACTAGTGCTATGATAGTCGAGTGGTTAATGCATCCGCCTTTGGAGCAGGAGGCGTAAAGCTGGAATCCATGCAGTGGCATATTCTGGTATGATCACAAGCGTAGAGTAGTCACAGCCTTAAATGCATATACTACATAGAATAACTATACGCCATACTCCAAAACAAAACAAACACACAAACAAACAAACATACACAAAACGACGGTATACATGTTAATGTTAACCTTTGTGTTCGTTGAATGACCAATTGTAAACACTTAGTTACTAAGTTATTGCAACTGACTGAGATCATCAATATCCAAATGTAACCTACGCCAACCTTGTTACGTCGTTCGACTTGAGGATGCATAGAAATAAACATGTAGCTCAAAAGTAGCAATGTATGTTCCAGATGACACCAAGGTCCACATGTGTCAATATTGCACATACATACTCCAAACAACATCGTGCCAGAAAGCATCTGAAGGTTGGTCAGTTGGCACCATACATGTACATTCATTTGTTAAATACTGCAGGAGACATTGGTGCCAGTGAGGGCGTTGAACATCGTGTACTTGTACAGTGTTGGTATATGGTATGTTTGGTAAATCTTGTCTGAGCAACCATCGCGCCTACTGTACGCTACTATTCTACTGTTTACGGTGGCCAATAATTGTCATGTCTTTCTGTCGTCTTGGTCTGTATCCATCACAAAATTCAAATTACACGAGATAGGAACATAGATAGGATGGTACAAAAATACAAGGTGCTACCATCTGCGAGTCGTGACAACGTTTGCCAATTCTCATAGAGCTACGGTCCATGACAATATCCGGTTGTTTTACTGGCTATGATCTACTTCTTAACTTGAGACAGTGAATATGGTATTTTAGATTATATTTAATATTTCCACTAGTTCACTGGCATATCACACAATGTGTATTATATTTTCTGCACGAGTATAATCATGAATCCAGGGTGGTTTTGACACTCTTGTTGAGACATTTCTTGTTTGCATATTTTCAATATTGACTGGAAATAAAATGGAATCATTGGGTGTTATCTAGCGGTGTCATTCTATGATAGCAATGGAACTTTAACATTAAACGTGGTGAATACCCATCCGTTTGGAGAAGTAAATTTGGCACATGCTTGTGCCCCGAACGATCCGGGTTGTAATACTACAGACTGTAGGTAAGACAGGATATGTTCTACAATGACATTCATAGCCTAAACACAAGTGCTGTTCTTGGTTTCTCTCGGTAACATGGTAGTGTTACAGTCGATTGACGACTCGATGATTGGGGGAAATATGTAGACATGGAGAACGTATGTCTGAACGTAGACTTAAAGTGGTACTAGTACTTAACTTTACGAAAAATAAAGTTTTACAAACGCAATTTTAACTGGATAAATAATAAAACCTCCTCGACAGCTCAGTGGTATATCGTTCAGTTTGAGTGTTGTAGTTCCCGGGTTCGCTCTGTGACCGCGCCATACCAAAGACGAAATAACAAAAAGTTACAGTACCAGTAATTCTTGCTAGATGCTGAGCATGAAAAGGGAAAGCTGACATGCCCTTCTTTACTTATACCCTCGTGGCGAAGATTCCATCAGGGATTTAGGTGTTACGAGTGATTGATATGAGTTTTAATACATGTAGCTTGTTTCACAACAAACATAATGCATGTTAAAAACATTAAAAACCTGCCAAACTGAAGGAAGACGGGTTGTTCGTAAGGTTAGCTTCCTTACCACCTAAAAAGACTACTTGCTACAGAAACAGATGAATACAAGTACACATGTTTCGTTGGATAATGAAAAGAACAACTCTTACTAAACTAGAAATTCAGTAGAAATAAACACCAACTGTAAAAGATTCAGACTTTGCAGACGACTTCTATATATTATCCGATCCTTATGCAAAGTTAAACCTACAGCAAGAAGCTGCTAATCTTGGATTGAAAATCAACCAGAAAAACTAAAGTACATGTAATGACTATGAACCAAAAGAACAACAAGCATATCACGTTGAATGGAACTCCGCCAACCTTAGCTAGTTTGGTAGCACAATGAGTGAAAATGGTGCCATAGAAACAGAGATTAAGATCGTCATAGGAAAAGCAGCAACATCATTTAATAAACTTGGCAACATCTGGAAAGCTAGAAATATATCACAAGAGACTAAAATGAAAATATACAGAAGCAACATAAGAAGTTTCATTATATGGTAGTGCAACCTGGAAAACAAACAAAAATGTGGAATCAAAACTGCGACGATTTGAAGGAAGATGTTTCAGAAAAAATCTTTGAAATACAACTGCTGCAATTTAGATCAGTAACAGAAAGAAGTGGCAGTGTAGATATTAACAAGAAAATAAGACGCGGACGATGGAGATGGATAGGACATGTCATGAGAATGAAAAATACAAAACATACAAAAACAGCTATTAGAAAACAAACAAAAACAGCTATCTATTGTCACAAAACCCGCATAGTTAAACAAAATAAATCAAATTATATACCATCAGAAATCGGAATCATTTTTCTACATATTGTAAAGATATGAACTAAAACAAATACGCGGTCCGAGAATTACAGGTGACTAAACAAGGTCACTAACGTTGACCCGGCGCACAAAATGACGTCGCGCTATTTTACACGGCGTTAGTGCTTCGCATAGGGCTATGAAATACCAAGTTTATAGTGATAAGGGTGATGAATACATCCCAGTACCACACTGAGCCACGCGAGTAATGCGTTGGTGAGAATCGCATGTATTTTTCCGGATCTTACATCGCATATCTAGGCAAGAATCCGTACCATGAAACGTTCGTATTTTGAAAAAGTCTTGGTCACTGACGTCATAAACGTTTTTATTATTTGCTATTACTTCCCTGTCTTTCAAGGCTGAACAATTAACATTAAAATATTTGTGCCATTCTAAAACTGATAAACGACTTGCAGAACTGTTTCCAAAATGTAGTTACGATAATTTTATACGATTCAGAGGACATATCATCTTACTGATGACAGAACTTCGCGTTTGTCCGTTTTTCCTTACGTTCTGGTGACGTCACTTTTGCGTCACGAATTTGTCACATATGGAGTTCATCTTCTGTTTATTTCAGTACCTAACGTCCAAATGTCGTCATTGTTGCAGACATCGTCCAGCATGTAACATGTAATGATACGGCGAAGTTTGAAAACAAACGATTTGATAGTATTAAAGATACACCCCATTACGTAGTCGCCATTAATGGTAATTGTTGGGCTGCGCCGGGTGCGTGTTACCATGGTTTCAAAATGGACCAATAAGAGAGAACGTGATAGAGTAACTCGATAAATCAGATATCGAATTTTCGCAATTGAATTACGATTCCATATTATGTAATAATATTTGTATAATATTGAAAACTGTAGCCGTGAGGGCCCCAGTCCTGTTTATTTTTGAACGTCCCACGTAGATAGACACCACAAGGACAGAGAAAAAGTGGGAGACCAAACGGAACCTGGAGAAAAACTGTAGATATGAATGAAATGGGAACAACCTGGATTACAACAGAGAGGAAGGCCCAAGAGAGCAGCTGTGGAAGCATTCTGCACTAAAGATTGCGAAGAGGATTCAGTAAGTAAGTAAACTTAATCCTTGTTTGCACCGAAACAACTTGTAAGACATATCCAATCGTGAAGCTCGGCCATTTCCGTTGTCTCCGGTAAATATGGTGTCCCACCGGTGCAATTTTGTCCCATCCAAGTCTATGTAAAATGACTCAATTTCGCATCTCTCACTGGGTTGCACTGACGTTCCGAATGCTTTTTTATTGCCGTTTCCATAACATGCACTCACTGTCATTCCAAATGATCCATAGAAAATGGAACGTTGAACGTTTAATTTTCGTGCTATTTCAAGACTTCCGGTTACACTTTGTTATTATTCAATGCACAACAGCTGATTCGGCCGAAGCACCCGCACATTTATAATCCTCAATCAATGCGTAGTAATCCTGAAAAATATCAATAAAATACTGTTAACTGTCGACAGACAGTCCATATTTGAAATACATACGTAAAGTGTGGTCAACAATTCACACTTTCCACATTAAAACAATACTGGAACAGAACAGAATCAACATTTTGGTAAGAACTATTTTAGCATACTACGACCGGAAGTACTTTCGACCGGTGTGACAACATATACGACAATGCATAAAGACCGAGGTAATCAGAATGAAACATATCAGTACAAATATAGTAACATTCACGAGTTATTAAATTTTATTACAGTTTTATAACATTGTGGTAATTTACCATGATGTGCATTATTATGAGTAAATTTACAAACAATTTGTGGCTTCTATTAATTATTAAATTATAATTAAGTATTATTGCATTGTAAATACTACATCACCATAAATAGAAACTAACTTCACGTAGAAACTTATCTACTTTGTTTTTAGTGTTGTTGCTCGTCGCGTCAACTTATATTTGTTGGAACTAATCTATTAAGGAAAATGCGTGAAAATATTTCAAAAAGCAATAAAAAAGTAATATAAATATATAGCCTACATTCATTCCATACAGTGACACATAAATAAGTTAAAATAACATGTTATTTTTGTTATTTCAAAAATCTTATTTTATTAAAATTATTGTTAGTTCGTGACATGATGCATTGTGATATCACAAGAAATTAAGAAACATGTTTCCGTGTACATCTTTATTGAGATATTTAGACGTATTAGGACAATTAGTATACAATTATAAAAGATAGATTAATATTCTATTACAATTTCTATACTGTGAAACGTCTTTATAATCTCCAAATTTCATATTTTTCTAGAGAGGCCAACTTATGAGCTAAACCCTATCTTCATACCCTGCATTAAGTGACCACTTGTCGTAAGTAGCCAATTTTCGCAAATCACAATCCGCCATTTTGATTATTAAGTAGAGCTGTATTTAACAGGCACCTGCTTTAAGCAACCACATTTGATGTATACATCTAGTGGTTGTTTAAAACAGGCTACACATCTTGTAATTCAAATACTACTCGTCTCAGTGGTACTCCTTGAGCCCTTGTTAAAACTAAAATTCAGACTTAGCCTTACAAATCGACTAGCATCTTGTTCATTGAATTTTTACCCATTCTGTTTGTATCAGTGTTAGTAACTTCCGTTCACTTACGTGAATTTATATTGAAACCGGCACATTTATAACACTATGAGGGAGAAAAGAACATTGGATATTTTGAAGACCTCATTTCAGTCTAAAATACCCCTTCATACATAACGAACCTGGCGAATAAAGTAAGTATGTGGTGTCTAACAAATTCTGACTGAACAAAAAAAATCGCAACGGACACAAACGCTCACAGACGCACACACATCATCCATACGAACACGACCAATGATAGGCAGCGTACACATACCAATGATAGACAGCGTACACATACCAATGATAGACAGCGTACACATACCAATGATAGGCAGTGTACACATACCAATGATAGACAGCGTACACATACCAATGATAGGCAGTGTACACATACCAATGATAGACAGCGTACACATATCAATGATAGACAGCATACACATACCAATGATAGACCGTGTACACATAACTATGATAGGCAGCGTACACATACCAATGATAGACAGTGTACACATACCAATGATAGGCAGCGTACACATACCAATGATAGACAGCGTACACATACCAATGATAGACAGCGTACACATACCAATGATATACAGCGTACACATACCAATGAGAACGAATTTAGTAGAAGTCCTATTCGCCAACTATTCGCAAGTTGACGTTGGTTGACATTCGTTAAGTGTAAAGGTGCCTTAAAGACTCGCAATGTAAATAAACATGGTACTAAATACAAAAATGTATATTGTTCAAGGTTACAAAACTTTAACATTTCTAAGACACTTCTTGGAAGAACCGTGAAGAGAAATTCAAATAATAAAAAGATCTTGTCCAACGCGACATTTATTAGTGTCGAGGCGTAAGCAGCTTACGTGAGGAATGTGTTCAATGCAGATATAATAACGGATCATTGATAAACGAGAGACTAATTGTAAGACAGAGTGAATCCTGACACCCCGTCTCATTTCTATACAAACACGAAACATCTTATAGGATTACCAGATATTTCATAAGATCGTCATATCGACTGTCTAATAAGCTTCCAACCACCTTATTAAAGACAATATTGGGTATTAGTGGCGGACATCTCCTTATCCGCGTGTTTGCATTCGCTCCCTATCAGAGTAATAAGAAATACAAACACGACACAGATCATAATGTTACTATCCTTCAATTAGCTGTCTTTTGTTAATACAGCTTTGTTTCGATTTTGTACTCTGTCACAAAGATCGGCTAGAAACACAGACTATAGATAATATGTTATTTATAATCTCTGCTAGAAATGAGGACGTGTTTAAATCAGGAACATTTCCATCTGGTGTATACCCTTTTTAACATATTGAGCATGCATGCATATTTGTACTGTAATTATATGTTTCTAATGAATATATATTATCTTAATTAATTGTCTATAGTTGCACGTACTCTGGACGTTCCATATCCATGTTGTAATCATTTCTGTCACTATTGTCTCCCGTCTACCTCTAGTTGTTCATTTGCTAGTTTTGGTGTTCGCTCCCTGACGTCGTTAATGGAAATGTCGCATTATTCTAAATGCCAGTAAATGGACATGAAAGCTTATACTAGCAGTATGTCCTCTATCTTACCTAGAATACGTATGTGTGCTCATCGGTGCAAAAGGATAATATTAAGTCAGACTGGGAAGGTGCATCACAGAACCAGCCGACAACAGAAAACATGAAAAACATACAAGGCACAATGCCCAACTCAACAAATTAAATAATCCGCCCAAGTCCAAGCTGTCGAAAAGCTGAATGAACTAGTTTTAGCAATTACAAAGCTGAATGCCCTAGCTGAATGACTCAGTTCCAACAGTAAAACATGGTTGAAATGTCAGAAGTCCTATAAAGTTGGTCTCGGATCAAAAACGCCTGAACTGCTGGATGGGTGCAGTTAAGACACGATAGTATTAACAAAATTGATTGGTTCTGTGCCAAACAACATACTCGGGTTTAATAAGCATAATATTTGCGACTTTTTAATTTTGACTGTTCGAAAATATAAACAACTGACATACTAAGCGCGTTTAGTGAGAATATCTAAGGCTATTACCGTGGTACAGCTGTTACATTGCAAGAAGATATTAGACAATCGGACACGGAAAGCTGCAGTCAACTTTAACATCCAAGTACAGAAAACATGAAAACATCGCAAACCACAATAATTATTACACGACACAATGACTAATTCCCAATACACAACTAAACGAGAAAATGAACTTCATCCCCGATGTTGCGCAGCAAGACTAAATTCTGAAGTCCTCCAAAGTTCTTACACATGATCTATAAGCAAAGGCAATTCAAAGAAAGTTGGATTAGCTTGAAGTGAAAGAAGCAAAGGAAGGAACTCGAAGAGTCTGATAGAAGGACAAGGAATGAGAACCAAGTGGAAGGCCATGACAAGCAAGACAACTGACATAAAATATTTGGAAACACAAACTCGAGACTACCCACATGGCGAAATATATGAAACACCAAAGTGGCACCAACTCTAGTTCCTGCTTAGGTCAATACATGATGTCCCTTCCACACTAAGCAAACATCTTAAATGGGGTTTTAAAGATAAAGGCTCAAACAACAAGAAATTCACTCAAGAGCACATTATGCCGTCCTGTAAAGGAAATGCTAGAATAAGGCAGATACAGTTAATGACATGACCAAGTGATGCAAAGAAATGCCGATATTCACTTTAAAAACACTGCAAAATATGGCGTTATAACTAACTTTCAGCTGTGAAAGGCGACACATAGTGACGAAGGAACTTAAGGCTGTATAGGTCTTTGGGTTGTCCAGTTTGGAAATCGAATTCGGATCACTTGGTTGACAATCCGTGTTCTGTCCGCTGGATAACTGGGTGAAATATTAAAAATGCCAGTAAACGTTTATAATAGTTTAATGACTTGCATATTTGTGTTTTAAACAGGAGGAGGCGGTTGTGCCCGGTCGAGAACGTACACATTTTCCGGTATACTTTTACAAAGATACATCCAGTTTTCCGGGACAGATATCCGGCAGTTCGCTTGCGTGGTTATTCTTTTGACACAGATTCAATGTGAAGATATGATGAGAATTTGTCTGACGATGACATTCCTAGATATTGACATTTTCATAAATACGAAATTTCCTTCTCGTCTGTAATTTCTACGCCATCGTGATTACGTCGCATTTTCGTCTTCTCGATCTTGTGTATCACCGCGGTGGTCAATTATACTGCCTCTATAACAACTCGGATCTGACAAATTGTGGAAAGCAAAGATATCACTAACAAAACAATACATTATAATTAAACCAAATTATCCAGTCTGCTTGATGTGAACAAAATGAATTCTGCGCATAAAATTCACACGAAGTCGTATTATTTTCACAATTTAATGGCGCTATATCGCATATAACATTAATAAAAGAAAAAAATAATCAGCATCAGCGCCGCTTATGATATAGAAAGAAACAAAATTTGAAACTTTAATAATGCGTAGTCAGGCAATCCTGTGTTCTTAATAGGCGCTAATAGTGCGTATAATTGTATGGAACAGTTCCTGTTGCGTTGGACGCGGTGTTTACATTGCTAGAGAGTGCCATTATTACCATAGTAATTTCAGAAAATTATTTTGTCATATTTCTGAGTAAATAAACATTTAGTATTAGTGAGATACTGTACAAAATGATATTTAATACTTTCGTGGAATGGCATAGACTTTGGTTCGGAATAAATGTCCGGATACATGTACTAAATCAGATTCCAAATGGAAATTAAGATTACAACTAAAGAATGATAATATGTATTATAGCGCACTTGTTGATGAGACTATTTAGTGGATTAGATTCACGCTGACACCATTGGTGCCATGTACATAAACAAAGATTGTGTTTTACCGGGTACTAAACCTCACACCTTCCCCACAGACAACCTAACGGTGTCCCCCTAACTAAAAGACCATCGTGACAGGTGATACCGGTAAAACCAGCCGGGCTTGGCCGGGTCTGTTCTTCCTAATACATTAGCTGCGGTCGTACGCTCTACATGAGGTTAAAGGGTATTGGTATAGCTCCCGATAATGTGGCACCAAACATATAAGGGACCTTCAGTAATGTTTAATTTATGTACCGGTGTCACGGAAATGTAACTGGGTAGTATATGCCAGTACGAGTATGTATCCTCCTCTTATAAAAAGGATAAAGAAAATTACAGTAAGATAACTGTGCCATATGTGTTCATTTCGCATGTGCCTTTTAGTAACTTACGTTGTCCATGTACACGGTTTCGGTGTTACTTTGTGTGTAGTCTTAGTGATTCGTTCTTGTACGCTGGCTCCTGTTTCGGCAATGTTTGACTGACTGAGGCGGAAGGCTGTCGGAGTCGGATGTCGTGTTTTTGTGGCTGATGAAGTTTTAACTATTTTGTACGAGTTGTTATTGTGGCCCGTACATGTGGTCTGTGCCTTTTCTATTTCGTGTGTACGTTTATGTGCCTTTTGCTTCTGTCGCTTCCCTATTTAATCTCATAGTTTCGCATTTCACCTAACTAAAAAACTGTTTAAGCTCCAAAAGTCCAAGTTTCAGCTGTCAAAAAGTAACCGTCAACAATAATTAAATAACAAGTTTAAATAGTCAAAACTCAGTACATGTTTATTCGTTAGTTTGATTGATATTGTTCTTGTCGAGCTCCTCTGTCCCGACTTGTTATATCGTTTTCTTATAAACAATTAATAATCATGTATGAAGCAGCAGGTTTATACATTTTTTACAGTGGTGTAACTTTGATTGAGGCAAATTGACACTCGAAAGTAAGAATTTTTTCATTAGCTGTAAGTTTTATTTTTTCTTGTTCACTTTTGTGTTTGTCATTGTGGCGCCTGCTTGTAGTCTATGAATTCTCTTTTCTTGTTTTTTTTCTCTTTTGTTTGCATTTTGTGCATCTGATCAGTTCTATTTTTTCTACAAGTCAATATCCATAGAGTGACGTCCTTACGCGTATTGTCTATACTGAAACAAAAATATTGAATAATTAAAAATTGTCTAGATGTCCCCACATGGGTTCCGTAGCTTCATTATACTATCATAATTCCAACGTCAGCTTCACATTTTTCGCCATGCATTGTTTTTGTTGTTGAATTTAATTTGTATTATACAATATTTAATCAATCCTCAATTCACACAAGCAACAAAAACTTTAATTAATGGTAATTGCACCCAGCACACTAGGCTGTATGCTTTGAACATGCAATTACTAATTTCCACCAACCGTATGACATAATTAACGAAATGCAACATGCAGCTTTAAACTGTAATGTCACCTCAGGGACACGTCACCCATGGAGTACAGTATCCGTCATATTGGAAACACTACATTATAGCGATGATTAAATACGGTTATTAACGCAATTTTGTAGCAAGCAAAACAATTTTGCAATTATTTGTTACGTTTGTTAATTAAATAAAAGGTATCATCAAGAGGCATTGAGCAGATTACCTGTGAGTGTCGCAAACATGTATTGCTATGATGTACGATGTGTTTTGCAGACAGCGGCCATGACATTGACTTTAAATACTCTTTAACGCCAGGGAAGCTACGGACCTCTTCAAATGTGAAAGACAAATTGTTATATCGCGACTTCACAGCTAGAGATACACAGATCACATTGAAACTTTCATGACTAGTGCTGCCAAAACTTGTTTTATTCAACAATGCCGTTGAATTCTAGCAGCACAATTCATGCAATGATAAATGAAGTCGTTCAGTGTAGGTACGTGCTGATGATTTGCCTGAAAACGATGTTTGTCTTTCGTAGATTTGATTTTTGCAGTATAACATAGCAGTGTATGGTCACTTCCTTTACGTTACAGCAGTCTGTTGAGATCTCAAAGCAGACGATGACGATGTGAGGAAATTGGTGACTGGAACCTGAGGTTTAAACATACGTGTATTTATTTAAGAATTCAATATACAGAAGTCCAATTACGAATACAACAATAATACAAAAATAATTCAGATGGTATCGCTATACAAAATGATAATAGGGAGTCGGACAGTGAAGGAAGCACTCAACTTAACCATCAGAGCATAAACCACTGTCACGAGGATTTGTGTGAAGGTAAGACCAGGGACAGGAATTACAACGAACACTTTAACTCTCTACTGTTTTAATGTTCAAAGTGACAATTTTGGAGTGCAAGATGTTGTTGTCCGACAATACAGACACTATGTTTAGAAACAACTAATCAGGCTACTCTTTTTTCATGAAATTATTTCCCTTTGCTCCCTCAAACATAGGAGAAAACAAAGCCCAAAATAAAATCTAGCTAAAATTGAAAATAAAGTTATGATAATTGATTGACACAATATGATCTAGTCGGGCAGCCAGACTAATGTTCTTGTGTTATTTACTGTATTTATTTGTTGAGTGTAGAGTCTGACTCCCAGGTTCAATAATTACACATATATACGTCATAAATAATAGCAATGGCAAAGAAATGGCACCAGGTATTATTTTCAACATTCATTTTTACCTCATACAGATTTGCAAGTTTAAGGCACATGCCGGTAATAGCTCATAACATTTTGAATATTTGAGCTTTGAGTGTTAACAGTGTAAGTATTGGTTGAACTCCCGGGCCATGATTTCCCTTTTGTGCTGAGTGTCAAGCAAGGGAATCCCTGGTACATGTATAATTTTATTTCGTCTTTTGTCTGAAGCGACCATGAAAGGAACCCCGGATTCCCCACACTCAGAGCGGACGTTCTACCACTGGGCTATATTTTTTTATTTAAAACATTTGTCATCATTTATTCATAGCTGATTCGACCAAATTACAACATCAATACGTCTCGAAAAGGCTTGTAAACATCAGTCGGCTTCTGCATGTTAACTCTGTATAGCCATGTTTAGTCTTCGTTCTTTGTGATTACACAGAATATAATCTTTATTGTATTCTTCATTCTAGGAGAAGAAATAAGCCTTAATTATTAAAGATAGCAAGTAATTACTCTTCCATGGTAGATGTATATGATACTCTAGTGATCATTTACAATACAATTAGCTTAAGACGCTCGTAGGAACGTTAGTCTTTTGTGCTTAATTATACTTTAATACACGAGAAGGGCAATATGTCCTTGATATTTGCAAAGCTGTAATGCTGTATGGACAAGACCAGCTTAGAACTGTAATTTCTTCTGATAAATAATAAGAACTATCAAGTTAATCCCACGTGGAAACGTCTTTAATATGACTGCTGGATTTATAATTGATAGTGAGGCCACAATCGTAAATTACGTTTGGATTAATTTTCTAGTTGTCTCCCTTGGGAATGTAAGGAATATAGCCAATTTATTACAAAGCGAAATCATAGCGTATTTGTACGGGTAAATAGAAACCAAAGCTTCAGTTTACGACGGTGGTATATGTAGACATTGCGCGCATAATTTGATTCCAATGGCATATAGCTGGTACATTGAACTATATACCAGTAGGTCAAAGCATCACTGTCCGTTCCTTAGACCGAATGGGTATGCCCTATACCTAGGAGCTGAAGGTCGTATGATGAAATGCTCGTTTTTTAGCCAAAACATTTGAGCCATTGACGTGACGGGATCGTGTGCGTGGGTGTGGGCGTTAGTTATGTTTATAGTCAGAGTCATTTTCCTAAAGACTATTAAAGGCATTCACTTGAAACTCAACATAGTTGTTCACCATCACAAGTGGAGTCCATACTGATAAGGCTGGTAACCCTGTGACTGACCTATATTTATGAGTTATCTTCCCTTGTTACACTTAGAACTTCACTCACAGATGAGCAAGGTTTCTATCAAGTACGAGAAAGTTGAGTGTCAAGCACTTGTAGGCGGTGCCCTTGTTACATCAGATCTAGATAAAAAATTCATTATGAAAATAAAGCAATACTTCAGTTGATGAGTCGCTTGGTTGATAAAGAACAGTGACCATCTTCTTACCTTTCTGGTTGGGAATCGAGAAGAGCATGTGCAAATCCTTTTTATGCTCTACCCTGCTATGTCAAGGTCTGTTCTGTTCTGACATGTTCTGTTTTGTTTTATTTTTCGTTCGGTGTGGTCAATGGATCCAATAAAACACCGAATACTTAACAGTTTCCCCTCAAGCAACTGGCAACTGTCACCTAACATGAATCAGAACGAAGTGCGAATGATAGGGATCAAACTACACACCATGATTTCGCAATTATGCCTTCAGGGTCGATGTTCGAATACTGTATTACTACGTACTAAAACTACACCATGTTTTAAGATATAGACGGAACGAATTACAGGGAATCAAATGGCGGATTGTAACCGCAGACATCGTGTTGGGACCGCCTGTCAGCTTGTCTCCTCAAATATGTAAGCTGTAATCGCTTCAAACACAGGCTACATTCTAGTTTGCAGATCTGCACTCAGTAGATATTTGCTTTAAGTTTAAAATATAAAGATCAACGAATCTGTAAAATATTATTTCTCAGATATTGCGTAACTTCATACTCTAGATCTGTGTTTAGATAAGCCAAAGTATTAGAAGCAGGAGGAATTAGAGTCACATATGGAGCCAGTCAAAACCATGGTTTGTTTTGAAAAGAATATTTAGCCAACATGAAACGATTCGGAATAGATATTTTTCGAGGGAACCACAGAGAGAACGATAAGATAGCTACAATATTTTTACTAATAACCAACGATTTTGATGAGAAAACATTGCCTATTCCTCTGTCGCTGGGTAATTTGGAAGGCATGTGGAAATTATCGGGACTACTTATCCAGCTCAGTACAGATATGTATTTAACCTGGAACTGTTTCTCGAAGTTGGTAAGCATGTGTGGTCCTTGCGTTAGGCGCATATTTTCGTACATTTTACGCAATGTGCCTGTACCAATATACAAATATATCAGGAATTACAGTTCTCGACTTGCTCGATATAATCGCTCAGATATATCGTGGCTGAAAGCGTTTGGAATTGCAAGCATTTGCCCAAACAAATACGTTAAAAATCAGAACTCAAATACAAATGTGTCCATACTGAATAGCAAATTTTAATACTGAATATTTGTTTCCTTGTTATATGAACTTTGATAATGTATTAGACTTCACAGAGGTTTCGTGTATTTTGGTCGACTACTCCAACTATCCGACGACCGGTAGTCGACTTAAAGATGAGAAGGGTTACTACACTGACTAGTAGATACGAGAAAAGGAAATATTCTAAGTAATAGATACGAGAAAGATGACATATTCTAAGTCGTAGACGCGAGAGGAATATTCTTAGTCATAGATACGAGATATGTGAACGATTCTAAGCAAAAAAACGAGAAAGGTGAAATATATAAAAAGACTTTAAGACGATGATGACTCAAAAGTTTTACTGAGACTGGGGTATTCTACAATGTTACATTGTCACTTTACTCAGTGCATGTTTTCAAAACAACATTTGTGAGAATCGGAGAGTGGTACCCAGTGTGCAATGTTTGTCATTTCTCCTAATAAGATGTTTTGATAGTCATCAGTTTTTTACGGATGTGAGTGTCTCCCATGCGAAAATGATGCGTGTATAAACGGCATATCCTGACATATGTGTCAAGAAAGTCCTATGGTCTCATACACATGTACATTTATGTATCAGATTTGTGTTTTGTTTCGTTCCTTGAAGTTAAGCATACCATGATCCTTGAGGTTCTACGTAAGATTTCCAGGCTTTTCCTGTTAGCATTGTATGTGAGTGAAACGAACGCCAATCTTTTTCGACTTCGTTGTCATAGTAGTGTATCTGGTTTAATCATGGATACTGAGGGCAACGTATGTGAGCATGCAATACGCGTCAGTCGCTAAACCCTAATGGTTATATCTCAGTATTCGTCTTACAGTTCGTTTTTTATTATTATTTTATGTCAACAAAAATTATACCATTACACAAGCTACAAAAACATCTTGGAATTTTATGTAACAATACATTACCCCACAAAAGCGATACAAACACACAACGGATGTTGGCAAATTGGTACCTTCACGTATATGCGACAAAAATGCGACAAAACAAGATATCAATGTTCAACAGAAAATTGAAGTTTGTCTTGAGACTATATAATTGCTGAATACGGTTTCTCACGACATTCAGAAGCAAGAGTGTAGAAGGAGCATTGAGAAGGTCTAGTGTAAACATGGCTATAGAAACATATCAACCAAGATAACAGTAGGTTAAATAAACTAATATGTAAGACGCTTGCGTATAATAGACCCTTCATTAATTTTCTTTCAGCAATCTTTTGGCCTTTGCTGACATAAGGTATGGTGATGATTTCAAGAAGGAAAATTATAGGTTAGACTTTTCTGTTTTTGAATCGACTGAACAGTCATTTTAGAACTCCTCTCTGTATCAGATTATATAAATATTAATTCTATCTGTTTGTACACAAACTTATTTGAATACTGCTTATAGCACAAACCAACATGACGTAGTCTGTTTTAGTTTTCGAAGTATTGCGCTAGGTTGTTGAATAAGACACGTCGGTTCATAATTATAGAGCATCGTTTTATTGAAAACGATATCATTCATAAAATGTGGACAATATGTGTTTACTCATGTTAACATCGCGCCTGTATAACATAGTACATTATTGCGAGACAATTTAGTTACAAAAAAGAAATGGCATACAACTGTATTTTATTTAGGCGATTATGCTATATTAAATGTAACGTTATACATATGTATGTGTTACTTTAACATCTATTGGAACAGCCACATGTCAATTAATGTCGCCAATCGTTTATACCCAGACTGCATTCCCTGCTGACTTCTATGATATATTCTTACGCTTTGTAAGTATTTATTCTGTTTACAAAATACTCAAAATGAACGACATCAAAGGAACATGCAGAATAAACAAATAAAATGTTGACTTGTTTCGTATGTACTATACTGTAATTTGTTTCCATCATAAACGTCTAGGTTAAGGGTTACAACAGAACCCATACTTAATATACGCAAACATTGTTGTATACGTCAAACATGAGAGCATCCCCCAAGGAGTCGTATATACATAATGATTAAAGCTACCTTAGATATACCAATTATAGTTGGTAATTCCGCCATGATCGGTCCCAACCCCAGCGATGAAGGAGGATGGTTAGGCGTATGTTTAGCAGCCCTGTTCGTCTCATCCGGTATCTGAAGAATTACAAAGCCTCGGGAGAGAAGGATGCATGTGATGAAATGCTAAATGCAGAGGAGCGGTACACCCCTATGAATATTGCAGCGTATTCTTCAACACACATATATGGCTTGAGAAGGATTTTCCAAGAAGCGACAGTAATAAGGAGCCATTGTTAAACTGCCCAAGAAAGGTGACATCGAGGACTGCAACTAGAGTTACTTGCGAGGAATCTTGAGTGATCACAATACTCTCTCACCAGGATGGTCTTCAGTCGTAATATAATTACAGTCCACCACAGTTGCTGATAATGACATACTGTTTTAAGAAGATGCTTAACATGTTTAGAAAGGGGGCATTTTGCAATGATCAAATATTTGTTTTATGACATGTCATGGAACAGTAAATATTTTTGTCGCTGAAAACTCCTGCGACGCATTCTGAAGATCTTTTGATCCAACACCATCCAAATGATGATGTGTGCAACAGAATATGGAAACAAACAATATAAGGGACAATCAAAACAAGACCATGTCAATGACTTGCTTATGTATATCGGATGCCTCCAATGGAACATGGATGTACACAATGGTATATAGACACTGGCAAAAACTTGCTTATGTATACCGCATGTCTTCCAGCTCGCTGCCAAGAGTGAACCTTCATTAGACACCCATGTTAGGAGGAACATAGACTGATCAAAAGAGACATTAGGGAGTACCGTTCTGGAAATACCTGAAGAAACAATATCTGGCCGTTTGTGTTGCATACAGACGAGCCATAGTTCCCTTGCATATGAGCCTCGTGGAACTAGACGACTCTGAGAGGATTGAATAATATGCAGTAGGTTCTGTTTGGTATTTAAAATGCTAATATCAACACACTTGCACATGAAATATATTATCTTACTGTATTCATGTAAACAAATGGCTTTGAAAGCATGAGGCACCACGTGTCGTGGACATGTGTCTTCCTGATATGTTTATTGTATGGTTTTACGGCGCTAGTCATTTTAATAATTTTCGAGTTTAATATATGTATATATGTACGTGCGACCAATTAAACTATTTACTCTATTAAATCCCGTTTTCCTGGAACCAATTATTATATATACAATAGGTCTAAGTTGACTCGTGCGTCCGTCAGTAACTGACAACTTCTCTACATGATGCAGTATTAAAATATTAGACCTACCAGCTGAACTAGCAGTGCTAGACTGACCCAATGACCAGGTGTGCTTCAACTGGCACGTGGATAATTGTGACTAAACTCACTGTTCATTGTAGGAGATGATGGCTACCACCTTTCCAATCAAATTTATGTAAGTATATTTTTATAAGCACGTAAAGCATTTACAATTTGTATTTAAGTGACATGCGCAATATTACAAAATATACGTACAAAAAATTAATTGAAATATTACAGCGTCAGACCAAATGGCCTGCAAGTTACTGACAATTAAACATAAGATATTCACAGATGTAAACAAGTAATATAATATGCAACATAAATAGTGTAAATTACAAATAAAGACAAATTATAGGATAACTAATTTTATACACATGTATATATGAACAAGTAAAAAGTAACAAAAAACTATACATTATTTATATAGAATCTATATGAGCCGCTCTCCTGGAAAACCGGGTCTACTGTCATTTTATAGGAATTATGTAATAAGATATAGAAGACTCTGAAATGAGAAAAAAAATGTTCGTTGTATAGTTTAGAACTATCTCTTAAATTTATTTTTTCTCATGAGTTATATTAAAATAACTTCTGTCGTTGCTATGGTGAACCATTTCTCGAAAGTACCCATACTGAGAAAAACGAGGGGTAAGTCGGTACAGAATCAGTACAAGTAGCTATACTTTTCTCTAAAAGCAACTATTCATGTTTTTGATATATTATATTTAAAATTAAAAATATAATGCTAAACTGTGATACTATTTCAAAACGTTTATGTCAATAATTTATGAAATACTGAATTTCTGAAGTGCTTGTTAACGTTACGTCAAATAACGTTTGAATGACGTAAGCGACGTCACTCAAAAAGTAGGCGGGAGTGGTTGGTTCAAAATGTCTGTATAATAACTTTGTATCTGGGTGTTATTTTGTGCTCAAATTTTCAGAAACTTAGCTTTCTATCGCCATAATTCATGATTTTTATAAGTTTGTCACTAAGCCCGGTTTTCCTTGAGAAAGGCTCATATATATATGTCTTTGGGTATAGTATTCGTGAAATGAAATCACAGGGACTCGATCTATATAATATTCGGTCCCAGAAAATCAGTACAAAGGTATGAAACTTCAGACGTAAAGTCGATGATCACAGCCAAATACCCGCGTTTACACGAATTAAGTGGATCGCTGGATCTATCTAATTTTAAAACGGATAAAAGAGTCCATTTCATCAACATAATGAGTGATGTCTTGAAAATAATAAAAATGTGATGCCTTTGTCTTTGATGTGATATACTATTTAATAATGTATGCTTATTTATATAGCATGTTTAAGTCTGTAAACACTGTTTATGTACCCGACGTTATAAATTGAATTAACTTGACTTCACGTCGCTTGACCACTTTTAGAGCTTTCCTTCTCTTTGGGTTATTTTAATGATCTCTACGGAAGAAGGGAGATAACCTATTACTAATTTGGCGCGGAATCTGACAGCTGATGTAAACATTACAAATTTACACATTACGGGTTTTAAATGTGTTGTTTCTTCGAATAATGGCACCGTTGACACTATTTATTATATAAAAATTGTGATTCATAAAATATATACTTGAAACCTGTTCCATATTAGAGGTAATGTTTATTGTCATTATATTTCGCGACTTACTCAAAATGTGGTTCTAAGAATATCGGTGGTTACTCAGTCATTACTATTAATGTATTTCTAATAAATTGTTTTTTAACACTGTTGACGAGTTCTATGCATGTAAGAAAAATGCAGCTTGAACCAGCAGTTGCGTTAGCGTGCGTACGGGCGTATATTACGCCAGGAAATCGGCCCTGTACGCCGGAAATCAAACTCTCGTTCGTACAGCGTACGTCAATAAAATATGTTATACGCCGATAATCAATACGCAGGACGTCCTGTTGTGTAAACTTCAGACGGTGAAAGCCGCATCAGTTTTCATTAATCTCGCTAGATTTGATTGACGGCCTGATCATGCGTACTGTACATAATAATGTACGCGATCGCTGCGGTAATCAAATTCACCAAAGGTGTGTAAAACCCGTCGCGCTAATAATCTCGTGTAGAGACAGATAATTGTGTAGTTACAAACCGTTACGTAAACACGTATGCTTTAATTGATTTGATTGAATTATCGATTTTATTTTATAAATTTGTCGTGCGTTGGGTAAGCGTAATTCTTAGTTGTACGCATAATTAAAAAAAGACATGAGTCAAAACGTATGTTCTGCATATATCGAGTTTAAAAAGAATATTTACCTTGTAATTCATATTCCGCGTGTTTACTTAAATCCCAGACACAAAATATCACAACTCTAACATACTTTTGCCAACGTTTTGTCGGCAGTTTCATCAAACGAGCGTGTGGCATCAATGTCTACGTTAAGGACGTTTGATGTGACCGACGCGCTTCCCTTCAAAGGTGCGGGTAGTGCCTCGGCGGTCTTTGATCGTGCGGCATGCGAATTTATCCCGTAAACTGTATGCGATACACGTGTGTTAAATTTGAGGAATTTATTGATTGACGCAGCGAAAAAATTTTCTGAATTTGCAGAGCGCGAACATTAAAATCGTGTAAATGACGTGGTGTTCGGAAGCATTAAATGGTGCTGGTATTATTCGAGTTTTAACACATTTTGTGGCATTTAAACAAGATATGAGTTTAGGTGCATAAATTACTGCAAATGACCGGGAAAAGAACGACTTATATGACATACAAGTTGCACTATTTTGGATATGTACATATCTTCGGATAAACTCGTATTTTATTTTAATCAGTCATACAGTTTTGGCTTCTATTATTGTAAGAATTCAAGTGTGTTATTAGTACTTAAATCAAGTAACATTTTTTGAACATCTAATTCTTAACCCTATACTCCATAGACATACCTCAATTTTCAATAAAATATGTATCATGTTCAGAAATAAATTTTCATTGTTTACCTCATGATAGTGTATATACATCTTGCTGATAATAAGGATGACCAATTAAAATGTTTATAAACAGGCTACTAGTATATGCCGATGTAGCAAAGGGTTAAAATGGATTGTAAATATGCTTGAACCAGTACACTGAACTGACCATATCATTGAGCAATCATACATGTAGCTGGATTGATTATATATCAAAACAATACACAGTAACACATATTAAGTAAAGGGTTAAATGGGCTCTAAGTACAGATAAAACATTTCATGAATGTAATCTGAACTTCGTAAAAATGGTTGGACAATCCTACATTCTGTTGGATGGCACTACATTACTGAATGTACACGCAGAGTTGATGTTCGAAACTTGGGACTTCCGTAAAATCATACTGGGACTTCCCAAATCAAAGGTCAGGAAGTCAGGACTTCCTGAAATTTAGCCTTAATGCAGGGCCTGTTGAACAGGAACCTTTCGCAGGCTATAGATATTTGCCAATCAGGCTATTTACATACATGTAACTTGTTCCGGCTATTATTGGCTCAATCAGAATACCTTTAGAACAAAAATCATCATATTTCAATATAAGGAGAGCATGATCTGGAAGCTACTCTTTTGCAGTATATTTAAAGTCTAGTACTAGTAACTTCAGCCTTCTAATACATCATATTACTATTAGTGAATACATGCAGCCTCCCAGTTACTGTGCTCAGGGATGCTGAGTGCAAAAGTCATTGAAACAAGACAGTTTTCAAATGTAATTGCAGCAGAACTTATAAACCAAATGAAATCGCAATTTGGTACAATTTACCCTGTTGCATCCAGCATCTCTGAGCGCAGTTATTTGGAGGCTGATAGAAATTGCAACAACCATGTATCAGATGGGGCAGAGTCAGAGTATACTTTAAACCTACCAGAAACAGTAGCTTATGGAGAAGTGTCTCATGATTTAATTTTATCATGAATTCTTTTGTTCTAAAGATAGCCGGAATGAGCTATAATAGCTGGAATGAGCTATATAGCCCGATCGACAATATTCCCCAGCCTGTTTCGCAGGACGATCCAATGAGTCAACCAGCATACAGGAGCATGTTGCCTAACCAAAGGGCTACCAAATAGCCTTATCGATCACTTTACTATGTGTATACACCGCCACGCTACCTGTGAGCAGTGCTGGCAGATGACATACCGTTTCTCAGCACTTAGCTTGCTTCGTCCGCCATGTAGCTCTTTTATGACGAAAGCCGTTTCCTAGCATGCTGCATAGTGCTATCGAGCGCTCAATAGCGGTTTGGTTAGGCAATGGGCTACAGGTGCTCTCCCAACTGAGTTTTCCTTATATGTTTGTCAATGACTCATTGCAGTGACTGCTCAATGTCTAAAATCACCTTCTAACTTGATGACAATCTAAATGTATTTTTGCATCATATGTCAGTCAAATTTGATTATCAGCAACATCGCTAAGGCATTCCTGGGTTACGGCCCTTGAATTACAAAAAGATTAGAAAGTATCTTTGTTTTGACACCAATGTTACAGCTTTCATTTGACTTGTCTTCAAACTTGACAAGGTATATGTTATGGTATATGGGTATAATATTTTGGTCAAGTTTGAGTATCAGTCAAGTTGTCCCTGGCTTTGAGAAATTAGCCTTGTTCATATTCAAATACAAAAGATGTTTTCTGTTCCTCCCCGAAGTTGCTGACAATGTTTATTGCATGTAGCTTTTATTTCTCTATCACTATTCTTCATCAATTTCAGTTTACGAAACCCGGACAGGCATAGTTTTGACAGTTTTGCACTCTTTTTGTAGTAAATTTTATCTGCCATGGAAAAGCATCCATTGTATGGGAAAAGAAAGAAGAAGTTAGTGACCCCGAATCCCCTATTTCAACAATGGCTGACAGAATGGAGAGATGAGGCTGCAGAAAAAGGAATCAAAAGCCAATATACTTATGGAAAGGTAAAAATCTTTGTTTTGATAAATTAGTATTTAGTAATTGTTCTATTTCACTGGGAACTGACTCCCCCCCTCCCCCCCACCATCTTTGATGAGGGAGTATATTGCTTTGCACATGTATGTCTGTCGGTCAGTAGACCAAATGGTTCGTGTTCAATAACTCATGAAATCTTGACCCTAGGATCCTCAAACATTACATGACAGGTTGGAAATTTTAGGGGTCAAATGAAACCCAATATTTTGCCCAATATGAGAGGGTGACAGGGTGTGGTACTAAGATGGCACTTTTTGGTGATGCCCTTTGGTTCATATTTTGTACATGCTTGGGTACCAGCTGAGCGATTTAGGGCCATCTTGGACCTCTTGTTTTTAACTTTTATACATATTATAACTAATACATTGAAACTTTTCAGGCTCTGAAAACATTGAAGAAGTGTCCTCTTAAATTCAATAATGGTAAAGAATGTAAAATCCTCGACAATTTTGGTAAGTCTTGAAAGCAGTAAGTAATACAGCTAATCTATTAAATTTTGTAATAACTTGTTATGCATATATTGCAATACGGTTTCCCCTAAAACCATGTACATTAACAACGAACAATGTTAAAACTGCCCACTATAAGTGTACTAAGTACTTTAATAATAATTATGATAATGATGATAATAATTATAATAATAAATTAACAACTTTATATTAAAAGGCAACACAGTTGAAGGAGCTTAATGGTATGAATGCATGTGATATGTAACTATGAATCACTTAATGCAAGGGCCTGACCAGTTAGCACAGTCACCCAAGCCATTTAGATTCACATGCTGAGTCAGCCAGGTTTATTTTTCTCAAAAAATTGAATGTTTCCATCAAGTCCACAAGTGGATGTAAAAGTTTTCAGTTCATCTGAGTTGGGTTCTTCATAGATCTTATGTAACTCAAAAAAACTGAGCGTAGTGGCTGTGCATAGTATCTCATAAATATTAAAAAAGTTCATTGAATGTCTATTAAAACTATGTACACAGTGAAATGTCTAGTGATGAAGTTGCTTGCCAGAGAACTAGGAGTACTGGGTGATAATTACTTCTAGGAAAATAAGTTACGTTAATTTACCACTGTGATTGTATATGATTGTAAAATGGTTGAAGATCAGTACAAAACATGATAGATTTACGAACTCACTTCAGGTGACAAGATATGTAAGATGTTAGATGATAAGTTGACAGAACATATACAGACATACGGTACCACAGAACCAGTAAATCTACATACTGATGATGACAACCAACAGTGTAACAGACCTAAACCAAGCGCCAAGTCTTCCTCCGTCCATAAAGATCCTGTGTCCAAAGTAGAAAAAAGTAAGCGATTTGTGCTGTGTTTATTTATATATATATATTATATATATAGTTGGCAAGATGCAAATATTGATGAATTTCGAGAATTGATTAAAAAAAATTCAAGTGTAAATTTTGGCTTACAAAAATGCTAAAAAGAAACAAAAATTGCTACAGAGTTCTCCAAATGTTTGAAATTCAAAATTCAATATCTTTTCGACCTGCTGAAATATCCTACCGGTAGTCAGTATATAAGTATCATTTATTGTGTATATTATGCGAAAATCAATTGATCAGAATGCATGTATATCACTGTAACCTTGCAGATATTGATATTTAAAGTACCCTTATAAAACAACAGCAATCTCCATTAGAATGAATACAGGATAATATCACAACAAGTTTTTGACATGTGTAAATAACATTAGTTACAGATAACCACAGCATCTGGTGAATGAAAGATCAATTCCATGAAAACTGTACACTATACCATTCATCTGGAAATAAATAAATAATCTAACTGAATCAAACATGTTTGTACGTTTTCAGGCATAAAGCAAATCAATCTTTTAGTCAACCTCAAATTCAATTCAATTTTAAAGAAAACTTTTGTGAAGTTACCATATTAATCACTGAATAAGGTTGGGTTTGATCCATGTTAGACGTTGTTATAATATAATACTTTATTTTAAATAAATGAAGGGAGGTAATTTGTAATACTGTTATTTTGCATAAGGGAAAACATTAATTTTGTATAAGGGTAACTAAGGGAGATAATCTTTAATACTTTATTTGAACAATCAAAGGGAGGTAATTTGTAAAACAGTAACTAAGGGAGACAATCTACTGTGGATTTATGTTGTAATGAAAGAAATGTTATTTGGAATTAAATCAATAACAGATTGCACAGATTTGTTTCCCCCAGCTTTGTGTTGTTAATCAAATATTTCTATTGTATAAAGAAATATTGTGGACAAATTTAATTGTAATGAGTTGACTGTTGTAGGATGACTGCTTTAAAAATGAGCTTTGTTTTGTATTGTATTAGATGCTGTACCATCCAGGAATACAGGTCATGATATATCTGATAGTAGTGACGATGACACACCTCCAATACAGCCTGCTAGAGTAAGTTTGATACTTATATTTGTGAGAAGGGCCTTAATGGTCAAGTGGTTATATAACACAACTGTAGGCTCCCCAAATGGTTTTTGAACTCGTCAGTCCAAATTGGTAGAATTAGTGAATGTTCCTCTTTGTCTAATAGAAAAATACAGTATTTTCTGTCAGTGTGAATCAAAATGTGTCAGTCAGGACTGCCAGTTTTCGCGGAGCCTGGATCATGTCAGAACTAGGATTTTATGTTTCAAGGCCAAGTGGTTATGACTACGACCTTTATAACACTTGTCACTCAATGCTGCCATTAGCTGCCATCTGGGATTTCAACATAATGTTACTTTTCAGTATACTCTGCATGACAGTGTTCTTATAAAGTTTACTGAGTTATCTCTCTTGCATTGCAATATGTTTATCTATGTCTTAGTGGCTTGTAGAAATATTTATGCATGCAACTTTGGCACTCAGTCTTTGTACCACTACGGTACTAGTCTTTAGATCTACCTTTTAAATATAGGATCCTGTGATTATCAGGGGTAAAAATTAACTTTTTTTTGCAACTTGCAAAAATATGTGAGTGCCAAAATTTTCAACTTGCAAAATGCTAGTTGCTACTTGCAAATTTAATAACCTACACAAGTCGTTGTTTCCCAGCCATTTGCAGTTATTTATGCACCTAAACTCATGTCTTGATTGCTAATGTTTGACTGTAACAAAATGTGTTATAAACTCGAATAATAACAGCGCCGTTTAAGGCTTCCGAACATTTCATCAATTACACGAATGTACACGAGTGACCCCAATTCATTCTGCAAATTCTGAAAAAAATCTGCTGCATCATTCCGAACGGTCACCATTTCTAAAATTTAACACATTATAATCATCGGAGGCAATATAATAAAATAAATAATTATTCAATCGAGAAATCAATTAAAGCATATGTGTTAACAACGGTTTGTAACTACACAATTATCTGTCTTTACTCAAGATTAGCGCAATGCGTCAATCAAAAGTTCCTGATGGTGACTCGTGAATGCTGATTGGTTCACAAGGCACATACGGGGCACCTCATCTGTCAATTACTCGAAACAAGTGATGCTTTATTGAATACGGCATATGCGACAAATTTATGACCCAATGTCGAACGCGTGTGATTTTTAAAAAAACTTGTATATCGGTTATTTTACGCATCTAATTAAAAAAGTATGCGTCAAAGTATGTTTAATGACGCGTTGCTGAGAACCCTGATATGCTAGAAAGTAGCTTTTCCAATTCACAGATTTTCAACATGCACTTGCAAAAATTTGCGATGATTGGAATTTCCTACTTGTATTTTTCAATTGAAACTCGCATTTTGCAAGCTAGTGAGTGCTAAATGCGACCCCTGATTGTATTAGTTTGCACTAGATTAGTTGGGTTTTAATCAATGCAATATAAAATGTATATCTTGTGTTCTTTCAGAAACGTCAGAAATCAGGACCAGGGAACAAGGACTATGTTCCAGTATACAGATCTGGTCCGTATGCTCTACTGATTGCATTGTACAGAGATATGCAGGTACATGTTACATTAACATTTATATCTTACCGTAGTCAGTAGTCAGTGACAATATAAATTACTGTGTATTTGCATTTAAATGTTAACTCTTTACTCCATGGTACTGGGTTTTCAAGCCTCATTGGTACACAGCCAAGACTGTGTCAATCACTTATTAATTTCCAGGACAAGGAATTATGGAAAAGTTGTTGGTCCCTTGTGAAAGGTAGGTAAGTACTGGTTATGATAGAGTCCAGGAAAATGGGTTAATATCCTTCCCCGGTGAATCCTTCACCTTATATAAAAGACACATTGTGAAGAAACTGCTTTGAGACTTGAAAAACAAACCATGATGGAGTTCCATGAAGTATCTCTGTTTGTGTCAGTCCATGTGAATACATTTTCCAACAGAAAGTGAGGTGGTTTTGTCATGTGCAACAAACAAATTTATAAATTATTACATAGTATGAACTCTAATGTTTCAGAATACAGAATCCCTGGGTTATTTGAAGAAATCAGACCTTGTGACCAAAGCGCAGCCATTGGCAGATAAATCATTTACATTTGTGAGTTTCAATCTTGGGCTGTTATACATTCCTTGAAAATTTTATGATACTGGGAATTATAAACCTGATACACTTTGCTGGTGTCATACTTCCATTAATTTTATTTTGTAACCATGAAAAGTGTTCAATTGACGCTTGTGTGTCTTCTGGGAGCTTGACTGTTGATAAGTTTGGTCCGTTGTCTGAGGGATAATGGCCTTATTGACCTTCATTCTACACAGTTTCAATCAGAAAGTTTCCTTAAAATCTGAGAACTTGGAAGTGACCCTTACTACTTCCTTAAAATGTTGAATATGTGCATCAACCTGGAACAATCCCCTACAACTTGTAACTTTAGGTAAATAACCAGGCACCACGTGTTTACATGTAAGTCGATAATTAAGTGAACCAATGGAAGGATTTAATTTTGATTGGAAAAAAATGGAAAAATTGCACAGGCTTGCATAATCCAATGGATTCACCTGATAACCTTCGACCAACACCTTAGACAAACAAATGGGTGACGCGTTCTCTTCACTGGCATCTGGTCAATTGGATTAATTCAATATAATCTGATCAAGCAGCACCATCCGTGCAATATATGTTTACTGTTTATTGTTTCAGCCTGATCCAGGAAGTAGATATACTGCCTGGTCGTCCATGGCAACATTGACAAAGAAAGGTTTGGTGATCAAGGAAAGTAGTCCAGCAAGGTATAAACTTGGCATAGTCAATTAGTCATTGGTTATGGTGTCCAATATTTCTATACCATCAAAATTATGCCGCATTGGGGAGAATAAATGGGGTTACCCTTCTTGGGCCCGAAAAAAATATTCAGCATATAGTAATTGCACTGTCTGTTAGTTTGTCTGTCCACCTGCGAACTCAGTGCCTCAGTCATTACAGCTAAGCTTTATTGTTACAACAGTTGAGCACAATGTGATGATATGTCACATGCTAGAGTCAGATCTTAAATCTCAAGGTCTGTGTTATTCTTACAGATTGCTGAGACATCTACATCCTATACACATTAACTTGATTAAGCCGTACAAGTACGTTAAATTACAAGTTTCCCTTAACCATCTTAGAACAAATGTTTTGCATAAATTTAACATAGGGGTCCCAAATGTATTAGAACTATAAACATCCAAATGAGTTTTTAAATAAGTTACATTGAGAAGTTGCTGGTTTAACTTGTGAAAGTGTAAGTTAGTACGAGTTAGGATACAGTCAAGGAAAACTGGTCAGGTGAATCGGCTGCTGTTTATAACTAAAACATTGATTAGAAATGTCATAAAACCTAAATAAATTAACATACAAACATCTCTTGTTACTTTCAGCAAGCTGCTTGACCTTATTGTTTCATATAAAAGTGATTCTAATAATTCATTGTTTACATTTCTAGGTACAGTCTTACAGATGCAGGATGTGAACTAGCTCATAAACTCGAGTCGGTGAAAGAAGATCTTGACAAGTCATGTGATGATGCCGTACCTTTTATGATACATGATCCCCCTCCCGCTATACCTCCGAGAGTTCCAAGCATGCAACAGGAAATACGACAACCTCAGATACAGACAAATGTACAAACTTCGAAAATCCAGCTGCCCTTGGAAAAATCTGGGTATGATAGTGAAAACAGTTTTGTCTTGAAATACTCCTCAGAAATTCACTGTAATCATAGCAAAAAATATTAATCTAAACAATTGGACAGAATTTGGTCACCTGTTGTCCAATCCTAAAATATGCCTTGGAAACTGAAATTTGCCAGGTTATGGAATTTAGTCCAATAGTATTTAGATTGTGATTATAAATGTTTATCGGAATGTGAAGTTGTTCACCTAGGGTTTAATTTTTGCTTGAACTCAGTTTTAGTGAAGTTATACGATAAAAAATATGCATAGTTATAGCACAAAGTATGTGCAAACTTATAAATCATATTTGTTGTTTGTAGATTAAAGTACTGGTATATAGATGAGGATGGTAATGAAGTAAGAATGAAAGATAAAGCTGTTGTCACTGTAGATGGTATGTATAATCAACATTGTAATATTGGTATAGTATGAAGATAAATATAGGCAATCAATTGTTTTTGTGTACGATGGAGACAGCCGTAGTGCATCACCATTCGGTTTTACCCCTGTCTAATTGGCCAATAACCTCCAACATTGAGGAAAGAGACAGAAAGTGTGTTTGATACAAGGAATCCTGTTGCGTTACCCTAGCTCTTTCTGAATAGTCTCCTTGGTACTTTAACTGCCCGGTGTATACCACCAATACATGCAAGACTACCTCTGGGTTACCAACCAGTTCATCTCTAGTTAGGTAGGAAACACTGAAAAGCTTTTACTGAACTTTCCTGTGCTTGGATGATGCTCGAACCAGGGACCTCTGGATTGGTATTTGAGAGCAAACCACTTGGAAACAGTGCCAATTCAGGTGATGAATTAACTGTTCAATTAAGCTACAGTAAAGTTCCGCTAATAAGACCACTTTGATTATTTTGAAACCATGCAGATTTTTGCTAGTTTAAGGTCCCAAAGTATTAATTTTAGAACAAAAAAGGTCCGCTAATAAGACCGATTCGCTATTAAGACCTACTTTTTGACTGGTCTTATTAGCGGAACTTCACTGTAATAGAAGGCAAGAGGATCATATTAATATGTTATGTGTAATGCATATTACATAATGCTGTTGTGCTGCCAGACAACATAATGTTTAACGGTATGTTTACGTCATGTCCATTCTGTTATCTTGACAATGGCTTGAAGCCGAATGTTTGATAGAAAAATTAGAAATATAAAAAGTGTTATTATTAACTATCCAAGAGTATCTTTTGTTCATTTGAAGCATATGTGGTTTCAGATGATGTTGGTGTTGGATTTCTAGTCAAATGTAACTACACACAATTATTGAAGTCAGGTCTGACGTACAAGTTGGACATCACCAGGTAAGTCACTCTGCTATTAGCCTTTGTTAGGTTAAGCCTAGGTCCCACTGAGGAATTGGTCATCAGGGATGTTCTCCTGATATTTTCAGATACCACCCGATTCATCCTGATTCCTTCCTATATCATAAATTGTCTCATGACTTCCCAAAAGCTTCCCCTAGACCAAGATGGACCTGTTCCTGATGGGAGTACATCGCCTAGGCAAAAAATGCTCAGTGGGACCTAGGCTTAACTGTCATTCACTAAGTCAAGTTACAGCTTTCCCTAAATTGGGCTGTTTGAGACTGTTTTCGTGCCATCTTCAAATAACAGTTAGTTCAGTGGATGTTAATTGGTGCGATTCCATGGCATAATTAACCTTTCATGGCAGGGGTTGGTAGGAATGGACTCTTTCCTTCTGGCTTTAACGAAATCATGTCTCCTCCATATCTTTTGCGCCCGTTGACCAGGAAACTTTGTCAAATGTGTAACACATGGAGACGACTTGTAGTACTCATGTTTAACCTGTACAGGCATGTGATATACTGTAAATCATATTTCAATCGGACAAAATTTTGTGGTTTTGGTGAACGTAATTTCAAGGATTTTGGATGTCATGAAAAATGTCATGGTCAAAATTCACACAAATTATCAGAAATCATTCAAAATCAAACAGATATAATAATTGTTTTTTTTACATGTTGATATATGCAAGTAAACTTCCCAAATGCTCAGTCTATACCTGACTGAACTTGAAAGCAAGTACTAGTATGGCAGCCACTGTAAACTTTACATATTTATTGGTATAATTATTCTTTGGTGATTTAAATTCATGGTTGAGGTCATTCATTAAATTAAATCCCCCAAGAAAATTAATGATTTTGCAGTAGCTGTCCTGTAATAATGGGACAATAGTCCAACATTTCATCGTTCTATCAATCACCTAGACTAATGAAAATTTTGAAATTTAAATAATTGAGTGTTTAAATATTTGTATATTTCAGGCCGCTAGGAGATGACTATGTGTATGTATATTTAAGCAATGAATGTACAGGGGATAGTGCTGATCTTCCATTGGGTAAACAATGTTTTTATACTCAGACCAGAATATTTTCCTACTATAGAAGTAGAACTTTGATGCCTAAAACAGTTTTGCCTAAAAAATCAAACAGGTTCTTTGGTCAGGGCAAACTGATGATGTACTAGTTTACAGTAGATGCCTGGAACAGGTAACGGTAGATGCCTGGACCAGGTAATGGTAGATGCCTGGAACAGGTAATGGTACATGCCTGGAACAGGTAATGGTAGATGCCTGGAACAGGTAATGGTAGATGCCTGGAACAGGTAATTGTAGATGCCTGGAACAGGTAATTGTAGATGCCTGGAACAGGTAATGGTAGATGCCTGGAACAGGTAATGGTAGATGCCTGGAACAGGTAAAGGTAGATGCCTGGAACAGGTAACGGTAGATGCCTGGAACAGGTAACGGTAGATGCCTGGAACAGGTAACGGTAGATGCCTGGAACAGGTAACGGTAGATGCCTGGAACAGGTAACGGTAGATGCCTGGAACAGGTAACGGTAGATGCCTGGAACAGGTAACGGTAGATGCCTGGAACAGGTAACGGTAGATGCCTGGAACAGGTAACGGTAGATGCCTGGAACAGGTAACGGTAGATGCCTGGAACAGGTAACGGTAGATGCCTGGAACAGGTAAAGGTAGATGCCTGGAACAGGTAATGGTAGATGCCTGGAACAGGTAATTGTAGATGACTGGAACAGGTAACGGTAGATGCCTGGAACAGGTAAAGGTAGATGCCTGGAACAGGTAACGGTAGATGCCTGGAACAGGTAACGGTAGATGCCTGGAACAGGTAACGGTAGATGCCTGGAACAGGTAACGGTAGATGCCTGGAACAGGTAACGGTAGATGCCTGGAACAGGTAACGGTAGATGCCTGGAACAGGTAACGGTAGATGCCTGGAACAGGTAACGGTAGATGCCTGGAACAGGTAACGGTAGATGCCTGGAACAGGTAACGGTAGATGCCTGGAACAGGTAATTGTAGATGCCTGGAACAGGTAACTGTAGATGACTGGAACAGGTAATGGTAGATGCCTGGAACAGGTAAATGTAGATGCCTGGAACAGGTAATTGTAGATGCCTGGAACAGGTAACGGTAGATGCCTGGAACAGGTAACGGTAGATGCCTGGAACAGGTAACGGTAGATGCCTGGAACAGGTAACGGTAGATGCCTGGAACAGGTAATGGTAGATGCCTGGAACAGGTAACGGTAGATGCCTGGAACAGGTAACGGTAGATGCCTGGAACAGGTAACGGTAGATGCCTGGAACAGGTAACGGTAGATGCCTGGAACAGGTTACGGTAGATGCCTGGAACAGGTAACGGTAGATGCCTGGAACAGGTAACGGTAGATGCCTGGAACAGGTAACGGTAGATGCCTGGAACAGGTAACGGTAGATGCCTGGAACAGGTAACGGTAGATGCCTGGAACAGGTAACGGTAGATGCCTGGAACAGGTAACGGTAGATGCCTGGAACAGGTAACGGTAGATGGTCCAAAAGCAGTTGAGGCAGAGTTCTACTGTATATATCTCATTTAAATATTTATACCCCGCACAACAAGTTGTAAGGGGAGGGAGTATACTGGATTCAGCTTGTCAGTCAGTCAGCAGTCAGTCCGTAGACGCACTTTTATGCACTATACAATATATAGTGAACAGTTCTTGTGGACGTAACTTCTCCTACAGTTTTTGCAGCATTTGCTTCAAACTTTAATAGATGAACAACCTGAACATGTAGATGTGCATAAAGAAAAGAATTTGCGCTCAATGATTTTTGCCACATGGGGGATATGTTAGTCTGCCGAATGGCGACAGTTCTAGTTTAATTTGCAAAAGAGAAAATTGTTATGTCTTTGTTGGAAACATGTTTCTGAAAAGTATTTTTGATGTGAACAAATACTTTGACCTTGTTTAAAGTTATTCTACTGTTTCGTTACAGAGCCATCTGCTAGTGCAAGTAGTTTTGAACCTGACAGATATGGTGTAAGGGAAGCAACTCCGTCTGATACAAATGAGGACTTTCCACAATTGTCTCCCCTACATACAGAGACTAAATGTGATTTTGTGACAATAGACTCGGATGAAAGTTCCCGAGAATCTTTGCCATGTATTCCTACCTCGGACCATATTAATAAAGTGAAACATAAACAGAAATATAACCCTAGTGATAATGGCTTGGTTTCAAATCCTGTTAAAAATAATCTGGAAAATATGAGTTTATTTGATCGATTGTCATCTAAGATTGATTTACCAAGAACTCTCTCAGTTGATTCTCAAGAGGGATGTTCACAAAATTCTATCAAAAGTATAAGTTCTGTGAGTTCAGTGTCTAGTCTACAAAATCTACCGGCACAAAGTTGTTCACAGAATTCAATTAAAAGTTTAAGTTCAGTGAGTTCAGGGACTTCTATACAGAATCTGCCAGCGCCCGACTTCGTACTGCGTCCCGGAGAGTTTGACATATTGCTCTGTGTGGATAATGCTGAGTACTATGGAGCGTAAGTCTTGCTTTAATCAGATACCTGTGTTGTTCTGAGTGATAGTAAATGCTTTATATTTTTTGCTTTTCTGTGAAATACTGTGATTTATCAATACAAGAAATTTTAAATTCAATGTTTCGAAACAGTAAAATCAACATTTTGTTTCTTAGGTTAGATTAACTGGTAATAAAGTTGAGGAAATGCTGGTCGGTAAATTATCAAGCGGCAGAAAACTGTTTGACTTGTAGCTTTGTTTTGATTTCAGGAATAAAGGGAATAGTAAGACATTGTTACCTGATCTCATCAAGAATGGGATAGATTGTGATCTGAGAAAGCTACATGTTGGTGATATATTGTGGGTCGCTAGAGAAAGAGTCAAACCACGCCCAGGTTAGTAGTATATTTATGAAAAACCAACGCACATTTCAATTTCACAATTTAGCAAAATATACTGGAAGTGAAATTATTTAATTATTAAGTGATTTCGCCAACCCTCCCAACCTAAGTATGAGATATACAGGATCTAGAGTAAAAGATAGTAGGTGTTTCATGGTCAGCACCGCAATCAGAGAAAAATTGTAAGTGGGCCCCACTACACCCCAAATTGAAGACAAAATTTTAATCAAATTTCAGTGTCCCGAAACATTGGGAACCTGTTCCGACTTCTTCTGACACTCATTAAATTTGATCAGGAAAACATCCCGAAGCAAAAATGCTCAGTGGAATCAAGACGTAATAGATAATCACAATATATTGTGATACAGCACAAAAGGATTATCACTGTACCTGAATTATACATGTAAATGATGTTTCATTATATGATGTGATTTTTGTACATAACAGGACAGTTAGAAAGACCACAGGGACGTGAGCTTGTATTAAACTATATCATTGAAAGAAAGAGAATGGATGATCTAGTTGGTAGTTGTATCGATGGACGATATAAAGAACAAAAGGTAAATATTTCTGTTTGTAAATTATCTCAAGGTCCATATTTATGCATCCATATATATATTTTGTGGTACAGCTTCTGATTTGAGTCAGGGGTTTGTTTCCTGGTTGTGCCATTCTGAGGCCAGGGGCGTAGCCAGTGATACGGATGTACGCACATGCGTAAAATAATTTGAAAAGTAAAATCATTAATATGGCCAAAATGGCATTTAAAGTCCAAAATTTCCAAAATCATGAGGACCCCAACCAAAACCAACAACTTCAAGGCTTGTGGCGTAACATCAATTTAAGCCGGACTAGGCCCCTGTGAAATATAAACTAGGCATTTAAAAGGGAAAATAGCTTCTCTTCCCTCATACCTTTGTGGTGATAGATACTTTGTACCATGAGGAAGAGTAATTGATATAAGTTCCAGAATTCACCTAAAATTAATTTAAATAGTATGAACTAATGAAGATGGCATACGTTTTAAGACTTATTCTCAGTGGTTGTAATGTCAACAACAATAAACTTCTCTGTTAAGGCCCCAGCTTTTGAGCCTTAGTTGTGTAGTAGAATACTGTGTTGTATTATTATGTCCCCTCCCCATATTTGATGAGGGGGTATATTGCTTTGCACATGTCGATCAGTCAAATGGTTTCCGTTCAATAACGCTTAGCCCTATGATCCTTTAACTTTACATGGAGGTTGGTTAGCAACAGTAGATGACCCCTGTAAGATTTATGTAAAATTCTTATTTTTTATTCGTATATCATTATATTAGTTTTCGCGCAATTGTTGATGTTACGTTCCGCGCAATTGAACGTAACGTCATATGACGTAAATTGTATGTTTGTCGTCATGGTATAACGTGTGAGAAAAAACATCGATCCTTTGGAAACTGTATGTAACTGAAACTGTGAATCTGAAACTAATGTACGTTTAAATTAAGAACACATCAAATCGAGAATTATTGAAACTGCCAACATGAAATGATAAAGAAAATAAATATCGTGAAAATCAGCGCATTACTCTTTAAATATATATGACGTTACGCTCGATGTTGGCGTACATTAGCGTAACCAATTCCGACGTTGTTGACGTCTTTAACGATTATTGACGTTACAAGACTTATTTGGGTGTTTCGAATACAAATTTTCTTAAATTATGCCGTAAACCCCATATTTTTATTCGTCACATATTTCGCGATTGGTTTAAAAAATATTGTTGTAAAATTAAAATGGTTTTGAACAACCCTCTTGATTGATAAGTGCATTTTTACGCAATATGTATGGCAGTTTTTAGATCGGCCACATGGCGAGGCGGAGGGGTAATTAAGGCGTTACAGTCGTACATTTTAATTAAACATACAATAGAATATACCAATAATACGCTGCGTATCGTTCCATACAAGTAGATGATTTACATTTTGCCGAGACATTAAAATCAATGTACAAAAATGAGAAAGTAAGTTAGAAAATACTACGAGAACCACGTCCCGACAAGTGGCGCTTTTAATACCGCTAAACTTACTATTTCAGACTAAAACACCATAACTACATTAACCCCACAGCTCATACTTCATTCCTACAAAATTTCATTTAAATCTGCAGTACATCGACTCTTTTATTAAAACGGGTACGATTCTACCGATCACGTAGACGTTGACGTTACGTTAATTTCAAGGGTGTGACATTATGGCTAGATTTGCCAAAATTCATAAATAAAATTAAAGCTCTGTTGAATGTAAGACTTATTCATATCAAAATACAGACAATTATATGTACTTTTTGGTTGTAGTCGCTGTCGTTTTAATAAATGCATACTTCTTTACATATTTTGAGGCATAGCAACATCACAATTTTAATTTGTGCACTTTTTGATGCATGTGACATCGTGGCTAGAAAAAAGTATACCTATATTAAAAGCCTTATTCAAAGTCATAGTCGTACAAATTATACCCAATTCAAAAGTAGGATGCATGTACTTTTTGTCAAAATAAAGATTATAGAAAGTCGACTTAAGTTATAGAAAATACTGAAGTTTTAACAAATCTTGTCGCGGAAAGAAATTAAATCTTACGTTTTCAGTTGAATATGTTTTTCGCTTACGGTTTGTTACTGGAAAGTTTTGAACGGCACATAAATGAAACAACGCGAAATGGAGTTGCCATCACGTCACCGCATCTACTTTTTGGGCGGATAAAGATACTTATATGAATTTGCCGAGCTGCTAAACACTGCGCATTGGTCAATTATGTTACATCTTACATGACGTTTTTGTGACGTTCTCCGTCATTCTATGTTTAATTTAATATATACTAATAATTAAACGTACATGCGGATCACATTACTAGCATGGCGATTCTTTTATCTTGCTTGTGATATCAAAATATAAACAACCGTATTTCTAAAACGATTTTTATGCAATATTGAAGTGTAAAAATGTTATAAATTGCCAATGTACGCCAACAATGAGCGTAACGTCATATATATATAAATAGAAAATAACAACAAATAATTTATTAGATTCTGTTTATATGTATTTCAAATCTGTGTATTTACTTGTTGTTATTTTCTATTTATAGAGAATCGCTATGAAATGATAAAGAAAATAAATATCGTGAAAATAAGCGCATTACTCTTTTGATGTTGGCAGTTTCAATAACCCCTATTGATTTTGATGTCAAAGATCAAGGTAACTGTGACCTTTACCATTTCTGATTATTGGGCTGCCATTGGGGCATACATGTTTTACAAACATCTCGTGTTATGTGAGAGCTTAATGTTTTTGTTCCCTTACAGTTTCGATTGAAGAAATGTGGCTTACATTTCCCCATGTATTTGATTGAAGACTATGGTTCAATGCAAAATTTCAGTCTACCCGAGGCAACAATTCGACAGACAATCACAAATACTCAGGTCAGTGTTTATTTCCATAGTAATACTCAGGTCAGTGTTTATTTCCATAGATCAATATTTATTCTCTTATTTCATTCACCAAAGGTTAGAGGGGCATATATAGATTTGTCCGTCTTTCCATCAGTCTGTCCCAAAATGTTGTATTGCATATTACTTGAAAAGTGTTTAAGGTACAGCCTTCAAATTTCTTAGCAATATTAGTTGACATGATTGTGTAGTTGCACATGTAAATCATCCAGTATTAGCTGAGTATTGGCCCTTAAAATGATTACATTGGATTTGTGCCACACATTCATATACTAGTATCTCAGCTACAGTCATGAATAGGATTATTACTCAGCATGAGGTTGTTCTGCACCTAGATAGTTGGATTCAGATTAATCCAGTATTAGAATAGTTACTGCCATATGGATTGTTATGGGATATCCTATTGAAACATTCTTAGTTTCTTATGAGTGTCCTAAATATTGTACTAATTGATGAATGATGGATAATGCCTTGTATCTGACTTGTTTGTGTTTTGGGACACACGTTAGAATAGTGACAGTGCAGTGTTGCTGAGTACCTCGGTAAGTCTAACATGCTTTCCAACCACCTCGATTCAATCGGGATGCTTTAGATAACAAATCCAAAACCTGTGTACCCAAATTGGTATTCTAAAATCCCAATTAAAAAAGATTTCCTCCCACTAAAGACTCCAAATCTCACACTTACAAATTATGAAAACCCATCATGAGAGTCTGTTTAAAGCATATTCCGACATGTATACAATGACAATGCACCTTAAACCATAAAAATGTTGATGTTTGTTTATTGCTAGGTGATAGATGGATTCCGGGTGAAGAGAACAAAGGATTGCAAGGAGTCTGTAGCATTTCTAACTGTGTTTACTAGATATTTACAGAGCCATTTCCAGGTCAGTAGAGCATGTGACTCCTATCATGAGTAGGTCACTTTCCCTGGTACATTGTACACTAAAGAGAATATTGTTTGGTAACATACATAGATTCCTTTAGTGCGCCCATGATATGAGGAATGTCCAAACATTTGATATATTCCACAAAGGTGGATTAGATGTGCATGATTTATCAGTGATGTTTTTAGTACAAAACTGACTGTATCTGTTTACTTTGTAAAATCAATTTGGCAACAGTTGACCAATTCATGTTTGCAAACATCACATTATCCTAGGTGCACTGTAATATTACTTGTCACTTTTAACTTGTCATCCATGAATATCCATGCTTATCCGTTGTCCAATCAGAGTAGTTATTATAACTCATCAAAACATTCTTACTGTACAAAAACGAAAACATACGGGGATTAATTAGCGACAGGTCAAAAGTATTCGACAATACATGTACTGAATGCTATTGTTTACACAACTATCAACTGTATAAACAAACATAGCAATATGTTTTACATGGATGGCCAAGGCTGGGTAGTTGTGTGTTAGATTTGTAACCCGGTGATTGGGGTTTGATTCCTGGTCATGGCAGGTCTCATCCTTCCATGAAAATTAGACAAAAATTTGATTTTCCTCCACCTTTTAACAAAAAACTGTTGAGAATAAAAAACAAACAATATTTAAAATGGCTTTGAAAGTTTGCAAAACCAGACTTGTCTACCATCGATCCCTGAAAGCTAATAACATTAAACAGTGTAGTTGGTGTGACCCATAAACATACTGAAGCTTACTCTCCAACCTTTAAATATTGACTTACTAAATATTTAAAATCACCTAAATACTAAATATTTAAAATCACCTAAATACTAAATATTTAAAATCACCTAAATACTAAATATTTAAAATCACCTAAATACTAAATATTTAAAATCACCTAAATACTAAATATTTAAAATCACCTAAATACTAAATATTTAAAATCACCTAAATATTTCAGACTAAGACCCTGTATGCGTGTGGACTAGATGCAATAAAGGATAACAATGTTGTAACATCAGTGAATGATGACCAGCAACATCTGCCTACATTTGAAGAGTTCAATCAAGGATCAGTAAAATCAAAGGTAATAGTCTACTAGTTTTAACACCATAATGCTAATGTTCAAGTTTACATACAAGTTTTTAACCTCTTATATTTCCGAAGTCTGTTGTAACTGCTGAAAATGATATTTGTGGGGAGCTGTGGACTGACTCCTGGAAAATCAATGGTCTTACTCTACTGAATTCCTGTTTATAATATTGATTTGTTTAAAACATGTTTTCCACGGCTAGGCTTTATTTTTCTCCATAGTCCATTAGCCCATGGCTATAAAGAAAACTTCAAAAATCTTTTTATGCCCCCGTATCGATAGATCGGGAGGCATATAGTGATTCACCTGTCCGTTTGTTCGTTCGTCCGTCCATTCGTTCGTTCGTCCGTCCGGTTAACCCAAATTGACCGTTTCTTCTAGCATCATTATGGCTTGCTACAAAGCTTCCATACTTGCATGGATGTTGTATATGAACACTCTCCACATACCTGTATCACCTGACCCCATTTTGACCTTCACCTTGACCTAATTTTGGACTTAGACTTATTCATGGACAAGGCTTCCACAGGGGGCATAAGCGTTTATTGAACGCAGTCTTGTTCTTCTAAATCTTTGGTCTGTGTTAAAGTAATTTCACTGGAATGTTCCTTGAGCGATCCTAATTCTCGTAAGCCACCATCGAGCAGGTGGCAGCCTGGGACAAGGCTTGTACATGTTGACATAATTTAGGGTACGTTTTTATCAAAGCACTGAAAACATAAAGTTAGGCACAAATTTGAATTCTTCATAATTCTTGAACAAATACACAATAGGAACATATTTGTTTGAAGGAATGTATTTACTGAAAAATCATAAATATTACAGACCCTCTTACAACAATATGCAACTGTTAATGAATTACATAGGGTTTAGATTTGAGCATAACTTTAAGACTATTGTAAGTGCTTCGATAAAACAATACCCAGATGTGCAATCTGGGCAATCATGGCCCTCTTGTCTGTATTATGATTGACATATTTTGTTCTATATATATTTCCAGGCTTTGACAGTGCGTGAAATGTTTGGTAAACAGTTGATACAAGTCAGTGGTATGTCTGCAGAGAAGGCGTGTGCTGTCATTGATAAATATCCAACTCCATCACAGTAAGTGACCGATTCTCTTATATTCTGTCAATTTGTGAAAAAATACAGTACAAGTGAATATATCCGTGGGTCATAAGGATAACTAATTGTGAATTCCAGTCATTTAGTATACGGAAATATAAGCAATTCTTTAATTTCTTTGTAGCCGTCTGTGTAGGCTGAAATTTACATTTGGGTTTTTGTTAACGAATATTGCAAATTCACAAAATTCAACAATATTTCCTATCACCATTAAGCAGCTATATCTGAAGGGATGGAACTAAACACAAACACCTTACCAATGTCATGTGTTAAATGAGAAGTCCTAGGAACATGTTGCCAGGCCTCAATGAATCCACTCGTCCGCTTGTCCTGCACAACATCTTCCTTCTTTATTTATATAGCAGGACAAGTAAGATTTTGGGGTTTTCTTCTTTGTCTATATTGCAGGACGAGTGCTTTTAAAAATATTTGTTGAGGCCTGGTTGCCAATACAAAAGTAGTCATGTGACCACACTACTACGTAATATAATATGTAACAGGTAGTGACGTATCATCCGGCGTATTGTTTGTTAATTTTGTATGTACTAAATAAAAATAATCCAAACATTAAACATATACAGTGTAATCTGAGAAAACCGACACGTGGGAAAACCGGAATGTTGTCCAAACCGACCAAATATTTTGGTCCCGAAATTTCTCTTCTTTAATTCAATGTAAAAGATGTTTGAAAAACCGGAACCTTGCGAAATCTGAATACCGACGGCTACTTTGTCCCCCAACTAGTATCAGTACACACAAATCAAACCTTAAATACCGAACAAACAAATTACCAAACAATTAATTTGTTGAATAACCCCAGGGAATGTGTGAAAAACTGTATACAGAGCAGTGGTAGGCCTCTGCTACGAAGGTGTTAATTGTCCATTTAAATTCTCGATAGAAGTTAGTGTAACGTAATAATTACGAAGGCGTGATATTTACTCTAACTCTTTACGATGAGCTCTCTTTCAATTAACACTGCGTGCTTTCAGCAGAGTGTATTAATTAAAATAGTTCAACTCGCTTTTATCTTAAGTCATGCTATGAATTGTTTGTTCTTTAGGTCTATCATGTTTTAATATGTCCGCATACATTTTAGTAATTTTCACGATGCGTTAATTTTACGATGACACTTTATTTTGTGATACCTCGCATATCATCGTTGACATTATAACGATTGGTTATTATAAAAGGTATTTTTGTATTTATATTTGTTATTCGAAGCCCCTCATTAAACATCCGACACATGTTATGCACATATTGGCGCCTGATACCAAACAACACCAATCAAGGCCAACTACAACGATAACAAAATAGTTGTAGTTTCACAATACCGAACTTTTGTGAAATCCGAACAAATCAGGCGGTCCGAAGGGTGTTCGGTTTTCTCAGATTACACTGTATTTGTTGTGTGGTCCCTATTACATAGATTTACCAGAATAAACTTTTCAGTAAATAATAACCCATCACTTTTCCTACTTTCACTTCCCATTAAAAATGAGCCTGAAACACAAAAATGCCAAGTAATCCTGAGATTTTTGTATCTTAAAAACCTGAAAGCTTAATTCACTGAAGAAAGACAACCAATGCTATTGATTAATGCAGTCATGTGAAAACTATAATTTTCTGTTTTAGTTTATTTGATGCGTATCAAACCTGTTCAACCGAGAAGTCCAAAGAAAGTCTTCTTTCAACTATCAAGTGTGGGAAAGCAATGAGAAATATGGGACAAGCTCCGAGTAAACAGATTTATCAGCTTTACAACACAGATACTGCATTAAAATAACACAAGTTTCATGAAATTTTGTGTTATTAAATTACCTTTAAGTATAGAATATTGTGTAATTCAATTATGTTTAAGCATAAGATATTGTGTTATTCAAGTATATTTAAGCAAAAATTTTACTATGAATAATTTGATGAAAAATTGTTGTATGTGACTGTACATTATGTATATGGTCATGTCTGCCGATCACTTCTATATAAACAAAAACCCTTTTAACATGTGACAAAGGCACTGGTATCTACAATGTAGTGCCTCATTTTATCAGCTTACCTTAGCACTTAAGCCTAGGTCTCACTGAGGAATTCCACATCGGTCACATCACACTTCCTTCTGATATCACAAAATGTCTAATCACTTCCCCGAAGCTTCTCCTAGACTATGCGGAACCTGTTCCCGATGTCCTGATAGCTCATTAATTGCAATCGGGAGTACATCGCCAAGGCAAAAAAAGCTCAGTGGGACCTAGGCTTTAGTGCTCAAGGTCAGCTGTTGGTATTACTGTGTGTAATGATGTATGTCATCAACAAGTTGACTGTTAAAACATTTAGAGGTCACAACAATTTGACTTAGTCTTTATGAAACATGGTCGCAATGTGTGTCTATGTCAAATATTAGTCAAGTTCACAATTGGTACTTCTGGGCATTAAAAACTAAATCACTTGGCCTTATCAAAGTAAATCATTTTAAGTTAGCTATATAGGCCACAATGGTTGCCTCACATTTATAAAATTTGTCACAATGTGTGTGTGAAGTCTGGTAAATATTTGCAATTGGGTTACATGGAAGCCACAAGCTACATTTTACTGCTTGGACCAAAATTCCATGTCCTAAGGCGAGTGCCTAACGATTAATGGCCTTCTTGTCTGATATAATGCCAGTATCAATAAAATCTGTAATTTGTCTGAGGTATGAGGGCAGTTCAGCAAGTATAAATCACTATAGAAATCCCTATATATTGAACTTTGGTATTAAGCTAGTTCTAATATATCCTATTTATTACATTTTCCTTGTATTCCGGTTAGTATAACGAGTACGTATATTCTTATGACGTCACTTTATTTCCTAAATGACATCATTTTATGCTGTAAATGACATTATTTTTGGCTTCGTTTATATAACGGAGTTTAATTTTGAACAGAAAGATGTGTATTTTTGTGTCATTAGTGTCATATGATAAAAGAATCTAACACTGGTTTTCAATTGATTCAAACTTAAATTTAACTCGCCAAAGGCTCGCTTAATAAAATTTCCAGAACTTGTTTAATAAAAGTTTATATCAATGGACAACTTGTGATAGATCCTGTATATAAAGCCATATTAACATCGTATTTGTTGAACGTCACAAGGGTTGTGTATGACTCTGTAACCTTGGCATTCTTAGCCTACATTGTTATGTAATAAAATCAACATGTTTTAGATTGCCTGTCTATGTTACCCTATGTAATGAAATTGTACATGCGTATACAGAAAATGCGAAACTTTCATATGTGTAATTTTCATAGAATTGCATCAGTTAGGCTTTGAAATTTTATGAAGCTTGTCTTTGTAATGCCAGTATCAATTAAACCGCCCAGTTTTTGTGCCATAATACAGGTAGACAATGAATACTCATGTCAGTTTATTTGTTGATGAAATTTTCCAAAATATGTTTGTTTTGCTTGTAATCGAATTTTGTTCTTTGGACTCTAGTCACTAGTGAAATACCAGTACCTTTTGTTGTTGATTTTTCTTGCATTTTTTGCCTGTTTGATTTTGACTTATTGAATATTTTTTATCACTTTTATCAATAAAGTTTGGTAAAGCTATATACATGTTGTGTTGTGAAAGAATTGAATTCCAAGTAAAAATATTCTAGACCTGACGCCAGGATGTGTGCTAAAGCCGGAACCCAGGGATTATTTTATTCTTTGACCATTGTCGTACCTGTACAGAAGTTGTCAGTTGCTAGCAGAATAGCTAAGTTAGTACTGAATGTAAATTCCAAGAAAGCTGTTAAGTTAATCTGTCTATAGGATTATAGCTGCAGCTGAGGTCCTGTGGTAAGTAAACTGGATTTGTAACAAAACGATTCTGGTTAGAACCCTGGTCACAGCAGGTCAATGTTCCTTGTGAAAGGATAAGTCAGTACTGGTTAAGCTACAGTCCAGGAAAAATGGTGAGTTGAATTTGCCCAATTTTGTACTAATTATACAGTGTATAACTGAAAATCTGTTGAGAAATATACAGATACACTATATTGGACCATATTGAAAATCGTCCTAGAACCAAATATGTCATCCACTATAAATAAAGTCGTTATTATTATTATTACGATATGACAGACAAGTGGCATTAACCCAATAAAAAATCTACATAAATTAGATATTACTTTTTAATATAAAAGCTCCGCGAGTCGCATGTGTCGCCTGATGACATGCACATTTGTCATGGAAAACTATCCAGTATTTGGCTACATATTCGACTCACAAGAGTTCTCTAGTCATCTGAACTAAAAACGACAAAGTTATGCTCTGGACAAAAGAATGTCCTGATAAAATCAATCAAAAGAGAATCATTAAAACACTACACAAGGTAGAGTTATGATTCTTGCGCACTGCACTTCATGTCACAACAAGAAACATGCATAACAATTTTGGAGTCATTCATACTAACGGTGACAAAGTTATGCCCCGGACAAGAAATGCTTATAAAATCAAAGGGAAATAATTCAAAAATGGCTCAAGGTAGAGTTATAGTTCTTATGTACTGCACTTGGACTTTTTGTAAAAAACCTGCATACCAAGTTTCAAGTCATTCAACTTAATGGTGACAATGTTATCCTCCGGACAAGAACTGCTCTAATTAAATCAAAGGGGAATAACTAAAAAACGATGCGAGGCAGAGTTATGGTTCTTGCGCATTGCACTTCGGCTTATTGCAAGAAACATGCATACAAAATCTTGAGTCATTTGAACTCTAGGTGACAAATTTATGCTCCGGACAAGAAGTGCTCTAATTAAATCAATCAAAGGGAGATAATTAAAAAAACGATGCATGGTAGAGTTATGGTTCTTGCGCACTGCACTTCGGCTTATTGCAAGAAACACGCATACAAAATCTTGAGTCATTTGAACCATAGGTGACAAATTTATGCTCCGGACAAGAAATGCTCTAATTAAATCAATCAAAGGGAGATAATTAAAAAAACAATGCATGGTAGAGTTATGGTTTTTGCGCACTGCACTTCGGCTTATTGCAAGAAACATGCATACCAAATCTTAAGTCTTTTGAACTTAAGGTGACAAAGTTATGCTCCGGACAAGAAATGCTCTAATAAAATCAATCAAAGGGAAATAATTCAAAAACTATGCAAGGAAGAGTTATGGTTCTTGCGCACTGCACTTCGGCTTAATGCAAGAAACATGCAAACCAAATCTTAAGTCTTTTGAACTTAAGGTGACAAAGTTATGCTCCGGACAAGAAATGCTCTAATAAAATCAATCTAAGGGAATAAATTCAAAAACTATGCAAGGTAGAGTTATGGTTCTTGCGCACTGCACTTCGGCTTATTGCAAGAAACATGCATACCAAATATTGAGTCATTTGAACTTAAAGTGACAAAGTTATGCTCCGGACAAGCAATTTGTGACGCCGCAGCCGCAGCCACTGCCGCGGCCGACGCCAAAGTAACACCTATATGTCGCCTTTTCAGGCGACACAAAAATGAGCAAAACGTAGTCGCAGAGTTAAGGACCAATGGTAACACAACCCGTCGTTCACATGTACGGCTACTGGTATTCAAAAATTTGTTACTGTTCAAACAAATTTCCTTGTGGATGTTATGCAAAAAGATGGAAAGCTGGAATTTTAAGAAAACAATGTTACATCTGCAATATTGTAAAGGCATTAAGATGGCTTCAAAAGTTGATGTCTGCAAGTGCTGATAAGCCCAACCTCACTCAAATATCAGCATATGTGTGCTGCATTCAAGCATTTGTGACAACAAAATGTGGTCCGTTGTTTTTGCATTGTGTGTATTGCACAATATGAGAACAGAAAATATATGAAGTTTAGCATATCGGGTATTGCCCAGCAGTAAAACTGGGACTAAGATTCTTATTATTCTTGCTACTTTGGTAGTGTATTTTGCCTATTGGCTTATCAATTACCTGGAAAACGACGGCATTATGCCAATGCATCAAATGAATTTTTCGAAATTTTGCAGCAGACTAGAAGATATTGTGATACATTTGTATTTTTGCACAACTACGTTTTCTTAATCCGAAGATGTACATGTAAATATTTCTTGACCCTTGTCAAAGTTTCAGTTACGTGTATCTAGTTTATAGCACTTTTATCATGCAAAATACACGTTTAAAAAGATTTACAATTACAATCAATCGTTGTTTAAAACGATTTTGAAATAAATAAAACATCGGTCAAAATGGCATGGGTAGAACATCCAAATCCATATAGATAAACAAAATGAAATTCTAGATGAATTTTCATCTAAATTTGATTCACAAAACAAGCCAAATTACCCAATTTATAATTTATTACGTAGCGTTAATTCAATCCTGTGGCGCCACCAACTAGAGCCAATGTGGCACCCACGGATGGCGACGACCACCACAATTGTCACTGCTTGCTGAACACGTGGTGTAACTCTAGAGATGTTCTGTGTGTCATCCTGGTTCAACATTTGAAAGATGTATGTATTTGGTATGAAACATTGTTAAACAAGTCACAATAAAAGAATTTGTTCAAACATTGTTCAAAGGTCATCGTGCTTGTTTATGAGTCGTATGCATCTGCCACTGGCTCTCGACCAGAGAAACAATTCTATAAATTGCTGTCGCCTATAATATATATTTAATGCGACGGAAATTTTATAGAATAGTTTATATATATATTTCTCTGGTCGAATGCAAGTGGCATCTGCCATTGAAACTTATAATTTCCTCAAACTTGAATATTCAGAGGCAGACATCTAAACAAGCATTTTTCGACCCAAGGGTCTTTTTTAGTTCGCACTGATTACGATCGGCTACTGATCAAATATGTCCTAATGACTGCTCCAAACGTATTCTCTCTTCAAACCATGACGGTAAACTAAACCCATACAATACATAATCATACTTCAATATATGCCATACTTTCAGGAGAAGCCATGTTGGTATCCGGCTGAAATACGCTGTCTCAACGCTAGTTGTCTCTTTTGTGTAGTAATTATCATTTCTGCCAGGAAATTCTATGTCAATGTTTAATTTTTCAAATATGTGCTGTACGTCATCAAATAACGTGTCATATTTTGCAATGTAATCCATACTTCTGCGACATGGATCGCATAATTGATTGGAAGTTGTAAAATGCTCGTTGAGATAGTCTCCCTCGGCGTATGTATCCACGAAATACACGAGAAACTCGTCAAATCTTAATGCTTCTTGTGAGAAGTCCGTGCGAACATTTATCCCTTGCCTTTTCAAAAGAAGCTTGTGCCTATCGTAAAAGCTTGTCACTTTATCGTGAAATTCAGCTGTGTTGTCGGGGTTAGGGTGAAAGAACTTGTTTCTGTATCCGGACAACAGACGCTCAAAGGGATCCCTAATTACCATGAACTTCCGGTAGGTATTTAGGAGTATGTGTTGCTCGCTTCTACTGAATTTCCGGAGGTAAGTAAACTTGTCATCGTGAACAAAGTACACATTGTATCCACTTATGAAAGGAACCCTTTTCTTCGGAACAACTCCCTGCAGACCCAAGAACACTCGACGAAAATTTGTGTTCGCAACTTTAGGTAGGTAGCAAAATAAAAACCTGTGTTTATCGTTAACTATAAAATGTTTCGTGTATTCTTGTTCAAATGTCCGTTGGTTTGGTGGCGTAAATCCCGCTTTTTGCATATAACGACATGAAGCCCTGGTCCATATCCTGCGGCTGTTCAATCGATCTTGGGTGCTCTAAAATAATTAAGTGTAATATATTTGTACAATCATATAACCTCAATATTAAGACCAGTTTTGGGGCTTATGAACACCTTCAGTTGCTTATTGAGTTGGTATCAATAAGAGGTTAAATAAGGGGTATTTAAACAGTGAACATGGACATGAAAACTGTACATTTGTGCGAGTCTGTTTACTTCAACCCTTACAGTTACATTCTCTAACAAATACCAATGTACAGATATATTGCTTATAACCACCGTCCACCTTTAACTGTTCGATATATGACATAAATGTCACTCGTGAGAAAAGGTTATTGGAAGTAAGGAAGTGCGCGAATTTTAGTAATTTCGGGATATCAAAGTGCATTATTTTGATGTTTGCCTTATATATCTCGTAATATATCTCATATAATGCAAACATCAACATATTAAAAAAAATATGCATCAATATCATGTACACGCACCCATTACTTAGTTAAATAAAATAACACAAATACTCGAAGTTTCTAAGCTAAGCACTAAGCTCAGTTGGTTGAAAGGCCGAACATAAAATTAATCCATGACTGTTAATTCTATTGCATCTGGTCATGGATTACTGCTGTGTCCACTATCACGATAAACCGAGTTTCCATAAAGACATATTTTTTCCACTTTATTAGGGTACTTACCGCATACATGTGACCGTTGTCAGGTAATAACGCCTTATCCAACCATTTAAACCAAAGGCTGTCCAGATTTCCAACAGTCCTGGTAATTTCGTCTGCTTTCTGTTGTACGCATGTATCAATATTACCACGACAAATGTCTATACCTAATTCTCCAATACTCTTCACATTACCGTCTGCTGTTTGTTCTATGTGTTTGTCAATATTTCCAAGATCATCGTCTGAGCCTACTTCTCCAAAACTTCTCCCCGTATCGTCTGCTTCCTCTTCAACATATTTATCCATATTAACATGATCACTATCTCTGGCTATATCTACAAATATCCTCGCACTGTCGACTTCTTTTTGTTCTATAGAATTGTCAATATTATCAAGATCGTCACCCAGCCTTGTATCTCCTATTCTCCTCACATTGTCGTCTGATTTCTGTTCTACGTATTTATCAATATTGCCAAGGTTATCATCTAGACTTATTTCTCTAAAACTATCCAATGTGTCGTCTGAATGAACCAGTTGCTCTGGAAGTGTAAGCCTTTCCATGTACAGATGTTCGATGGCTTTCTCCTTCGTTCTAGTATATTTAGAAGACCCCTCTATGTTATTCCGCCGATGTTGTATTTCATGATGTTTCGGGTGATAAAGGTTTGACTTTACACTTCGTCTTCTCATTGAAGAATGGATTCGTGTCGTTACTGAAATATACAATGTATGGAAATAATTACATTCTATCATGGAAAGATTGCGTCTGGTATGTTTACAAACGAGTTTTGTTCCCGGCACTACCACCAATACATGTATAATTATAGCGATGTATTCGATAAGAAAATAGTTCAAAATACATTATGACAAGAACAGTTTACAACATTATCAGTCATTTACATTAATTCGTACACAACCATTTTTTCAGCCATATACACACAGAGCTGTGCTAAAAGTACCTATAAAACACAGGTACATATTCATTATAGGACAGTTGTACAAAATGACTATCAAAGCTAATAGTAGGTACAAATCAGTTGTACATACCGTAGGTGTCGTGTGCCAGTGTACAGTAAAAGTGTGATTGTCGACATAAATAAAACACACCCATGACTGAAACTGGTATGCGCTGTACTATGATAGCCTTTTGGGTCCTTTACTTTCATGACTTTGGAAAGAAGAACATGTACATGTACATGCATATTGAAGACAAAATTCTTATTTTTACAGGTTGTATGTGCTGTGCTATAAGGTGCTCGAAACGTAAAGTAATCGCTAAATATACAGCATATATTTAAACACTCGTGAAAGCTCGGCCATTTCCGTTTGTCAATGCAATGTGGTCAGAATGATATTTAAAAACGAATCTCGACTTTTATCAGTTATACGTATAGTTCCGTCACAGAAAGCGATGTGAACTACGTTACCAAAAATTGTCACAAGTTTTGTTTCATACAAATACATTAATTTTCTTTTCTTAGAATATATCAGAGAGGTGTCCTACATATTCAAAATAGTTATAATCATAGTTTGTCAATTTTAGCTTTCACATGTCTTAAAAAACAGTATTTAAACCACAATTGACCTATTCCGTATTAAATAATAATATCTCATTTAACAACCACTTGCTTTAAACAGACTCAATTGCAATTTTTCCATCAAGTTTTTTAGCCAAAAGCCGCGGTAGTGGTCCCACAACCTATAAACCTTATCACTGTATGACTTATTGGGAGACTATACAACTTATTGCGATCAGAAGCATTTGTGATTTCCGGTCACTGTATGACTTAGGAGACTAGACAATTGGGAGACTAGACAATTCAAAGTTATTTATTATAAAGTTGACTCGTTTATACACTGTGGGTACAGTGGTTAATGTGCTAGGAAACCGGGTTCGATTCCCCATCGTGACAGGTCATACATTTCACAACAATGTCAAGTTGATTCCTTATGGAACGGTAAGTTAGTACTGGTTAGGATATAGTCCGGGAAAACTGGTTGGGTTACTTGGCCGCCGTGCATAACTAAAACAGTGTTAATAATCAGCGTTAAACCCGAATAAACTAATAAACGAACAAATTCGTAAAAGCAAGATATTTAAAAGAAAATATTTTACTCACCGAAAATAATAGTCACTATTGTAAACAGAACTAACCACAATGTAGATCGCTTCTTCTTCATTATAGAAAACTGAGTATATTATATTTAAATGTACTAACAAGTAACAATATTAAATAAAATAGAATATAATACACTGTAGTGTTGACTTTACACAGCCCTGGGGAATATAGCACGCTGTGTTGGACATTATCATATGACAAATCAATTATATTTTAATTAGGTTATTTTCATGATGATATATATGTATATATACGTACATATTTGTTGTCAGAAAACTAAGACAATTTCAAAGATAATTTCAAATTATTACAAATTATTAATAGACGTTAAACTGAATTCGTGACACGTTTTCGTGTTGCTGATTTCTCGATGATAGGTTTTTGTGATTTATGTATTTTTGTTCAATATACATGTACTGCAGTTTGCTTTTCTACAACGAGTAGGGGTGGGCCGATGCATCGAAATATCGATGCATTGCGATTCCGAGTGTCCCGATAGTATGGATCGATAGTAAAGTCTCGATCCAATAACTATCGCCGATAGTTAGCTCATCAATCGATAGTTACGATAGTTTCCTTTTTATAAATAAAGTTTATTATTAATTTAAAACAACTTCCGGTTTTTGTAAATAACCACACGCATCAAAACAGCCACAAATTGGCACAATGGACCAATATCGCCTTAATTTTCATTTTAAATCATTTCCACAAATAGTAGATTTGTATGTTGTACAACAAAGTGATATCTTACACAGTGCAAATTTCCATTTAAGTTAATCTCTGGTTTTCAAACCTTGGCAATAACTATTGCAATAGTATCGCAATAGTTTCCAGCAATACAATAGTATCGCAATAGTACTTTCAGCAATAGCAATAGTATTGCAATAGTCAAAATTTGACTCAATAGTCACCCCTAACAACGAGTATGTTGTGACGTAAACAAAATGTCTCATTTATTTCGTGTTATTTCAAATAGCACAAACATGCTTAATATACAAAACGTCCACCGTGCTACCATGAAAAATGAAAGTTTATAAGGGTTAACTTTATTACTAATCTCAGGAAAGCTGGTTAGTCAAACGTTGATGTATGACACGGAAAATGCGAAAATACTACATTTTACAAAGGCAAATTCTGTCACAAATTGACATTCTAATGGGACCCTCCTGCACACAGTGCACAGTTACAAACTTTACCGTCAAGTGATCGACTCGAACTATGCCAGCGGGGTCTTGCTCCCTGGTAACGCCACGGAAGCTGGTTTGCTCTTGTCTTAATTATCGAAAGTAACTGTGCATAACTTTGTATTAGGCTACCAAAGAGACTATAGATAACATTATCTGATTACTCCATTTCTTTTATTTTTAACTGCTAGTTATTTGTCCGTGTCTATCTTTCCCTTTTTACTTCTCTTTCTCCTTTTCTTGCACAGTTTATGGCAGTTAAACTTAAACATTTAATTTAGATGTAGATGAATATAGATAATGCTTTAGTTATATTAATTGCCAGCATTGCTCAACAAACAAACTTTGAACATTTCCCAAAGCCCAAACCTAAATAATAACAAGAGCATTAGAGGAATTTTCTGATATCAATAATTCGATTGTTCATATCTACTGTCGTACAGAGAGTCACTGATTTTTTTCAATACCAAAGAGGAATATGTTTCCCTCAAGATTTTCATTCAAAAACCTTCCAAAACGCCAAGTCCTCTTGAAATTTTATGGTGCGGGTTGACTAAATCCGGAAAATGTCCGGACACCAGAATTTAGCAAAGACGGAGGTCAAGGACGCCGAAACTGCGCGCGAGGGGCGATAATTTTATTGTTTGGTTTGATAAAGGTTTGTTTAGTTTTATTGCTTTTTAGTGCTACAGTTTAAATTAATATTGCTGATGTTTGATATGTATATTTATACAACAACTATAAGTTATTTCAAGTTTTAATCTGCTGTAAACAAAAATCAGTGTATATGTCATATATTTTCGCGACCATATCCACAAAACTTAAATTTTGCAATTTCTGACTAAGTACTCAGTGGTATTTAGGTGCGCACAATGGAGGTTGTTTGTCATTCGACAATTAATTTCTGATTACTTACCCATTGAACTAGTTCAGTTTGACAAAAGTAGCCAGTGGTAAATCCCTCAGTAGTCTGTGAAATAACTGACCGCTAGGTCTTGTGGAGAGCTCTGCGTCTCTTCACAAACAGCTATCTTAAGTGGTAGACCAGTGTCTCTCACGAGATACATACTACCGAAGTCTCTCTGCAACAGACATACCAACCAAATACGCCGGGCTGCAACAAAAATGCTGACCAAACTCTTGACACTGAGTAACCTGCAACTATCCTCGAGTGATGGAATTGCGCCACCCTAAGCTTCATCGGCGAATTTTAATGTAAATAAATGTCGTTTTGTAAAATAAAAGATGCATACCTTTAAGAAAAATCTATTAACAATAAAATACCGTTTGAATCATTTTAAATGTAAAATGCACAAAGTTCATGACAATAAATGAAGTAACACCTACAACTACAACTGTGACGCCATTTAAATGATGTAATTACGCCACCTACGTAATTCCCTGTGACGTCACTCACAATAAGGTTAAATTAAGGCAAACTTATTGATGTTGTTAGTTTATCATTACATGATACTACCAAACCAATTGTTAAACTAATTAAAACTGTAAAAAAACGTTATTTATGATTTTTTAGCCATGCAATGAAAGTTAGTGGTAACATTAGACTATCTGGGTGTTACCTGTCTGTCAGTCTGTCTCTAACAGTGGTGAAGGAAACATTTCTCACTTTAACAGCCTTTTTCATAGAAATATTGTTCTCTGCTAGGTTCTTGTATGCTTAGATAAGTGCAGCTTGGGAAAAGTGCATGTGTTATGTGTCTAATCGTATAGCATTTGCGCTAAAATAGAGTAAACTCTATAAAAAGTCACTCACCAAGCCTTAAGGTACAGAGGTATGAACAACTATATTTTAAAATATGTTTGGCCTTAAATCAATCTGGAGTCACGTGGTTTTCATTCACCGGTGTGTTAACCTTGCAGACGGAGCAACCTAGATATTTTAAATGCCTAGTTTGTGTTAAAAATACTTATTTTGCTAGAAAATTATTTTGCATTAACAAAATAAGCGTATTTACGATAGGTTGGTATGTAAATAATCATAATTGCATGATTTATTCGCATTTTGACAAGAAAATCGAACGAGAGTAGTTTGCAATGACGTATTCATAAAATTCCCACGGTCAATCGGGCGTGCGCTCAAGTCTCGCGAGACTACAAGAAAAACAAACAAGGTGGCGGAATTGCATCACTCGACGATATGTCCCCTAGCTAGCTAGCTTATTCCAGGAAGCAAGGATTCTCAATTTAGAAAGAGGTACTTGTGTTGTAACGACAGAGACTGCACTTGTAAATAAACCTCTTGAGCCAATTGACAAACATATGAGCGATACCTCTACTTATGGGAAATACATCCCTGTGCCATTTGTTCTAGAGCATGCAAAGTTAAATGCATCGCCTGTGACAACTGCGACCAATGGCTGCATAAGTCCTGCATAGGTCTTACCACAGTAGATTTCAGTGCTCTTGGGAAAAGTGACGACAGATGGTATTGTCCAAAATGCAACGAGCCAAACAACTGTTATACTATTTAAACATATATGTCTTGATTCAACATTGTCGAACAGTGTGAGGCTATGTACAAAGGTGGATGTGAGGTTTAAACGAGTGCTGGGTTAAAATGCTAAAAACATCTCAGTGAAAAATTTACAGCTGTCCGACGATGCCCGACTTGAATGCCTCGATGGTAGGGGCTCTTGTCAGGTGGACTGGAAGAGTGTTCCTTAGGCGTATGCTGGAAGGGAAGGAGTGTCGATAAGTGTCTGTTCTGCAAAATGGTTAAAGTGAACAGACTGAGTGAGAATCTTGTATCAAAGATCTGAAAATTCCTGTCAGTCTGTTCGGCAAAATTTTCACTTACTTTCCATAATGAACAATTTCAATCATTTAATCATTTTGTGGTTTTGCTCTTCTTCAGGTTTCTGAGAGTGAACAAACTATGGGACCAAAACCTAAATTTCAAGATGGAGAAAAGGTTCTTTGTTTTCATGGTCCATTACTGTACGAAGCTAAGTGCGTTAAAACTGAAGTAAAAGACAGGTTGCAGCATTATTTTGTACATTACAATGGCTGGAACAAGAACTGGGATGAGTGGGTACCGGAAACCAGAATTCTTAAAATGAATGACGCTGGATTACAGAAACAGAAAGAATGTTACACAGCATTGAAAGCACAAAAAGCCAAGGAAAGAGAGAAAGCCAGGGAGGCAAAGGAAAGTGGACAACCACTTCCAAAGAAAGAAAAACGTGGAAAAGAATCCAAGGATACAAAGGACAGGTCTGCAACACCTACAGTTGACAACACTAAAAGCAAAAAGACAGAGTCCAAAGACAAAGAACAGGAGAAAGAAAAAAATGTAGAAAAGGAGAAGCCTGTTGCAACTGGAAAGTCTAAACTACGAGAACGTGAAAAGGTTCAAGAAGTTGAGAAAGACCGATCATCACGGGCATCTACTCCCACTTTAACAACTAGCTCAAAGAGACAGAAAGAGGCAAAAGAAGCAAAAGAAGCAGTAGTTGAAAAAGAACGAACTTCTCGATCATCCACTCCTACAACTGTTCAGACATCTAAAACACGCCAGAAAAGTATGTTATGTTTGATTGTAGTACATCACATGCACAGTCCTGTATCCTTAGCTTTTGGTTAATTGCTATATTCAAGCATGGTTGTCTGCAGTGATTTTATTCCTTTTTTATTAGAGTCCGGTAAACAGACCCTTTCCCAATAGCAAAAAGGTTATACTTTTCCCAAATTTGAATAGAGAAATGCCCAATAAACATTTAAAAATAATGATTTTCAAAATTGGACATTTAATGATAAAGTTATGAACATCTATGACAAGAATCTCTTTTCTGTTTTAGTTGGCCTTTCTGCTTCATGGAATTACCCAATTTCAAGTTGTCACGACATGAAAATTCCCAATCTGATTATCTGAATGGACCCGGACCCTTTCCCAAAGAGGCAAAAAAATCACTACAGTCTGTGCATATGTTACTTTTAAATAATAAAGCAAAGTTATTTTAATCATAAAGTAAATTGTAGTAATATGAAAACAGTAATTATGACATGTATGTGTTTGTTCCTGAATCAATCATGAAAGATCTATTACAACAAGAATTTAGTCTGTATGTCCATGGCACATATTAACTCAATGACAACTTCCCATGAAGTCAGAAGCCATTGGCCGATCTGGCAGGGAAAACAGAACAACCATGCACTTACAACTCTCTCAGACAAACGCAAAGAACAAACCAAAAACAACTCTTGCTAGTTATTTATTAAGTACACAGGAGTTGTTTCCCTTTGTTACAAAAAAAATTAAAAAATTAATCAATGTCACAATGTAATACTGGTAAGTAACTTGATATTATGAATATTAGATGAGGTTGTTTGTATAAAATTCTCTGAGTATGTTTGTGTTTCTTTATGTAGCAGATAGAGCAGCAGCTTCCACTCCTGTATTACCCAGCTCCCAGGATTCCAATACTTCATCCACACAAAGCTCCCAGGCTTCTACCGAACAGAAACGTAAAAGGGCGCGTCTTGATCCGACCATTGAATCAGAGGAGTCGTATCTCACCAAAATTGAAGTGAAAGTGAAAATTCCTGATGAATTAAAGCCATGGTTAGTTGATGATTGGGACCTTGTAACGCGACAGAATCAGCTGGTTACGTTGCCGTGTAAACATACAGTGGACAGTATTCTGGATGACTATCTGAGACTCAAACTTACTAAACCTAATCATCCTAATAAGGATACAATTATTGAAGTGAATAATGGTATTCGTGAATATTTCAATGTTATGTTAGGTACTCAGCTACTGTACAAGTTTGAGAGGCCGCAATATGGACAAGTTCTTGGCGAACAAGAAGGAAAGGCTATGTCCACCATCTACGGAGCCACTCATCTTCTCAGACTGTTTGTTAAGCTTGGAAGTATGTTGGCGTATACAGCTCTTGATGAAAAAAGCATTCAAATTCTTTTACACCATATTCATGATTTCCTAAGATACATGCAAAGGAATGCTGCAACTCTGTTCAATTTGTCCGACTACTATGTTGCCTCCCCAGAGTATCACAGGAAAGCGTTGTAATTCATTGTGTTTATGCTATTTTATTTGCTTGATGAAACACTGTCATCATGACTGCTTCTCAATAAAGTTTAAGGACATTCCAGTGAACTTACAGATATTCTTTGCCAAGTAAAAAGTGTATGAGTCATCTTTCATTGCCATGTTAAGTGTCCCATGAAGGCATTCACTGCTTGTTCCTGCGACATGCATGCTGCAAGTCGGTCTGTAGGATTGACCCATCCAATTGGTCAATCTTTGTATTTCTGTTATCTTTAGAGTAATCACTAAAAGCCCTATAATTTGCCAATGTGCAACTAACTGTTAATAAAACCTTTACTGTTTTTCATTTTGAGGCATGGTTGATGGAAGACCTGTGAATGCTTTGTTGTTAAACCTTTACTTACAATAGTTATAAACTCTCAATTTATGTGATGATATCATGAATTATTACATGCATTATACATTTGTAATTGTTACTCGTGTCATTTGAAATGTTATTTCTATACCCATTGTGTTCGTTATTTCATGTGAAATGAGGCCGATAACATTCATTATGTATGATGTGTTTGAAAAACTTTTTTCATATATTTTCTTTTCACAAAATCTATTGATGCGTAAAATGATCAAACTCAATATTTATATTATGCATTATTTAGAAGCTAGAACTTAACACCTGCCGTCTATCTATAGTTTTCCCTATTGGAAGACTCAGGGGAATTTGACTTTGTATGGAAATTCTACTCACTAGCAATAAGTATCATTCTCCACCCTAGAGCCAAGTATTGTGTCTATATCAAAAGAAAATTAGATACATACCAACTGTATAAAAGGGTTTCTTGGGTACTGTTAAATCAAAGCACTTACAATTATCTTAAACTTGCGTTCAAATTTAAAGGCTTCATCACAAAACTACACAGTGTGACTGCCATAATTTAAAGCTTGTTTGAGCATAAGTTTAAGACTATCGTAAGTGCTTTGATAAAACATTACCTTGGAGATGTTCTATTTCCTGGTCAAAATTTAAATACTGTCAATTTTCATCTGCTAGGAATAATTTGCTGTCTAGGGCCCCATGTACCCCTCACCTGTAGCAAAATTACATACTGATACAGTGTGTATAATTTGTACATAGTAACTTGTCCATCCAATGTTTGTTATGCTGACTGATTGTATTTGTTAATGTATTAGACTATTTCATCTCTCAAATTCTCTTCATTACATTGGCTGAACTTAAAAGTTAAAAAATTGTCCATGATGAACCTTCTGCTCTAGAATGAACCCTTCTGTCCTTTTTTCTGTTTTACCTTGACAATATTTACAATTGGAACAAAGAACCCGTAAGGATAAGAGGAGAGATTTTTGAGGAAATAGAATCACAACTGACTCTGATTTCCTATTTCTGTTTTAATTATGTTTAACACTGGCTGCTCATTGCAGTGTAGTATCGTTATGCTATAACTGATATATAATACATGTTTGTTGTCTTGATCTTATAAATGGTAGAAATGTGATGTATATTTGTTGTTTTATTGCCTCTCATGTGCATCCTGTCAGGTTAGTTCTGAACTTGGCATTGGACTTACCTGGCTAGTGCTAGACTGTCACTCAGCATGCAACCTGCCTGGCTAGTGCTAGACTGTCACTCAGCATGCAACCTGCCTGGCTAGTGCTAGACTGTCACTCAGCATGCAACCTGCCTGGCTAGTGCTAGACTGTCACTCAGCATGCAACCTGTCTGGCTAGTGCTAGACTGTCATTCAGCATGCAACCTGTCTGGCTAGTGCTAGACTGTCACTCATCATGCAACCTGTCTGACTGGTGCTAGACTGTCACTCAGCATGCAACCTGTCTGGCTAGTGCTAGACTGTCACTCATCATACAGCCTACATCATACAGGCTAGTGCTAGACCGTCACTCATGCAACCTGTCTGGCTAGTGCTAGACCGTCACTCATCATGCAACCTGTCTGGCTAGTGCTAGACCGTCACTCATCATACAACCTGTATGGCTAGTGCTAGACTGTCACTCATGCAACCTGTCTGGCTAGTGCTAGACTGTCACTCAGCATGCAACCTGCCTGGCTACTGCTAGACTGTCACTTAGCATGCAACCTGCCTGGCTAGTGCTAGACTGTCACTCAGCATGCAACCTGCCTGGCTACTACTAGACTGTCACTCAGCATGCAACCTGCCTGGCTAGTGCTAGACTGTCACTGATCATACAACCTACATGGCTAGTACTACACTATCACTCATCATACAGCCTGCCTGGCTAGTGCTAGACCGTCACTCATACAGGCTAGTTCTACACTATCACTCATCATACAGCCTGCCTGGCTAGTGCTAGACCGTCACTCATACAGGCTAGTACTACACTATCACTCATCATACAACCTGCCTGGCTAGTGCTAGACCGTCACTCATACAGGCTAGTACTACACTATCACTCATCATACACCCTACATGGCTAGTGCTAGACCGTCACTCATCATACAACCTACATGGCTAGTGCTACACTATCACTCATCATACAACCTACATGGCTAGTACTACACTGTCACTCATCATACAACCTACATGGCTAGTGCTAGACTGTCACTCATCATACAACCTACATGGCTAGTGCTACACTATCACTCATCATACAACCTACATGGCTAGTACTACACCGTCACTCATCATACAACCTACATGGCTAGTGCTACACTATCACTCATCATACAACCTACATGGCTAGTACTACACTGTCACTCATCATACAACCTACATGGCTAGTGCTAGACTGTCACTCATCATACACCCTACATGGCTAGTGCTACACTATCACTCATCATACAGCCTACATGGCTAGTGCTAGACCGTCACTCATCATACAACCTACATGGCTAGTGCTAGACCGTCACTCATCATACAACCTACATGGCTAGTACTAGACCGTCACTCACCATACAGCCTACATGGCTAGTGCTAGACCGTCACTCATCATACAACCTACATGGCTAGTACTAGACCGTCACTCATCATACAACCTACATGGCTAGTACTAGACCATCACTCATCATACAGCCTACATGGCTAGTGCTAGACCGTCACTCATCATACAGCCTACATGGCTAGTGCTAGACAGTCACTCATCATACAACCTACATGGCTAGTACTAGACCGTCACTCATCATACATCCTACATGGCTATTACTACACTATCACTCATCATACAACCTACATGGCTAGTGCTAGACAGTCACTCATCATACAGCCTACATGGCTAGTGCTAGACCGTCACTCATCATACAGCCTACATGGCTAGTACTACACTATCACTCATCATACAACCTACATGGCTAGTACTACACTGTCACTCATCATACAACCTACATGGCTAGTGCTACACTATCACTCATCATACACCCTACATGGCTAGTACTACACTATCACTCATCATACACCCTACATGGCTAGTACTACACTATCACTCATCATACACCCTACATGGCTAGTACTACACTGTCACTCATCATACAACCTACATGGCTAGTGCTAGACTGTCACTCATCATGCAACCTACATGGCTAGTGCTAGACCGTCCCCTACATGGCTAGTACTACACTATCACTCATCATACACCCTACATGGCTAGTACTACACTATCACTCATCATACAACCTACATGGCTAGTACTACACTATCACTCATCATACACCCTACATGGCTAGTACTACACTGTCACTCATCATACAACCTACATGGCTAGTACTACACTGTCACTCATCATACAACCTACATGGCTAGTGCTAGACTGTCACTCATCATACACACTACATGGCTAGTACTACACTATCACTCATCATACACCCTACATGGCTAGTACTACACTATCACTCATCATACAACCTACATGGCTAGTACTACACTATCACTCATCATTCAACCTACATGGCTAGTACTACACTGTCACTCATCATACACCCTACATGGCTAGTGCTAGACCGTCACTCATCATACACCCTACATGGCTAGTGCTAGACCGTCACTCATCATACAACCTACATGGCTAGTGCTAGACTGTCACTCATCATACAGCCTACATGGCTAGTACTACACTATCACTCATCATACAGCCTACATGGCTAGTGCTAGACTGTCACTCATCATACAACCTACATGGCTAGTACTAGACTGTCACTCATCATACAGCCTGTCTGGCTAGTACTAGACCGTCTCTCATCATACAGCCTACATGGCTAGTGCTAGACCGTCACTCATCATACAGCCTACATGGCTAGTGCTAGACCGTCACTCATCATACAGCCTACATGGCTAGTGCTAGACTGTCACTCATCATACAGCCTACATGGCTAGTACTAGACCGTCACTCATCATACAACCTACATGGCTAGTGCTAGACTGTCACTCATCATACAGCCTACATGGCTAGTACTACACTATCACTCATCATACAGCCTACATGGCTAGTGCTAGACTGTCACTCATCATACAACCTACATGGCTAGTACTAGACTGTCACTTATCATACAGCCTGTCTGGCTAGTACTAGACCGTCTCTCATCATACAGCCTACATGGCTAGTGCTAGACCGTCACTCATCATACAGCCTGTCTGGCTAGTACTAGACCGTCACTCATCATACAGCCTACATGGCTAGTGCTAGACCGTCACTCATCATACAGCCTACATGGCTAGTGCTAGACTGTCACTCATCATACAGCCTACATGGCTAGAACTAGACCGTCACTCATCATACAACCTACATGGCTAGTGCTAGACTGTCACTCATCATACAGCCTACATGCCTAGTACTACACTATCACTCATCATACAGCCTACATAGCTAGTGCTAGACTGTCACTCATCATACAACCTACATGGCTAGTGCTAGACTGTCACTCATCATACAGCCTACATGGCTAGTGCTAGACTGTCACTCATCATACAGCCTACATGGCTAGTGCTAGACTGGCGCTCATCATACAGCCTACATGGCTAGTACTACACTATCACTCATCATACAGCCTACATGGCTAGTGCTAGACTGTCAATCATCATACACCCTACATGGCTAGTACTAGGCTGTCACTCATCATACAACCTACATGGCTAGTGCTAGACTGTCACTCACCATACAACCTACATGGCTAGTGCTAGACTGTCACTCATCATACAACCTACATGGCTAGTACTAGACTGTCACTCATCATACAACCTACATGGCTAGTGCTAGACTGTCACTCATCATACAACCTACATGGCTAGTGCTAGACTGTCACTCATACAACCTGCCTGGCTAGTGCTAGACTGTCACTCATGTAACCTGCCTGGCTAGTACTAGACTGTCACTCAGCATGCAACCTGCCTGGCTAGTGCTAGACTGTCACTGATCATACAACCTACATGGCTAGTACTACACTATCACTCATCATACAGCCTGCCTGGCTAGTGCTAGACCGTCACTCATACAGGCTAGTTCTACACTATCACTCATCATACAGCCTGCCTGGCTAGTGCTAGACCGTCACTCATACAGGCTAGTACTACACTATCACTCATCATACAACCTGCCTGGCTAGTGCTAGACCGTCACTCATACAGGCTAGTACTACACTATCACTCATCATATACCCTACATGGCTAGTGCTAGACCGTCACTCATCATACAACCTACATGGCTAGTGCTACACTATCACTCATCATACAACCTACATGGCTAGTACTACACTGTCACTCATCATACAACCTACATGGCTAGTGCTAGACTGTCACTCATCATACAACCTACATGGCTAGTGCTACACTATCACTCATCATACAACCTACATAGCTAGTACTACACTGTCACTCATCATACAACCTACATGGCTAGTGCTAGACTGTCACTCATACAACCTGCCTGGCTAGTGCTAGACTGTCACTCATGTAACCTGCCTGGCTAGTACTAGACTGTCACTCAGCATGCAACCTGTCTGGCTAGTGCTAGACTGTCACTCATGCAACCTACCTGGCTAGTACTAGACCGTCACTCACCATACAGCCTACATGGCTAGTACTACACTATCACTCATCATACAATCATAGACCGTCACTCATCATACAGCCTGCCTGGCTAGTACTAGACTGTCACTCATCATACAACCTACATGGCTAGTGCTAGACTGTCACTCTGCATGCAACCTGTCTGGAAAGTACTAGACTGTCACTCGTGCAACCTTCTGGCTAGTAATTGACTTTCACTCATCATGTAAGCTGTCTGACTAGTGCTAGACTGTCACTCAACATGCAACCTGTCTGGCTAGTGCTAGACTGTCACTCAACATGCAACCTGTCTGGCTAGTGCTAGTCTGTCACTCATCATGCAACTTGTCTGGCTAGTGCTAGTCTGTCACTCAGCATGCAACCTGTCTGGCTAGTGCTAGTCTGTCACTCATCATGCAACTTGTCTGGCTAGTGCTAGTCTGTCACTCATCATGCAACTTGTCTGGCTAGTGCTAGTCTGTCACTCATCATGCAACTTGTCTGACTAGTGCTAGACTGTCACTCAGCATGCAACCTGTCTGGCTAGTGCTAGTCTGTCACTCATCATGCAACTTGTCTGGCTAGTGCTAGTCTGTCACTCAGCATGCAACCTTTCTGGCTAGTGCTAGTCTGTCACTCATCATGCAACTTGTCTGACTAGTGCTAGACTGTCACTCAACATGCAACCTGTCTGGCTAGTGCTAGTCTGTCACTCAGCATGCAACCTGCCTGGCTAGTGCTAGACTGTCACTGATCATACAACCTACATGGCTAGTACTACACTATCACTCATCATACAGCCTGCCTGGCTAGTGCTAGACCGTCACTCATACAGGCTAGTTCTACACTATCACTCATCATACAGCCTGCCTGGCTAGTGCTAGACCGTCACTCATACAGGCTAGTACTACACTATCACTCATCATACAACCTGCCTGGCTAGTGCTAGACCGTCACTCATACAGGCTAGTACTACACTATCACTCATCATATACCCTACATGGCTAGTGCTAGACCGTCACTCATCATACAACCTACATGGCTAGTGCTACACTATCACTCATCATACAACCTACATGGCTAGTACTACACTGTCACTCATCATACAACCTACATGGCTAGTGCTAGACTGTCACTCATCATACAACCTACATGGCTAGTGCTACACTATCACTCATCATACAACCTACATAGCTAGTACTACACTGTCACTCATCATACAACCTACATGGCTAGTGCTAGACTGTCACTCATACAACCTGCCTGGCTAGTGCTAGACTGTCACTCATGTAACCTGCCTGGCTAGTACTAGACTGTCACTCAGCATGCAACCTGTCTGGCTAGTGCTAGACTGTCACTCATGCAACCTACCTGGCTAGTACTAGACCGTCACTCACCATACAGCCTACATGGCTAGTACTACACTATCACTCATCATACAATCATAGACCGTCACTCATCATACAGCCTGCCTGGCTAGTACTAGACTGTCACTCATCATACAACCTACATGGCTAGTGCTAGACTGTCACTCTGCATGCAACCTGTCTGGAAAGTACTAGACTGTCACTCGTGCAACCTTCTGGCTAGTAATTGACTTTCACTCATCATGTAAGCTGTCTGACTAGTGCTAGACTGTCACTCAACATGCAACCTGTCTGGCTAGTGCTAGACTGTCACTCAACATGCAACCTGTCTGGCTAGTGCTAGTCTGTCACTCATCATGCAACTTGTCTGGCTAGTGCTAGTCTGTCACTCAGCATGCAACCTGTCTGGCTAGTGCTAGTCTGTCACTCATCATGCAACTTGTCTGGCTAGTGCTAGTCTGTCACTCATCATGCAACTTGTCTGGCTAGTGCTAGTCTGTCACTCATCATGCAACTTGTCTGACTAGTGCTAGACTGTCACTCAGCATGCAACCTGTCTGGCTAGTGCTAGTCTGTCACTCATCATGCAACTTGTCTGGCTAGTGCTAGACTGTCACTCAACATGCAACCTGTCTGGCTAGTGCTAGTCTGTCACTCATCATGCAACTTGTCTGGCTAGTGCTAGTCTGTCACTCATCATGCAACTTGTCTGGCTAGTGCTAGTCTGTCACTCAGCATGCAACCTTTCTGGCTAGTGCTAGTCTGTCACTCATCATGCAACTTGTCTGGCTAGTGCTAGTATGTCACTAATCATGCAACCTGTCTTGCTAGTGCTACACTATTACTCATCATGCAACCTGCCTGGCTACTGGCTAGTGCCAGTCTGTCACTCATCATGTATACTGTCTGGCTAGTGATAGACCGTCACTCAGCATGTAATCTGTCTGGCTAGTGCTAGCCTGTCACTTATCATGCAACCTGTCTGGCTAGTGCTAGTCTGTCACTCATCATGCAACCTGTCTGGCTAGTGATAGACTGCCACTCATCATAGATCTTGTCTGGCTAGTGATAGACTGTCACTTATCATACAACCTGTCTGGCTGGCTAGTGCTGGTCTGTCACTCGGCTTACGATCTGTTTGGCTGGTACTAAAACTGGTAGATTATGCTTTGATCCATAGGGCACGGGGCTGGCAAAATATGATTATCTTAAATAATGAGGCAAGTCAATCTCGGCTATTAGTTTTTTAACTTTTTGATTGGAATCCATCTGTGACAAAATAACTTGTCAGACCCGAGAGTAAAATTCCCATCGGATCCCATCCGGAGAAAAGACAGCAATAACTAAACATGTATATCTGGATTGGAGACAGTATGAACTGTCACATGTGTTGAAGTCAGTTGCTTATGTCTTATGTTAAACAGCTTCTGAATTAACACCGACCAATCCAAGAGTGTTACCATGGTTACTATGTACAATCTAAAAGTGTTTATACTCGTATATACAGGGTGTCCAAAATAAAGTATACAGTTTAATGGTAAACATGTATATAGCAAATCTCTTCATTCTCCCATCGTAAAGAAATTTGCACATTTGTAGACAAAAGATGTAAGTTTTTTCTGGCACCAGTATTAAGATCATAATTTTTAGAAAAATGTAAATTTACTGAAATTACCTCATTTTGCCCGTGACGTCTATTCAGTAGTTTATGACGTTCTCAAGATGTCCAACCTTTTTACGTTTCCCTTCTTGCACTTCTTTTAAACTACATGTATTGATAACATTTGCACTTGTGTCTAAACTGATCTTCTTACCTTCTCTTTTGATGTTTCTCGTGAGCATAGACGTGTCTGTTGACTTTGTGCTGTACAATAGCGATTTCACATAGCCACACAAGAAAAAGTCGCACTGATTTAGATCTGGGCTGTGGGCAGGCCATGTCATACCACAGTGGTATTTCCTTGAAATTACTTTGGATCCAACGGTTTCAATGAATTCATCCAACCCCTTATGTACAATGTGTGGCCTTGGCACATTTTGCATGAACTATGCATCATTCAAAACAACAAATCACCTGCGGTGTTTAGGAATGAGCTGGTTTAACAAAGACAAGTAACGGGTTGAGTTTATTTCTTTCTGTTGTGCTATCTGAATCGCTAGTGTACACTCTAAAGCCAACGGACACCTCTATGCTGCTGAGGAACATCGAAAGAGAAGGTTTGAAGATCAGGTAAGACACACGTGCACATGTAATTGATAGTTTCAAAGAACGAGTGCAAGAAGGGAAATGTCAGAAGGGGACATGCATTGTGAAAACGTTGTTAATTACTACAAATTGACGTCACGGACAAAATAAGGTAAGTTTAGAAAACTTACATCTTTTGTCTATACATGTGCCAATTTTCTTTGCGATATCATATTGTAGGGATTTGACAAATAGACACTGAAATTGTATACTTTCTTTTTGGACACCCTGTACCTTATTATTCATAAACTATTTGTGATCAATGTACATGTAGATCTTCACTCCTAATGCGTTGTACATATAGTTGTAGGCTATAGAACCTCACTAAAGATCATCTCAAAATTAATTAAGGTGCAAGGGCGTTGTACGAACGGTTCATCTCGCTTCTATAGCTACCTTAAATCATGTAAATACATACACGCCCATTTTTTTTCATTAAAATAATTATTTTGAATACAATTTTATCAGCGTCTTTTTCAAAGTCATTCGTGTGATAATTGATTTATTGAATATAATCTACCCCTTTTCAAAGTGCCTGTATACCATGTCATGCTATTAAATGAATATAAAGTATACCATATCTATTCACGCTGCGTCATCTTGCATAGCATGGTCGGGTAAGCATACATAATATGAACGAACTATAGACCAAACAGTTATCATTGATGTTTAATGAATAATATTGTACATAATTATGTACGTGATACATCTGCACGTATTTAGCAAACATTATATAGAACTGGTACAGGTGAATTTCTGATGTTTAGTACGAACATTAAATTTTCATGAACAGTGCAACCTCTCTCTCTAGAGCAACTCCATGTTGGAAACCGCAAATTAAGTTGTACAGAGGTTGTTGCTAAAGGAGAGGTAAACTTTATAGATAATGATACAATTTTGAACAAGTATGTTGGTCAAGAGAGGTTGTTTCCCAATGGAGGACCGCTCTGGAGAGGTTGCACTGTATGTTGAATTTCAGTATACAGCCAACTATTTCAATAATCCGACTTAAGTGTGTTTTTTATGCCTAAAATATTGTTCGTTTCCCCTCGCGCTACAGCTACCTTAATCTCTTCTACCCCGATAAAATATTATGAATATCCGGAGAACATCCAAGTGCATCCGGTATACAGGCGTGAATGTAAATTCCATGCCATAACTATGTCTACTTAAATTCAATAAATTGATCAAAACAATTTGATATGACGTACATTTTTCACAATATGTTTGTTGTTTTTTTGTTTGCGTTGGACAGTCGTAATTGACGTGTTGTCTATCGTTATAGTTCCTGTCAGATTAGACAACGACCTTCAATGGATGAGACAAGTGTATGATACAAGGAATCAGAGTGCAATACTCTAGCCCTTTCCATGTAGATTCCTTGGTTCTTTCACTTGTCCGGTGTATAGCAATGATAAAAGCGGCATTACATTTGTGTTTCTAACCAGTTCATCTCTGGATGTGAAACACTGAAATCGCTTCATTAGTGACCAAATGCCCGATCGAGAATCGAACTTCAGGGAGCTATCAATCCATAGCCAAGAGCAACATTCACTTGATCACCCTGGCACCAATGTTGGCAAAAGTCTCCTCTGTTTGCATATAGCGCAATGAAAAATAATTTTTAAATAAACAATTACAAAAATGAACAAATCTACCAAGCAAATCAAGACAAGACTCCTGGATGCCATCGAAACATTTTATAGGCTGTATACATGCGCCTTGGTATATCTTTAGCGAGTAGTTGTGCTATTAACAAATGGAAAAAATAGATTTAACCATTAGCAACAATCAGCAATTATCGCAAAAAATAGCCCATACTATTTAGTATTTATGCATCCTTCCAGCATTTTTGGTACCTTTGTTGATCTACCAGCCTCGCTCTATAATTTTTTTTATATAATCCAAGCACTGAAAGTACATTTGTACTTCCTCGCATGAATGTTCAAACTATGCATCCTGTACATATAAACCAACATCGGTAACACTAGAGTGGCGATTATAACAACTCGGCCACCGAGTAAAAGAACGTGATGGTGCATGCTATGACAATACAATATAAACAAAATAAAGCTTGCTATAAAAATTCGACATTTTATTAATCTCAAAGGTGGTAAGAACATATAAAGCTCGTACGTATATCAATATGCGGAATCTGATGGATACGTACCCTGCACACCACTTTGACATTGGCACCTGTCGTAGAAATAATTAAACTCTATTTCGACTTTGCATGTTTGTACTCAAAGCACAACCTCTAACTTTCGCACCAGCGACGACAATCGCCACAAAAATATAGACTTGGGCGAATAATGAACATTACCCACACACTTTACTTAACGCTTGCTGCCTTGTTTATATTTGACTTCAGCTTTTGTCTACATAAACGACGAGTAACACAAATAAGCACGAGGTAGGACAACCACCCAAAAGGGGAAAAGAGGTTCCTTAGGATTCAGGACATGGGCCGTGGCAGCAACATCAACAAGGAAAGGAACCATTGGAGCGGACTTGTCAACGACTCTGTTCTTAGGTCAAACAAAGACCTCGGGTCAAGTAAGTCATTCGTACTATAGATACTAATGTACAGGACCGACAACTTGTTCCCGGACATTGGTACATTCCACGAACGTACCCAAGGCTTGTAATATACATGTATTCATGCATAATGACGAAAATCAAGTTAATATTTTCGGACGAATATAACACTCCATTATAATTCACTCGGCTAGGATATTTTGTTCAAATACCAGTCTGGTAATTTATAATCGAAGTACTGAATGTCCCACTGTAGTACTGTCCAAACTTTTTTCAGAATCCAGCCATCCACTGGCATATAAAAATCATCAACAATGGTGTTTGTAGCCACCGCTGAATAATTGTCATTCCTAGCTGGGAAGGCAATTCCCAAATCTAGTTCATCAAACATGAATTTGGCCTCTTCATCTAGGTTTTCATATCGTAGAATATAGTCAAAATGGTAATTACAAGGGTTACACAATTCACTAGTTGGTGTAAAATGTTCATTCATATTCATATACATATGAGCCCCTGTCTCAAATTTATCTGTCCAGAATATTAGAAAGTCTCTAAATGTAATTGACTTTGTCTTTGCATCTGTCGTCATGTTTCGTTTCTGTTTTAACACTGGGTGCTGATCATAAAATCTTAAGATTAAGGTATAATATACGTTCCTATGACCTTGATTTGGATGGAAAAACTTATTTCTAAAACCGGATAACAACCTCTCCAATGGTTCTCTAACGACGATGAATTTCTTATAACTCTGCAACATGTTTGTCTGCTCCTTTGCTTTGAATGTCGCTAAGTATTGAAAATGTTTATCGAGAGTAAAATAAACATCATATCCAGCAACAAACGGTACCTTCTCAGGAGAAACAATTCCTTCTAAACCTAGAAATACTCGCCGAAAATTCGTGCTCGCCACTTTCGGTACGAAGCAATACATTAAATGTTTCTTTTGACTAATCATCATGTGTTTACTTGGTTCCCTGCTATACAAAGAACGATAAAATGGCACCTTCATTTCACTGCATTTATCTTTCAGAATGTTCTTTCTCTGTTCCATCCGGGCTTGTATACTTCTAGTTATACTTGAAACATCTGTCTAAAATCAGAAGGAGTACTGAAAGTTTTTTTCATGGAGTGTTCTTCTCAGATTGTTAATAAAATACGGTCCATTTCATGTACATTTACAGTCATACGTGTTTGCATTATTATACTTTCCTATAACAAGTCCGTTACAATTTTCAATAATACCATTATTTTGTTTTTTAAATAACAGGTGAATAAGCAAACATATTCAATCGGACATGGTGAGAGTTCTGTCTTGCGTTCAGGGAAACTGTTCACGATGAAACACACGACAGATCAACTGAACTCACCTGGCTGACTATACAGTTTATGTATATGTTGAAACATGGAATTGACCAGTTTGCTTTGTTACGGCCTGGACAGATCTGGGCCATCAAGTTATGATATATCCAAATTGTGATGGTCATTTAACCGCTTTACCAGTATATCTATTGGTATGTTTAACTGAAGTTTCTGATAGTGTGGCCATGTTGGGAATTCAGAAATTTAATATTTATCTCCAAATATGTTATTACAACATGTATTACCTCATTCACCACTAGCGTAGATTTGTCGACATTCACTACTATTGGTGATTTGTCGAATTTCTCTTCAGTTAGAGATATGTCGACTTTCTCTACTTCCGGAGATCTGTCGAATTTCTCTACTACTGGAGATGTGTCGACTTTCTTTGCTTCTGACGGTCTGCCGATCAACAATGGTTCGCCATTGACGAGTGTCAGTTCATCGGATCCTTTATCTGAAATGCAAACATAAATTATAATAATTACGTCATTTGTAAACAACATGTACATTATACTTCTGGTGTCGCATTACAATTCATATCTCCATAGTAATGTATCCTGTTTATAATAACTTAACGTTTTCCGACCCTAATGGCCTCGGGATTTGTCGGCATATCTCGGCAATTGTCGGCAAAAAACACAACCGCTTTCCGTAATAAACCATTTTTTACGTAGCTTTTCATAATTTGATACGCCATTCATTCATAATAAACTGATTTGAGTGAATGCGATTTTGAATTACGTAAATAGTATTATTTTTCACTGGCATGTTTTGTCTATTGTATTTATGAACTGGTTTTCTCATTTCTCACGATAATCTCTTACACTGTGTCTCTAGAATGGATGGTAGTTCTGCTGATGCAGCTTAACTTACTTTCAATCGTTGACATTAGTATGGTTCCAGTCCCCAATATTTTATTATATTTGTTTCTTTATTGCAAAGCTCGTAAAGATCGGGAATCAGACGATCGTTTGAATCAGTAAATGTGGAGGTGATATAAGTGTAAGGTTTACTTACAAAATGACGTCAGAACAATGGAGGATGACATCACCAGTAACATCACAACCAGCAAGGCAAACTTCTTCCTTCGCATCGCAATCATGATTGTCTGAAAAAGAGACATATCCGTATCAAAGCACTGAACGTATTGATGTATAAAGACCCGTTACATTATTAGCGAGTGGGCGGCTTTAATATTTCTCTTGTCGGAAGTGGTACCGGGTTGAGTGGTTGTACGTGTCTTGCTAGAGCAATGGAGATTATAAATTCTCCTATTTAGTGAATAAAACAAGTCAAACAAGCGTGATATACCAGTACCAATATGTACGTGCACACATGTAAGCATATTTACACTAATTGATGCACTCAATTTCAAAAACGATTCCAAAGATCCCGAATAAAAATCACACTGCCCTGTATCTGCCACTTTACGACACAACTAGTACAAACGTAACTTGAACGACGTAAATATGATACAAATAATTATACATAATGTCTGTAAGCCCGTTTTTGACAGAATGGCACTATTATAATTAATACATTAATTATCATGATTGTGCTCTACAAGTAAGCTTAAAATTATAAATAGTGACAGAACAAAAAGGTTATCTAACATTGTTCTGTACAGTATGACATATACTTGGACTCGTAACTAGTTAGACAAATAATATAGACTCGTCCAATTGAGTTTCAAACTGGGTACTCGTCCAAATATATCTCCGTATTGTTCAGAACAATGATAAATAACCTATAAGTATTGTACATTTATGATATTATCATGGTATAACTCGTTTAATCAAGTCACCTGTTTACATAACATTGAGTATATAAACATTGCAAAGTATTTTATAAATGTCTTATCTTAATAGGTGGTATGCTTATTAGTATGCGGCTCATTAAATATGGTATTGGTTTTTACTGCATTTTTCTCAAATTAGAATGTTTAAAACAATAAAAAAACCAGTGTTATTATAGTGCAATGTTTGTATACAAGTGACAGACCTGAATATACGGACTATAGTTCGATTTCGAGCATTGAGCCGTGACTGCACTTTTAAGGTTTTAACCACTAATCGATATAGGTTGGTATAGGTTTGACCAGTGCGATAAGTAATACAATTAAGGCCAAATATTTCATGTGTCTGGTTGGTCGTGACGGTAAAGCGCTTGATACATTGTAAAATAACTTTTGTCCGATCAGGCGGCGAGTTCGAATCCCACCAAAATAGTTTTTCATTTTTATTATATTTTTTTTAATGCACACAACTTGTAACATCCGTGTTATACTAGTATATGTGACAAACCACATTTGTTACTTGTATATTGTAGAACGTTTTGAAGGCTAATCAACTGAATATAGGATGTCAGTAAGCTCGAAATACACCAACGTTCGAAATGAGTGAAAATGATAAATATATTGAATCGACACCTTTCAATGGATAAATTAAGAATATAAACAAAATCTTCAACTTACAATCTCTTCACATAACATAAAACAACGAATTAAAAAAATGAGCGAATCAGGGAATCGAACAACCGACTTCTGGGTTAGAAATTCTGAACGTTGCCGACTGCACTAAACTGTAATCTGGTTATAAACAGATGTCTGTAAGAATCATCTCATTAAAAAATGCGCTCCGAGCGTAATAAATGATAGTCTACCCGCCAAAATGGACTAGTCGGATAGGTCATGGCTCAGAGTTCAAAATTGAACTATATGCAGTAGGTACAGTCCGTGCAGGATAATGTGGCAGTCACGTGACACAATGTGGACACTGTCAATTGATTGAATTAGGTAAACCATGGTTAAGGTTTGTGATTATAAATCATTCTAACCATCGATCCTTTAAACATACTTCATAGCCGAGTGGTTTAGTGCGAAGATACTTCCTAACGATATCGATATTTTTGGCCGCGAGTTCGAAACCTTGTCAAGTTGTATGGATTTTTTTATTTCTTTTTCTCATCTTTATAAATTTAAAAGCTGAGAGTTTTACAGAAAAATGGCTTAAATAATCAGTTCTATCCAATAGTGATACAAACCTGTAATTAAAGTTATTAAGTCTATTATTAAAGAGCGTATAGCCTAAATATACATGTACACAATCAACGTAGTGTACATGTATTATAATTAAAGCACAATAATTTTTATTGCTAGTACTTAGGTATTGTAACTACCAACACGAAGCCACATATACATTATCTGAGTGTGACTGTAACTCATACCATGATACAGCAGATGAAGTGATGTAAAATTATTTTGTATTGTAATGATTGTGTGTTCTTGTCATAAAAGTTGAATTGAATAAAAAATAATTTTATCATGACCATAATAAAACAAGAAAAATATATAATTAACAAATTATAAATTCTCGAAAAGAATATGAAAATAACATTAAAAATAGTGTGATGAATTCAAAAAAAATACTAAAGACTTCTTTGATGGGTTGAACTTGAATCGCTCAGTTACAATTCCTGTGCGTTACCACCTGAGCTATTACAGCATACATAACTACTTTCAATTATTTAGTGCTTATATTACATTGTAATTAGCCAAGCATGACGATAAGGCCAAGCAATTTAACTGCCTGGATAACTGTCTATGTTAAATGTTAAATTTCGTCGTTGAATGGATGGTAAAGGATTATCTGCACAAGGCAGTCATATTGGTCTGAAAGGTAAACAAACACTAGTCCATATTAAGTCTGTATTTCAACAGTTACCACTTACATAGTATTTGATGAAACGCACCAACAACAAACAATTAGATTCTCTTAAAATTATCTGTAATCAATATCATGTATTACCTGTCGTAAAATAGACTCGACTGCCACATTATCTAGCACGAACTATAATGTTAAAGACGAATGATATTATTGTAACCAATTTGCGATTATGCTCCTTGTGTACACGGTCCATTCGTTACTCCTTTTTACCCCATACTTCATTCATTAGTCCTTTCATTCTTTGACATATTCATTGCTCCTTTCATGTTCATTCCTTTTATGTATTGCTCCATTCTAGGAAGGCGCACAGGAGCTACACTGGCCTCCTTTTAGGAGCACAGCTTGCTATATATACTTGCGTTTTGTCATTATACGAGGGTCGTTCATTTAATACCCGGACGATCGATATTGCTGGAAAACTAACGGGCTGATATTGATAAAAACCTACAGTGCATTCACACTATTCTTGAATTCATATACGAAATTTCAACTTGTTGCGACGAAGGGTTAACATAATATTAGTGTTTTAGTAAGTACATGTAACGCGAGTCGGCCCAAGTCGACGTCAAAATAGTGTGACGTTACGACATTTTCGCTCTTAAAACGTGACACTTTTTCTATTTGATCATCGTATCGGAGCAATAAAGTCACGTGAGCACACACATTTACCATTTTAAGATGTTTGGCAGTGATGTTAAATGCTGTATCCACTATAATTTCGCATGGTTCCGTAATTACAAAATAGTTATTCTTCAATAGTGTTTCCCACCAACAGGTGTTTAACCGACGACACTTTCCTGTTTATGACGTTAGATTGACCATGCCTTGGATCATCGCGAGGTGATTCTTGTCATCATAGAACCGTTGATAAGCAAAAAGCAACCTATATGAAGATTCCCAAAAGGCTTCTCTAAAACAGATTCTTTAGTTTTACAGGCGTATGACCAATACTTGTACGAAATTGTATCATAATCGGTTTATTCCCTAACCACGCCCGTCGTCACTAGTACTAAACAACGCTTCACGCACAATAACAGTACATAATTGACATCAAACGTTATATAACATAACGTAGATGTAGACCTAACGTTGTATGATGTTTTCCATTGAAAATAAGCAACTATACCACGCACCCTGTCACATAAACCTTGGCTGGGCCGGGTAGCTCTTAGTTGGGTTACTATAGTAACCACAGTTTGTGTTCGGTTGGATAAAATTATACCAAGTTTTGTCAAATTACCAAGTTTGTGATTAAGTCTTGTTAAACGAAAATTTATTACAATTGCATGTTTCAATCAAGCGCTACGGCAATCGTCCGGGTATTAAATGAACGACCCTCGTACGTTTGATACGCACGTTCGTTGGAAATAAATAGTCACGTTTGGATTTATTGTGTGTTGTTCCTCGTTCTGTAAAATCCTCATTGCGTTTCATCATCATATATAGCAGTACATGTTCTTGTATATAATCACATAATATGTTGAAATGTGTGTTATAATAAATGTGGACGTACATCTACGAGCACTTCTTTTCCACTACTTTGTTATATTCTATAATATATTGTTTTCTTTCACATTATACATCCATATATATTACAGCATAAATGCAACTACACGAGCGTACATTCAGGTACATATCGCTGGCTTAGAATGTTACAAAATCGATATTTTGAGAAAACAAGAAAAAAATGTCTAAATGCTCTTTTTACTTATGGAAAAAACAAGCTTTCTTAAACTTCGGTTTGGTCAACATGACCACTTCCGATGTTCATGAAAATAGGCTCGTAAGAAGCACATTTTGTTGCAAATTTCAAATACGCACGAGTCTTATAATTCACGATTTCCTCATTCTAAGCCAGTGATGTACATGCATTAGGTTGAATAAAATATTAGCCTACCTTTATTTGTGTATTCTCCAGTATCGTGATATCACTAGCTGAATACAGGTTTATCTTATATCCATTGATTTATTAAGACTGTATAAAGTATTTAGTCTAGTGTGTATACATGTATAAATAATTGATCACTAATTATATAGTCCGTATATATGAATCTGATTCAAATAGAACCAATATGACTAGGGCTAGAAGTAGATATAAAACTTTGATACGGAATAGTAAATTTAAATATGAACAAGCTCAGACGAAACGATTAGAAAGTATGAGATATAAGAATGCAAAAGAGTATTGGAAAATGTTAAAAAGTACATGTATTAAACAAACCGATAATAACCAGTTAAATGCTGACATTTTTACTGATTATTTCAAAGCGATCAATGACCCGCAATCGCATTTTTTCCAACCAGATGATGATGTTTTATATTTTAATGATAGATATTTAAACGGGGAATTACACTGCATGTTCGAAGAATTAGATGATCATATCGTAAGAAATGAAGTTTTAAAAGCATGTAAAGATCTGAAATCTGGAAAATCATCAGGGCCAGATATGGTGTTAAATTTTACAAAGCAATGGCTATTTACCATTTTGATATTATGTGTTTGAGTTTAAAAAACAACAACATTTAATTATCCAACCTAGACACTTTTGATACCATTTCATATAAATGATTTCAAACAGAAACGTTACATATTCTTTGGTCCGTGAGGGCTTAAGTCTCCTATCTCCTTTCTATGCTGCTCTTTCTTACGGGGTATACCGAACAATATATATTCTTGCAGTTAAACCACATGTGTTAAGTAATGGATGCGCATCTACTGATATTGTTTTTCAAATATACTTCGTTGTGTAAATAATGAGTCTCAAGTTTTGCACATTTAATGTCAAGGGTATTGCATCAAAAACAAAAAGAGTCGAATTGTTTGAATGGTTAAAACTGAATAAATATTCAATAAGTTTTTTACAAGAAATACACTGCACACCAAATAACTATAATGAGTGGAAAAGGGAATGGAAGGGTGAAATGTTTATTAGTGGAAACCAGTCAAATAGCGCAGGGATCGGCATATTCGTCAACGAAGATGTTAACTTCGTATTTAAGTCTTATAAAGAATACAGAGAGGGTCGACTTCAAACTTTAAATATAGAGATTGATGGAAATAGTTTACTTTTATTGAATATATACGGACCTAATAGAGATGATGAAGAATTGTTAAATGTTTTAGAAAATATACTTATAGAAAACAGTAATGAAACATTCATTATTGGGGGCGATTTTAACACGATAATTGATGTAAATATTGATAAACAAAATGGTAATAAAAATACACATAAAAAATGTTCAAAGCGAATTCAAGAAATTATGGAAAACAATGATATACATGATGTTTGGAGACTAAAACATCCTAATTCAAAACAATTCACATGGCACTCTAATCATAAACCGCCTATTTTTTGCAGATTAGATTATTTCTTAGTGTCCTCAAATATATTAAACCATGTAAACATTTGTAAAATTAAACACGGCTTCAAATCTGACCATTCAATTGTTACATTCGATCTGGACCTCTTCTCAGCAGAACGTGGAAAAGGTTTTTTCAAAATAAACAACGCAATACTACTGAATAAAGACTTCCAAACAAGCTTGAACACACAATAGCTATTTTCAAAGATAAAGTAGAAGTCTGTAATAGAAAATGGCAAAAGATAACTTAATTATATATTTCAAATATGTTGGTATTACCCCACCTATAATTTCTTTCCTTCTCTCTTCATCACTATCCTGCTCTCTTTCTTACTCTTTATACACTATAAATTCTCAAAAAATCATAACGACATACACAGAATATTACGTTATACTACGTAACCAATCTATATAGTTGTATGTGAATGTAATATTGTATGTATATAATATGTATTACTATGTATATGTCTTATGGAAATAAAAACGTTAAAGACAAAAAAAAAAAAAAAAAAAAAAGATATGGTGTTAAATGAATTTTTTATACATGGGTGTGCAAAAGCGAAATATTTTTAAACTGTTTGACACTTCTTTTTGATAAATTATTTAATATTGGATATTTTCCGGGTGAATGGGCAGAAGGTTTTATCGTACCATTACATAAAAAAGGTGATACAAATAATCCAGGTATAGTTCAATTTTGAACTCTGAGCCATGACCTATCGGACTAGTCCATTTTGGCGGGTAGACCATAGTTTATTACGTTCCCAGGTCATTATTTAATGATGTGATTCTTACATATATCTGTTTGAGTGCAGTCGGCAACGTTCAGGATTTCTAACCCGAAGTTCTGTGGTTCAAATTCCACACTCGCTCATATTTTTAATTCATTATTTTATGTTATTTAAAGACTATTATAAAGTTTCTTTTTTTAATTAATCCATGAAAATGTGTTGATTCAATTTATTTGTCATTTGCACTTATAGCGATCGTTTCCATATTCCGAGTTTACTGACAACCTGTATTACGTTGTTAATTTAGCCGTCATAACATTCTACAATACACATGCAAAGATCTAAAACTATTTGAAGCATGTAACAAATATTGCTTGTCACATACTGTTATAACACAGATATTGCAATTTAAGTGCATTGATAAAATATAAATTAAAAAAAGAAAAATATATTTTATTTTAGTGAGATTTGAACTTGCCCTGGTCAGACAAAAGTTATTTTACAATGTATCAAGCGCTATACCGTCACGACCATTTAGACACATGGAATAGTTGGTCTTAATTATATTACATAAATCTTTCCAATTAAACCTAAACCAACCTATATCGATTAATGGTTGAAACCTTAAAAATGCACTCACGGCTGAATGCTCGAAATCGAACTATAACTACAGGGGAATAACGCTTTTAAGTACAATGGGTAAATTATTCACGAAAATTCTTAATAATAGACTTACGATTTGGGCAGAACATTATAATGTATATATTGAAGCACAAGCTGGATTTAGAAAGAATATGAGTAATGTAGACAACATCTTTATACTTCATGGAATTATTAACAAATTAATAAATGCATATATTGAAGCACAAGTTGGATTTAGAAAGAATATGAGTAATGTAGACAACATCTTTATACTTCGTGGAATTATTAACAAATTAATAAATGCAAACAAGAAATTATATATCGCATTCATTGATTTTACAAAAGCTTTCGATTATGTTGTTAGAGATATTATGTGGTATAAATTGATTAAACTTGGTGTTCGTGGAAAAATGTTAGATATCGTTCGGTCGCTGTATGATAATGTTAAAACAACATGCCGAGTTAAATATGATAATGTATTAGGTGAAGAATTTACATGTTTATTAGGGGTTCGTCAAGGGGAAAGTCTTTCACCTTTTATTTTTTCGATGTATTTGAATGATATAGAAGAACATTTTATGTTAAATGGTTTTGATGGTGTTGATGTTGGTACATTGAAGATGTTTTTATTATTGTATGCTGATGATATCGTTATTATGTCAGAGAGTGAAACAGGTTTACAATTAGGATTGGATCTGTAATTGAATATTGTCAAAAATGGAAATTAAGTGTAAATGTCGAAAAAACTAAAATTATGATCATGAAAAAGGGCGGGAAAAATAAAAGAAATTTATCATTCACCTTTAATAACATAGATATAGAGATAGTTAATAAGTTCAAGTATTTGGGAATGATATTTACAACAGGCGGGTCTTTTAACGCTACGTATGAAGCATTGGCGGGTCAAGCGCTTAAGTCATTATTTAAATTAAAATCATATTTGATAAAATTTCCCAATATGTCAGTTAGTCATAAGTTAGATCTATTTGATAAACTTATTGTTCCTATACTATGTTATGGTAGTGAAATTTGGGGGTTTAACGATGTAAATAAGATAGAAACGATTCATTTACAATTTTGCAAGCAAATATTAGGCGTGAGGTCTCAAACACAGAATAGCTTTATTTATGGTGAACTTGGTAGATACCCTTTAAAAATAAGACGTTTAAGTAATATTATAAGATATTGGTTAAAAATTATCCGAAGTCCAAAAGAAAGATACATTCACATTATTTACAATATGATGTTAAACGCTTTAGAACAAAACATAAACAATACGGGTTGGGTAAGAAATGTAAAAACAATTTTAGAAGCGAATGGATTTGCTTATGTTTGGTTGAACCAAGGGGTTGGTGATGAAAAGGCTTTTTTATGCACATTTAAACAACGACTACATGATAATTACTTACAAATCTGGAATAGCGATATTGAAGATTCATCGAGAGCTAGAACTTATAAATTATTTAGTACCTTTAGATTACAACCTTATTTGGATGTTATAAATATAGAAAAATTTCGCATTGCATTAAGTAGACTAAGAACATCATCTCATAGATCAGAAATCGAAGCTGGAAGGTGGCACAAACCAGTAAAAACAACATATAATGAACGTAAATGTAGGTTATGCAATGTCCTTGAAGATGAGTTTCATTTTTTGTTTGAATGTCCATTATATAATGAAATTAGAAAACTACATATAAAGAAATATTATTGGAAGCGTGCAAATATTATTAAATTTATAGATTTGATAAATTCTGGAAATAAAACTGTCATTAGAAATCTTGCTATGTATACATACAAATCCTTTGAATTGAGAAACAAAACATTTTATACAAATTAATACACTCTTATGCAACTTCCACTCCAAGTGTAACGATTTTGTGTGGAATCAGTATACAACTGTACTACAAACATTCTAATAGGTATTGTATTGTACTTACTATAACTTTGGAAGTTTATTTTGTTTCGTGTTTTCATACACAATTTTATTCACTATTAACGTTGTAATTGTACGTGTTTCAATTTATAATGTATTTTCAATAATGTTGACTTGAGTCAGTGACTATACATAATTATGTACATGTATTATTACTGGTGCCATTGACCATTGTATGTTTAAATTTGTATTGTAAATATTTGTAATGCTCATAGACTGTAAAGTCTCATGTATTGGAAAAATAAACTATATATATATATATGAATGATTATACCCAATCTCACGACTCTCGCCATCAACCATCAACCATCAACTAGTGTTTTCCTGATATGCACTACTGGCCCCAATTCCACGAAAAAACTTAAGTTATTGCTCAGCTGAGACTGCTATTTTAAAAGCATATTTTGTTGATTAAAGGACTTTCATGTATACGAGTATAGATTGTTTCATCACAGTTAGATGCCAATATAATAGAGCAATACATAACAAGTCCGATTTTTACAGAAATAGTGCTTTAAAGTTAGAAACATTTAAAGTAAAAACTTAAGTCTGTTATAACAAGCTCAAGTAAAAAGATCTTTGTTGTTCATAACCGTTGGATTTCCATGAGCATTTCATACAAAAATCACCTACTAAATCAATATTTAGCAATAAATACACAGTTTGTGGTAGCAATCTACATCACAAGACTATAAGTGTAGTCATATAATAAATTTAAAATAGCAGTCTCAGCTGAGCAATAACTTAAGTTTTTTCGTGGAATCGGGGCCAGCTGACACAGAATGTCAACGTGTATAGATGAACCACAATCGTTCGGGCGTAACTGTACTTTTAATAATGAAATAATCCAGGTAAAAGGGGTGTATTCGGAAAAGAAATATATTATTTGAAATTGTAGCTTACATCGTCCTCCATGGAGCAGTAGGCTAAGCTACTGCTTATAAAACTAATAGATTTTTGCTTGGGTTCGAATCCCACCCATTTTGAATAATTTTTAAATTTGCTAAATAAAACATTCGCGTGCATGTCTATTTTATATATATTTCTAAAATATATTTATTTCCTTTGTCTGTATTTTAATCCTTGAAAACCCTACCACGTCAAGACTGTTTAACAGAGATATCGGTCAACAGTCACCCGAACTGTGCTCCTTGTATTACCAGAGTAAACGCTTATTAATGTTGAAGTTTCTACCGAATATTCTTAGAGTGGTGATTCAAATTCTAATTCCAGCGAAACCAATGATGAAAATAGTTTGTAATTCAACCCGAGTGTCTTCTGAGCAAAAAATGAATATATACAATATCCAGGGCAGGCTAAAATCGTAAAATAAACGAAACAAAGCAACTTTGTATTTAACCTTAAACATAATTTCATTATTCACAAAGTAATAAAATATATGAAAAAACACTCATGTATTATGATAATAAAATTATTGAAAAAGAGTTTACCAGCGGACTCGAACCTACAGCCCATATAAAAAAGAATGTTCTGAGTACAGACTAGTTCAGAGCATAGATCATCTTAACCACTAGGCCACGCTGTCAACTTGAAAGATAACGTTAATTTATAAGATATATTCCTAATATATTAGAATAATAACGGTAAATATCGTTTCAACCTTAGCAAATGAACTCGCCCAAAGGTCATATTTCGAAGGTCGTTGTACATCTATACTGTTTCACAACATCGTTAAGACTAAGTGTATCATAATATCATGTGACTAATATATACACAAAATTCTAAATCTAATCCATGAATAGACCGACTGCCGGATGAATGGCGCTCTGTTGGCAAAAAGTCATGTTTTGTATATAGAAGTGTCTATTTATGGAAGGATTTTATACGCATAATTATACAGGAGATGGAATCATATAGAGAACACGACATTTGCTATTCATCGTTCAAAGTAAATAGAATTCTATCATACTTAATTATATGTAAAAAAAATTGATCAAACTGCAATACAGGCTACGCCCATAACGGAATAAGATAACCTCGAGTTGATTTGACTGATACAAAACCTCGATGGTGGTTTTGTCTAGAATAATACAATATCAAAAACATCGCTAAATATTATACATATCGAAAGATAAATATACATATAAATTGGACCGAGAAAGCGCACTCAGCTGATGCAGCAGGATACACCGACTACTCAAGACACATAAACGATCAGTTAGATGAACTGGAACAGTAACAAAAACTCGACTAGACCGTGACATCGACTGCCTGTCGCATCAGACAATCATATGGCCTGAGTAATTAAAGTCAATTTAACAAGCAATAACGAATCACAAGGACAGCCCTACACCACAAGGACAACCCTACATCACAAGGACGACCCTACATCACGAGGACGACCCTACATCATAAGGACAATCCTACATTACAAGGACAATCCTACATTACAAGGACAATCCTACATCACAAGGACAACCCTATATCACAAGGACAACCCTACATCACAAGGACAATCATACATCACAAGGACAGCCCTACATCACAAGGACAACCCTACATCACAAGGACAACCCTACATCACAAGGACAACCCTACATCACAAGGACAACCCTACATCAAAATGACAACCCTACATCACAAGGACGACCATATATCACAAGGACAACCCTACATCACAAGGACAACCCTATATCACAAGGACGACCATATATCACAAGGACAACCCTACATCACAAGGACAACCCTACATCACAAGGACAATCCTACATCACAAGGACAATCCTACATCACAAGGACAGCCCTGCATCACAAGGACAACCCTACATCACAAGGACAATCATACATCACAAGGACAACCCTACATCACAAGGACAACCCTACATCACAAGGACAACCCTACATCACAAGGACAATCCTACATCACAAGGACAACCCTACATCACAAGGACAACCCTATATCACAAGGACGACCCTACATCACAAGGACAGCCCTATATCACAAGGAAAACCACACATCACAAGGACAATCCTCAAAAGAAAGCACAGAGTGACACGCAGTTAAACGTATTTAATCAATTTGATTTTTAAGGCGGAAGAGTGAGTACCTTTTAAAAAATGAATGCTCGGATATATTGAACTCGTTATCATAATAACATGTTGTTATTTTAAATTCAAGGCTACATCTTGTGGCTTTAGCGTCACTAATGACGTTGCCATGATGTCGTACAACGATATCAATTATTATATCCCAGCATTATATTTTAAACAAGAGTGCCAAATGGTCACAAAATACGCCCGTCTTGGTTGTGCTAGTGATAAAAGCCCATATTATGTCAAAACATTTTTAAACAATTATCTTTAAACTAATCTTTATAATCACAAACTTTATAATCATTGATGGGGTCAGATTTAGATTTGGCGTACAAAATTCCGAGTTCATTCTATTTTCATTGAATCAAACTTTGAAGACGATCGCACGTAAACTGTTTGAGTTAGAGTACAGACAAGGCCAATTTCACATTTTTTGGTAAATGAAGGACCATAACCCAAGAAGGCCTGGGCCGATTTCGCCTATAATTGAACTTGGCCTAGATATTACGTCCATAAGCATTGTCAGCAAGTTTGAAGACTATCGCACGAAAACTGTTTGAGTTAGAGTACAGACAAATTACTGGACGCCGCCGCCCGCACGCACGCCAAGGGTGTTCACATGATACGTCCCGTTTTCAACGGGCGTATAAAAAGTACCCCCAGTCCACCTAAAATTATGTAAATGTGTATTATTCATAATGGGAGCTGTGACACATAATACACGCTAACCTTTTTGTCTGATTTGCTTATACATTGTATTTGTGTAATGATGTGTAATAACGTACCGAAAATGTAAGAACAACAATTTGAATCAGGTTTCTATTACAGAATGGGCAGTGTACGACTAGTCATTTTAATACACAGTCTGAGCTACATTTTTGCATTTCAGAATTTCAAAAGGATGTTAAATCACGCTTTAAACGCTCATTAACATACACCAATGTATCGAGTACTGAAGAAAATTTAAAGGCAACTCAAATACTAATGAATGGCTAGACATCGTGGCTGTTTCGTGATAAAGATGTATTTATGTGACGTCCTAAAGTTTGCGTTTATATAGTGAAGCTTGCTCATCTGTCTTTGTCTTCGTGATTTACGACATTACATTAGCTACAACTAAAATGATTGTTGTTCTCATTGTTCAGGTGGTCCTATGATAAGCCATTCTACAACTGCCATTTGCCATTCTACAACTGCCATTGAGGATTGAACCTTGTCACATTGTCCTCGTCGTGTCGGCTGCCACCAGATCTTTTGCGGTGTTTTTTTTTCAATTTCAGGATTGTCCATATTTTTAATTTCACTACACTACTTAAACGTGCTAAACCACCAGTTTATATTTCATTCCTGTTTTGTCAAAAATACATGTATTCCCATAAAATGTCACATACCAATACTTGAACAGAAGATGCAGCTGAAAATTGATTTATTTTGGCCGTTTTGCAGTTAAATTCAGTGCATGAGGCGTATTGCGTAATAAAGCATGTTTTGCACGTGCATGACATGTGAACCAAAATTCACGAGTCCATGAACGAATTCGGCATTACTGATGACAATTAGTCTTGAAAAACACATACCATGTTGAATTTGACTCGAGATAAACACGCATGCGATTTTGAAATATCACTGTAAACACAATTCCTGGTTGACACTTATTTTTTATTAATATTGTTTTGATAATGAGTTTATTAACATGAAATTTCACATAGTGACATATGAATATGTAATGAAGCCAATTGGCCTACTTGCGGTCTAATCCATCGTGTTAGACTTGTAACGTTATCTTGCATCTCGGAATGTTATAAGCACGGATACAGTTGTGTCCCGTACGGTTTTTTTTTGGAAGTTACAAAAAATGTTTTTTTATTACGTTCGTAATCGTTTTTTAGTAGTTATATCTGTTTTTTATTGACAGGAACCTTCAATTTGTAAATATCAATTATGACAAAATGTTTATGAACACGTGATTGCTTGCCATGCGCGTGCATAATCATTTTGGGTTAAATATTTTGTAATTTTGTAAAATTTGCTTCATTACGTAACACGACTGTCACGACTTACATGACTTAATCGGCCAAAGTAATTCATAATTAGCTGCATCTTTTATTCAAGTATTGGTATGCAAACATTCTCGAGAGTACATGCATTATTAACAAAATAATTAAACGAAATTATAGTAGCCGTTTAGCACTTGTGAGTAGTGTATAATTAGCGGTCTCTTTTGACCTTCTTTGGGAGAACCACCAAATGCCTACGTGGGTCAAATGGTGATACACTCAAGTAGTCCTTAAAAAAACTTTGGCTTGCCTGTAAATGGGGATATTCCTTGACAAGTGTGCACTGGAGTGATGAAATTGAGTTTAAATGCTTTGTAAATACGCATGGTATGTAGTGAAACTGGAAAATCTGGAATATTTTGGTATTCTTACATTGATACCGAAGTGAAAGTAGAATAGGGTAACACCCGGATTGAATTAGTCCGGACATGTGTAATCAAAGCACTGAGAGTGCTGATGAGAGGCGATCTGGTTGCTGCTACTAAAGCTTAAACCGAATTTACACGTTTAAGGCATCAGAGGATACTTTATAGTGAGATTGAACATGTTTTTTTTCAAAAGCATTTTATTCTTAAAATTGAAATGTGTTGGGTACAGTAAGCATAGTATTATGATGCACTTTATTTACCATTGAAGTTAAACAATAAATAAATATCAGTAAAGTGAATTTATTGAAGCATGACAGCACTTTCATTGCAAATCTTGCTCGTTCACAAACAAAGTCAACATAACATTAGGAGTCAAAGTTTTTTGTTGGCGACATAGTCAATAGTATAAGGAACAAACTCTTACAAAGAAATAATTATAAAACATATTTATGAACATGTATCATGCAAAACTTTAATGACCTTGCATACCGAAAGTAGAAATATGGCAATGTTTCCTGAATATCTTTTAAAGTATGCATTTTGCAGTCAAAAAGTTAATAAGAGTTTGTTCCCTAGAGTTATAATGTAAGCATGATAATATCATGAGTGTTGGCTCGTGACATTTGCCAATTTGACTGTTTATGAACGAGTACTGAAAGGCACATACATTCTTTGAAACATACTATTTTAAAAGGATGGTCCTTTTTTAACGAGTTGTTGGTGTTATGTTACTGTGATAGTACACATACAATACAAGTCTGTCTGCTTGAGCCCTTTTATTTTCTCAAAAATTCTGAATTAGTGTTTACCTCCCACTTTTGTTTTCACCCCACATCCTTAATGTTCGTTTTCTTACTGTCGATCTTGTCTTGAATGTCAAAATAGGCATATGTGAATATATGGCATGTTGTTTAAATGTCTTTATTTTACATAAAATGATATGTACTAAGGATACACACAATATAACGTGATAATGTGACACTTCAAGACAACAACACACCGGATTGGACAGACAGATGCTTATCCACATACAGAAAATGTTTTGGATATTGCGGAACTAAGGATTTTTTTCTCATTTCTGTGGCAACAAGTTTTAAATTGTGCATGTTTATATACTATGGAACGATGCTGCCATCATGCAAACTACAATTAAATGTGAATATAGCACATTTTCATCCTCCATACTTGCCTTTCCATCGTCCCATCGCAGACTGGCTTCAACCAATTATTTTGTTTTCATCGTACCTTGGCATCGTCCGAACGTCTCTTCGCATCGTCACATCGTCCGTTTTGTCCATTGTTTACATCACCGATCACCTGTCACTTCGTGCTAAGGTATGATACGAAGAAACGACGGGATTGTGTAAATAAACGATGGGACGATACGAAAGTTCAACGTGACGACGCGAATAGTCCATGAGCCACCAATAGAAGACCCTTCCCCCCCCCCTGGGGAATTTTGGTCACTATATATTTCTGAAAGCATATGGTCCCTGGAGTATTTTCCTGAAGTCTGCACTTTGGCCATTGGGGCGTTAAGATTGTTTGGGGTAAAACGTCAAAAAATATAAATGAAAAGTACAAATTTTCGGAATCGGTTAACTACAATCTTATTTATTATGTTATTTTAAAATAAATCTCTGTAACAGGTAGATATTAACCTGTCCTATCTAGACTGAAAAAATCAGAGTGCTGCTATTGTGCAAAATGGCTTTTTTGGGGTAAAACGCTAAAAATTATAAGAGAAAAGTGTGAATTTTTGGAATCGTGGACTGCATTGGCATTTTTTTTTTTTTTATAAAAAATACTCTAATTGAAAGATATTATAGTGCAGTTTTATACTGCAAAAAATTTAAGCCATGTTATTACGCAAAGTGTGATATTTTTGGGGTAAAACATCAAAAAATATAAACCGAAAAGTGGGAATATTAGGAATCTGTAGATTACAATAAAACCACTCCTATGATAATTTTTTTGGAACTAAATAATATTAATGTGATAAATTTGTAGTAACATGCAGTTTAAGATTTCAAATATATATTGGCAGATGAGATACTTTGGGGAAAAATTACAAAAATAATAAATGGAAAGTGTGATTTTTGGGAATTGGTGTCCTAGTTGTAACTTACGACCATCGGGTACGGACATTTCTAGTCATAATGGGTATTCAAAATTACATTCTAACCATATATATAGACAGTTCTGGTACTGTTGGGTAAATTATTATTAAACCACTAAGTACAGCCATACCTAGTCCTAATTGGTACATACGAATAACCATTACATGCAATATTGGTTCTAGTTAGCACTAAACAACCCTATACAGACATCAGTTGTCCTATCGGGTATTAACTACCACCATGCACAGACAGTCATAGTCTAATTTGATAGCATAGCCAATACCATTCCTAGTTCTATTTGATATTCAAAACCACCATACTTATACAGATATTGCTGGTCAGGCTGGGTACCCATAACCACTAGTAGGTACATTCATTCCTCGTCTCAATAGGTAGTCACACTTACCATGTTCTAATTGGGTACTCGTAACTGCTTATTGAAGTACATACATGCCCAGTCATAGTGGTGACTTACATATCCATGTACAGACATTCCTGGTCCTATTTGGTACTCTAAACCACCATGTACAGGCATTATAGGTGCAATTGGTTACTCATTTCCACCATGTACGTATATTGCTGGTCGTAAAGAATACTCATAACCACTAGGTTCAGACATTCTTGTTGGATACTGCCGATCATCAATTGACAACTCAGGCGCGCCATGTGGCTACATGCTTGGCCTTATTGACCACTCATAACATATGTACTACTCGAAACCTTCATGTACAAAATCAGTTGTCCGATTGGGAACTACCAACTACTAGGTGCGACCATTTGTTGTCCTATTGGGTAATCACTACCCCCGTGTACAGACTGTGATGTTCTTATTGGATACTCATACATACATTCCTAGTCATAGTGGGTACCCCAACTACCATGTACATGCATGCCTGGTCCTATTGAATACACAAAACCACAATGTACAGACATTTGTGACTGGGTTGGGCACAAACAACCACTAGGTGCAGTCATATGTTGTTCTATTTGGTCACTGCTACCACCATCTACAGGCAGTCCTGGCCCTGTCAGGGATACATAACCACTAGATGCATACATTCATAGTCCTAGTGGGTACTGAAAACTACTATGTTCATGCATAAGTGGTATAATCGAGTCCTCACAGCCACTATACTCAGCCATTATTGGTCCCTGTGGGTACTGACTACCATGCATATACATACATTCCTGGTCGTAATAACCACGATTAACAGACATTCCTGTTTAGGATAGATACTGAACATCATCATGTTAAGACATCTCTCAACCACTAGTTACATACATTATTGGTCTTATTGAGTACAGATAACTATTGGGATCACCCATTCCTTGTCCTATTGACACCATGTAGAGACATTCCTGGTCTTTAAAATTCAGCAGTGAGCATACCTAACCCTCAGCTGTGACCATTTTTTTTCATCAAATTGGGTAATCACTAACCCCATGTACATGAAGCATGGTCTAATTAGATACTCATATCGACTAGGTACATACATTTCAAGTCCTAGTGGGTACCCACAACTATCATGTCCCATGCATTCCTTGTCCTATTGGATACTCCAAACCACAATGTACAGACGATTGCAGACGGATTATGAACTAACAACCACAAGGAGCGGTCATTTTTTGTCTGATTGGGTCATGATTACCACGATGTACAGACAGTCCTAGTCCATGTATGTATCCACGACCACCTTGTACATAAACTCCTAGTCTTATTAGGTACTCATAACCATTAGGTACATCCATCCTAGTCCTAATGGGTACCCACAGCCACCATGTTCATGCATACTTTGTTGTATTTGGTACTCATAACCACTAGGTGCATCAATTAGAGGGTACCCAATACCACTAGGTACAGGTATTTATGGTGCTGTAGGGTACTGACACACACCATGAGCAGACAGTACTACTGGATACACACATTATTGTGAGTACTTGTAAATAAGTAGAACGGCTGCTTTCAATACTTTAGTCATTTTGGCGGCCATTTTGATGGCCATTTTCCATAATAGACCCACCTTTTGTGCATTTAAATGTTAAAATACATTTTGGGAATATCCCTTTATTGGTATTCACAATTGCAATTAAAATACAGTAAGGCACAATGGGTTATAGCACAATTTGTACACCATTTAAAAGCAGGGGAGATAATCTTATTTTTGCTTTTCCTGCTGAACGCCCCAATGTCTGAAGTGCAGACTTTGGGAAAAGTATTGGTAGGTCAAAGCCTTTCATAATTACCAAAAAAAGGTCAATGACACTGTATTCTGCCATTAAAGTGTACCGATTCTCAAAATTTGCACTTTTTCATGTATTTTTTAATGTTTTACCCCAAAAATATCCCATTTGCATAATAACACGGGACTAAAATTTTGCAGACTTAAACTATGAGTTAATATCAACCCATGAAAGTGTTTAATTACAAAATAACTTACTAAATGTGATAGTAATTAACCAATTCCAGAAATTCACACTTTTGTTTATATTTTTAACGTTTTACCCCAAAAAATCTTAACGCCCCAACGGCCAAAGTGCAGACTTTGGAAAAATACTTTACTGGTCATACGCTTTCAGAAAAATATAGTGTCCGAAATTCCCTAGGGGGGGAGGGTTTACCCCACTGGCCCATGGACTAGAAGACTTGTAGGGAAACGATGCAAAGGTGCGAAATGCATATCCGTGCCATTTTCACATCGTGTCTTGTCAATTCAACTAATTCCATTCGCTATGTCTTTATTGTACAGATTTATTGTACATCGTCCCGTCATTTTACATTTATGAATCTATACGTCCAATGGGCGAAAGTAACGTATAGGATGGACGCAGCGCAACAGTAGATATGTGGACAATACTACAAGTAATGTATAAAATGACTTAACTTATATACCTGAAGACATCAACAATTGAAATAGTGCATTTGATATAACAAAAACATATAGTATGATAATATAATTAATCTGATGATGCTTTAACATGTATGGCGTCTATGATATCTTGTTTAAATACCAGTTTGGTAATCTATATTCAAAGTACTGAAAGTCCCACTGTAGCAAAGCCCAAACTTTTTTCAGAATCCAGCCATCCACTGGCTTATAGAAATCATCCACAAGGGTGTTTGTAGCCACCACTGAATAATTGTCATTTCTTGTTGGAAAGGGTATTCCCAAATCAAGTTCATCAAACATATATTTGGCCTCTTCATCCAAGTTTTCATAGCGTAGAATATAGTCAAAATGGTAATTGCAAGGACTACACAATTCACTGGTTGGTGTAAAGTGTTCATTGATATAATCCTTAGTCTCGAAAGTGTCTGACCAATAAATAAGAAATTCCTTAAATGTAATTGATCTTGTCGTAAAGTTTGTGTCCATGTTATGCATCTTTTTTAGCATTTTATGATTTTTATAGTACTGGGCGACTCTACCATGATACTCGTTCCTATGGTCTTGGTTTGGATGGAAAAACTTGTTCCTATATGCCGATAACAACCTCTCCAATGGTTCTCTAACGACGATGAATTTCTTATAATTCTGCAGCATGTTTGTCTGCTCCTCGTGTTTGAAAGTCTGTAAGTATTTGAAATGTTTACCAAGAGTAAAGTAAACGTCATAACCATCAACAGTTGGTACTTTCTCTTCGGGAACAACTCCTTCTAGACCAAGAAACACTCGCCGGAAATTCGTGTTCGCCACTTTTGGGAGAAAACAATACATTAAATGTTTTTTTCGGCTTATCATAAAATGTCTACTTGGTTCCTTGGCATACAGGAAATGATAGGCAGGCTCCTTTATATTCTTAGAAACTTCACATTTATCCTTAAGAACCTTTTGTCGATGTTCAAGCCTCGTGTGTATACTTGGAAAACTTGCCTGAAAAAGATATTAATTTTTATACATAGAAAGTTTTGTTATAAATTGTTACACGCATAAATTAATTATTCAGGTCAGTCACTCGTTTACATAACATTTTGTACATAAACAATGCATTTTCTCTCATTAATGTATCATTTTATTAATATGTGGCTAGGTGAATAAGGCATTACTTTTCACTGCCTTTTTCTCCAATTCAGATATTGAAAACTGCCAGCTTCACACACCCAAAAATACAATGTTATGATATTGCAGTGTTTGTATACAAATGACACAACTGAATAAAGGAACAATACAAGAGAGATTTTTCTCTAATGTATCGACGTTATCAAACTCCCCGCTGTGTTAAACATCACGCTAAAAACTACTTCGCGTCATCCCGACGTACATCACGCTAAAAGCTACTTTAATCATAGGCACATGGTTTCAAATTTTCCGAGTGTACCCTATGTATATCAAATTATGTATAGAAAAGGTTGTGCAGCGACCATGTTGTTTAGCCGCAACGGATATGACGTTACTAAAGCTGGTAGGCCTACCCAGTTTTTTCTACAGTCGTGAAATTAAACATGGCTCCCAGATACTGTGACGTCATATCCATTGCCGCTAAACATGGCCGTTGCACAACCTTCTCTATACATAGGGTAAACTCAGATACATTTGTAATTCAAAACCATGTGCCTATGACTTAATCATTCAGCTAAGCGCAAGGGAGATCACTACATGCTTAGGAGTTTGCGACGTTATAGTATCAAACTATCTATCTATTAAACTTTATTTAGACATTTCATTGTTATTAGTCAAAATACAAATACATATTTTAACAAATCAATGTATGAATAAAATGCATTTTCATTTAACACGTTTTCTAGGCCAATCATTGCAGAATGGTAAGCCGGAATATTCAGTTTCGCATGCACAATTTCCAAGGAGGGTTTAGCGCAGTAAGTCTTTACATTATATAATCACATTTCAGTTTCAATCAAACATGGCAACATCCTTTAAAATTCTTTAAGTATGTTCCATTGATGAAGCTGTGTTTTACTTGTTACATTTAAAATAGTTTGACCTTTTTGGCGTTTCCGACTTTTCTTTGAGATCCCAATCGACAGTAGTTAATTAAGTTTCTGTTCAGCTGATAATTGATGAAATCAGGTACCAAAACATTGACATGTGTATCACCAAAATGTTACTTTACCTCATCAACCACTTGAGACTGTAACTGTGGATCTCTACCATGGCTTACATCGACTGGAAGTGGGCTTATCAGCACCGGTTCACCATTGATAATCGTAAAATCAACGGACCCTGTATCTGAAACACGAACACGTATACACTAATTAAAAGGCGCCCTTTGATGCTTGCATCAATGTTTGTCTTGTTATACACTGTTATACTGCACGTCCGTAATCACCAATCGCTCACTCAACCAGCGCGCTAGTCTATGAAATATTCAAACTCATTCATTGATTGACCTGATCTGTTCCAGGAGAATGTGCTTCAACAATGACGAGAATGCGAAACAAACCGATACAAGAACCGTGTAGAACTACGTGTAGTTACTCGTAAGGTACGGTGAGTCAAGACGCCTATACGAGGTAAAAGGCATACAAAGGTACAACCTTTGAGATCGTGATAATTAAAGGTTCGCGAGGATTGTTTTCTGTTACGCCATGGTGAGGTATAGATACCATAAAGAGATTAAAACTAATTTTTAAGAAAAAAATATTGAAGCACATTTTTAATATTTTACGGTATGTTGTGTCTCAAATAAGACTAGTTATTGAAGACTGTATTGCTTTTATCGTTACCTTTTGTTATAAACAATATCAATATTGTTAATGTATTTATTGAACTATAATGCATTTTAAGTTTATAATGTTCTAATTATAGATTATAATACACATTAAACAATTTAACAGGATGTCTCAGTTTGAAGGGGGGGGGGGATAATACGTACAATAGGTTTTTTGTCCCAAATTAAATACAGCGTATTGTCCAAGTCATGGGACAAAAAGGCGAACTTAAATGGATTAACATTGGATTGACTAAGCTTTACTGGCATCTCGTTTTTGTTTTTATCCAAAACGCCATGGAAGTGCAGGTCTCTTCTAGGCCTACTCGTACAACTCTTTCCAGCTTTATCTCACAGTCACATGTCAGTGTTATAATTTAATTGTAAGGTGTTGCTAACTCTGGGCGTCAAGTTTACCCAACCTTACTATACATGTACTCGCACTAGTATACGTTCATGTTCCAATAGTTGCTTGCGAAACAAAACATGTACGTGTAAGAATCAAATAACGAAAGTAGATGAATCAGTAAGAGATTCACTGAACCGGTGTAATAAATTGTGGGACTTTATTTTATTCAAATTTTCAAATGCCTGAAATATGTGTGTCATTGTTCCTGCTATTGACACATGGTAGCAGACTCCGGATACAAACAGTGATGTATCATTGAATAATACATGTATATAGAACGGGATTTCTCGATCCTATGGAGAGCTTTAAGTTCGCTCTATTCAACAAGTTCCATAAATCGAATTACTAAACAATACGAATTTCATTTTAAATTTTCCCAGTATTTGATATAACAATTTCAAACAAATACCCATTACCAGCTACTCGTCGAGTTGGATTGAACACTAATTTTACTTAAGGGGGTTGATTACCTAAACAAAGTATCCCTATTTGTTCAGGACATAACACATGTATAGTGCTCGGACGGCATTGGAGTATTTGTTTAATATAAATGCAGGGACTCCACTAGCTTCTGAATTTGAAGGGTCATTTTGATACTTTTGAATAAATCTTACTACATTTGTATTTTATATGCAAAATACCCATGATTGTAAGCGAAAATGATCCTTCAAAACAAAATCTTGAGGGTCAAAATTTCAAGGGTCAAAACCCCTAACCCCGAGTCAAATGGAACCTCCTGTACATACTGTATACAGTTCATGTTTTGTATGCATTACAATCAGTGTCAAGGGCGAGGAAAAGCTATAGCAAATATATAACAATCACCACATTCTTAACAGATTCGTAGCACATCGTGTTGTTAATGTCGACACTACAGACGGTTAGCAAACGGTTTCCCGGACCGCAATGCATGTTACACTGAACGCAAAAATACTTTCAGTGCTTTGATTTCATTCTTAATTTTTAAAGTAACGCATCAACTCCAAAATTTGGCAGACGTCTTCTAGAATGGCAGACATATTAATTGGAGGGGTTCACAAATGTCACCAACATACAGTTGTAGAGATATTATACTCGGTAAGGAATACTTACAAAATGACGTCATCACAATGGCGGACAACATGAAAACCATCACCAACACCAGGGCAAATTTCCTCCTTCGTATCAAAAACATGCTGTCTGAAAATATAATCAAACACCTTTAGAAACAAGAGCCAAAATGTCACAAAATACGCCCGTTTCGGGGCATGGTGAATGAAAGAAAAACAATTCAACATTGTTTTTAATTAAAGGACCATAACCCAAGAAGGCCTAAGGCCGATTTGGCATATAATTGAACTTGGCTTCGAAATTATGCCCATAAACACTGTCACTAAGTTTGAAGATACTCAGAAAAAAACTCTTTGAACTAGAGAAGACAAGGTTAATTATTTTTTTTATAATTATAGGACCATAACCTAAGAATGAGACACAAAGTAAATAATATAATTATGTATGTCAAGGGTTTATAGTTGAATTGTAAACGTGTTTTAATGTTAACTCGTACGCAAAATTACTTTGTTGTTATATTAGAAAGGGTTCAATTGACATACTGAAGATGCTTTAAAGTTGTTTAAAATTGGCTAAATTACATTCATGTTTGTAAAACCATATATAATATAATGTTCTAAAGTTGGCTACTGATCTCCATCTAAGTTAGGTGTTTATATTTGTGCGTATATCCATGCAAAATCGACATAATAAGTTGGGTTGATATCAGTGTATCAGTGTATTTTGTCCATAATGGTTTGCAAATTATAATACTATTTAAATGGTACATTGTATTTATGACTGACAAACGCAATTATACTTAACGGATTTAAAAACGCGACGGTGGAGATATGTTGATTTTTACCAGGAAAACACAACCATTATCTGTCTAGAAATAAATCATGTTAAAGGTCACCGTACTGTTGACATTTTGGTACCACTATAATAAAAACCAGAAAATTTTTAAATCATTAATTGCATCATTAAGACATTTTTTTCAAAAAATGAAAGTCCCAATATTGACAAATTATTGATATTGATAACTTCCATGAATTTAGCCACGTTTCGCGAACTTACGTTAAATCCAAAATGTTTATTTAGTTACAGTGCTTTTGAATTAACTTCATTTGGCATTAACCTTATGGAATATAACTTTAAATTTTCGTAACATGTTTTATTTCGCTTTTCTTACCTTGTTTACAACTTGTGTTTAATTTCTGTTATAGCTGTCTTTTATCAAATATATGTATTCCTCACGTGTGCATGTTAAACAAAGTGCACATTAAGAAAGAATCATATTCACTGTTGATTCCAATAGCCGATAAACCTGTTACTTTCATGTTCTGGTTTCGTGTGTTATACATGCGATTATTTCCTTATTTGTCGTCCGATTTAAGATATTTGGGTATCAAAATTACGGTATTAAGTGGACCTTCAAGACCATGTATCACAATGAAATATACCATTTGTCATTCCTTGTACAAACCACCCCAGTGTCGCGTTATTAAATCCGTTGAAACTCTTTTATGAAATTCACCAATAATATATAAAATTATGATATTGTGGACGTCATATGGGCCAAATTGCCATTATGCTTTTTTCATTTTATGTACTAGTGTTCTTGTTCAACTGTTTATTGTTGAGGATCTCATGGAAGATTGCCATTTAATTTAATTGTCAAATGAGTTTCCTCGTAAAATAAAGTCTTTATTATTATTATTATAACCATATATGCACAGATGTACACTTCAACGCAGTTTCGTCCGAGGGTTATGTTTATTTTCAGTTCGTCACAGCAATTAAAATTAACTGATCGAGGAGCGGTGTACATGTATTGAATTGAATAGTAACATAATAATAAAATAATTGGATTGCACCTTATAACACATGCCGTGAATCATCATCTACACTGACTCGTACCAATCAATTCTCTTAAAACTATAAGAAATGCAAGTACTTAAGCTATAGTAACTGTCATATCATAAGAAAAGTCAGCAGCAGATTATGATTGTGTATTTTGTTCTGTCTCTACTTCTTCCTGTTTAGTACCGATCCAACTCTGGGCCATTATCGGACTATGGGTCTACGGCCTACTATATTATCTATGAGCTGTTTAGATATTTCATACGTATGTACGCTGATTCATGTGCGCCGTCCCATTCAGTGGTCCTTATATGGATTATGTTGGTTTATATTGCAATATGATACAGTGTAGCAATACCACGTGACTGTTGACTACAGTTACAAGAAGAAATTTGTAAACATTGGAAAATAAAAAAGCCATAAGTATTTTATTTCTTCATCGATTTCTATGAAATTATACGCCACGCTAAGGGGACAATTATTTGCTTTCCGTGAAATATAAAATCTTTTTCCGCGGCTGTGCCGTTTTGTCCATTACCTTGTGAAACCGTGGAACGTGTAGGTTTCACAGGGTAGGTTTCACAGGGTAAAGGAAAAATTGGTAAAACTGCTGAAAAATATCCTATATTTCACGGAAAGCAAATACTTTTCCCCTTAGCGTGACGTATATTTTATAGAAATACTTATGGCTATATTTTTGTACCGATGTTTACAAATTTCTACCTGTAACTGTAGCCAAAAGCCACGTGGTATTGCTACCCTGTGATAGGTAATTTGAAAGGCCATCGAATCGATCAAGATCAAAAAGAACAAATAAAACTATTTGATTTAATTGTTGACGTTTCAAATGGTGCGATCAGTTACCGGGTAGCCCATGGTTATAATATAAACATACATGTATTTATAAAAACAAGAACTGTATAATTGAGCTTAAAACTTAAAAACATTTTATAAAATCTTATGATGAATGGCAGTTTTTAAATACGTGACAATAGTTGAAGCTATCAGGTAGCGAAGTTTTTTAAATTAGTCGATCGTTATTACGATATAAAATCCTTTAACCAAAAATATGTACGGTATGCACTCGAACCACCCTATTTGAACAAAGATGAACACGTGACACGTATAGTTATAATGTAACTAAGTCGCCAGAGCATTGGATAACGAAAATTATTAGCAACTATAGTCAATATACGTAGGGTGTTCCAGAAATAATAGGACTTTTTTAATAGCAGCGCGGCAAATGGGAAATTTAGAAAACTAATTTGCTGTAAATAAAATTTTATCTTTCACTGACAAACATGCGAAATATTTAAGCAATTGGTTGAACAATAAAAAACCTATTAAACATTAAATATACCATGTACCATTGAGGCGGGTCGTGCCGTGACGTTATGATGACGTCGCCTTTCAAACACAGTATTTTAACCGAGAGACACCCTTAGTAATTATATATTGTCACCCTGACTTTCAAAACAGATCTGATGTTACTGTTCCCATTGTTTATATGTGCCTCTGTTCCACTGTTCCAAAAAAATGAGTTACAGTGATGTAAGAAATTGCTCTAACCTTGAAGCGTCTCCCAGTGTACGAACGGTGTCTGTCAACGCCAAACTATCTTTTCTGTGAACTGACCTATGTTCACTTGTTAGTTTATACCTCCGCCATCTGTGAACAATTTGTGCCAACAGAATACGAATGGATGTTGAATGCCATTACATTTAGCTTATTTAATTATTTCAATGGTTTGTATTTTCGTTTTTTTCCAATTTATAACATAATTTAAGAATCGCGCGGTTTTTGGTTTTTGACGTTGACGTCGTTTCGTCCATGACGCGCTTGGACATATACACTTACTCAGTCGTGATCATAAACAAACAGCGATTGCTTCGTAAGTTTGCATGCACACGTCAGTGACATCAAGGTAATGTCACATAGTTTGCCAATACTATTTATTCAGTGGTTACTGATATATTCCCGTGTTTAGTATGGTTAATAATGAAAATTTACAGTGCGACCCGCCTGTCCGTTACATGGTTTCTATGACAACGCTTAGTATAAGCATCACCAACAACAACGAACATCTGTTGCTGCCATTATATAGAGCATGAAATGCTACACCTATGAGATAAATTTCATTAAAATTTATTTGTTGAGTAAGAAGTTATGAGAAAAGTCCTATTATTTATGGAACACCCCTCGTATAAATAGGACAGACAGACATACCGAAATGCCATTTAATATAGATCGGGAAAATGTTTATAGTCCGGTTTCTGTACAGTAGATAATTAAGTGTTCGATATAATATGATAAAAAAATTCATATCATTTCCACAGGCTGTACATGTCATGGAAAAAGAATATAAAAAAAGAAGTTTTTTTGTTAAATTTGTACATCTAATTTATATATCAATTTCTGTAAAAAATCTTCACATGCAATGATACTTTTACCTGTGATCACTTCAGGTCCATTACATAGTAAAGGGACTTGCTAGTCAGTCCAAGTGGTGTTTATATACACCACTAGGGCTGACTAGTTAATTTTATAAAAATCTGTTAATTTGTCTTCATCAGCCATTCCACGCCAATGTGTCGTTTCTCGACCACGTGTCAGTCAGATATTCGGCAACACGTGGAACTACCAAGTTTTCCTGGAATTGTTATATACCAGTACTACTTGTCTCTTCCACAAGCAATGGTCAAGCTCTCCACATGTGGAGTACACGAGCGTAACCAGTGTAAGGTAAGAGGATACCATGTCTAACTGACTATCTTACAAGAGTCTGCACGGTGACAATGTAGAGCACTCTACCAACTGCCGTAGCTAGTCGTATAGGTTATACATGCTGAATCGTAACCGGTGGCGACCAACTTTGACAACTGTCGTGTGTATAAGGTATGATCGTTTGAAATTTAAATCATAAAAGTCATGTTGCATTATGATACAAGCAACCATCAAAGAGGCGACGCGATCATTTTGAAATAGGTTGCTTTCCTCGGGTAAAAAGCAGTCTTGCATCATGTTTTATTAAGTGAAGACGGCAAAGTTTCAATGAATTTTAGTCATTTTACCATTCAGTTTATTACCTAGATAATTTCTAAGACTACTTTTTATATGCCGACACGTCCAATGGTCCCATTCAAAAAGTGTCCTATATATCCGTAAAGGTGCATCTAGACAGTACAGTTTTGCTGTATAATATAAGCATGGGAAGTATATTCCACAAGATATACATCAAGCCTAACATGACCTATATAGCAGACGATACAAGTAACCAATGTAGTCGTACATCTCAAGAAATATGTGGTAGAAGTAGACTTCACGTAACTACACTCAGCCAGTCTGCGGTTCACTACAAACTGTGTCACATGTCTACAAACGTTATACTGAAAAACACACTTTGATATGTTTCGGTGTTCAAAAATGTATACTGAGTAACACCTTTTTGGGAGCGGCAAATAGTGGCCGTTGTTTAGAGGTTGTCGCTCTACAGAGGTTTAATTTATACAGTGTAGTAAATATAGGCTTAGGTGAATTTGAATGTGTTGTTATAGAGAGGTTGTTGCTCTACAGAGGGCCGCTCCGGAGAAGTGATACTGTACACCAAAATGTGCTGGCTAGATGCACCTTTAAGCAGACAATATCGTGAGCTGTAAGAGGACTAATTCTACACAGCATTTACAGGGCAAATAATTGTAATTTGACGCCTATGTAACTATGACAAGACGTTTTTGAAGACTCGTTCGTCCTTACAAATAACAAACATGTACTAAAACACTGTAAGCAGACATTGTATCTTATTACATACTAGTATGATATAGATGACATCTTGTAGGAGAACAGAAGTGATGTCAATGTTTTCATTTGATCTTGATGTATCATATTTACGCCGTGATTGAACATTTCCTACACGGTGGCCAGTTGACCTAACAAGGTTTCCTGGAAATTACTATCAACCAGTACAAACTAATTCTTCCGCAAGAAACTGTCACATTTTCCAAGTGTAATACGGAGGCTAAGATCGTCAAGGCAATATCAGAGAACAGCTTGATCGACCTAGAATCAAAGCAGGATCACTCGATAGTCCTACAAAAATGACCCGATTGAAAATAAAGTTTTGGCCCCAGAAATCATTTCTATAGGTGAATACTAAAAAAGGAGCAACATATTTTCAAAATTTGAGACTATGAGTGGACAATCATGACTGTGCTGGATACATGTATATAATTAGTTTTTACATTTTGGATAAACTAAACCCAACGTCTTTTGGATACTGCCGATCAAAAACTAACTCTGAGTAAGTATCCATTACCTCTAGATATCAGTGTACTGTTTCATCAAAGCACTTATGGAAATCGTAAACTTACGATCAAATTTATACCTTTCATCATTTTTTTACAATTTTGAAGTGTGGTAAATGGAGCAGCAATACTAACAATGATTCAGTTAATGAGCCTCTACAAACCATATCCTTCAGCAATTTGTAGTTGTTAATGAATCGTAAAAAAATAAATTTGAACTCGACTTTCATATTTTCGTTAGTGCTTTGATAAAACAGTACCCTAGACTAGATTACCCGGGTGACAAGAGATTGATCTACTGTGCTAAGCCGGTGGATAATTAATAATCCAATGTTAATCGAAAAAACATGAAACAACATGCATATCCCCAAGCATTTCAAAGTTTGACCTCAAGTTGAATTATAATATTGATCATACGAGGGATGATCCATTTATAACGAGAAAATGCTTATAACTTTGCTATTACATGTTATTTTCTAAAAATATTTTATGCCGTGGTTAATACATATATTACGAGGAAATGTACGAAATAGATTTCAAATATATAGAAAAATAAAATGTATGGAACATTTCTGCCGACCTATGAAACGGGTAGGCGGGGCAACGTCACTTTTGCACATTTCAACGTTATTTAGAATTTAACTATGATCAATTTGACGATCACATTTCTAAGGCCCTACTGGATTATTTTTTAAAAACTTTTCAGATTATCATCCTTCAACATTTATACGTCTTCGCCAATGCCATACCAATTTGCAAAAAGACTCACGATCGTTATCCTAAGGAATTTCATTCAAAGCATCAACATTGTCGTGCGTAGTTATGACGTCGACGTCACGTTACGCCAACTTTGCGTTAGATCACTAGCCTTTTTCCAACTCATTTTTAATATGTTATTATGTTCACAAATCGAAGCTTTTGACATGGCATGATCACGAAATGATTACTGAATATCGTGCACAATTTTATTATAACTAGTTTGCTTCAAAACTAAATAGTTTATTGAAAATCTTGTGTCGTCCGCAATTTTTGCTATCACGGAACGATAACACGTGCGTGAGGTAACGAATGACAACACAACCCGTGTATGACGTCACCATCAGTAAGGCGAATATTAGGTGATCCAAAGTACCAATTTTCATCACATTGCTATTGCTTACATGAAAAATGTGAGGGTTTGAATTTGCGAAAAAATGGTGAAAAATCCGAAAAATGCCCCGCCTCGGCGTATTATGGGTTACCTAAGCAACCATAGATTTTAGCAAGATGTCGCTATAATCATGAATATTCAGGGAAACATTGCTAATGTATGTTATTACTACCACATGAAGTTTAAGTAAAATCTAACGGATAATAACAAAAATATAAGCATTTTCTCGTTATATATGGATCATTCCTCGTACACTGACATGAACGTATATAGTCCGTTCATTCAGGACGGTCACTTATATACAAACATTGTGTTCTAATGGTTTTAAATATTTTAATTGGAGAAAAGGGCAGTGAAAACCAAAATAACCTTTTCACTAAGCTACTTACTAATACACATTATATATATTAAAACAAAACATTAATACGATCAATTGCAATGTTTATGTACACAATGTTATGTAAACAAGTGACTGGCCTGATCAATCGATTTATATAGTCGATCACTTTTAACCTATCTCTAATTAATCCCCGTGAGTTTCGTTAGTGCACCGTAGGAATGTTTTGATTAGAGAAAATAACAACTCTGATTGGACAACGGATAAGCAAGGATATTCAAGGATAACATGTTAAAAGTGCTAGGCAATACATGCATATATTCAAACTGTCACAACTACACTTTTCGGGTTCATTTGTTCGTCTGTTCATGGTCAGTGATGGTCTATGAAATAGATTGACCCGCGACAACACCGAAAATATGGGAGAGACTTATCAGTTTATTGAAACTTTCATTATTTTAGCTGTTTAGTGGATACAATTATTTAGATGACAAACGATAAATTTGCCAAATACTTAAAAACAATCGACAAAATACATTTTGTAAATTAATAATTGAAGATAGTATGTATGATAAAATAATGTAATAGTGTAATGACAACTCAAATATAAAAATACTTTTTTGACAATGTGTCGGCTTCTTGTATAATTTGATAATTATATGAAATAATGTGTGTATAAATTGTATACTATAAAATAAGATACATACATGAATGTATAAAATAAATATTTACCTATATTTGTGTGATATCCGGTATCTTGTATCACTAGTTTTGATCGTTTAACTATAGCTGTATACATGAACTTATATTACCCCGGCCCCTAAAAACACAACCGCACGTCGTCGACTACTGAAATAACCCGCCATTGTATGTGTAAAGGGTGTCCACGAACAGGTTCAGTCTTGCATATAACACGTATAAATAAAGCAAACTACCCGATAATTCGTAAAATATTGTTTAAAAGTCTAACAAAAAGTATTGCGCAATAGGTTTAGAATTGGGTACACATACACCGCGGTGTTAAAACTTCCGAACGAGCACTAAGACGTTTCACTGAAGTACTGTCGTCTGCCTTTAAATAACACAGTAAATATTAAATCCGTGCTATTCATGCAGTATTGACACTATATAAGACCGATATTTCCACTGAAGCGTGTCTTTAGACGTACTTCAGTTAATATAAGCTATTATTAGCATGTACTGGCTAATGATATCCTTGTTTCTTTTTATTTTATTTTATTTATTCAGACTCCATGACGAAGTATACCATTACCTTATAAAATAAATAGTGTCTAAATACAGTTTTTTGGCTAAAAGCCCGACCGATAGTTTTTCAGTATCTCTAATCTAATCAATATACCTTTCTGACAGCAGCCTAAGATAATACATCTTGGTAATCCAAGCTGCTGCCATTGATGATTCCAAACTACATGCACGAGTCGTAAAAGGATATCAAAAATATATACATTAATTTTTTAGTGAAACATTTTATAGTCGGCAAACTATTTAGGTGACCGAATATTTAACAGTAGTACACATGTTTTAAGCAAATAAAGGCGATGTAACATGATACTACTGTAAATAGCGGGTATAGTTATGATGTCTATTCAACATCTTGAGCGTTAAATCATACGTTATATCAAACTATACAAAATAATGAAAGATGAACAGCTGAATTCAGACACAAGTAATTAGGATACCTGCTATGCCATTGTGTACACGACTATTTTCAGTTCATTTTAAACGAGGTGAATAACTCCTACGCGACAACAAGCACAAATATGGATCAATGACACTCACGAAGGCATTCAAACATTATACAAGAATCAATAACAAAGTTATCCTACATAGATCTATTCAGAAATGGTTATTATAAATGGTTCTGTATTGTGATTGTTTTGTATCGCAAACGATTTGCAACGGAGTTATTATACTTACTGCACAGTGTACGCAAAGCATGTGTTATTATATTAATCCAACAAATGAATTTACTTCGAACTTATAGTGTATATCCGTGGTAAATGTGAACCAAATGAACATTTGCATGGAACGCTAAATGTACCAATAAGAAGTAAATTAATATAAAATAGAGAGCGGACATGTGCTCGGTCAGAAATTGTGTATTTCAAAAATAAAATAAAAGCATATAAGTCATATACGGTATCGACTACACGTGTAGTTTTAACTTTATTAAATTAATGAGTTTTTATCACATTTAAATACAAGTATTCAATAGAGCATCTCCAGAGCGGCTTCCTGTATAGAGCAACAACCTCTCTATAACAACAAATTAAAAAAATCCCCAAACCGCTATTTACTATAAGTGTAACCTCTGTCAAGCAACTGCATCATCTAAACAACAGCCAATATTTGCAGCTCCCAAAGGGTGTTGCTCTACAGAGGTTGTACTGTACAATGATTTATCTTAATTAACATCAATACATAATGAAAGATAGTTAAACATAACAGCAACAATTATACAATTCTTAATCAACTACAATACCTAATAATATACATATCACCTTTGAATCGACATATCGACAATATTCTATATTTCTCTACCGATATATCGCTAACTATCGATATTTCTTTACGGTATACCGTCGGATATGCATCTATATTTCTCTACCGATAAGCAATAATATAATGAAAAATCGGACAGGGAATGCCATACTTAGTTTTAACCACCTCATAACGTTACATTATTGCACACATATGAATATGATTTATAGTTTCTTTTATGATATTATTCTATTACGTTTCATTTCACCGACTAATATTTTCACGGAAGGCGTACCGAGTGTAATATATGAACAAATATGTCCATAAGTACAAAAACAATTGTTTAAAATTGTTCAAAAATAAATACGTACTGGTTTGCTATAATCCAAACTATGACTCCAATTTTTTTAAATTTGGGTATATTCTCAATTGAATTCTCACCTAGATTTAAAACCAAGGTTTTCATTGGCTGTTAATTCTCATGTAGATTTGAAACCAAGGATTTCATTGGCTGTTTAAAACCAAGGATTATAATGGCTGTTAGTTCTCATTTAGATTTGAAACCAAGGATTTCATTGGCTGTTAATTCTCAATAAGATTTAAAAGCAATGATTTCATTGGCTGAATACATTAACTCCGGAATGCTGGGCATAACAATAGTACCAAAAATTTATGATATAATAAGGCAACTTTAATTAATTAAGATCAAAGTGGTGGAATATTGAAAAATGGAAAATGATTTTTTCCCCTTTTTTTTGCTCTTTACACAATGACAAAAGGTCGTAGATGTTACCAAAGTAATATAATTATTATTGTAGTATCTTAGAGAATATATGAACTTACGTACATAGGAACATAAATAACACATATCACATACCGGTAACTTGCATGAGTAATCATAAATTACCTAACTATTTCTGGGACAAAAAGAACACGGTTTAGTATTGAATTGATAAAAGTAATTGTCATTGACTATATTACATGCATCATAAATTTTAAAGTATATGATTTCCGTGTATACATTGTGTCGACAAAACCCAACACATCACCATGGCATTATTAAAGCCCAATATATGGGTATTGTCACAGTTCAACGAAGCCATACAGGTATTCAATGACTGATTCAAATCATTTCAATAACAAAAAATACAGATGCTTTTGATCACAATAAGTCTTACAAGTTGAATTGTATAGTATCCCAATAAGTCATACAATGATTTGGTTTATACACTGTGTGTCTGTCTTATCTTAAAATACACTTGATCCCAAGATATTTTCCCTCGACGTTATTGACTTGCAGCCCTGTGATAAAATCAAAAACTGTCTTTGGTAAGTCGCTTGGGTAATGTAAGTATTATAACCCTTACTCAAGGTCCCATACCATAACCGTTTTTATTCAGGGTTTTTGAGTATTTGCCTGCGTTGTTGAAAATTTATTACTCAAATTTGGATAAGGGTCACGCCTTGAACGTTTATGTCCGTTTTGCGTTTGGGCATTTTTGGCAAAAAAAACTATTAAGAAAATGTTGTGCAAATATTACATAGCATGTCGAATCTGCTGCTAAATTAAAACAAAACAAATCATGCGTTGCATTGGTATGCATTGACATACGAGGGACATACGAGGGAAGTTCCAAGAAACGTTTCATAGAATTTGTGGACGTTTGCAGAAACTCAATGATATTTTGCAGACAGACAAAGGCACATATTACCATAATTTTATTACGTTTTCATAGTAAGATGCCATTCTTATTGTACCTCTGGTAAAGTAAGGAAGAGCTACCCGGTTGAATTTTGACGTCACATCCATGAACTCGTGGAACTGGGCTCGTATTCAATATTGATCTCATTTAATTGGAGAATAAGGATAGCCAATCATATTGCCTGTTACTGACCAAAAGTTTAATAAGGTGTGATCTGATTGGTTGTCCTTATCCTTAAGTCAAGTAAGATCAATATTAAATACCACCACTGGTCAACATATTACCCCCGACTAAACAGCTACCAATTAACTACGGCCTAAAATGACTGCACGGAAAGGTCTGGTCAGCATAACATGATGTTAACAAATTTATGATATGGTTTCAATATTCTTGTAATCATGTTGCGATATTGTTGTCACCGTATTGTTATCACCCGTCAAAATGTCGGAAGATCATTGGGATTTAATCAGTTGTTGTCTTTGACAGGAAAATCTAGATTTGGAACATTATAATTGATGACCGTTGACTGCTAAGAACGTTGCATGTCACTGAGTATGATATTTATCATGCAACTGCCATGGTAACTGCCTGATAACACATGACCTGAGAACAGTATGTGTTCTCAGGTCAATAGGCTGCTAGTAGCCTGAGAACACTTTTTGGCTCCGCCCACAAATCACGGACTATTTTCCCATTTCTCATTCCGTCTAAAATTGACCTACATATTATTGAAAACTACAAAAATATACATTTGATGGCTAATATTTATTCAAAGTTTAGTTTACAACCAACATCAGCAATATTTCTTCGCCATGTAGGGCTACGCCAGTGTATTTTTTCTTGAATTCATACAGGTCATCTTCGGATCAATCGTTTGGGAAAGGCCCTGAAAAAAACAATAAACACACATAAATCCACTGGCATAGGATCATCAAAGATAAATAAACATAAAGAGTATGCATAGACAACGGTTCCACATCAAATACACTGGACAAAATGCAATTTTGAACTCATTTGAAGACTCGATACGATGCGCATACAAAATCATTGAAAATGAAAAAAGTCGGAAATTTTTGGCGAATCTTCAGACTAAGTGTGTCAGTTAAATCATTGTTAGATTCAGTGTACATACGGTTCATACATAGGTAAAACATAAAAAATATACTAAGCTCTTCAACAAGATCAATGTCTTACCATATTCTATTTCCATCGATTTTCCAAGCATTGAGGTCTCCCTACTGCCATTCTCCACCCACCAACTTGACTAAGACGAGTAAGCTTGTATAAACTGTTCATTCTTGAAGTTATTTCCCCCGTCCGGAATTCAATTTTGCACTGACAGTTACCGCAAACAACCCAGTGTTTCACATAGTCCATGTTTATATTTATTCCAAGGCATTGTTAAGAATAACAGAAGGATTTATGACGTAGTAAACGACCTTGTTCACACACGTACGTCATTGATGATTCATTCAACAAACTTCATAAATTCATGAGCGAAATTTTATTCTACTATTATGACACAATGTAGTTATTTGGTAATACCATTTACTAAGATTTCCCTTTCTGAATATATAATTGAAATATTTTATTTTTTAATATTTCTTTTGTTAAGCAGCGTAGAATTGAGAACTATTTTGTTTCACGGAAGCACATTGAATTGTGTTAATCGGCGGGTTTACTGGATCTACTAAAACCCACAACTCGGTTGTAACTTTAAAAAATGAGGAATTACGCCCCTTACTTATTCCGTGATGCTGGTTGCATGATAAATAGAAACTCGGGTCACTGTCCGGATCGAACAATGTTATCAGACTCGGCGATATCGTCCGGGGTGACTCGCCAAAGGCTCGCCACCCGGACGATATCACCTCGCCTGATAACATTGTTCTCACCGGACAGTGACCCGAGTTTCTCTATATGAATAACATAAACGCTTCCAGACTGCCCGTGGTAGTGCTGCAGATGATCACGGGGAGCGCTGTTGCACGATGAAACAACAGCATGATTAGATGCGAGACGTTGTATCGAATGTTTCTGTTTGGTTTTGTGACGCTTTCGAACGGTTGGCAGTGTATACCTTGAAGGGATGCATATTTTGAGAATTTCAAACATTTGTTATTATTGTGGCAGGTGATTTGTGTGTGTGTGTCATTTGACTGACTGAGTGAGATTTGTTCAGAACTTGTTAATAACGTATGGTCGATGAAAACGTTGCCCCGGGTAGCCATTTCTGACGTTACTATGGCAGCAGTGCCATTTTGTGTGGTACGCCCTCATGCGTTCGATTCATATTACAATAAGTATCACGAATTGTTCTATTTAAATGCTAACTGCGAAGTAATTTGAACACACGATAAACATTATATAGCACTTTTCCTTGAACTTAAGAAATGCCCCTCGTAAAGTCGTCTTTTTGCAGCTAACTGATAAACCCTATTTGCAGGGACCAAAACTGGCAAGAAAAACATGGAAATGTTTGTCTCTTTTCTAGCCTATATTGTATAAGACCCACAATGCCAAACAAACGGACCGCATTCAGTTATCATTGAGACTTGAATGCAACACAAACATTTTAATGAGGTTGTGCTTATCAAGCTTAGACATCAAAAGTTGAAGCCATCTTTATTCGCTTACAATATTGCAGATGTAACATAACGTTTCTGAAATTGCATCAGTCTATCTTATTCAATTTGCAAGAATATTCACAAGGAAAACTTTTGAGTAGCATATACATGTATGTATAAATAAAATATATAAACTTTATATTCCGTTTAAGCTATTTGTGAGTATAATCACAGGTAACTGTATGATTAATAAAGAGTAAACAAAAACATTTTTTTATAATATTTTAGAAAGGTTTATAACATGGGAAATTGACCACACAGTCACTGAGGTGCAGTTTGTTTTTAATAAACATTTCATTAATACGGGTGCTATTTTAAATATTGTAACATAATCAGAAACTAGAGAGCTTCGTCTTTAATTTATACCAATATTTTAAAAATCAGTTCCTGAATAAGAAAATAAACACATAGACGTGAAATCAGTTTCTTTTTTCTTGTTGAAAATAGCATTGTCGTTTCTATTAAATGCATCTCAGAGATTGACTGGACACCGTGATGTACATTTCATGGTATAACTTTTGAACTATAATAGTTGATTAATTTCGATGAGATTTCGTATGGAGGTAGTTATAACGATGTTGTCTATGAGTGTAATTACTTTATGAAGATATAGAAAGCCAATTCTTGTTTTTGATACATGTTCCATGAAAATCTGACAATTCGTACCAATGCACCTTTCTAAGATAACATAAATTTTATAAAGGAATTGTTTTTACTCTTTATCAATGATACTGTTGCCTGTGAGTATAATCACAGGAAATTGAAATTCTATTCCTAAAATATCATAGCAGTCCATCTAATCAAAAGCGCTCACTATATTAAATATATAAATAACATAATTATATATAAAGAGAGCGATTTTGATTAGATCGACTGCTATGATATTCTATGGATAGAATTTCAAATTCCTGTGACATAATGATTATATACGAGCCATAGCTCTACATGCACGGCGTAAACAACACATTATACATGAAACAGGTAATTTTATCTGCGTATTTAATTCATGTTTCAACACTAACATTATTCATTTGTACTAACCAGGCATGAAATTAAAACGGCGCAACACAAACTACTTCTACTTAGATATACGAGATATTTTATATAATATCGATATCATATGACCTTAATTAATTGGTTGTACTAAGTGCTAATGACGGAGTCGGTAGGTTTGTGAGTTTTCCCCTTTTTTAATGCCGAATATAGCCTTTATTTGCCAGTCAGCTTTCTGCAGGATTATGACAGGCATGTTCATGAGTGCCTTCACCCGTATTTGAACCCGGTCGCCAAATTAGTCGGCAAGCGCGCTAATCATTGAGCTACGGTGGCACACATAATACGAATATGATACATAATATGATTGTACATGTATAAATTGATGCCTTTTATGTTTTCTGTACCCAGCTGGTTAAGCTTAGTGCTGCCTTCCCTGTCTGACTTAATATTATCTTTTTAGAAGAAGGAGGTCGTAAGTACAATAATGCTATTTTGAGAAATCCAGAAAACGCTGTTTGAAAACTACTCTTTACTTATGGACAAACGCTTTTTCTACTTCAGTTTGGTCGACATGACCTGTTCCGATTTTCATAAAAAATGGTTCTTAAGAAGCGCCCATGTGAGGCAGATTTCATGGCTCTTATATGGTCGTAAGTAGCACTTACGACCATTAAGTAGCACTTACGACCATTCTTATATTAAGTCAGACAGGGAAGGCAGCGCTCAACTTAACCACCCGAGCACAGAAAACATTAAAAACACACAAAGCACAATGCCCAACTGAAAACACGGCATCCCGTCCCGAAAGTCAGTGAAATCATTCTCATGGTGACATTCTGCCCTCGGGTTGACAATATCAATGTCACACAGGCAGGCATCTGATATTTATATATTATTAAGCAACTGCAATATGAAACGTCTGACATAAATGAGCTACACTTTTCATGGGCGTGACAGTGTTATTCGATAGTAGTATATATAATATTCAACATTTGCTAATAGTAAAATTTAAGGACCACTTTTTCCTCAGCTCACGTTTTTACAATGATGCATAAATTGAGTAAATCTTTATCATGTACGATTGTATGTATACTGTTACTGTAACATACTTCAACCGGAAAATATATTAAAAATTGGTAAGGCGAGAACGCTTCCTTGAACTTCAAATGTTACAAAAAACGTGATTTCTTTTTTCTTCTGATTTTTAATTTGAAAACGTAAATAGCTTACATGTCACCAAGCAATGTCAAAATATCACTAAGCGTATTCATTTTGTTTTGAGGAACTCTGGCCCATTCTTCTTCCAATGTTATGCGAAGCTTATTAATGTGGTTTGGTTGGACTTTGCGATTAGAAGCTGTCTGACCCAATATGACCCAGCACTATTCTATTGGATTAAGGTCCGATGACCTTGCAAGCCAATCCATTCTGTTGATTTATGCGATCGGCTGTTACAATTGTCTCTATGGCGGATGGGAATTATCGACCAACAAGAAAAAGTCTGGCTGATGGACAGCTAGCCATTATGAATCTCTCAGCTGTCAAAGTTCAGACATGGACTACAAGGGGACATGGACTACAAGGGGACACGGACTACAAGGAAACATAGTACTACAAGGTTACACAGAACTACAAGGGCACATGGAACTACAATGGGTTATGATCTACAAGGGCGCATGGGACCACAAAGGCGCATGGAACTAGAAAGGGGCATGGAACTACATTTGCACATGGGACTACAAGGGCGCATGGAACTAAAAAGGCGCATGGAACTACATGGGCGCATGGTACTACAAGGGGCATGGGACTACAAGGGCGTATGGAACTACAAGGGCGCATGGAACTACATGGGCGCATGGGACTACAAGGGGCACGGGACTACAAGGGCGTATGGAACTACAAGGGGACATGGAACTACATGGGCGCATGGAACAACATGGGCGCATGGGACTACAAGGGGCATGGGACTACAAGGGCGTATGGAACTACATGGGCGCATGGGACTACAAGGGGCATGGGACTACAAGGACGCATGGAACTAAAAGTGCGCATGGAACTACATGGGCGCATGGGACTACAAGGGGCATGGGACTACAAGGGCGCATGGAACTACAAGGGCGCATGGAACTACATGGGCGCATGGGACTACAAGGGCGCATGGAACTAAAAGGGCGCATGAAACTACATGGGCGCATGGGACTACATGGGCGCATGGGACTACAAGGGGCATGGGACTACAAGGGAGTATGGAACTACAAGGGGCATGGGACTACAAGGGGCATGGGACTACAAGGGCGCATGGAACTACATGGGCGCATGGGACTACAAGGGGCATGGGACTACAAGGGAGTATGGAACTACAAGGGGCATGGGACTACAAGGGCGTATGGGACTACAAGGGGCATGGGACTACAAGGGCGTATGGAACTACATGGGCGCATGGAACTACAAGGGCGCATGGGACTACAAGGGCGTATGGAACTACAAGGGCACATGGAACTACAAGGGCGCATGGAACTACATGGGCGCATGGAACTACATGGGCGTATGGAACTACATGGGCGCATGGAACTACAAGGGCGCATGGAACTACATAGGCGCATGGAACTACAAGGGCGTATGGAACTACATGGGCGCATGGAACTACAAGGGCGTATGGAACTACAAGGGGCATGAAACTAAAAGGGGGCATGGAACAACAAGGGCGCATGGAAATAAAAGGGCGCATGGAACTACAAGGAGGCATGAAACTACAAGGGGGCATGGTCTACAAGGGGACATGGACTACACGGGGACATGGAACTGCAAGGACACATGAACTACGTGGGGACATGAACTGCAAGGGAAATGAACTGCAAGGGGACATATGAACTACTGGGGGTCATGAACTACAAGGGGACATGGACTACAAGGGGACTATGAAGTACTGGGGGCCATGAACTGCAAGAGAACATTAACTGAAAGGGACATGGAACTGCAAGGGTACATGAACTGCAAGGGAACATATGAACTACTGGGGGCCATGAACTACAAGGGAACATGAACTGCAAGGGAACATATGAACTACTGGGGGCAATGAACTGCAAGGGAACATGAACTACAAGGGGACATATGAACTACTGGGGGCCATGAACTACAAGGGAACATGAACTGCAAGGGAACATATGAACTACTGGGGGACATGAACTACAAGGAGACATGAACTGCAAGGGAACATATGAACTACTGGGGGACATGAACTGCAAGGGGACATGAACTGCAAGGGAACATAAGAACTACTGGGGGCCATGAACTACAAAGGGAACATGAACTGCAAGGGAACATATGCACTACTGGGGGCCATGAACTGCAAGGGAACATGAACTACAAGGGGACATATGGACTACTGGGGGCCATGAACTACAAGGGAACATGAACTGCAAGGGGACATATGCACTACTGGGGCCATGAACTACAAGGGGACATGAACTGCAAGGGAACATGTGAACTACTGGGGGACATGAACTACAAGGGAACATATGAACTACTGGGGGACATGAACTACAAGGGACACGAACTGCAATGGGAATGAACTGCAAGACGACATATGAACTACTGGGGGCCATGAACTACTGGGGGCCATGAACTACAAGGGACATGAACTGCAATGGAACATATGAACTACTGGGAGCCACGGACTTTAAGGGAACATGAACTTCATGGGAACATATGAACTACTGGGGGACATGAACTGCAAGGGAACATATGAACTACTGGGGGCCATAAACTACAAGGGACATGAACTGCAAGGGAACATATGAGCTACTGGGGGACATGAACTACTGGGGGACATGAACTACAAGGGAACATATGAACTACTGGGGCCATTAACTGCAAGGGAACATATGAACTACTGGGGCCATGAACTACAAGGGACATGAACTGCAAGGGAACATATGAACTACTGGGGCCATGAACTACAAGGGGACATGAACTGCAAGGGGACATATGAACTACTGGGGGGCATGAACTGCAAGGGGACATATGAACTACTGGGGGCCATGAACTACAAGGGACATGAACTGCAAAGGGACATTTAAACTACTGGGGCCATGAACTACAAGGGACATGAACTGCAAGGGAACATATGAACTACTGGGGCCATGAGCTACAAGGGGACATGAACTGCAAGGGGACATATGAACTACTGGGGGGCATGAACTGCAAGGGGACATATGAACTACTGGGGGCCATGAACTACAAGGGACATGAACTGCAAGGGGACATTTAAACTACTGGGGGTCATGGACTACAAGAGGACATGAACTACAAGGGGACATATTAACTACTGGGGCCATGAACTACAAGGGGACATGAAATACTAAACCATTCCGGGATGCATAATAACTTACGTACAGAGTATAACATATCACATGCGGTTGTTACACCGCTAGGGTCATGGTGACATCAGACTTGATATTATTATTATTTATTCTGTTCACTTATAAGTTAAGTCAAGGATGTCTGTAAATTGTTGTGAAATAGTTTTTCATCACTTGATCAATGGATTAGATCTATTCATATTCTGTCATATACGTAGCGTTACAAAAGCTTTTGCAAAGAAAATATAATTTGAGTTATGTAAAAACGGTTAAATATGATTTGTATTCAAGCAAATGAATGCTAGGTGGGATTGCATAATAAACTGTTTTTCCATAGAAAAAACAAGCATATGCTAATTTATTCAAATAATTTTATAGAATTCGTGAGAAAATAATTAAAGATTTCAGTGAACAATATCTTTATCTAGTTTTATATATCGCTTTTTGAAGATGCTCTTGTTTTCGTTCTAAGATTATGTATAAAATCGGCTAGTGTTTTCAGATATACGAATGTCGGGTATGCACCTCGCATCCCTTAAATAGGTAAAATAACGCATTATTGAATAAATAGTGCTCATTAAGCTACTCACTGGTGAAAATCAAAATATCTAGCCTACTATCTGCTGTTTGTCACTTATACAACACATGTGCAGTTAGATTTTTAGTTGAAGAACATTTGGTTTATGGTTTAATATTCAAATAACACACCTCAAAACGGCTATTTCAGCTTAAGCTATTAATAGGGGGATACGGGTAAAAATGTCAGCATAATTAAATAAATATGAACCAAAATTATGACACGATCATCAGAAGCTAAACAGTAATCAATATAATGCAAACTAAATATATCCTGAAAAGATCAAACGTCTGACAAATTCGACAACACACGGTAGCTTTTTATTGACAGACCAAACATAACAATTTTTATACATGTATATTGTTATTATAAGTTGCTCATGCATACAACCCGGATCCGAACGTCAAACATGGATATAAAAAGATTCATGATTGATTGTTAATTCTCGGAAGACTACGTATTTATGTCAACTTGCGGTCGTATATGAAGAACACTCAAACTGAATACAACTAAAACAAACAAACCAACATACGTTAAGCTACAGTGACGATTTGTTTCAAAATTGAATATACAAGTAGATTCTGAATTGAAATATCTAAAATCATTGAACATACAAAACAATCACAATATAGTTCGTACGTTTCAAATTGCATTTTGTATTTGTGGGTAATTTAAAGCTTCGTTGTAGCTTGGAATTTTATCTACGTATTCAATTCATGCATCTGCATTGTTCATTTTTTATTTAATCATGCGTGAAATTAAAATAGCGTGACACAAAACATTACTAATTAAAATACGAGACACTTGATATAATATTGATAACATAGGAAATTACTAAATTCCTTGGTTAGTTGTGTTAGCAATCCCTAATTAGTTGTTAGCTTTGCTTACATACTTAGTATCGTAATAATTTAGTTTGATGGTGACGTATAGGTCAATTAGAAAATAAAGATTTTATTATTATAGACCGGCGCATTTATTATACGTTTAATGCGTTTATTGTACATATTTACACAGGTCAATTTAATAAACAATATACCCAAAATGAATCGTTGAGTACTGTATTAGAATATACCAACTTTGTATCCATATCGCATCGTTTTTTGAGAGTAAGGAACTACAACTTTGCTTAAACAATATAAAGACAAACAGGGACAGTGAAAGGTTCTCTCCCTTTGTGTACAAGGTAAGTGGACTAGGTAAGCGACTTGATCCAAATAATATATTCATTGTATTGATACGTTTTCTGGTACTGGATATCGAAGGTCAACTTAATACCGTCATTTTGATACCAAAATAATGAAATACATTGTATCTATTTTTTATACACAATTAATTCCCTGTTTGACCAAAGATCTTTTTAAGCCTTTGAGTTGACCTGGGACAGTAATCAGGACTGGTATTTTTCAGGTTTGTGCCTGATTTCAGATTTTTGAATTCTGATTTTTCCTTCTTTATCTATATTGAGAAGTGGAATTTCAGGCTTTGAAACCTGGATTTTCAGGCTTGAGAATGATTGCTAATTACCAGGCCAGTAGGCTATATTCGTCCCAGGGTTGACGAACAAAATTCCGACTGAACAAAATCCCACAACTTATAGTTTTTGTCCCCATCGAACAGTTTGCAAGGTGGACAAAATCCAAAGTTTGGTCACCGGAAATGCACCAAAATGTTCCACTGAAAAAAAATCCAAACGGAGTAGACTCGCATTATGAACTATTTTCACATATAGCAGGCAGGACTGACTTTGGAGGATTACCAAAGTTGGATTTTTTCAATAAATAAAAGTTCTCCCATTCAAAAAACTTTTGAAAAGGATAAAGTATGTTGAAGATCTGGTGGGTGTGTTGACTGGTTGATCTGATAGATCTAGAATTTTGGAGAGGTGTGTCAGACAGAGGTATGTACAAGCCTGATTATCGTGGCATGTTCTTAAACAGCATGGTTGCATGGTGTAATTGCGCTGATACTGCAGTGTGTCCCATTTCAAGAATGACAAAATGCCAGAGTCATGCACTAAAAAGTTTTCTCGTGTGCGAATAATCGTGATTCATGCAGCTCGTCTCTGTTGGTACTTTTGGTAATCATTAATCATTGCAGGGCGTCCCTGGATGATGGAGTGTATAGGGTTAATGAGGTTCACCGTTGAGTTAGCTTTTTGTGCTAAGTAGAAAACTATCCAAAAAAATCAACTTGATGTGAGTTTAAACTTAATCAGTTTACTATGTACGGCATAGATCTACAGATTAAAAAATATAATTATGTCGATGTGGTCAGGAACAAAAGAAGTTTAGGAAGATCATAACAGAGAACAAATGGATCGGAAGTTTGAAGAATTATATATAGATCTATATAGACTAGACTCTATATATAGGCCTATAGATAATTCTAATGTTTTCTGTAGTCTCAGCTTTAAATTAGCCCCACCTGGATCCGACCGATGAACACTATTACCAATGATTAGAATCAGCACGCATGTTAATTAACATGCGTGGAATCAGGGAGTTAACATACAACTATACTTAATTAAAGTTATAGCACAGGTCCTGTAAGAATCAATGGGGGTATATTAACTATTGACTCAAATCACGCACGTTTAATTAACGTGCGTGCTCAAATAGGGACCGCTAAAATATTTATCAATGGCTGCCAGTACGCACTTGCCACGTATAAATTGGTCTATTTATTGCTTGATAGGTTGTCATTAATTTATTATTGCAAAAACTGTCGTAAAACCATGTTTGGGTGTAAATTAGATTATCGCAGGCAGCCACCCGACTTGCTACACGTCGACACAAAAATTCGCCCGTTTCCGTGATAACACGGATACTCGACGAGTAATACGATTGGCTACGAGGGACTGGCGGAGATTGCTGAGAGGGACTGGCGGACATTTCCGAGCTCCGTCTATTCTACTTCCTGTTATAAACATGGCGGCTGTTGAACACAATTTGAAGTTGTTTTGTTTGTGTTTCGTTATTTACTCTGCACACTGCGGAGATTATCAGCCCGGAGCCATAAAACTTACAGAAGATTCATGGCAAGATATACTAGAAGGACAATGGATGGTAGAATTGTATGTATCTTTTTAATCACCACTTTCATTTTCATTTCCTTATGTTTATTGAGTGGGTGGGGTAAATTATGTCTATTTTGGGTGATGTTACTCATTTTATCATTAACAAATGTCTAGTAAGAGGAAATGTACAGTGTATATCACATATGCGGGTACGCATTTGTCGGGGCCGAGGAATACACAATCTCAGCAAAAGTTTAAGCAGTCATGGACCTTAAACCTGATAAAGCATTAAAGGCTTGCTTTTTAATTGTAAATCATTCAACGACCTGGATCAAACATCCAGACGATCTAGACGGGTCTAGACTCATTCGTATTACGTCACATTTCAGGGGCGGATCCAGGATTTGGCGTTAGGGGGGGACATACATTCATGTATTGACCCCCCACCCCCCCCCCCCCTCATAGAAATGTGCGAGCGAAGCGAGCAAGAAAAAATGTATCTCTGAGAAGCATTCCACACAATTTCGTTCTTCATCTTATAATATTTATTGATAAAGTTAATGTGAGAGTAAGGCGAGCAAGAATATAATTAATTATTTGAGCAGCATATCCCGCATACTCATTCCCTACTTGACAAACTTAACTGATAGCGGTTGTGCGAGCGGAGCGAGCAAGAAAAAAAATGCAATTATCTATTTCAGCAGCATACACCACACACTTATCACTTGGTAATATTCACTGATTTAGTAATTGTAAGAATTGGAACAAAATCAGTGTTTGTCTGAGCAGCATACCCAACAAACTCATTGATAAATCGAAAACTTTCATTGAATTTGCGTAGATCTACAGCGAGCGAAACGAGCAAGAAAAATCATTGTTTATATAGCCAGGACTAACGATAATCGACTGGATAATATTCACTGATATATAGCTGCTGTGAATACGTCACGAAGAAAAAATGCACTGTCTATCTGAGCAGCATACCCTGCGAACTCCAGGGCTTCACTTTTGTTCAAGTGGAAATGTAAAATACTTGGGATCCAGTGACTAGGGGGTCCAGTTGCTTTCTGTCTCGTGACGTTCTAAAAAGAACCAAGGAATTCGTCAGCTGCATTCTGAGATATATTTTTTTTAATGAAAAGGACAGGTTTATTAGAAAACCAAGCCAACTGTATTAATCTTTTATGACTTGTCAGACATTTTTAATGTGCAAGAATCTCTGTAGCCGATGTTTGGCACCTTGCTAACAATCAGCCATATCTTGTTGCTTGCATGCAGCATTAAGTTCATTTTAAAATCCATAAATTGATTATTGTTTTATTGACACGAGCGAAGCGAGCGAAAAAAATTGCATATCAATATTGTTCTTACATCCAAAATATGATAAATTACCTAGGCTCCGACGTTTTTAGGGGGGGCGTACGCCGGGTCCGCCCCCCCTTGGATCCGCCTATGCATTTGCAAGTGCCGAGACACTATTTCTTCTAATCAATACAGTGAACAACTTCAACAAGGTTGTCATTTGGTCATAACTGCATGTTAAGTACTACGAGTGCGACGGTAAACTGAAACAATATTGCGTGTGTTATCATTTATTTAGGACAAAACATTTTGGAAAGTTAGCGCAAATTGGCAGCCATTATTTTAAGAATGTTTAAAAACTTGTACCCGGACCGAAAATACAATTTAGTTATTATTTACCTCCCTTACCATATACGAAAACTACAGTACCCACGTTTTTTGGGCCTGTACCCACTTCTTCCGAAACTAGTGGGTACATAATTATACCAACTTTTTAAAATTCCAGTGGGCATGCTGGCGCCAAAATAGTAACTATACCCATGAGTTTTTGCAGGAGTATAGCCGGGCGATCTCTGTAGTTTGACTGCTCATACATTGTTTCTAAAAGTGCAAATTTAGTGTAGGATTTCACTGGTTTAGAATTGAACAGTACAAATTTTTATGCCCTGATCTTAAGGGCAGGGGGCAATTTGCGGTGGTTTTACCATCTGTATTGCCCTGGGGGCAGGGATTTGAAAAACAAAAGTAAAAATCTCTACTATTCCCCAGGGTTGGGGACAGTGGTACTGGTTTCATTTGACTGGTGCATTATATATCCTAGTTGGAATGAATCAGTACTACCATTGTAGTCCTAATCCAATATATATTAAACTTTACCTCATCCATATGTAACATATTTGTACCAGAAATGATTATTCCCAGTCAGTATTAGGATCTGGAATTCATTACCGTCTGAGGCTGTCAATGTTTAGATTGCTCGATCTTTAGACAGCTTCATGATCCAGGTTGGCCACGTTACATGACAGTCAAACTACACGTGTACACCACTCATACTAGTCCCGCTAAACAACATGTTATAACATTAAATATCTGACAGTCACTCAGACTAAACAACCATACCTCCAAGAATATTTCTGCCACAACATTCAAACTGCCTAGGTAGGCCTTGATCAGTTGGAATTGTCGAATACAAATTATAGATTGAATCTACACATATTCCATGTCTAAGAATCATAGGCCAGACAGTAGGGCTGCGTACCGGTTTCCGATAGATATCGAATACCAGTAATTTGTGTTCGATCTATACATCGTATCGAACATGTCCGTATTGGTCAAAATATCGATCACTAACAAATACACACACATGCAAACCCCCAAAATCACCATTTTCCGAGTTATTTGTTGTCCATTTGTTTTGTCACAAGTTGTCTTTTCAATAGGGATGTTAACACAAACCCGTTATCTTTTACAAACTTTTAAGTTCATTTTTTGGTATTTGCAAATAATATTTAAAACATTAGAACTGTCAATGTGATATTTAGACACGATCTATAAACATTCGCAGCCAACAAGACGTTGGCGAGTCAACATGTGTCCATTTTGAGGTTTTATTTCTAAAAGAAAATATCATAATTATGATAAATTGAATATCAATCATTTTGTATCGATGCAAATATCGTATTGATCATTCCGACCGATACACAGTCCTACTAGACAGTGTATAATTTGAAATGTGTGAGTAAAATACTATAAGATCAACTTTTCTTTAATGTATTACAGTATGGCCCCGTGGTGCCCAGCATGTAGATCATTCGCAGAAACTTGGAATGGATTTGCCAAGAAGTGGAGTCGAGATCTTGATGTCAAAGTGGGTGTGATCGATGTCACAGAGAATCCTGGACTGAGTGGACGCTTCCTCATTACAGCATTACCTTCAGTCTACCAGTAAGATTCTGTTCGGGCACAGTTCCTCAGATTTTCTCTTAGCTCACACTTTATAATGCTGAATTAGTTTTCCTGTTTGTTATTCGTATTAAAATTTTGGCTGGTTCGATTTATCTTCTTCTACTACAATAGGTAATCTACTACAGTAACTAAATCTAGCATTTGCTAAAGTGTCTTGTGAGATGTGGAACAAATCTATTTTTGGAAAACTGCCCAATTTCTCATATGAGGTGCTGCCACGAATGCCTATAAATTCAGTGGCGTAATTTAAAACAAAATGAAAACAATGAAATTATGTTTATAAAATAATTAATTAATATATTTGTTTTATGTCAGTGTGAAGAATGGTGTGTTCAGACAGTATACAGGGAGTAGAACAGAGAGTGATCTTATTACTTTCATTGATGACAAACATTGGCAAGATGTACAGCCAGTATCCAAGTGGACTGCACCAGATTCCATACAGTAACTACATATACTATATCAGATTCCATACAGTAACTATTTTCTATACCAAATTCTATACAGTAACTCACTAACTTAAACTGCATATACTATATCTACTTTCGTTCTATCTACTAACTTACACACCATATTGATAGTTTTGAGCAGAAACATGCATAACTGATTTTGTATCTTTATCAACTGCCCATTATATTAGAACTTGCCCTATCTCAATTTGATTCAAGGGACAAAGGCATAAGGATAATTATACCCCCGCAAACAAAGTTTGAAGGGGGTATACTGGAGTCACTGTTTGTTTGTTGGTTGGTTGGTTAGTCGGGTCCTGTCCGCTATGTAACTGTCGTTTCTTACTGGATTTGAAAATTGCTTGATACTAATGTTCACCACATCAAGACAGTGTGTCATGTGTTCTTTAGAAAAGAATTTGAAATAATATTCCTGTGACAAAGCAGTGCTGCGGGGGTATGATTCATCAAGACAGTGATATCTCTATTTCCACAACTTTACCATGGCGACAGTTCTTATGAGTAGCAACATGAGAAAGAGCTTTGAGGGTAATGATATTAATATATTTCAGAATACACCCGATAAGTAATATGTAATGAGGTAAGAATGGCTGAGCTATGCTTAACATTTCTATTACTATACAAAATATAGCCAAGGTATGTTTTCTCTGGATGTGGTTGATATGAAATTGATTATTGTATCATTTTATGCTTGATCAACTGTTCACGATATAGATGTACTGTTCTTTATGATACATGATAAAATATTTATTTGTTTCTTCCCAGGATGGGCTTGGTTGGAACATTCTTCAAACTGGCAATGAAAATCAGGGTATGTTTAAATTTCTGTATTTTTCATTTAAGAAATAATGAATATGTACCTGTGTTTTATCGTGGAATAAAGCGCTGTCACGAGTTTGGATACACAGTATAATTTAATTTTGAAACAAGTTTTTCTGACTTTCCATAATCACTTGACACCTCATTCCTGATGTTATCCATTGCCACGAAATGTGAGAAGAGAAGACAGATTCCCTTCTATGCTTAGCATCTGGCAAGGTAATTGCTAGTACCATTTTTATGTCGTCTTTGGTATGGGGCGTCCTGGGATCGAACCTGAGACCTTCTCCTCAAAGAGAACGCTCAACTACTAGGCTATCGTGGAATCTGTTAATTTTTAATGTTTTCAAAACTAAAGAAAAGAAGAAATTCTATGAAACCCAAATCATTCAATGATACATTGTATATCACATTCAAAATGTACTTTCTTGTTTCTAGGCATTTTATTCAGTAATGACGGAAGAATATGGAATACCAGAGTGGGGCTGTTATGTTATATTTGCTATCATCACCATAGTCATTGGATTATTGCTCGGACTTGTAAGTCATGTTTCAGTATTTGTTTTTATTCCCTTAGGATAGGCTATCAAGTCGGGGGTTCCACTAACTTCTAAATTTCAAGGGTCATTTTGGTAGTTTTTTACCACTTTGTAGGTAAAGTACAGTGAAAATACTAATGATTTTAAGAAAAATTGACCCCAGGCTTCGCGAAAGTCGCTGGACCGCCGGTCATGACCGGTGAAAATCAGTTTGGTCCGACAAAAATTATAGCTCGCCGGTCCGAATGTCCGTCAAAATTTTCGTATCGTCTGGTACGAAATTTATCGGTACGAAGCATTATTTCCGGTAATTTAACGATGCGCAGGTTGGTTGTTTAAAGGACGGAAAGAGAACTAATTTGCAAAAAGACGCTGATTTGACGAATACTTATACTGTACTCTGTCTTCAGTATGTTATTTTCCGAAACACATTTTGTGAATACAAATCTCAACAAATAAGATTTCCTATTAATATTGTTCGGTCCGGCCAAAATTGATTCGGTCCGGCCAAATTTATTTTATGCCAGACCGGATGTCCGGCCTTTTTTTCTCACTTTCGCGAAGCCTGTGACCCTTCAACCAAAATCTTTAGGGTCAAAATGTGGCTGTTTGAAAATTTCAAGGGTCCAAACCCCTACTCCCGGCTCAAATTGAACCCCTGTCAAGTGTTTATAAATATGCTGTATAATAGACCATGAGCCAGAGGGGGTTTTGCTCCCCCCCAGGGGGAATTTTGTGGACCATATTTTTTTGAAACCCCAAGGTGTGGCGAACGTTTTGGCATAAAGTTTGCAACTGGCGGGTGGGGCTTTTCTCCGTTACCACGCTTTAAAATACGTTACTCCCAAAATATAAAATAAAAATTGTAATTTTTAAAGATAAATTGTACCATTATGCTATTTAATAATTCCAAGTTTGCATATGTTATTCAAGAGTGTAAACTAGTAGCTGCAAACTGAATGAATTTCAATGCCAAAATGCAATGATAAAGAAGATAAATATGGAAAGTTTTTTATTGCAAATTTAGATGACCAGGTAATCAAATGATGAAGTTACCATTACAAAGTTCAACATTCAACCTAAAAAATGATGTATAGATTGCCATTATAGGTTAAGAGATAGATGTTTGGTAGCGATTCTTAAAATGTCACCCATTCTCCAAAACATGTGCGTTTTTCATTCCTTCAATAATTTCAAGTATTCAAATTGTATCATACACTTTTCAGTTACATATAATACCACTTTATATGTTTATAATGGTTTATATTATATATATTAACAAGTCTCTTACTTGTAAGATATGTTAAGTCATTCTACATTGCACTTTACGTTACCAAACATACAAATTAAAGTGCTTGTCGTCAGTGTCTTAAAAACGTACTTAAAACAATTAAAAATAAAAAATAACAATTTAATCCTACTCAAAACTATGTATTTAAATATCAAACAAAATTACAATTTACTAGCCTTGTATTCTGTTACTTTAGATAAACTTTACCACTAAAAATAATTTATTTTCAAATCAAGATATCTTTTATCGCAGTTTGCATTTGAACTTTCAACACATGTATTTAAAAAACAATTTATGTTTCAATTTACGTTACCTTACTTACAAACTTTACAATATCATATGCACATGTATGCTGTATTTTAACACAATGTTGACTTATCCCTCTTGGTCTGTCTGGAGGAAAAGATTGATAGGTGCATAATTATCTTATATCTTATACTACCTGAATTGTTGTGCAATACTGACCAGTGAGAGGTCACGAGCATTTAAGGTAAAATAGTGTAAACTGTGTTACTGTTCATTGTTTCCATATAAGCAAAGCTAGTATTGCATGTGTTACATATGACATGTAGTCAGGAATTACTACATCATATGACATTGTATAGCTATAATAAGTGGGGTAGTTACACAATATGGTATATGATGGCTGAAATCTGTGTTAATGGGTTCCCAAATTTGCATAGGATGGCTGAAATCTGTATTGGTGGGTTCCCAATATTGCATAGGATGGGTGAAATCTGTATTGGTGGGTTCCCAATATTGCATAGGATGGCTGAAATCTGTGTTAGTGAGTTCCAAATATGACCTAGGTGGGCTGAAATCTGTGCTAGTGGGTTTCCAATATGGTCTAGGAGGGCTGAAATCTGTATTGGTGGGTTCCCAATATGACCTAGGAGGAATAAAATCTGTATTGGTGGGTTCCCAATATGACCTAGGAGGGCTGAAATCTGTATTGGTGGGTTCCCAATATGACCTAGGAGGAATGAAATCTGTATTGGTGGGTTCCCAATATGACCTAGGAGAGCTGAAATCTGTATTGGTGGGTTCCCAATATGACCTAGAATGGCTGAAATCTGTGTTAGTGGGTTCCAAATATGACCTAGGAGGGCTGAAATCTGTATTGGTGGGTCCCCAATATGACGTAGGTGGGCTGAAATATGTGTTCGTGGGTTCCAAATATGACCTAGGAGGGCTGAAATCTGTATTGGTGGGTTCCCAATATGACGTAGGTGGGCTGAAAAATGTGTAAGTGGGTTCCCAATATGACCTAGGAGGGCTGAAAACTGTGTTAGTTGGTTCCAAATATGGCTTAGGTGGGCTGAAATATGTGTTAGTGGGTTCCAAATATGGCCTAGGAGGGCTGAAATCTGTCTTAGTGGGTTCCATATATGGCCTAGGTGGGCTGAACTATGTGCTAGAGGGTTCCAAATAGGACCTAGGAGGGCTGAAATCTGTGTTGGTGGGTTCCCAATATGACCTAGGAGGGCTGAAATCTGTGTTGGTTGGTTCCCAAATTGGCATAGGATGGCTGAAATCTGTGTTGGTGGGTTCCCAATATGGCATAGGAGGGCTGAAATCTATGTTGGTGGGTTCCCAATGAGGCATTGGATGGCTTAATCTGCGATGCTGAGTACCCAAAATGGCTTTGGTGACTGTACTCTGATTTGGTGGGTTCCCAATAGGGCCTGAGATGACTGTACTCTGAGATTGTGGGTACCAAATGGAACCTGTGATGGCTGTTCTCTGTGGTGATGGGCATCCAATACAGCCTGGGATATCTGTACTCAGAGGTGGTGGGTACCCAACAGGGCCTGGGATTACTGTACTCATAGGTGGTTAGTACCAAATGGGGCCTGAGCTGGTTGTTCTCAGTGGTGTAGGATAGTCAATAGGACTTGTGATGGCTGTTCTCTGTATAGGTGGGTACCCAATCGAGCCCGAGATGGTTGAACTTGTTGAGGTGAGTACATAAGCTGACCTGGGACGGCTGTACTAGGCAGTGTTAAGTACCAAATAGGGCATTGAATGGCTTTCCCCAGTGACTATGAGTTTCTCTCAGGCATAGTATGGCTGTACACAGTAGTTGTGAGAAGGGCATAGGCCCTAAGAAGGCTGGTAGTGGTAAGTACCACATAGGGTCTGGTAGGGCTATATTTAGTGTTTGCAACTCCCCGTAGGGATTAGTATTACCATAATTGGTGGTGGGGAATTACCCAATAGAGCAAATGCTGGCTATAGTGCACCTGGTAGGGCAGTATTTAGTTGGTCCGAGTACCCCTTAGGACATTGTATGATTGTTACCGCTGGTGGTAAGTACCACACTCAGGTGGGACCGTACTCAATGGTTATTTGTACCATTTAGTGAAAAATATAAACTGTAATTAGTGGTGGTGATTGGGCCTCGGATGTCTGTACTATGTTGTTGTGACTCCTTTGTACCATATACAACTTGGTGAGACTGTAAGTCATTGGTGATTCTTACCCATATGGGGTATGAAATCTGTAATTATTTGGGATTAGTACCCTCTTGGGTCTTATATGACTGTAGTTTTGTACTAGTGAGTAACACATAGGGCCCTGTACAGCTGTGCTCAGTAATGGTGAGTACCATATAGAGACTTATGTACGTGAATATGGCTTTACTCAGGTGTTGTGAGTATACCTTAGGGCCTACTATGGCTATAATTAAGGGTGGTGAATACCCAATATGGTCTTGGTTGGCTGTCCTCTTGGTTTTAAATATCCCATAGGGCCTCAGATATAGCTGGTGCCATTACGAACTCAATAGGAATGGTTGTATAGGGCAGTTGTAAGTACTCCATTGGTTACAGAATGTTTGTATAGACAGTGATATTAGTCCCCAATAATGCCTGGGTTGACTATTAAGTGGTTAAAGAACCCCTAAGGACATGATATGGGTGTACTCGGTGTTGGTTACACCCCATTCAGGCCGTATATATGATGGTGATGAGTACCGAATCACGCCTGATACTGGTGTAATTGGTAGTGGTAAGCATGATAACAAAGGGTTTGGTTGAGAGTACCCCTTATGGCTTAGTATGGCTATAATAAGTGGTAGTGACTACCCCATATGGCATTAGATGGCTGTACTCTGTGATGGTGAGCACCGAATGTGACATTGGGTGGTTGTATGTACCCCATATGGTCTTGGGATGCCTGAACTTTGCAGTGTTGCATATCCCATAAGGCATATTTTTCGTAACTTAACCTTGAAATGACCTTGACCTTGACTTCAAAGTGGTCAGTCTTGTATGTCCATATGATGTATGTTATCAAATGAATAATATCTAAGTAAATAGTTGTGACTATATACATAAATAAATAACAAGAGGGCCCAAAGGGCCCTAGGTCGCTCACCTTTCGAATTTAACCTAGATTTTGTTAAGATGATCATTGTGACCCAGTTTTATACAGATTAGGCAAATATTGTGACCTCTAGTGACTACAAAAGGTTTTTATATGATTTGACCTAATGACCTAGTTTTTGACCCCAGATAAACCAATATCGGACTTGACCTAGATTTTGTTGAGATGATCATTGTGACCAAGTTTCGTAAAGATCAGGCCAAAACTGTGACCTCTAGTGACTACACAAGGTTTTTCTATTATTTGACCTTGTGACCTAGTTTTTGACCCCAGATGACCCAATATCGAACTTGATCTAGATTTTTTTGAGATGATCATTGTGACCGAGTTTCATAAAGATTAGACAAAAATTGTGACCTCTAGTGACTACGCAAGGTATTTCTATGATTTGACCTTGTGACCTAGTTTTTGACCCCAGATGACCCATTATCGAACTCGACCTCGATTTTGTTGTTATGATCATTGTGACTAAGTTTCGTAAAGATCAGGCCAAAACTGGGACCTCTAGTGACTACACAGGGTTTTTCTATGATTTGATCTTGTGACCTAGTTTTTGACCCCGGATGACCCAATATCAAACTTGACCTAGATTTGGTTGTGTAGATCATTGTGACCAAGTTTCGTAAAGATTATGCTAAAACTGTGACCTCTAGTGACTACACAAGGTTTTTCTATTATTTAACCTTGTGACCTAGTTTTTGACCCCAGATGACCCATTATCGAACTTGACCTAGATTTTATTGCGATGATCATTGTGACCAAGTCTCATAAAGATTAGACCAAAATTGTGACCTCTAGTGACTCCACAAGGTTTATCTATGATTTGACCTTGTGACCTAGTTTTTGACCCCAGATGACCCAATATCGAACTTGACCTAGATTTTGTTGAGATGATCATTGTGACCAAGTTTCATAAAGACTAGGTCAAAATTGTGACCTCTAGTGACTACACAAGGTTTTTCTATGATTTGACCTTGTGACCTAGTTTTTGACCCCTGATGACCCAATATCGAACTTGACCTAGATTCTGTTGAGATGATCATTGTGACTAAGTTTCATAAAGATTAGACCAAAATTGTGACCTCTAGTGACTCCACAAGGTTTATCTATGATTTGACCTTGTGACCTAGTTTTTGACCCCAGATGACCCAATATCGAACTTGACCTAGATTTTGTTGAGATGATCATTGTGACCAAGTTTCATAAAGACTAGGTCAAAATTGTGACCTCTAGTGACTACACAAGGTTTTTCTATGATTTGACCTTGTGACCTAGTTTTTGACCCCTGATGACCCAATATCGAACTTGACCTAGATTCTGTTGAGATGATCATTGTGACCAAGTTTCATAAATATTAGACCAAAATTGTGACCTCTAGTGACTACACAAGGTTTATCTATGATTTGACCTTGTGACCTAGTTTATGACCCCGGATGACCCAATATCGAACTTGACCTAGATTTTATAGAGATGATCATTGTGATCAAGTTTCATAAAGATTAAGTCAAAATTGTGACCTCTAATGTGTTCACAAGGTTTTTCTATGATTTGACCTAGTGACCTAGTTTTTGACCCCATATGACCCAATATCGAACTTGACCTAGATTTTATAGAGATGATCATTGTGATCAAGTTTCATAAAGATTAAGTCAAAATTGTGACCTCTAATGTGTTCACAAGGTTTTTCTATGATTTGACCTAGTGACCTAGTTTTTGACCCCAGATGACCCAATATCGAACTTGGCCTAGATTTTGTTGAGATGATCATTGTGACCAAGTTTCATAAAGATTAGGCTAAATTTGTGACCTCTAGTGTGTTCACAAGCAATTGTGAACGGACGGACGGACGGACGACGGACGCCGGACGAAGAGCGATCACAAAAGCTCACCTTGTCACTTTGTGACAGGTGAGCTAAAAATGCATGAGAACATAGAATTTTAAGTATATTTGTAAATTATTGCGGCCATCTTGGACGCCATCTTGAATTTACGGGTCCACACTACGTGTTGACAATTTATGCCGGCAGTTCCATATAGTACATACATAGGCGAACATTTTGGTATATAACATTGCTTGTTCTACTTTAGATGTCACCTAGCTACGCCCAAAAAATCACCAATTGTCACCCAACTAAATGTGTTATACCGAAATTTTAACTGAAACATTGTTGAAAAAACCCCGATATTTTTGAAAGGTAACGTAATTTACATGGCATTTCATATCAATTAACTATTTGTGTAGTTGTACTATAGCTATATACATTATTGAGCTGCATACTAATGAGTATCATCATTTCTTAACTTAAAAACGTCATATACGTTGACTGTTTTTTTAATATTCTAGTAATTTCATGCAAAGTAACGTAAATTACGTATGTTATATCACATTTTTTGCCAATAATAATTTGTACAACTCATAGTTTCAATTTTAAATACATTTAACATACATAAATGTCTTCTTCACATGATTTATTGAACAATTAGCATGTTTATAATATCATATAAGCAAAATTAGTGATTCCTGTAGAAAATCGCATAGTCACGTATTTCAAATCTCCGTAACTCGTTAAAGCCCCAACAGAAACTTGCAAACTTTTGTCTGTGAATGCCACCTACCATAAGGTTTAAGAAAATCATAGTGTTGAAAATTCCCCCTGGGGGGGAGCAGGGTCAATTGTCAGCTCAAGGTCTATAACTGTTTACATGGGTGTCAATTTTCCTGATTTATCCGGAATTCTTTAAAACAAACTGAGTTAATTGTGAAAAAAATGTTAGTGAAGGCCTTTTGTTTGGAGAAAGTGGTTGACTCCATACTATTTTCCTGATTTTTAATTTGGCTCTGTTGACAACCCTGTGTTTATCAAAATTATCTTAACACACATATTAGCAACCTTTAGAGCCTGATTGAAGGACCATATTTGTAAGACAAGCATACTCCGGCTAATGAAGTTGGTAGTGTGTTGATCTGGTTCTGATTTCAGAGTAATGCAGGTTATATTCTTCTCTGACGTTGGCTATTTCATGTTTACCAGAGGTTGTCAGTTATTTGCTGAACAGCTAGTTAGTTCTGGTTGTTGATTCCAGGGACCTTGTAAGGTCAACTGGTCGCTGTTCACCAATGGCTGAAAAATTCTGTAAACACTACTAAAACATTCACAATTCTATCTTGTTTTCAGTTGCTTGTGTGTTTGTGCGACTTTGTGAGCCCAGCAAAGCAATATCCTCCACCAATACCACAGGAATTAATGCATCCAGATATAGACAAGGTAATGTATAAGAGATGACATTGCAGGATTTGACATAATTATTGTAATAGGATCAGCCTAGAATGGCAGACTGATGGTTGTTGAAATTTACACACACTTATGATGACACTAGTTATTTCATTTTGATAAGTTTATTATGATGTGAAATTTATAAAGTGACATACAATACATAATTTAGTATTCAATTAATTTCTGATTCATGAAACCTGAGCTGCTTAAATGATTGGATAGGTTATTGGTTCTATGAATTTCGTCATGTCCTCCACATGTGGAACAGTTGTTAGTGGATTGTGGATGTGCATATAGATCATTGATAAAGAATTCCAGGAAAACTACTTAAATTACCAACCTATAAATGTAACTAAAAAACTGCTAAAACATGAGAAAAATTATTTTTCAAGTCAAGTTTGGTTATTATTTATGTTATTTAAATATTTTCTAGGAAGGAGATATACTCGATGACTCACAATCTGAAGACGATGGTGACGCTTCAGTACGTCAACGTACCACTCAAAAAACAGACGATGAAAAGAGTGAAGAAAAGAAGTCAGAGGAAGACAGTAAAACTGTTCCTGAAAAAGATACTAAAAAGGATAAATGAATATTTTTATATAGGCCATCTGTATATACTCCATACGTTTGAGTGAAGACTTGGGACAAAAATAAACAATTGTTTGTTTCCACTTCCCTACCTACCCGAGCAAAAAAGTCCCCCACCCAAAATAGAATTAGCCCTCTGAAAAAAAAATATTTTAAAAGAAAAAGTTGGGTACAAGAGGAGAAAGAAAACAAAAAATATTGAGAGTAAAAAACAGCAATTTTTTAAAAATATTTTTTTTACCTTCCTGCCTACCCAACCCTAATTGGCAGGGTTGGGAAGGAGAAACAAGCACTATTTTATTTTTGGCCTTGAACTATGACTGTGTTACCAGACAAAGCATAATTTTTACTTTCTTGTTCTATGTATGCAGTTGAACGAGTGTGTGCCGATTGTTTTAAATGCTTTGCTCAATTTTTAACTGTTACTTTATGAATGTCTTTTATGTTTGAAAGATGTTTTAATTCCAATCTTAAACTATGTAATTTGATTTAGTTTGTTTTAAAGCAATTATTTTGAATTCTCCGTCTTTTTTTAGTCATTTTGCAAATTGTTTTACGTAATTATTTTTCCATATCTTCTGTCTTAATTCAGTAATATCTTTTGTGTTATAGTATAATGTTTACATTTGTCTGTAAAAAGCAATATGTGCCAATTAGTAACGCAAAATAAGGATTATTAAATAATCCTAATTAACTTAAATTAGAAAAAGGATGGTATGTATGTAGTTTTAAAACTTTTAAAGTGGCATGAAAGGTGTGGTGTTTTATTTGTGCTTATAAACATTCCTAATCTATGTCTTTGATTGTCTAGTGGAGACAATTTCTTTATTTCTTGCCAAATAATAAGTTAATCTTATAGCTGTTATACTCATAAATGAACCTGGGTCTATGATTTTTGGCACTTATAGTGAAACTTAAAATTGATGAAATTTACTTTCTTTTAATATTTAGCCTTTAGGGGAGGGAATATAGCCTAACAATGTTGCTCAGTAGGGCTGCGTACTGGTTTCCGATATAAATCGAATACCGGTATTTTGCGTTCGATCGATACATCGTATCGAACGTGCCCGTATCGGTCAAAAAATCGATCAACAAAAATATACATGTAAATCAATAAAATACCCATTTTCAATCAAGTTTTCCGTCGTCTATTTGTTTCGTCTCAAAATGGTCAGGTCGTTGAAGTAGTTTATGTCCGAGTGAATCTAATTTTCAAACAAGAATCTGCTATGTAAACCACTTGCGCAATTTAAAAAATATACAAATAGGTTGTTTGTCACATCTCAGGCCTGGCTTAATTGTGTTAAACCCCTACATCTTGTAAGTATGCACGTTTTGCCAAAATAATATATCAAATGATATATCGAATATTGATCATTTTGTATCGATACAAATATCATATCGATCATTTTAACTGATACGCAGCCCTATTGCTCAGTCCCATTTCGTTAGAAATAGAATAAACTGTACAACCTCTGTTGAGCAACACCCTTTGATAGCTGCAAAAACTGGCTGTTGTTTAGAGTTGGTTACTCTACAGAGGTTTAATATTTTAGTAAATATCAGCTTAGGGAAATGAAGATGTTGTTATAGAGAGATATTAAATTAATTTCTTTTGGTATTTGAAAGAAACACATTTGATTACAAAATAATTTATTTCAAAATACGATTTACGGAAGATATTTTGGTGGCAAAATTAGAATTACATGTCAGAGTGCATCTTTGAAAATTTCTGAATTTTAGACATGAATTTTTGTTAACCAAAGACACAGGCCCGGGGTCTCATATTGTTTGTTCTGTGCAAGTATTGTTCATTGAATGTTTTATTGATCATTGTTATATATCATATCAGTTGTTATCAACATTATTCTATGACATCAGCTTTGAATCAAAGAAACCATAAGATATTGTGATTGAGTGTGGAATGATTGGAGGCAAGAGAGGGTTGTTGCAAAAATATTATTCACTATTCTAACACGATCTGCGTATTAATCCATATATGCATAGAGCAAACCAGGGCATGTATTATTACCGCAATAAAACATGCTGTCAAATTGGCTGTTACTATTTACGCCTCGTATCTCGTGACATATTTATGAATGAATGAACGTAAACTTTATAGTAAGAACTTCAACGAGCCGCAAGTTGCACGAGTATCCAGTGTTACAGCTATGACGCATCTATTTTTAGAAACTCCAATATACTCTCCAAACTAAGTTTCATAAAACATCATTTACATTTTTCATTTCATGAAATAGATACCTTATACACGTGTTATTAAAAGTGTTTCAATGTTTAAAATGTGTTATTTCCTTCAGAAAATTACGAAGGTCGTTTTCATAAACAAGGGAGGTAATTGTACCAGCTAATAAGCCACTCAATTTCAGCATGGAATCGTGTTCACTGTCAAATTGGTGAAAATCGAATGCGTAGTTAAATAGTACGGATATTATCATATTTAGAATCGAAATAAAAACTCTGTTCTTGTATTTTGTCCGTGAATAAAACACGGGCACTCGTTCCGATGAAATTAAATCACTTGTGCTACGCACTCATGATTTAATTTTTCCGCATCCGAACTCCTGCCCGTGTTTTATTCATCGACAAAATACGCGAACAGATTTTTATTTCTTAGTTATAAAGTAGGAAAATCTGCACATGCTCAAAAATTGTTAGTTTTTTAACTTACTTAATCAGTCAAGGAAAGGAGAATACTGTCCGAACAATGGGACGGTTAATAGACAATTTATTCAGATTGACTGGTTTTAACTTACTGAATCAAGGTACATGTAGTCTGTGACACAACTCTTACATCAGTTTTGTCAGAGCCATATGAAAACAGTACAATTCTCTGACAGAACTGAGAAGTGATGTATCGGGATTACTACCATGCTAATATTTGCTCAATGCCTGAAGTGTATACGAGACATGTGCAATACTTATATAGGCAATTTCTCTTCCTGTCTATCTTTGATGAAATTGACTCCATATTCCAATAAAAAAAAAATTGTGTTTGAAAATAATTACAAAAGTTTACAATTGTTTTATGTGACAATATATGCAAGTGTATGTTCGGTGTTTGCCAAATGTCAAAAATCAATGTTGATGTATGTATATTTTTGTCATCAAGGAATTGGTGCATATGCATGTATTATATCATCATAGTATTTATTTTACATATTATCAGTTTTCCTGTCAAGGAAAGGATAAAAAGATTGGTGTATTCGGTGGATAGATGGAAGCCTGTGGGAGCAGATAAATATTTTATACATTGGACATACATCAGGTATCCCAAAAAGTGATATACAAATGTAGTTACGGTCATGTAAGTTTACTGGTATGTTTATGATTATGTACAGATGTACACCCAGGGTACTGTTTTATCAAAGCACTTACAAAAATCTTAAGTTACTCTCAAATTTAAATTCTTTATTATTCTTTAACAACGGCAAAATGGTGACGGATATGGTTTGTAGGAGTTCATTAACTGTATCATTATCAGTATTGCAGCTCCATTTACCACACTTGATAATTGTCAATAAATCATGAAGAATTTAAATTGGATCGTTAGTTACTTTTTCCGTAAGTGCTTTGATAAAACATTTCCCTGTTGCTGTACACATGTCGGGACCAAGTTTCTTCAGAGTTACATGCCATGTTTAAAAACCTGGTTATAAAAGAACTTCCAAGTTTCTTCTTATTATTTATTAAAAGAGATATATGCATGCAAATAGTTAATTAACACACTTGGTATTTGTCTCAATTTAGTATTACATTCAGTTAATCCCTACAAGCATAACAATCTCATTGAGAAATAGCAAGATGGATCATGTATATTTTTCATACCCTATGTTGCTTGTCTTTTATCTGACATTCTGAATTTTACCATACGTGTCTATACATTACAAGTGATGAACTCTAAAGATATGCACCGTTTATTTATCTCTTCCTGCTTACCATTGATTTACTGCTGACTTGTAATCCACATAGGGATTTGTAGGGATGTGAATCTGCACTTGTTCACTCAGATATAGTGTTGATGAAGTACTCTGATCTGCATGCAAGGGGTTAACATCTTATAATACAAGGGGTGCTACAATTCCGGAATAATCCGGAAATCCGGACTTGCTATAATAGAATTAATTTTCTCCGACGTTGCTAATGTAAGATAGGCCCGTTGCTAATTAAAGATAGCTCTATCTTACATGAGCGTACACGCGACATAGAGCAGACTATCTTAGTTTCGGGATTTGCATGTTACTGACTATATTAAGTTAACAAGATGAACATCAATAGGCTCTATACCGTTTAAAAAGAATTTTCTTAAGCATAATTTAACAGTGTACGCTTTATTGACGTTATTATTAATGATTGTTATGAATAAGAATGTACGGCAAATGTCGCGTTATGATGAGGTCATGTTGACGCCATGAAAGCGAAATAATGCTATAAACTCCCATTTTCTCAAGTTATGTTGGAGAAAAATAATTTATCATGAGGCAGTCGATGTAGGATAAGGATATCTCGCCCTCGGGGTCGGAATTTTAACCAGGAACCAGGCAAGCCTCGTCCCTGGTTAAATTCCGACCCCTCAGTGAGATATCCTTATCCTACATACCTAATAAATTTCACAGATTTAGGTATTTATATAATGGTAATTTGGTGGATTTAAAATATTGAAAGAAAAAGATCTTATTACGTATTTTTAGGTCAATTATTCAAGACGATTTAATTTTGCGATTGACTTTATCAGCATTTAACGCAAATTAATCTTCCACGAATTTCTATAATTTCATAGTATGCAAGGTCTCCAATACATATATATTTAAAATATATAAATTGGTGTAATGACTTGAGTACCAGTACTCGAGTATTCTCACAAGTAGTATTCTCATCCCAACGTTTCACCTTTACTTTTAGCCAGTTGATGTTATAAAAATGCGACTATTTAATGGCACATATGTTTTAAATTTAATTGAATAAAAATATATTCCACTGAAAGTATTCCTTTGTTATTCTAAACACTATCCAACAAATCTATTCAAAATGTTATTTTCTCAAAGACAACCAAATAAAAGGTATCAAGTTCATACTAAGACTTGTATCCCTATGACCTATATCAACAAAGTTATTTGCCCTTGTGCTTTTCTTGACTTTGTACATAGAAAAAGTGGCACGTTTACACAATTTGAAAGTCAACACACCCATGGAATGTGATGACTACATCTACTGACAAGAGGAAACGAATCTATCCAGCATTTTTAGCTCACCTGTCACAAAGTGACAGAGTGAGCTTTTGTGATCACTCTTTGTCAGTCGTCAGTCGTCCGTCCGTCAACAATTGGCTTGTGTAGACACTAGAGGTCACAATTTTAGCCTAATCTTTATGAAACTTGGTCACAATGATCATTTCAACTAAATCTTGGTCAGGTTCAATATTGGGTCGTTCGGGGTCATAAACTAGGTCACAAGGTCAAATCATAGAAAAACCTTGTGTAGTCACTTGAGGTCACAATTTTGACATAATCTTTATGAAACTTGGTCACAATGATCATCTCAACAAAATCTAGGTCAAGTTCGATATTGGGTCGTCCGGGGTCAAAAACTAGGTCACAAGGTCAAATCATAGAAAAACCTTGTGTAGTCACTAGAGGTCACAATTTCGACCTTATCTTTATGAAACTTGGTCACAATGATCATCTCAACAAAATCTAGGTCAAGTTCGATATTGGGTTATCCGGGGTCAAAAACTAGGTCACAAGGTCAAATCATAGAAAAACCTTGTGTAGTCACTAGAGGTCACAATTTTGACTGAATATTTATGTAACTTGGTCACAATGATCATCTCAACAAAATCTAGGTCAAGATCGATAATGGGTCATCCGGGGTCAAAAACTAGGTCACAAGGTTAAATAATAGAAAAACTTTGTGTAGTCACTAGAGGTCACAATTTTGACTTAATCTTTATGTAACTTGGTCACAATGATCATCTCAACAAAATTTAGGTCAAGATCGATATTGGATCATCTGGGGTCAAAAACTAGGTCACAAGGTCAAATCATAGAAAAAACTTGTGTAGTCACTAGAGGTCACAGTTTTGGCCTGATCTTTACTAAACTTAGTCACAATGATCATAACAACAAAATCTAGGTCAAGTTCGATATTGGGTCATCCGGGGTCAAAAACTAGGTCACAAGGTCAAATCATAGAAAAACCTTGCGTAGTCACTAGAGGTCACAATTTTGGCCTAATCTTAATGAAACTTGGTCATAATGATCATCTCAACAGAATCTTGATCAAGTTCGATATGAGTTCATCTGGGGTCAAAAACTAGGTCACAAGGTCAAATAATAGAAAAACCTTGTATAGTCATTATAGGTCACGGTTTTGGTCTGATCTTTACGAAACTTGGTCACAATTATCATCTCAACAAAATCTAGGTCAAGTTCGATATTGGTTTATCTGGGGTCAAAAACTAGGTTACAAGGTCAAATCATATAAAAACTTTGTGAAGTCACTAGAGGTCTCAATATTGACCTAATCTGTAAAAAACTTGGTCACGATGATCATCTCAACAAAATCTAGGTCAAGTTCGACAGGTGAGCGACCTAGGGCCCTTTGGGCCCTCTTGTTAGCTATAATATCTATTGTCGTGACGGGATCGTGTGTGTTGGTTAAGTTTATTGTCGGAGTCATTTTCTCTGTCAATTACTCAAAGACTATCAATGGTATCCACTTGAAACTCAACAAATTTATTCACTATCACAAGGGGAGTTCATACAGACAAGACTGGTAAAAAGGGACCTATATTTATGAGTTATCTGCCCTTGTTACTTTTAGAATTTTGACTCACAGATGAGCAAGCAAACTATTGAGTACGAGAAAGTGGATCATCCAGCACTCGTGGGCAGTGCTCTGTTTATAGTTATTCCCCTTTCTGACTTAGAAGATTACATAAGTTCAACAAAAATGTCAATTTCTCAAAGACTATCAAAGGTATCCACTTGATACTCAACATAGTTATTCACCATCACATGGGGATTCCATATTGGTAACCATGTGATCTGTATTAGAGTTGTCTGCCCTTGTTACTCTTAGAATTTTCAATCCCAGATGAGCAAGGGTACTATCAAGAACGAGAAAGTCGAGTGTCCAGCACTCAGGCAGTGCTCTTGTTTGGAAGGTTTTCAGTTATGATTGGGGCTAAAAATGATCTTTTTTCTAAACATGTGCGACCATCAAACACAAGATTGGAAAATTTGGTGTGACTTAATATCAGCATTAGCCTTGTTTGAAACTGGTTTTCATGGATCTTGATTTAATAAACTGGAACAATATTATTGATAACTTAGATACATTATTTATGGTGTTAATACAGTGAGAAAGAACAAATGTAATGTTAATATGTTAAAAGAGGAATTAGCTAAACACAGAATGGTATTCTGAAGGCGATACCGTTTTATATAAGGGAAGTAATCATGGAGAGACTAAATTGAAAATTCCGAATCGATTAACTCCCTTGTTGCTAGAAAACTTCACTGATGTAAGGATGAATGTTACACTGATGATATCGGGGATCCATACACCCACTCGAATTATTGAGAAAATGTTGTTATATTCACAATTAAACAAGTATCTCAGGGCGGGACTCCTTTGAGAAAATAGCTTGTCGGACTCTGAGCAAAATAACTGGACGTACCTATTCCTGAGAACATAAAAAAATCGTTCAGAATCCCTTAGAAAAAATGCCTGAACTGCGCATGTATATGACTTTCTAGTAAGTCTTAAACATTAGTGTAAAAACTAATGAAAACGAGCTCATATACCATGTAACAATAAATTCTCCTTCAATCTTTTTTGTCAGGTATGATTTTCTGAATGAGTGATTTGGTATTACTGCTAATTATAATAATGATCCTGTTATTTCACTTGCAGTCTGTAAAGCTCGTAAAGCTAAGATTATCCAGTTTATTTAAGAATGTAAGCAAAGGTCATTGACTTAGGTAATTAAGCCAAGGATTAGTTTCTTTTCAAATAACACTATTAGCTAACGTTCTACATTATAGATTATAACCCTTGAGTTGTTTTGTTAATCACGTGTTTAAAGTTGAGGGAAGCTAATGGCAAATACCGTAGACTTTTAATTAGCTATTTCATGGCTTAATTTAACCAACCTTAATTAGGTTTATTAACTGACCATTATGTTTGAGACATAAGTTGGCTACTAGACATTTGTGGAAATACACATGTTAGAATATTGTAAGATTTGGTAAAATGGGGTGCATAAGTAACTTGCTAAACTGATATTGCCAGTTTTTTTAGATTACATAATCTAAAAATGTATCATAATGAGAGGTTTTAGATTATTCTGGGACAGAGTATAGAAGCTGGTACCGATTATAGACGTATCTATGGTCCCTGGACTAATGTATTTCTCTCGCCCTCCCCCTGACACCTAGTGTTGGTTTACATATCATATTAAAATTTCTTGGTCGGTGATGTTTTCTTCGGAAACTGCGTGGAAATTAAGCCGCTGTCTTTTGAATCTGATCTGGAATTGAAACGAATGTCATGTCAATCCGTAGTCAAGAGCCTTATGTACTCAACAACGTACACTCCCTCTAGCCATTATATAAACGTATCCAGCCAAGCCAGTACAGCTCCCACAACATTTTGGAAGAATTCCATTGTAGGAGAATTATCAAGAAAGTTATTGATGCAGAGCATCAAAGGGCGCAGTGAGTGAACTACCTGTAGTTTGATACCATGATTTAGATACATTCACAAACATAGATCACAACCTTTTATAGAAATCTCTAAGAAGATTGCTTGATGATACAAAAATGTACCAATAATAACTTAATACGTAAATGTTTTGTATTATTTGAACTGATAATTTAAGACAAAGCGATGACAGTAATTCCGATACGAACTAGATTGTATTGCTTTTATGTATGACGTCAGTGGCAACTTATAAAACTGCATACTCAGCATTATATAAATTGCAATGCAAGTCAAAATTTATGCAAATACTAATTGCCCAACCACTAGTAAAGTTTCTATACGGGCAACTAAAATCTATTTCCTAGTGTTATATCAATTACTTAATTAAAATTAAACAAACTTACATTAATAAATTTGCTGAGTCACTGTGTCGGCGTTAGCAATGTTTATTCTAATAATCATGAAAAATAAACATTTGAAGATAATATAGATCTATGGCGTTTTAGATTTTTGAGAATTTAATTGATGATGAAGGCCTTTTGATAGTCTAGTGGGAGAATGTGTGCTTAAGCGTGCCGGGGCTCAGGGGTATGCTTATACCAAAGATAAAATAAAATACCAACAGTTCCCTTGTTTTGTACTGGATACTATTGAACGATAAATCTGAAATTGTGAAATGAGGGTATCAAAAGTGAGTAAATATAAAATAATCTAAATCAAAACTAGTATAAATTAATAAACTAGTGATATCGGGGTTTGGCCAAAAAAGTCATGTCATATAAAACTTCTAAAATGTGACTTAACTCTGTCTGTAATATAATACGTAGTATATGACTATAGATTTATATATTTATAATTGAAACAATGATGACTTTTAAATTAAAATGTTATGGTGTAACTGTTATTCAAATTGATGTTACTCAAATACATGTAAATTCTAATCAAAATTCCTGACAAAGAGCTTCTCAGCGATTTCAGTAGTCGTTGCTATTATATATGACATAGACTTGCCTTGATCTATTTTTGTAGTAAATTTCCATGTAAAATGCCATGTTCAGAAAAACATGTTATTATTGCTAGTTAATGTAATCCAATTAGGTATTATTTAGTTTCCGCACATGTTTGCAACAAGTTATATAATGAAAAGTCTTAATTTCATTCTTTTAAAAGTCAATTCATTTCATTTTAGATACAAATACGGTATATTAAAAAAATATAGATGGACATCTTTATTCAGAAAAAAGACTCATAAGTCAATCATTGCATAGACCTTCATACAAGTTAAATCTCATCTGCTACCTCTATATACACTATCCATTGGATTGAAGTATACTGAATTCGTCAGATGCAATTGATTATAAACTTAAAATAAAAGCCACAGACAAAACTCCCAAATCTCAGATTACATAACTTTGTAATCTAGGACACATGCCTACTGATTCGCATGATTTCTATGTTAAGTATCATGTCTAGATTATCACCAACTCTTGTTGTGCCACCTGAACTTGTTTCTGTGTCACTGTACCATTCTGA